>OY992765.1:1704265-2339265 GCA_963921325.1 Logfia minima | reverse complement strand
TTGCAGATATGTGAAGGACGGGTTGCTTAGGTGCATGTGAAGACTTCCCTTCGCATAGTGGTGATTTATGATGATCTTCTCTCCTTTCTCGTCGCAAAACCCGATCATAGAGACTACATTTTTATGCCTGAGATCAGAAAGCACGGAAATCTCCGTCAAGAACTCAACGTCTCCCTGCCCCCTGTGCGATCTAACCTCCGAGCAGCAACTTTTATTATCTTCCCGTTGCGGATGAGAAGCCCTTTATAGACGTTCCCGAAGCCACCATTCCCAATGATATTTTTATCAGCAAAGTTGTTGGTGGCCTTTAGTACGTCTTCAAGCGGGATTTTTAAGTGAGCAAACTGCTTGATCATGGATGCCATAGCTCTGTTAAATTGAAGAGGGCAAAAACAAATGGGTTACAAATTTAATGAAAACAGATATATATATATATATATTCATGTAATAAACAACCTTCATCTCCTTGACTTTCTACACTTTTTTATTTCATTTTAAAATATTCATGGAATATTGTACTGTCTATGAGACTATGACAACATTCTTATATAAACATTTGATTTAATTTAATTTCTTAAATAATTTCAATTGTATATTACTGTGTGATGATTAAGAGTTGTATAGTAAAAGATGTGTATCACTAAAATAAAAAGGGCAAATTGTCCATAAAGGTCCCCCATTTAGGGAGTCAAAAAATTAATCTCTCAAGAGATGGATTCGATGTTTGTATCTCTTTACAAAAAGACTAGATATTTCAATTTATTTAAATTGGGAGAATCGAACCCAAATTCAAAGGTAAAGTGCTTATTCATCGTATTAATGTTTACGTGATTGTCCATGTCAGCAACGTTACTTACATAGCAGCCACATCAATATCTATCGACCTGCTCCGGCCATATTTACCGGCTACTTGCTCCGATAAAATAGAAAAGTGAATCGAAAAAGTCTAACACAAAATCAAATGTGAAACAAATCTGTAACAACATAGAGACAGGATGTCAAGATCTTATCATCGAATTAAAACTATCAAATCTGATATAAATAATTGACAACGTATGAATATAATTCTAATAATTAGAGATCCGATCCTATTCTAGCAAAAATCAAATATTTAATGAAACGATTTTGAATAAGATATTTTGATTAGTTGGTCCTAAGTAGGTGGCCTTTTATTATTTAGTCCATGATTTCTTTTCACATATTTTAGAGCAAATTGCCAACAAGACTTAACCGGTTAAGATTGTAATGGTGTGTTAAACGAAGCCGACTTAGACAATGATATGACATGTTAATAACAAAAAAGGTTAGTTTTTAATATATACAGTAGGTAAATAACTTATTAATTTTGGTAACAATAAAAAATAATGGGCGATTGGTAAATAAAATAACTTAGTTTGTCAGCAATCGCTATTTAGCTATACGTGATTCTCACTATATCCATAATTAAAGTTTTTTTTTCTTCTAGGGCTTGTCACTATGGGAGCGTTCTAGAGCTCCGTTCTCACTCAACTTGGCCGTTCTTATGAGAAAATCATAGGCATGGTCAAGTTCTCCGCACCCGTTCTTGTGCTTTCGTTCCTTGCGAGACAGAGCCAGGACAAAATAAAATGTGGTGTACGCAGAGTCAGTGTCACAATAAAAAAAATTATTATTATTTTACCACTTCTTTTCAATATATATACATACACTTACTACTATTTTTCAAACACAATTTTCACCATATCTACTTATTTTACACATAAATTATATTCAACAATTACCACTCTTTTTCACATACAATTATCACAATCTTTACTTATTTTACACACAAATTATATTGAACACATTCACTTAAAAATGTCTAAACAACATCACAACAATTCTCAATTACAATCAAATGATTTTTTACCTAATATAATTTTTATTATTAGTGTGATGTACTTTTATTATTGTTATGATGTTTTTAAAAATATAAATGTATTTGTATTAATAGTTGATAAATAACGTGGCGCTGAAAAGTCTAGTTCTTCAGTCATTATAGGCGGTGTTAAGTTCTAGGTCAGTTCTTCAGTTTTTGTGCTGATGTGGCGCTGACGTGACGATCAATACTCCAGTTCTGGGCTGCATTATAGTGAGTGGTCTAATATTTTCCTCTAAAATTTTTTCTTTTTTAAAAAAAGGTTTACTTTTATTAACTTTCTGTTGCGAACGAGAAGCCTGTTAGTGGCCTCTAGTACGTCGTCTTCAAATGGGATTTGTAGGTGAGCTAACTTCTTCAAAATGAAGCAGAACATATGATAAACTCATATATTTATTTTTAAAAAATAAAAAATAAAAATTAAAGACATTTGCTTGAAGCAGCTTCCATCTCTTTGACATTCTTCTATTTTCATTTTTAAAACATCTTTAATAACAGCTAGCATTGTATTGTAACAACCGTGTATGACAACATTGTAAAATAAATATCTGATATAATACTCAAATCATTTTAATTAGTTTTATATAATATAGAGCTATATCGTAAAAAACGTGTATCACTAAATATTTTTTTAAGTATTTTTTTTAATGTTGGAAAAAGACAATATATATATAAGAATTATTTGGTCAAAGATGTTCATTGAGGAGCATGTTGTTTCAAGATATCTTAATTAAAAGAAATCTTGCCGTTGATTGTGAGTCAACATTATTTAGTATGGGGAAAGATTATGTGCAGTTAATAATAATATGTGGATTGCGTGTAGACAAAAATAAGAGCTAATTAAAAAAATAATGATTAAATATCTGAAGTGTATATTAAATATAAAAATTTGTATATATTTAGTTGCATCTTAATTATGTTAACATCACGTATTACATGCTCAGATTATTATATATTTAGAATTACTGTAATAATTTGTTTAACTAGTTTTAATATGAAGTTGTTAGCATCATTAATTATTTCACTTTCTTGACGATCAAGTTGATTGTGCATTTAATACCATGTTACAAGATCCCAATAATGACAAACAAATCTACTATACAGTTTTATTAATATTATATTTTATTATTATTATTATTATTATTATTATTATTATTATTATTATTATTATTTTGTAACAAACAAATATATGTAAAAAGATCTCATATAGCAAGCCTATCTGGATACAAACAGATATCAAATTGGCAGATTATAAATTTATAGGCCGATCCATTAATGTAATCTGCGTGTTTATATGCTTATTGTATTTTATCTTTTTTCTCTTTTAAGTGTATAACAAAAATAATTTCTTTATTCAATGTAAAATAAATAAACATTTAAAACTAAGTACTTATAAATTCAAAATATGAAGGGTTTTATGTTATGGCATGAAATGTATACAGAAAAAAGTCAAGAACATAACTCTTTTTTATTATCATTATTATTATATTATTCTCATATGGTTGGATATGTTAAACGGTATAAATAAATGATTATATATTTAACCTGAAAAAACACTAAAAATAAAATAAATATTTGATCACATTACAACAATAGAAAGTTAATATTAACAAAATTAAAAGCACATAATTAACACAATCAAAATTCAAAGGAACCAACAACTTAAATGCGTGTTTTTCTCCTTGGTTGTTAACTCTGGCCGGCGCAAGCAGAGAAACCGATCATCGACTCAAAATCACGACAGCGCGATCGTTTTATCTGACATCTAATGATTCTAATGCAATAAAAATAAGGGCTTAAACTGCGTAATTTCTAAAGAACAGGGATACATAGATGTATGTGGATAAGCATAGAGTTACGGAAGCTCGTCTATTCAGCCGTGTATGCGTACTTGACTTGTAAAGATTTAGAGAACATGTGCATCATCATGTGAGGTTTTTTTAGGAATACGGGGGTGAATTCTTTTGGTGTAAAAGTCATGCATGCACTATAGCTGTTTGATGAAATGCCTACAAAAAATTTGACCCCAAACCTTGGAATATTCATAACGGCACCTTCCAATGCAAAAGTAATCTGGATTTTTGGTACCAAGATTTGCCATCTACATTTGTGTATGTTATTGATTTGCAAGGTTCTCAAACATTCATAAAAGGATTAATATAATGTTGTCTCAAAGTTCAAAATTGACCCATCTGATACTAAATCAAAATTTAAGGTCTATTATTTGGGACAGAAATAAGGAACAATCTGAAATATGATTGTTACCAATCTCATATTACATCGGACTGATGTTATGATGCTAATATAAACAATGTGGCAATAGTTTTGGCACCTCTTCCTCTGTACCATAAAAGCAACAATTATTATGATTTTCTGCATGCGCTAGGAGGCATACATTATGTTGATATTCAAACCAATTTTTCTGTCATTTTATGCATGCTCATGAAATAAAGAATCAGTAAAATATTTAAGAGGAGCGCAGTGGGATTATGTTTTAGTTTATTAATCATACTTGTAAGATAATTCGTGATTCTTTCATTGCAGGTCATAGTTTTCTTGCATGATCTACTGTAAGCTCAATTTCAAACTCTTAAAGTATCCTCTATGTCTTTGCCTGGACCCCCACTTCCTCGGCTACTTCTCAACAACTTTTCTTGCATGAGAAACGCCCAAAATCTTATGCCACACAAACATATCCATTCATGATGGTGGAGCCCTCGTACTCACAAGCGCAAATGGGTCAGACAAGTCTACATTCCTATGCACGTTAGCTGGATTCTCCAAACCATCAGCCAGTGAGAATCTATGCAACGGCCATGACATAACTGAGTCGGGTGTTTTTCACCAATACAAACTTCAACTCAACTGGCTCTCATTAAAAGAAGCCATTAAAAGCAACTTTACAGTTCTTGATAATGTTCAGTGGTTTGAAGTTCTTGAAAATAAACAAGGCAAATCTTTACCTGCTCTTGAGTTCATGGGGCTTGGGAGATTGGCGAATGAGAAAGCCCGAATGCTTTCAATGGGTCAAAGAAAAAGATTGCAACTTGCAATAGTGATTGCTATGGATTGACCTATTTGGCTGCTCGATGAGCCTTTGGTTGCTTTGGATGATGAAGGTGTGAAACTGTTGGAGCAAATGATTGCAGATCACGGGAGTCAGGGTGGAATAGTCATTGTAGCTACACATTTAGCGATTGACATTGAAGATGCTATGATCCTAAGATTGCCTCCCAGGTTTCCCAGAAGAATTACTTTAGTAGACATGCTTCCTCATTGAGGTGAATTGACAGATTTTCCCTTTTGAAGTGTACTTTTGTATTCTGTTCAATTGCCGTTGCTTAATACTTGTAATACATGATTGCATAAAGGAGAAAGTAAAAATTCACCAACTGTAAGCAGTGCCTGATGGTGAAAGCTTCATTCAGTTTTTAAAATGGTTAGTAATATAAAGCAGTCCTCCTAGCTAACTTTATCTAGATTTGTGTTACTACTTTGTTCCTGGTACATGTCACATGTATTTGGTGTTGTAAATGTCTTTGTTGATGTTGCACCTAGCCTATGAAACGATAGGCATGGACTTAAGCTTGCTCGATTATCCTCATGATCACCTCAATAAATTCTTAGTCATTGTCTTTTGCTTCCTTGGTCCCAAGTCCCATACAAGGTTCAAGTTCCATGGGCCTTTTGTGAGGCTACTCGTGAAGGGAATGATTCTTTACATGTCTTTTATCAAGTACATGGTTTTAGGTCCTTTATTATGTTTAGACATCATTCATATTAAATTTTAAAACAATGTTATTAACTAAAGAACTATGTTTGGACACTTATGTAGCGTTTGTTTTGTTAATAAGTTTGGTAACGGATATAGGTGTGAAAGGAAATTAGGAGAGAGAAAGTCTACGATTGTTGAAATGATTGTTCGGTGATTGGATTGTAGTTTAGTTTATTATTTTAAATAATAAATATTTAAGTAAGAAAAATAAAAGGAAAAAAAAGAGTAAAATTATAAGAATCGTCTTCATGGTTTGAAAGAAATTACACCGATTTTCCTTTTCTTTTAAAAGTTACACTGATCATCCTGTATACGGCGGTCATCCTTTTAACTAACGGGTATTAATAAAATCAGTTAAGTTATGTCACATCACATGCGTACGAAGATACAATAATCATTTTTAACTTCTTTCTTCTTCCCCGGCCTATTCAACACACACATTTTCTCCCGCGTACCTTCACAACCACCAACAGTTTCTTCGGTCTCTGTATCATAAAAACCTTTCTTCTTAATCATCGTCACTCAAAAAATCTAAAAACCCCAAATTGATTATTTTCAGCAAAAAAGAACCATACACATCACACACTCACTAAAACCAATTCACCGGTACCAACACCTTCTTCCCTTTTGTAAAATAGAAACCACGCTAATAATGGAAATTACTCACCACTACAATGAACACGCTTGGATCTATCTTTTGTATACATATTCGAAAGACCACGCCGTCGTCGGAACGATCGGATCTTGTTTCATTTTGACGGTGGTGGGGGTGGTGGTTCTTGGGCGCTGGGTGGTGGTGCAAAAGTGACGGGTGTGGTGATATGTGGTTGGCTGAGATAACGTACGGTGGAAGTATGACGGAGGGCGGTGATCTAGATCTTGCGGTGGCTGACGATGAAGGTGTGTGGTGACTACGAAAACGGCGTCGTCCGGTGACGAAGATAACGATGGAGGTCATCGATTTGTGTATGTATATGTATATGAACATACGTTTTTATGTTTTAATTTGATTTAATTCAATAACATTCATTGGTTTTGATTAAGAAATCATTGTTTGTACATGATAATGTTGTTATCGTTGGTTGACATGATAATGTTGTTGTTATTATTATAATAATGATGATGATGATGATGATAATGATGTTGTGGACTTATCGGTTGAAAATGGAGTTAAAAGAATAAAGATAAGAATGTCTTTTTTCAAAACTGTAAACGTAAATGCTAAATGCTTTAAGGTGGAAGAAGAAAAAGGGTTAAAATAACCGTCACATGTTTCGCTGACATTTTTTGTGCATGTTAATCGGAGGGACTATCGATGTACACTTTTAAATTAGTCAGTCTACATTTAAAAAGAAAATGATGATTGGTACAATTTTGTGCGAAGCACTTAAATAATTCGTATAATTTACTAAAAAGAATAGATGAAAAATTAAAAGAGAGATAGAGAAAGAGTGAAGAATTGTGGGGAGAGAATTTTGAGTCATGTCAGTAGAAGCAAGCGCAGTTGATTATCTAGAAGCACAAACTCAAGTGAAAATTCCCGTACTTTGAATTGTAAGACCATACCTGAAATATCAAATCCATTCCCAAAAACCATATACAAAACCCCAAACCAAACAATACCTTATAAAGTATTGATTCTCATAAACTAGTACCACTTTGACACCAATTTCTTTTTTTAGGAAAAGCAACAATATATATATTATATAATCAAATTCTTTGTCAGTACAAATACGAATTGCATATACATTTGCTTTGTTACCATTTGTAGAACTACAAGTAATAGGTTGGTCCAGTGACCTTCATACCTCAACTCTTAGGTCTTAACCATGACCAACAATTCGATACATCACAGTTCACACTAGTGACTAGACATCCATGCAAGTGAGTTTTATAAAATACCCATTTAAGCTTATTCTCATTTTTCTACCATATCGAATAGGGTTGCTGTATATCTAGTTTTCTTTTAGTATTTTTAGATTAGATTACCAAATTCAAAAGTTTCTTATTTTCATATGCCAAGTAATAACAAGTTATATCATCAGCTGAAAATAATTACAAGTAGATAGCACAAAAATACGTAAAGATCAGTACTATCAATCAATAAATTTAATTAATTATATATTTCATTGAACGTTTATAAAATAAATATTCAAGATGGATGATCAAAACTCATTGGCATACGACGCACTTTCATTATAAATTGAGTAGTCTATCCAAATCCAAACAATTTATTAAGAAAGGATATTATAGTAGTTAGGAAAATTCTTAAAGCATCCACGTCATCGTTTGATTTTTCTTTTCTCGACAAAGATCTTCCTCTAACTGTAGTATTATAAAGAATGGGGTCAAATAAAATTAGATATTATGATAGTAATGATAGAATTAATTCCTAACCAATCAACCAACCGTCTCCTTTTACCCTTTTATCTCATTATTCCCTCTATTGCATTAAACTATTACCGCTACATAGCCACTGCCGTTGGCATCTCCATAACCGCTTCCATTGTTGTTCAGATATCAGATCTATGGAACTGTTGCTGTTGTTCCGACGACGCTGTCATTGTTGGGCGGATATTCCGCCGGAGGTAGTGGCGATCGGTGCCTGAGTGTCGTCCCGAAGTTGTGAAGGAACGCGGAATGTGATGGTCGGAAAAGTGGATGTGATGCCCATTAGTGTACCTAAACTTGTGTTCCAGTCATGGAAGAAAGATTCGGTGTCCAGATTGAAGAGATTGTGGGATATGAGAGTGACGGTAGAATTCCATGCCGGGATCTAGCATTTTTTGAATTATTTTGATGATATTTATTAAACTACTCAAGAACAAACAAGAACTACCAAAACATAAATTTCATTTACCAACCAAACCAGGAATTAATCCCAAAACAAGACAGAAACTCTCTACACAAAAAAAACTCAATCCTCACACCTATCGAACCTAAATCATTCATCAAAATAGATAAACTGCCACAGAAGAACAATTGAACCTGCTAGGGTTTGGATACAATGTCGAGAGAATACAAAGAGAACTCTTAATTAAAAGTGAATGAATAATAATACAAAAAAAAAAAAATACCTGTTTATATTTTTAACTAGAAATATTACACTATGTACCCTCAAGTTTCTTCTTTCACCCTGCAAACACTTGACAATTACAAAACTTACCTTTAGCTCTATGATCGTTACATGCACTTAACAAAATAAACACAATAACAAACAAATATAATTTAAATGATTATAGTTTCAAGTTTACATTACTTTTACTCTTTCAACATTCCCTCTTAATGTGAACCTTGAAACATATCAAAAAGTTTGAGTTTCTCATAAATAAATTCATGTTGCAAACTCATGTTGCTTAGTTGGCAACCCTTTGTAAACAAGTCGGCTATATTATTCTTAGAATTAACTTTTTCAATGCTAACAACTCTTGCACAAGCTTTCTCTCTAACAAAATTCAAATCTATCTCAAACTGCTTAGTTCTCTCATAGAAAACTAGATTTGTAGAAATTTTAATAGTATACTTGTTATCAAAGAACACACTTACGGAAGTAAGTTTGTTAACCCAAGCTGTGTCAAAACTTCTTATACCCAAATCACTTCACAAACAAGTGCAGTTAAGGCCCAGTATTCAGACTTTGTTGTGGACCTTGACATAGTTGCTTGTTTTTTAGTTTTCAAAGCAAATAAATTACCACCAAGATACAAAACGTAACCAGTTACAGAACTTCTTGAAAACAAACATTTCCCCAGTTAGAATCCACATAGCCCTTAAGGTCTAGTGAACTACTTTTACTAAACATAACTCCTTTCCCCGATGACCTTTTTATATACCTTAAAACTCTAAATGCAAGTTTTAAATGAGATTGAAATGGAGTATGCATAAACTAGGTAAGATAGTAAAGTGCATAAGCTATGTCTAGCCTGGTAATTGTCAAATAAATTAATTTTCCTATTAACCTTTGATACCAATGTTTTGAAAACCGGCCCGACCGGTCAAACCGAATTTTGAACTTAAACTGACCTATAATTTACCGGTTTTTGGCCAAAGTTGACTTGGTCAACGACCAGTGGTCAGACCGGGGACCGGCCGATTGGACCAGAACCGGTTCAGACCGATTTTCGCTACATTTTTTTGATCTAAATCGAAACCACGTATGTCAACGTTTCAAATTAGTAGGTCAACCGTGGTCAAGTTGGAATTACTTGTGTGCTTGACTTGAAATATATAGGAGGTCATGGTAAGCTTTGGTTTGTCTTCCCACCAATGTGGGACAAATTCAACACTAAAGGAAATAAACACAACAAAAATGTAAACTCCATGTTTTAAACCTCTAACCTTATGCTTGTTGGATGATTTGATTGCCAACTAATCTAGCCATTACTTTGTCATAGTATTGTATTTATTAATATTTTATTACTAGTTTGTAAATGGTTATTTTAATTATTTTTTAAATAGTACTTTTATGATTATTTTGACAATTCTATAATAAGTTGATAGTCATTATATGTTTCATTTCAAATATCGTAATCTATAATTGTAGTTTTAAAAGTTTGAGCTATGAACTTTGAAATGTCATATATTTTCATTCGTAATTCGGATTAAGTCACCGTGTTTTCTTTTAACTAGTCTAGTTTTTTCAAGATCTATTTGTTGGCAAACTTTCAAAGGGAGTTTGTTCTAATAAATAATAAAAATTCAAGAAAAGTAAAAAAAAAAAAAAAAACAATTATAAAAAGTCGTAAAGACTCAAAAAGTCAAGTAAAGTCAAAGACAAGTACGACCGGAACCGGAGGGTCGGCCGGTCCGACTTAAAAACCGGTTGTTCAAACATTGTTTGATACTCAATCAAGTTGGTTAAAGGAAGATCAATTTCCTTTGAGTTAGCTAAATATGTTATCACGATATTGGTTTCTATTGGAGTGGCTACTGGTTTACAACCAATCATGCGAAACTTTGACAATAGTTCCATGTCATATTTTCTTTGTGATAAGCAGATACCAGAAACTAATTGCAACACTTCAATTCTTAAGAAATATTTCAAAATTCCCAAATCTCTTATCATAAAGTTGGAGTTTAAATAATTCTTAAACAAATCAATTTCAGACTGACTATTACTTTTTATTACAATATCATCAACATATACAAGAAGTACAACAAACACATTACCTTGTTTTTTATGAACAAGGAATAGTCATTAAGGCTTTAAACGAAACCATTGTCAATTAAGGTTTTTGTCAATTTTTCATTCCATTTTCTAGGAGCTTGTTTAAGTCCATACAATTACTTTACTAATTTACACACTTTGTTTTCTTGATCAGAAAAATACCCCTTTGGTAAAGCCATATAGACTTCTTCTGTTACGTTTCCATAAAAAAAGACATTATTAACATCCAATTGATACAAAGGCCAGTTAGTTTTTACAGCAAGACTCAAAACACACCTAACTGTTATCATTTTTACAACTGGAGAGAATGTTTCATCAAAATCTATTCCTTCTCTTTGATTGTAACCTTTTGCAACCAATCTAGCCTTGTACCTTTCAATTTCACTGATAGCTTTATATTTAATCCTATACACCCACCTACAACCAATTGGTTTTCTACCGGGTGGCAACTCAGTTAAAACCCAAGTCTCATTTTATACAACGCTTCCATTTTTAAATTCATAACTTCTACCAAATTTTTATCAACTGCAACCTCTTTATAAGAAGTAGGTTCAACTGTATTATTCAGACTACCTACAATACATAAGTTATCTTTTGTAAGATGTGAATAATTGACAATCTTATCTAAACTGAACTTAGTCTTGTCATTTAAAACAAAGTCTTTAAATTCTTTAGGCAATGCAGTTGACCTAATAGATCTCCTTAGAGCACAGGGAGTGGTGACCCTTGTGTCACAGTATTCAGCAACAGTGTTCCAAAAGGTGGGAGTGGGAACAGTGTTCAGGACAGTGTTCAGTAATTTCTTTTTGATTTTTTTATTTGTCAGAAAATTCAAATAATGTAATAAATACATATAAATAACAGATTAACTTAAATAAAATAAATAACTTCATTAAAAATAAGAATTACAAGTCCTAAAAATTAAAAGTTCATTAAAAATAAAAATAACGATTACAAGTCCTAAAGTTATAAAATAAAAATTACAAGTCTTAAAATTACTTCATTAAAGATTACAAATTAGGTTTCACGTACGATTCCTCCAAATATGCTCAACAAGATCGGATCGAAGGCCCTCGTGCATTTCTCGATCATGTAATTCTCTACTTTTCCTTGCATATGTGTCACATCTCTCGTGCCAAGTAGTTTGCATATTCCCAACAGGCACATAATACTCTTCTGAATCGGCAATGTTAAAACCGTTATCTTCTGTAATCATGTTATGCAATATGATGCAAGTATACATGACTCGTTTTATAGCGTTTACACTATAAGCTCTTGCCGGTTGTTGTAGTATATGCCATCGGCCTTGGAGGACACCAAATGTCCGTTCAACGTCCTTTCGGGCAGCCGCTTGTGCTCTATTAAACCTCACCCTCCGTGCATCAACAACACTTGAGAACCCCTTAACAAACGCTGCCCATGATGGGTATATCCCGTCAGCAAGATAATATCCTCGTTCATAATCCACATCAGCCACTTGATACGGGATTTCGGGAGCGGAGTCATTTAGCAGGTTGTTGAACAATGGAGACGAATTAAGGACATTTAAGTTGTTGTTGGAACCCGGAACCCCAAAGTATGCATGCCAAATCCACATGCCATATGAGGCGACGGCTTCAAGCATTATCGTCGGATAACCGTGATTGCCTCGTGTGTATTGCCCTTTCCATGCATTTGGGCATTGACTCCAAGCCCAATGCATACAATCTATGCTTCCAAGCATCCCCGGAAAACCATGAATCTGTTCATGTTTTGCATACAACCGACATATGTCTTCCTCGGTTGGTTCTCTCATGTAAACATTTGCATATAAGTCTATCATGCACCTTGTAAAATTTTGTAATGTTTCACGGGAAGTTCGTTCCGACATTTGCAAATATTCGTCAAATGCATCCGGTGTGGTGCCGTATGCCAATTGGCGTAGGGCGGATGTCACTTTTTGAATAGTGCTAAAACCCGAAACACCAGCTGCATCGGGTCGTTGTCGAAAATACATAAGATAATCGGGTGTAGGTTCCATAGAATAAGAAGTGATACCTTCAACAATTCGGAGGAAGAGTCGTTCTCGCAGCCGGAAACGACGATTGAAATACTCTTTGGGGAGTTTTCACCAAAGTAATCGGACATTAACCTTTGGTGTGCACCAACCCGATCTCGATTTATAAACCAACGTGTACGCCTTTGGTTGGAACTTTCGGCTTCTTCTTGAGGAAGTAACACTTCATTACGATAATTATGAGCTTCGATTAGGAGTCGTAACGTTGTTTCGTCGTCGGAAGAAGAATCGGAAGACATAATTGTGAATTTTTGAGTTTTTGAGTATTTTAGTGTATTGTAGATGAGAAAGAATGTTTGGTGTGTTTAAAATTGTGTTAGAAGTGTTGTATTTATAGATAAAAAATAGGATAGTAAAAAAAAAAAAAAAAAAAAAAAAAAATGGTTAAAATTTGAAAATATTTCCGTTTTATTCAAAAAAAGAAAAAAAAAACCTAACTTTTCCAGAACACAGCGTCCCCCGCCGGGCACGCTGCCTCGAAGTGGAGGAACGGCGTTCCAGTGAGTGACTATAAACGATTATGTCATTGAGAATTTCCTAGTCAAGGTAAGGCTTTGAGTTATCCATTTAAGTGCGGAACAAGGCTCTTAGTGCACTATTTTCAATTTAAGTGGAAGTTGTATCAGGAGCATTATGCTCAGAATTCTCAACATTGGAAGTTGCTGTATGCAAACCATCACTAGCAACTCTTTCAAAATTCAGAATTCTCATCATTGGCTTGTGAAAACCGTGGGCTGTATTCCACCCACTAAGTCTTCCACACTACTCACAAGTACATGACTCCACACTGTACACTACACACATACATTTTACACCACACACTGCACACTTTATTTGACTACACACTGCACACACATACTTCTCGATCACACTTTTCTCTCATATCTACAACTTCACAATTAAGCATTTAAAACATAGATTAATATTTTCTATTTTTCTCTCTTTGTAACTTCAAAGAAATCACCGTCACGTCGGAGCTTCGTTTCAATTTTTTTTGGCGAGACTTAACTTTTTAGGATCGTTTTTTTGTGTTTATCTAATCTATATGATAGTGATGTAAGTAATTTGTTGTCATTGATTCAAGCATTTAATATGCAAGTTGCAAATGTTTTGATGTTATTTTTACAAGATACTAATTTCTTTAAACAACAACGTCCATATGCAGATTCATTGATGTATATGATTCATCATTTATAAGCTTGATCTATTATTGTTATTATTATGTGAATTTACAAACGGTTGATGATGTAGGGTTAAAGCAAGATAACACATATTGAACTTGTTGATTTACACGAAAGCAGGAACAATATTCTTTTAATTATCGTTGATACAACGAATACCGATAATCACGGTGATTTTCTAATCAAACAAAGGTTTTGTGATTTGAGAGAAAAAATGAAATTTTATAAAAATCAAAAACTGATTGTCCCAGGTTCTCAATAGAATCCTAAAATAAACCTTAAATTTCGAATGGGCCGAAAGCTAGCCCACAAACAAAGCCCAACAAATTAAAAAAATAAACACAAAAATGCAAATAACTCCTAAAATAAAGCATTTTGGGGCCTGAAACAGAGCCCTCTCCTGTATCTCAAGTTATGCTCATTTTAGTGCAATCCCTTCATTCATACGATCGTAAGACTCCCATAAACAAAAAGGCCCGTTCCTCCTAACTTGGCCTACATCATTTGACTTTCTAACAACTCCAATATATTTATAAAATTACAATTGAACTTGTTTAGCGACACCACCAACGCCTTCTTCATGTTGATATTGATACAAAAACTAAATGCGTACAAAATTTCTTTATGAAATACTTTGAGAAACGTTGTTTTCCTAATTACTTTTGGTTATTGGGTGTAACTTTTGATGAGTTGTGTAGAAATTCATAAGAGAAATCCTGGAAATAGTTATAGAACTTTTATGTTTTAAGAGATGGTTGGGATTCATGGGCCAGTGGTCTATCAACACATCAACATAAACGGGTCACAATTGTAGGAGAAATGGGTAAACAGATGAGAATTTTCATGTTCAAGTTATTTGGGTATGGTGAGTATTTTTTACTCAGATGTACGCGACCTAACCCCGTGACCGTTTCCAACCATTTTTATGACGACCCCAAGATGTGCAGCTAGTGATGTTTCCTACCCTTTCACAATTGCAGAAGAAGTTGTTGCTATTCCCTCTATTATTAATCTAGTAATCAGATTTACATTAAGAAGAATCTGACTAACACTTCATCTCTTAGTTGCAATATACTATTCTGAATAACAAAGGAATTGAATCTAGATACATTAGAACTATAAACATGAGCACGAGCATGCACCTTTATATCAGTTTAGAGCAAGCATAAATCCTGGAACAATTTACCTCCCAAAAGTTGATGTCTTGAAGAATCATAGTTCATAACTATGGAAGGGGAACATATACAGGTCTATTACAAAATAGTACAACATTGTTTGAATTTCTTTTCCTGCTTGAAGGGGAACATCTGTTTCATAATCAAACAGTATATTCATGTTATTTTCTCCAAATTTTGAAAACATACTCGCAAAGAAGATTTTTATATGTAATTAAGCTGCTAGAGAAAACAATGATAGAATTAGAGGTGAAAATTTTGACCCATTTACTTACGAATGGGTCGATTAGGTTTTATTTTATCTCAAACAACCTCAAAGAAAATTTTCTGCTAAAAGGGGAACATGTCAATTGGGTCTAAGATGTTGAAAGTCACCAAAAGTCTATTTTTAATACATTCGACCTCTTAAAGTGATATACTAAACCAGTTCGATTGTTCTTGTAAATATTATATTGTGAGTGTAAATTGTAGTTAACTCATCAATTATTTATAGAAAGTTTTGAAGTGCAGACATAATGTGTTTGCAGTCAATTCAACACTACCAGTTTAACCATACCAAAACTGACCCATTTCAACTGAAACCAGTTTTGAGACCTTACCCAATTTGCCACTCCCACCCATCATACTACCTCTAATAGGAAAAAATGCATTTTAATGAGAAAAGATGCACACGTGATGCTGCTCTGAGATCTAAACACTTCTCGACTGAACAGTCCAGGTTTTCGCCTCTTTAAAGAAGCTATCTATGGTTTTATGCAGTAAACATTTCACAGTAAATAACAATGGTTATTTCTAAACAATTTTTGTTTACTTGTATCTTTTGAGTCGGTATTTCTTTGTATTCAATACATATAACAGTTTTGATATATAAAAAAATCAAACATAGAAAGACAGCTTTAGTAAAGTTGCAATAACTTACTTGGAATTCCAATGCCTTCTTGAGTTGTGCTAAAACTTCTGTTGAAGTTGGTCGGTTTTCTCTATCATCATCTAAACACTTATAGATAATGTTTAGAAATGTAGTCAATGATTTTGGCACAATTTCTTCCTTTATAGCTTTAAACACCATCTCCTCTTGATTTCCTTCTTCAAAGTTGTTTTTAATAAAACTTAGCAAAGACAGCCTCTCATGTTTTGGGATTGCATATGTTGCTCTCCCACTCAAGATCTCAAATAAAACCACCCCAAATGAATAAATATCAGATTCTAAGGTTAGGAAACCAGATTTTAAGTACATCGGGTCTACATAGCCCTTTGTCCCGCAAGGATGATCGATGACATAGTCTGTTTCTTTATTTATCGCACTTATCAAAGATAGCCCAAAATCACCAAGTTTTGCCTTCCAATCATCAAAGAGTAAAATGTTAGCAGCCTTGATGTCCCTATGTATCACTACTTGTCCTTTAACACCTCCATGAAGGAAATCTAGTCCGGTTGCAACATCAATGCATATCTTAAGTCGATTTGTCCATGTAAGACTAGCACATGTCAAATACTTATCAAGGCTTCCTTTCGATGCATGCTCATAAACAATGATTTTTTCATCCGTTTCTTTGCTATAGCCTACAAGATTGATAACATTCTCATGCTTATACACCTTAAGAATTTCTAGCTCAGTGTAAAATTGTTTCTCCCCTTGACCATGACTTGTGTCTAACTTCTTAGCAACAATGGTATAACATTCATTATCTTGCCCTTGTTCAATTTCCCCTTTGTATACCCTCCCGAAACCTCCTCCTCCAATCTGATTGGCACTACTGAAGTCTCGTGTGGCAATTTTAATGTCTTGAAGTGACATTCTGAAGGTATCTTTACTGTTTTCCTGTGAGTCATGAAAAACTAGAATTTAGATACTGTTATGAACATAATTAGATGTACAGAACTTTTGGACAGATGTAGATATATATGTATTATGCAACAATTATTGTTTGGGATGTTCCCAGATAAAAGATTTAAAAATTCCTAAGTTTCTAAAATCATTTCCTGCTAACTATCTTATTATAAAGTTTCATCAGCATATTACGTAATCGAACTGACTTTGAACAAAACTATTAATGTGCTGCAGTTTGAATCAACTGATTTAGTTTTTGACGCTATTAACTCAATAAATACAACCCAAGTTCAATCTCCCATCCAAAAGACCCTAACTAACAAAAATTTTAACACCTATTTATCATAGAAAAACAGCATACATTGATGATACAAAATCTGAAATTTTTGTGGATAATTATAAAATGGAAATGAGATGGATAATATAAAGAATCATAAATAGCATGATTTTATTTGCATGATACACATCCCTATACATTCTACTTGTCTTCTACCATTTCAAATAATTTACACGAGACAATTTTATAACTGCTTATTGAACCTCTATTGAGTTATATTCTAGTTATTCCATACCTATAATTCAACATTCTGCAATTTATGGTTTAATTGTGAGAGCAATATAGATTCATATTTGTGCTAAATTTTATCATGTATTTAAAACTACCATCATAAAAATCCTACAGTCCTTTTCAAGATGGTAATAAACTAGTAAATCAGCACAATGATTACCATTAGGAGTCAATAAAACGAAGAGTAGAAGATATATTATCCTTTTCAATTATTGACTTACTTGAAATGCTAATGCTTTCTCAAGTTCTTTGATGACGACATTCATCGTTGGACGCTGGTACTCCTTTTCTGTCAAACACCGACAGGCAATTTTTGTGAATGTGTCCAAGGAATCTTTGTTGGGTCCTTTGTCACTATTTTCTTCCATAATTGTAGGAGCTATCTGTTTCTTTATCATTCCCTCTTTCCATTCTCCATTATGGAATATTTGAGAGTAGGCATTACTCCCACATAGGATTTCTAACATAACTACTCCGAAGTTAGTTACATCTAATTCTTTTTTCCACTTAACCGTCCTAGCATATTCTGTTTCCATGAGAGGATATGTGACAACACAATTCGGTATACCAAGATGGAGAGTGTCATCATTTTGA
Organism: Logfia minima; assembly: GCA_963921325.1. Lineage (NCBI taxonomy): Eukaryota > Viridiplantae > Streptophyta > Magnoliopsida > Asterales > Asteraceae > Logfia > Logfia minima. The sequence continues at coordinate 2,321,021 of OY992765.1, read as the reverse complement.
TTCGGATGCAGCAATTCGGAGTCTGTAAATCCAGTGATCTTTGCCCTCCAATAGTTATCCAACAAAATATTGTCACATCTTATATTATGGTGTATTACCATTGTTTGGTCCTTGATCTCATCGTGAAGGTAACCCAAGCCGTGTGCAACATCAATGCAGATTTTCAAACGTTTTTCCCATGTAAGAATACGACTGTCTAAATAAGCAGAAAGGTATTTAACAGAAACATATTCGTAGACTAGTATATTTTGTTGACCTTCTTCACAAAATCCAAGAAGAGATTCTATGTTGTGATGCTTACAACGGCTAAGACATTGTAGTTCTGTATCGAATACGGCTTTAGAGGGGAAGCGACTTATCCTGACAATGTAGTCTCTCTTGAATAGTTCATCTTTATTCTTCCCTTTTATGAAGGAGAGATATTCTCTATCAAAACATCTGAGTTCTGCTTTGTAAACACCAAAAAGATATGAATCAATTCTAAATGTCCCGGAGAAATTATTGGTAGCCAGCTGTATGTCTTTTAGTTCCAACTTCTTTACCTGCAGGATTGCAATAAAGAGGAGAAATGAGTATTACAGACTATACTTGCTAGAAGAATGACAGTGAAACTTAATTCAAATTTTTTCTTTAATATTCTTTTGATTCTTTTGGAGACAAATGAAATATATGTCCAAAACCCAAATGCAAGAGTTGATTAATCGGCAAATAATAAAGTGCTTCAAGTTAGATAAACTCGTGGATATCATGGTTTAATAATTTTATGTTTGCTATTTAGGACTTGGAAAGCAGGTTTGATGAATCAAATGAAAACTGGAGCAAAATAAACCATGAGTTAAATTTCAAGAGTTGCTGAGTCAGCTGCATACACAGCCGAGGTCTCATACACACCTGACAGCTCTGCTTTACCAATACTAAGTTCACATAGTCTCAATTGTAGGATTTAGGTGTGTTAAACTAATCATAGGACTTCAACAAGTAAATTTTTCCTAAAACTGAGGTAATACACTAATACATGAAACCAACTTTTGTTGTCTTTTAGTTTTACTGACTGTGTTTTTCTACATTTAGCTTTGGGTATCTGTTTTGTTGTTTTACAAGGTATGTCTCGATCTTCTTTATTCGATAGTGCAATTCTTCATCTTGATCCAGAACAAATTTTACTTAAAAAGTTAAATAGAGCGAAGTATACCTTTTATGGAACCCTCAGTTACCATTGAAAAATTAGAACCAGTTTGGAAGAATACATAAATATGAAAATGCAAATTCAAAATCCATCCAATTCACCATCCATGGCCCATTTTAATTACTATATTCTAAAAAAATGTTTGTTATAACATGGTCACCTTAAACTATGTATAGAAGTTTATTACCTTCCATGGGTAGGATGACACAGTGCTAACTCCAAAATCACCCTTTTCCTCTTCCTCCACCTTCTTCTTCTCATCCTCATCATCATCATCATCATCCTCATCTTTCTCTTCCCAAGCATCATTTGTATGATCTTCATACTACAAAAAACATTGTGTTAAATTCAAATTGTCTGATATATCTAAATTTAATACATCAATAATTATGAATGTTGTATTTGATGGATACTTTTTACGACACAAAGGAAGTCTTATAAACTAGACTAGCGATAAAAAGATATTCTCAAAGTTTGATTGTAAAAGTGGATTTTGGCAATGCATCCAAATAGTATTACATATACATCATTTTCTACTTCCCAAGGGCAATATGAATGGATTGTTATGCCCTTTGGGATTAAAAAATGCTCCACAAATATTTCAAAGAAAAATGGATAGTATTTTTAGAGATTATGATTTTATTATTGTTTATATATTAATATTATCTAATGATATTTAGTCACACTTGAAAATTTTAGATGTTTTTGTAGATTTATGTATAAAAAATGGATTAGCTTTCTCTAAAAAGAAAACAAAGTTATTACAAGAGAAAATAGAGTTTCAAGGAATTAAAATTGACGGTAAAGGAACAGAACTCCAAAGATATTTAGAAAAAATAACAGTTTTCCAGACAAATTAAAAGCTAAAAAACAAGTTTAAAGTTTTCTTGGATAATTAATATTGAACTAATTGTAAACTATAACTAAACATAATTTTGATTTTAGATTTACAAATTTATTTAAGGAAAATGACAACGACGGCCTCAAAGCTTTCATTAGGGCATCATGACATGCATAATAATATGTAGTCATACAATAACAACCTCTATGTCCCTTTGAATGTTGGTTAAGGTAACAAAACTCTTTCATACTTTATCATATTGCAATAAACTATAAACTATTTGTTGATGTGTCAGGCATTGTTCTTTTAAAAGTATTGTATTTTATATCTATCTAACTTAGAATTTTGTTTTTAGATCACCTAAAGGAAAAAAAAGTGAAATCTTATTGAACTCTGTAAAGGTTAATATGTTGCAAAAACCAATTTGTTTTAAAAGCAAAAAATGCAGCTTTATTGCATAATTAGTGGAGTGGCTCAAAGCAGGAGGACATAATAATGAGTATAAAATTAGAATACAAAAATGAAACATACAAAACCCAATATAGTTAATCACAATTGTCGATTTCTTTTGTCACTAAAGTAACTTATAGGGATGGCAAAAAATCCCGAACCTCACAAATTTTCCCCAAATCCTAACCCGACGCAAAAATGAGTGCAAAAGAAAAAACAAAATATTAAAAACGGAAATGAAAGGATTGTCACACCTGATCTCCATAGCTAAACAATAATTTATGTGCCTCCGTAAGCTTGACACTAACTTGGATCGCACTTGGGCGTAGTGCTTGGTCCTTTTTTAAGCAAGAATATGCTATTTTTGCTACCTCTGAGAAGAACCTTAATGATTCTGGGTCCATTTGATTCCTCAATACAGGATTAATTATATCCTGAAGTGTTCCTTTCTCATAGTGATATTTGGCCAACGAAGCTAGCAACGTACCATCTTCATATGCTTTCCTCCCGCATATGATTTCAAATAAAACGACACCCAAAGAGTAGATATCCGACTTGTGCGTCACACCACCATTCTTTACAATTGACGGGTCCAGATACCCTTGCGTGCCAATTGCTTCAGAAAGGAAAACGTGATTCTTTCGGTCAAATGATTGTTTGATTGAAAATTCAAATCCAGATAACTTGGGCACCCAGTTATCACTTAATAAAATTGTGGAGCTGTTAATGTTACGATGTATAATATAATAACTACTCTGTCCCTTCATTTCATGGATGTATTCTATTGCTTTCGCCACACCATCACATATTTTCCATCTGTTGAGCCATGTGAGGGCTGGGTCGGTTAGATGCATGTAAAGACTTCCCTTGGCATAACGTTGGTTTACGATGATCTTCTCACCTTTCTCGTCGCAAAACCCAATCATGCAGACTATATTTATATGATTAAGACCAGAAAGCACAGAAATCTCCTTCCAGAACTCAACGTCTCCTTGTCCATGCTTACGATTTAACCTCCGAGCAGCAATTTCTTTCACCCACCTGTTGTGGACGCGATGCCCTTTATATACGTTTCCGAAACCACCTTTCCCGATAATATTTTTATCGCTAAAGTTGTCGGTGGTCGTTAGTATGTCTTCAAGTGGGATTTGTAGGTGAGCAAACTTCGTCATGGTCGATGTCATTACTATGTTAATTTAAAAAGTGCAAAAACAAATTACAGATTAAGGAGAAGGTAAGATAAACCAAGTAAAAGGTAAAAAAGAAAAATAAAAAATACTTGCAAGTAGCAACCTCCATTTCTTTCACTTTCTACTTCTTTCATTATTAAATAATTAAATAAATAATATTAAACTAGTAGCTAGCATCTTATTGTCACCACGATATACAACATTCTAAATTGATATTCCTACTTTATTAAAAAATTAATGTTTGTAATTGGATATTATACATTATATTATTAAGAGTTACATCGTAAAAGTGTCATCACTATTAAATCTCGTACAATTTTGCTTACGAAATAAGACAGTCGCTAAAACCTAAAACGCTTCGTGTCAGTTTTAGGCTGGTTTTTTCCTTCTGTTCTGACCGAACAAAAAACTGAAGAACAACATCAATCCTAAAACTCATGTTCATAAATCAAATTGACCAAATAATATAAATCAACATCAATAAAAAGATTGAAAGTCAAACCTGTTGAAGCGTTTTACAAAAATACAATCACAAGAAAACCCCTTTTCTTGTTTGGGTGTTGACTGATACGGATCTGTGTGATTGAACCAGATTCAAAAATTTGGATGTGTTTGTGAAAAAAGATACTTGAAGAGCAAAACAATCAAATGGTTGTTTGTTTTGTAATTGGGGGTGAAATGATATTTGATGCTATTATTATTGTTGAAAAGTTGTAGATGATTGCTTGGTGGTAACATTTGGATTGAAGTTGGAGGAATACGTATGAGACTGTGAGAGGAACAAGTTTGGTAGAGAAGACAAATTAACTTTATGATGAGAGAAAAAGATAAATCAATGAGCATGCGTTATTAATCTTTATATATAATATAATATAATATCTTATCTTATTTTATCTTATTTTATCTTATTTTTATTTTTATTCTTATCTTATCTTATCTTATCTTATCTTTCTTATTCTTATTTCTTATATATAATTAAAAGAGGATACCACTTAGGAATCTGAACCCTTCATTGTTTTTCACTATTTGCGATCCAACGATCTTAATTTCTTTCGTATAATTACACTTTTGATCCCTTACATATTTATTGTATTTATTTATAACTAAAAATAAATCAAATATTTTATTTATTTTTGATATATTTATTTAAATTAAAAAATAGACCAAATAATTTATTCATTTATAAAGATTAAAGAATCTATAAACTATATAAAAATATCGGTTACGATATTTTACTCATTTTATTAAAATTAAATTCGTCACGCGTTATAGCGGATCTATAAACTATATAAAAAGATTGACTAAAATAAAATTTTTAAAAAGTCAGTCATGATATTTTATTTATCTATAAAAACTAATTTGTCCTGAGTTATCACGGTATGATGACCTAGTTAATATTAAAATAAGAAAGAGTTGCATATATTGCCACCTTACATCCTCTAAATATCATACATATCCAACCTGGTCTAAAATTTACATATATAGCCAAATTCTCAATTTATTCGCAATTAAAATTCTAAAATCACTAATAATAATCTATCAATCCACTAATGACTATTATACCCTTATTCATATCTCTCTCTCATTCTCTTATAAATAATAAATCTCATAAACAAAAGTTTCACATATATATCTCACTCAAAATATTTACAAATTAGCCAGTTAGATTAGATGTCATCACATGCTATAAAGATTTCCCTTTGTTTAGGCTTTTGTTTTGTTATTTTCATTTTAGAGAACATAGTCTTACATATAAAAATTTCACACATAAATCAATTACAAATATCTACCTACCTCTTTATCTATGATCCACATCAACAAAGGGTAGATATATGATACTTGTGACAAAATCATTAAAACAATACAAATGAAGCTAAACGTTTGACTTCAGCTACTACAAAAAAAATTTAAAAAGAGGAAAGGATCAGGAGAAAAAAGAAAAAAGAAAAGAGAATTAAAAGAAAAACAAAGAAATGAGAACCATGTAATATTTATTAATGATAGTAATTTCGATCGTGAATGGAGGCTCCAGAAGCTTTATTCGGATCAGTTTGGAATTGATCGGCCATTGATGAAAAAAATGATAGGTATAAACCTGCTTTTGTGAAAAGATTAAGGGTAGATGGTCATTAACGGGTTAATAGATTCTTATTAATGATTTTAGATCTTTACGAATACATTGAGAATTTGAGTATATGTAATTTTTAAATCAAGTTGGGTATATAAAAGAACTCACAATTTTTTCTTTCATTTTTCATATCTATGAATCACGTGGTTTGACCTCAATTATAAAAGTTGTATTTCAACTTTTCACTTTCCTTTTTTATTTTGAAAATAAACTTTTACTTGATAAACGGTCCTCATCAATATTAAATGACTTAATTACCCTTAACATATCAAAAAGAGTGTCGAAGTAGAAAAAGAAATAAAGCTTATACAATTCTCATTAAAACTCATCAAATTATATGGATTTTTTTTAAACCAACACTTTATGTGTACGATTTCCGATCTCAAAACCATCATTTTTGTAAAAAACACTGTTTTTTATTTCCATTCTTCAAACTCAATCCTAAATCTTCAATACAAATAGCCTCTTATATATGGTTCGAGAGCTGCACAAGTTCATCTATTCAGTTGTTTATGCCTAGTTCACTTGTACAGTACAAGATGCTTGTGCATATTTATGATCACCGTGTATTTTTGTGCTGTAATTTACATCGATGTGATTTTGGATTAGAACTTAGCTCAATACTCAAATAATTTTTCTATGATTTGTATTTGAGCTTGAGCTTGAATATTTCATTGATGCTCATATATGGTTTGATTATTTGATAATCTTAACTTGAAGCTTGGCTACCTCGCTTGGTACTTTTTTTAAGCTCAAAGTCAAGTAAGCATAACTATGCACATCTCTAGTAATTAAATTTTCCATTTTGTCGCGAATACTTGATTGTTTGATATGAGATTGCACAAGGAATGGACGTTAATAGATTGGGAACCCGTGTGAAGTTTATCGTGTAGAAAAGTCATGCATTGTATCTATTTGTTCAAAATGCCTACAAAATACTTGACCCGAGGGTAAAAATTATGCCTTCACTTTTCAAATGCAAAAGTAAGTTGTCTAACTTGGGGATCGTTTGAGTGGACTTATTTTGAAAGCTGTTTGCTTATTTGTACACAATAAATTCAAATTTTAATGATTGGATGGACTTATTTGCTTATTTAAAAGGAAATTTTAAAGGTACAAAATAAGCTACAAACTTTGAGCTTATTTGCTTATAAGCAATAGGGTTAATAGATAGATTGGGTATCAAACTTTATCAAATTTTCACTTTCATGAATTATCTTCATTTCGATTCGATTGGATGAACAAACTTCTAAAACTATTCAACAAGATAATCCATCAAATGAAATTCATTCATTAAGATAAACTATCTTAATGAAATTCATTTATCTAAGTGAACATTTTAGAAGTTTGTTCATTCAATCGAATCGAAATGAAGATGGTTCATTAAAGTGAACATTTGAGTAAAGTTTGATACCCAATATATCCATTAACCATGAGCAATAAGCATAAAAATAAGTCCACCAAAACATCTTCTTTTTGAATTTGCACCGTTCTCACTATCAATTAAAAAGATAAGGTTAGATGTTCATAATTGGCACATCTTATCCCGATTCAAAAGTTAGTACTAAAGATTTGTTGGTCTAACGGTATTAATGTGACCTTTCAACTACAAGGTTAGAGGTTCAAGTTCTGAAGATGAAATAATTGTATATATTTGTAGATAAATGCATATACGTGTATGTGAGTACTTACATTTATATAAAAAAAAATTAGCTCTCTTTTCAGGACAAGGAAAGGAACCTTCCCGGGTTTACATGTTTGGCGAGGAATAAACAAGTTAGTATGTTACATGAATCATTTTCTTTTTTTTCGTATTCCTTGGTTCCTACTACAGTCTACAAACATATATCGAGTGAAATATACTTGATTTAGACATAAGTTGGAATAAGCAATGGAGAAAATATGAGTCAAGGAGTAAGGGAAATTCACTGTAGGGGCGGCTAGTCGACTATAGTGTTATATCGATATCTTTTTTAAAAATTCGGTTTAGTGAACTTTAAATTTTTAACTTTATGAATTGTGTTTCATATTTTAATCTAGGCATTTATATACGTGGACGTTTTCAAGTACTTTATCCATTTTCGATAAAATCGTGCGTCTTTTAAGTATTGCAGGTCATAGTTTGTTTGCATGATCTATCAAGAGATAATATTCTGCATATATTTACATATTGACTAGTCAATTACTATTGTATCTTCTCCTATTTTAGTCCCTATTATTTCCATAGTTAGTTGATGTTATTGGCTATATAGGTCATCCTCTGTACATGCATTATTCAACTAATTAATATACATACAGAGATATCATCTTCTTATATGGTATCAGAGCAAATTTGCTCATACGAGTCTTGATCCTCAAACCCTACCTTCTGCCATGGCCTCCAAGAACACCACTCAAATCACAGCCGCCACTCATCTAACAAACAAACTCACCGCTAGCAATTTTCCAGTATGGAGAAAACATGTCGAGTTTACTCTCATTGGACTTGAACTTGAAGACTATATCATCGGACCTTTAAACCAACCTGCTCAACTAATCGATGGCAAGGAAGGCAAGGTACCAAATCCTGAGTATCTTCCATGGTATCGCAAGGATCAAATGGTCCTTTCAGCGATTCTTGGGAGTTGTTCAGATCCGATCCAACCTCTTATCTCCTCTGCTATCACTGATCGGGAGGCATGGGAGCGACTGACTGCTAGCTTCGCCTCTTCCTCTCGATCACGTATCATATCCCTCAAATCCAAATAAGTCAAGAATCCCAAAGGGAGCCGCTCTGTAGCCGAGTTCCTTCAAGATATGAGATCTATTGCTAACGATCTCGCTCTGGCTCAAAGCCCTATTTCTGAAGAAGACCTCATGGTTCATGTTCTTTCTCAACTCGGTGATGAATACAGTACAATAGCAGTCGCAATCAAGGTTCGTGATAACCCGCTCTCATTTTCTGACCTATCTGACAAGCTACAAGATTATGAACGAGCCCTCAAAGAACACTCTTCCACCGTGGACTCTCCCATTACCACCGTCAACTATACCTCTCGCTAACAAAACCCTACTAATCGTTCTACTGGCTCATCAAGGTTCTCTTCTGGCAATCGCAACAATCGGTCTCAATGGTCGGGCACCAACAATCGATCTCAATGGTCTGGTGCCCCATCCTCTGGAAATCGCAACAACAAAAACAATACCTTCTATCAATATTGTAATATCCCGGGTCATCTCACATGGGATTGTCGAAAGCTTGCCCGGTTTCTACGGGAAAATAATGTGACAACTGAATCCTCGACCACCACTACACCTATTGCAAATGTGACAACCTCAGGACCTGTCTCTCCATCATGGCTATTTGATAGTGGTGCATCAAATCACGTCACCTCTGATCGGAATACTCTTCATAGTGTTTCTGAATACGAAGGCCCGGATGAAATTGTTCTTGGTGACGGTACATGTTTACCTATTTCTCACATTGGTCACACACACTTAAAAACACCTCATAAGCAACTTCTGTTACCAAATGTTTTATATGTTCCACACTTACGTCGGAACCTTATTTATGTTGCTAAATTGTGTAAAACTAACTGTGTTTCGGTGGAATTCTTTCCATCTCATTTTTTTGTGAAGGATCTTTGCACGGGGGCGCGTCTAATGCGAGGAGAGAACACTGAGGATGTTTATCATGCAAGCTTACCTTCTATGCTCCAACTCAATCTCACTCTACAACATTCACCACTTGATCTGCATCATAAACTCGGCCATCCTTCCATTAAAGTGTTTAAAAGTATTGTTTCCATGTTAGGTATTAATTCAAACATTATGTCTAATGTTCATTGCCCTTCTTGTTCCATTAATAAAAGTCACAAATTACCATTTGGTCGAAATTCATTTGTTGCCACCAAACCACTTCAACTTATACAGCCGTGTACCTTATCAATCGGCTTCCCACTTCTATTCTGTCAAATAAAAGTCCCTTTGAGTGTCTCTTTGGTCAACAACCCAACTACTCTAAACTCAAACCCTTTGGATGTTTGTGTTATCCGTGGCTTCGTCCCTACACAACATCTAAACTTCAACCTCGATCAAGTCCCTGCTTATTCCTTGGATACTCATCATCTAAATCTGCCTATAAGTGTTATGACCTCACCACTCGTCGCTTATACCACTCCCGTCATGTTGAGTTCATTGCTAACCAATTTCCCTATCATCGTCTCTCACTAAACTCACATCTTCCCTCCCCTGATAATTTCTTACATACTATCCCTACAACTCTTCTCAATCCTAACTCCGCTTGTACCACTAACACACCTAACTCCTCCTCCCCCTCACTCCCGAACTCTCAACACACCACCCCTACTGACCCCTCTAACATCCCTCCCACTTATATGAACCCCTCGTCTCCATCACCTCCTGTCACTCCCAATTCACCTACCACATCTCCCACATCCGTCATGCCTTCTCCCTTATCGCCCTCGTCCACCCCCCTATATCAACTAATTCTAGTTCCCCCACCACTCAAACTCCATCCGATGATAACTCACCACATCCGACTCCACGTAACCGTAAACCCAACCCCAAATACTTCAACCCCTCCTTTGTCAACTCCTCCACACTACATCCCATTCCAACCTCCATTGAGCCACATACTCACTCAAGCACTTAAGGATCCACATTGGCGTCAAGCCATGGATCAAGAATTCAATGCATTAATGCACAATGGCACTTGGGAACACGTTCCTCCTTCCTCTCTTTCACCCATTGGTTGCAAATGGGTATTTCGAATCAAACGTAACCTGGACGGTACCATTGAAAAATACAAAGCCCGTTTGGTGGCTAAAGGCTTCCTTCAACAATATGACAAAGATTACTTTGATACATTCAGCCCTGTCACCAAACCTGTCACAATCCGTGTTGTCCTCTCCATCGCTCTATCTAATCATTGGCCTCTCCGGCAATTGGATGTCAACAATGCCTTTCTTCATGGCACGCTCCATGAAGAGGTATTCATGACCCAACCACCGGGCTTTGTTCACCACCATTCTTTGCTCCATGAGTGCGGTGGTCGCTCTACTACTGCATATTTATTATATCTCGGTTATAATGTTATATCTTGGAGGTCTTCTCGTCAAAAGTCTGTTTCTAGATCGTCAACTAAAGCAGAATATAAAGCTTTAGCTAATGCTGCATCTGAGGTATCTTGGGTTCAAAATCTTTTTATTTGATTTGGGCATTACTACAAGGTCACCGCCAACCTTATATTGCGACAATACTGGAGCTACTTATCTGTGTGCCAACCCAGCCTATCACTCGCGTATGAAGCATGTTGCCTTGGATTACCATTTTGTTCGTGAGAAAGTTATTGGTTCTCTACGCGTTTGTCATATCAACTCTTTTGATCAGTTAGCCGATGCACTTACAAAACCACTTAGTCGTGCTCCATTTCTTCGTCTACGATCCAAGATTGGAGTTTCCAATGGCTCCTCCATCTTGCGGGGGCGTATCAAGAGATAATATTCTGCATATTTACATATTGACTAGTCAATTACTATTGTATCTTCTCCTATTTTAGTCCCTGTTATTTCCGTAGTTAGTTGATGTTATTGGCTATATGGGTCATCCTCTGTACATGCATTATTCAATTAATTAATATACATACAGAGATATCATCTTCTTATATGATCCACTCTACTCAAGTCCAAACTCTTAGGAAGTATCCTCGATGTCTTTAAGCATACCCGTCCTCTCAACAACGTGATTGCCCAGCCAATCTTACACCACATAAACATATCCATTAATGATGCTGGAGCGTGCAAACGGGTCATGCAAGTCTACAACTTTTCAACACTCCAGAGATACACATACATATGTAAATCGAGAATCTATAGCCTTTATGGGACTACGGCACTGCGCCCCTTGCAAAACTACTTGTATGTTTTACAACATTATATAAGAATTAATGTATTTTATAAAATTATTTATTTTTCTACAATCAGAAAAAAGATACATAAGAAACTAAAAAAATTAAAATATTTTACAAAATTTTACTCTATGAACGAAAAATATATAAAGAGGTAAAGAAGGCAATCTCATAAAATGGAAATGTTTTACATAAAATAAAATATAAAATTAAAATATAAAGGTTTATTTAAGAACTTAAAAAGAAAAAATGGAAATAGACATTAATTTAAGGAATAAAACTTCAAGTAATACGAGTGGTATGTCGGTGGATTGACGTACGTAGAAATTACGCAATGTGAGTCGGTGAATTCGTGCATTAAAAGTTAAAACCCACACTCCACGCATACACATACGTATAAATATGAGTCTGATCAACACTTCACTTCTCATCAACAAATTTCTGTCGTCATCGTCGTAATCTAATCTGCAAATTCCATCAATTTTCATTCAAGATTTCGTACGATCTTCAATTGTTGGTAATCGCCTCTCTTCACCACTCGATCAATCTTTTCTTTTGAATCTATTTAGGGTTTTCGAATTACTGAAACTACTACGTCAAATTCTGTTATTGATTGTTTATTAGAATATTCGTTAATAATGTACATTCGATTATACAATTGAATCCCTTTCCTCTCTTCATTCTCTACTCTCTTTAATAATCCATCACACAAAATCCATTTTCTTGAATTAGGTTTCCTTTACACAGACCAACACAGATTTCCTTTTTTGCATATGAAATGGATTGATTCTTTGTGATGCTATTAACAAGATTGAACCGGGAAGGGTATGTGTGTGTGTAGTTTTATACAACTAATTAATTGCACTGTTAGAGTTAGGTATTTAAGATTTTAGTTATCTTAGATAAAGATCTTGATTAGTGATGTTTTATAAACTTTTGATCAAAGTTTCCAGGATTCATAGGATTCCATTCATATGGGATTCTCAGCCATTGCCTCTGCTTATCAATTCTCTTAGAATGTTAGATACATTTGAAAGCAGTTGAAGGATTAAAGCTGCTTGTATTTGAAGCAGTACATATGTTTATAACTAACTCAATACATATGACAATGTTTCTTATTTATAATTTTTAGAAGGAACTTGTGTTTTTTAGGAAAATGTGAAGACGGGTCGTCTTTGTAGATCTTTGATTGCGAAAATAAGGAAATGAGTCAAATGGTGATACAGCTGGAGCAGTTATGTTTCTAGACCCTAACAGGCAGTTGGATGTCTGCTAATTTCGAAAAGTGCAGACGACGTCTCAAGATGATGCTCAGAAACTTGGAAGGTTTACATATTCTTACTTTAGTTTATCTGTGTGAACTTTATGGGTCTGTGATCAAGTGTTCAATTTGCTATTATATGAATCTTGGATCTCAAAAAATAAGTTGGTTGATTGTCTTGTAAAGTGTATATTCTTTGTGTACTGTGCAGTTTCAATTGTCAAGGCCTTAGCTGACTGTATGATTGATGCTAAAGAGAACTTAGATGGTGACTTGTTGTCTTCTGTTGGTAACGGAAATTTGGTAAGTATTGCCTTTGTTATACCTTCATTGTCCTATGTAACTTTTTGTGAAACCATCTAGGAACAGCTTGTAATCAAATCAATGTTCCATAGGATTCCTTCACGCTGTTTAGTAAGATTGTCTTAGTTTGGATACAAATTCTGTGAGGTACCATATTATATTACAAACTTTTGTTAATAAAGTCACAATATCAACATTTATAATCTTCTTCTTGTATTTCAGTTTAATCCCGTTATCAATAATCTATCAATAGAAGGTAGTGGATCGACTATGAGTTCAGAAATTCCATCACCACCAAATTCATCGATAACTTGCAATGGCAAAGTATGTGGATTCATGTCTTCCATTACATTATAAATTAAAGAGATTTCCACTGTAGAAATAATATTAATCTAGATTACACAAATTATAATATCCATGAAAACTTTGTTGCAGCACAATGTCAAATAATGCGATATCTTGAAATGTCAAGCTGGTAATTCAAATTAGAGGCGGTCAGTTCAAGCACATAATAGAAACCTACGAGTATGCTTTCTATAAATCCTTTCAAATCTGAAACTGACATTTTGTCATTATCATTCCCATCTTCCAGAATTTTTGGGCATTTGTTATCGATCAAACAGGCTGAGTTTGGAGATATGCAGTCACAATTGCTAAACGATTTAAAAGACATGGGTATGTGTAGCTACTTAGAACTGGTATAGTGTCTGGATGGTAAAAAGTTTCCTTCTAATGATGAGTTTTACAACCTTATAAACGTATATGACTGTTTTAGTAACCATTTGTCATTTTGTATGATAGGAATGTTCATCGGTACTCTCATATGCGCTGATCACTCGAATTTTGTGAACTGTTTAAGGTTTTCACTAGAATTTGTGGTTAGTTAACAGGTCAAGTTGGGTAATTTTCAGTGTTGGGTCAAAACTGGACTTGTCGATCCGAGACAGTTTTATCCAATCTTATTTTACAGCTTTCACAAATTGTCAGTATAGCGTTTAATTACAAAAGAAATATTAGTTCATAATCTTTAATTTTCGTAAGCATTCCAACACGCACATAGTCGTATGTTTAAATTTCAACTAATATTCATATTTTGTCACCTGCCAGGTCTTTGACATTTCGCCTCTGCAAATATTCTCACTGAATGAATTGTTATATGCTCTGTGGCCAAGGAGAGTTGTGGGAGGTATTTCTCATTCACTTGTCATGTGTGAATGTCAACTTTAGATGGAATAATTTATTTGTAAACGCTTTCTGCAACTGCAGGCTGACAAACTCGTGGAATACATAAAGTTTGATCATGGATATACTTCCAAGAGCCCTGCAGTAGTCAACATATGTATAATTCCTATGTATTTTGCAATCTTTTGTAGTGTATTGGTGCAAGATATGAGACTCATTATGAAATTTGTTGTTGACAACTATTTAGTTACTTGAGATAATGGGAGAATTCAACCCAGAACAAAAAAGGGAAGGGCGTTCTGTAATTTTGTGAACTGGTGCACCTCGGCTTCCTCTTGCTGGTTTGGATCCTAAGTTGACGATTTTGAGAAAGGTGTAAGGTGTGTATGATAGGAATGTTTATTGGTACTCTCATATGCCTGATGGCACCAAATTCATCACTGTTAACTCTGACAAACAGGGACTTTATACGATGGAAAAAAAGCAGAAAAGATGGGTAGTTGTCTTCAGAGAATTGTCACAAAGGTAGTATATATGCTGTTAGCTGGAGTCCTGATAGTAAACAGGTAGTTAATTTCTAAGTTGGTTATATGTTTGATTTTATTACGTGTCTACTTGATATATCTCTTCTCTAAATGACAGCACACTTAGTCTTTATATTTTATATAATAATATACTTGGTTTCTCAAGTATATTCCTGTACCCTTGTCATATGTGCTAACCTTATCAGCTAATAAGACTGCAAAAATATGGACAACATCAAAGGATTTCAATGGGACTGTTGCAAAGACATTCTGTCCAGGCTCTGATGGTGTGGAGGATATGCTAGTTGGGTGTCTATGGCAAAATGATTACGTAGTTACAGTCTCTCTTGGTGGCTCCATATATGTACTCTGCAAGTGATCTTGATCAGCATCCAAGGATTCTGTGTGGACACATGAAGAATGTTAATTCACTAGCAGTGCTTAAAAGCTAACCAGAGATTATTCTGTCCAGCAGCTATGGTGGATTAATATTTAGATGGACTTGAGGGTTCGGCTACAGTGGTAAGCTAGAGAAGAAGGATAAAAACCAAATTAAATGTCTTGCTGTTGTTGACGAGGAGATCATGTCATGTGGATTTGACAACAAGGTAAATGAAATTCTTTCAAGATTCTAATGCTTGTGTTATTTTTGTCATACGTGTTGTCATCAATGAAGAATTCGAGAAGTGTAGGCGTTGGAATGGGTGGTCTAGGCAGATCAGATACAGATAGTGTGTTAAAACATGTGTGGGCAAAACGGATAATTTTAGGTAGGGTTTCAACTTGATCAATTTATACAAAAAGGTGAAAACGCACTTTGGTCAGTTGAGAAAAAAAAAATACGTTTAAGTATATCTCATTTTGGTCACTTTAAAAAGTAAAAACTATGATACTTATTGAATGTCCCACGAAGTGACTTGTATATTTGATGTGTGTTTTTCATATGACAACATATTTGCTGAGATCGTTTCATATACCTTTTTAATATTGCTAACTTAAGATCAGTTAAGACAAACCATTGCAAAATAAACCAAATCCAATTTCTATTGTGATACAGAGGGAAGGAGTATTACACATTAACTTCTCAGGTGTTCCAACTTCACTACCTTTAAAGGGTCGGATGATGAGGCTCTTTTTACCTCAAACAAAACTTACCTTTCATTTGCCTGTTCCTGATCAGCATCCTTTTCATGATCTTCATTCTAAAAAACATTTTTCAGAAATAATTTGTATTATATATCTAAATAAATAGATTTAATAATGTAACTCGTGTAAAACAAAAGGTCGAACAAAATGTGAAAGTCATTACGAAAGGAAAAAAAATTCGTTAACGAAGATGATCCAAGGATGCATATGGTCATACCTTATATAAATATTCATCATTTCCTTTAGAAAACTAGCTGCCAGCATGCGTCGCAAGAATTTGCTGTTAATAAGATTGAACAAGGAAGGTAATGTGTGCGTTTAGTTTTATTTAACTAATTACTTGCACAATTAAGTATTCAATATTTTAGTAATTTTAGTTAAAATTCTGAATTGGTGATGTTTTATAAATTTTTATCAAAGTTTTCAAGATTAGTAGGATTCCATTAACATGGGATTCTCAGCCATTGCCTTGCTTATCAATTCTTTTATTCTTCTGCTCTGGTACTGTCTAGTTCTAATTGTGAGACCTTAGCTGACTGTATGGTTGATGCTAAAGAGAACTTAGATGGTGATTTGTTGTCTTCTGTTCGTAATGGAAATACGGTAAGAATTGCCTTTGATGTACCTTCATTTTCCTACATAACTTTTATCGTAACAATGCAGGAACAGCGTGTAATCAAATCAATGTTCTATTGGATTCCTTCGTGCTGTTTAGTGAAGTTGCTTTTAAGTACTTTGGAAGAACAGATTGGGTACAAGTTCCCTGAGGTACCATATTATATTAGAAACTTTAGTTAATAAAGTCACAATATCAACATTTATAATCTTCTTCTTATATATCAGTTGAATCCTGTTAACAAAAATCTATCAAAAGAAGGTAGTGGATCGATTATGAGTTCAGAAATTTCATCACCACCAAATTCTTCCACAACTTGAAATGGCAAAGTATGTGGTTTCGTATTTTCCGTTATGTGGATCGATTAAGAGATTTCCAGTGTAGAAATAATGTTAATTTTTACATTAATATCCATGAAAACTTTGTTGCAGCACATTGTCAAATAAGGCGATATCTTGAAATGTCAACGGTCAACCTGGTGATTCAAATCGCTGGCATGCAGTTCGAGCACATGAGAGAAACCTACGAGTATGCTTTCTATAAATCTCTTTTAATACTAAAAGTAATATCATAATGTTAGTACACCACCTCATTGTCATTTATCCGCATCTTGCATAATCTAAAGGCATTGTTATCGATCAAACAGGCAGAGTTTGGAGATATGCAGTCAAAATTGCTAAACGATGTTAAAGAAATGGGTATGTAATGCTACTTATTAATGTTCAGAAAGTCAGGGTTCTTTTACTAGTGGCATGGAAGTGCTTATATATTTTTTGCCAATTTCGTCCACAGATTTTCAGAGTCAGATAGTGGAGTTTTCAGCTGCTGCCCAGGGATATCATAAGGTTGTGAAAGAAAACCAAACCTTATACAACATGGTCCAAGCTCTAAAAGATATATCTAGTCTTGTATGTTAACATGAGCAAATTTGAGATGGTGTTGAAATTTAATGTTCTATAATATTTCAGGGAACATGCAATTTGAGGGAAGATGGTTCGTTAGCTGTTTTGGATCCTGCCAAAACTACATTGATATGGAAAGAAGTTGTTCCCCTTCAACTGTGCCTTTAGTCCAACTACCACTCAGGGTGATAACATTAAAGTATAAAAGCACTTTTTGCTTTTACCTTCCATCAGCTTGTTGAACTCTAACATTTTACACTTTAATCCAAGGATGTATTTGTGAACACCCAGCTACTATAAGGTCCATTATGGATGATTACAAGGTGTCAATTTTCTCATACGGTCAAACTTGATTTGGTAGAACACATACAATGGTGAGCTTCATAGAATGTTGCAAATTGTCATTTGCCATTTTTGGAGTAAACGTTGTGGTTCTGATCAACTGGTATTTGTTATCGTCTGGTATTTGTTATCGTAGGTGCACAGCTGAGAACGGATTGAGCCTTATATTCTTTATCAACTGGTATTTGTTATTGTCTTTCTTCGGAATACTTGAAACCTTCAAGCTACTAAGTGAGATTGTGTTTAGAGACATTAGTGTATCAGTAGGTTGACGGTTTCAAAAGAAGAAGGTATATTAAAACTTCATCAATTGGGATCTTTGATAGAAGACAATCTGCATTTGACAACTAAAGATAGTTCCCGGAAAGATGTTGATGCAGAGATCAACTTTTGGGTATGTATCTATGCCTTTTGAAGCATTGAGTTTTGGTGCCAAACTTGGTGTATTCAATTCCAATTGCCTTTTATCTTTTTACATGTATTTATGATATTCATACAACAAATTGAAGTATTTCATATAGTTGACGCAGTTTGAAGTGTGGTGTTTTGGCCCCAAATCTCAAATTGCACCAATTTCAACATATTATATGTACATTATGGAGTCATTCCAAAAGAAGATACGAGCCTGGATTTTTTAGTCTAACCTACTGTTTTTAATCCAAAAATTAATGTGGGTTTTCTTAAATTTGATACACAAACCTTTTCATTGGTGGTTTTTCTTTAGTACTTGCAGTGAACATGGAAATCATATCGACTTTTCAAATGTGCCCTTGCTGACCTTTAAAATCAAACTATGCCCGTTTTGAACAGATTAAATGTGTGTGTTTTGCTATATATATACTCATTATAATCTAATTATTTGCAACTGTGGAATGACTCCAAGTGGCTCATTTGTAGATGGTGCAGCTCCCGATGGCCTGTTTGGGCTTTGGCATGAAGAACTCATCTGTTCCTAACATTCTAGCTAGCAACTGTCTTAGTGCAGGTAAAGTCATATTGTGTAGTGCAATATACCTTCTAGTTTCAAAATCTGTTTTACCAAATAGAGTTGCATGATTTATTTTGTGAGTTTTCAGTCTGCTTCCCAGATAGAGTCAGCCTAGTTCCGACCTTCCCCTCGAGTATTGCTATGGCATAAGGTCAGTATTGCAACATAACTAATATACTTCTGCTTTGATTATTTTATTTTATTTTTTCCCCTTTATTCTGGAAAGCGTTTTTGTAATCATATTTAATTATATATTATCTACCACAAAAATTAAGTGGACCAATAACAACTTTCATGGGTCAACCTCACCCGACCTGTTCTAATGAATTACTCGTCTTAAACAGTTACACAACCTGCTCGGTATGCCACTCGTAGTTATTATAAAAAATGAGTATTTATGGAATTCAAAATAAGTTACGATTTTGTCTAAAAAAAGATATAACAAATATGTAGTATAAAACCATTATAATGAACTTGGTGTGAAATTTATATAAAGGTTAGAGCCTTCGAGGACTAAAAAATTATTTAAACAAAAAAAAAAGGATTAAAGGGTTAAATCATTAACCGAAAGAAATTAGAAGAATTAAACCATTGCAATAAAAGGTTAATAATGGTTAATTCACGGAGTTAAACAAGTAAGATAACATAATGTTATGAATTGAATGCCATTATTTTCATGAGTATTGACAATTTCAACCCATTTAGTTATGAATGGGTTGATTCGTAATGGATCATAAACAATATTAGCTTATAAAATAGTGAGTCAGATTGACTAAACTGGTCGAAGGTTATCCAAATTATATTTTAATGGATAATACCTCTTAAGTCATATTGTTACAAACTTTGGAATATTGTTTGGCAACATAAATGTTATTTGAGATTTTGACCAAAAGTGCATTAGGTTGACCCAGCCTGTCGTGAACTCGTCTTGACTTGCCCAACCTGCATGACCCATACTCAAATTCCCCATTTTGATCCATGCCAGCTTATGAGTGCTTCCCAGTTCCAACCTTTATCTTATACATCTACAAGCTTCATTCTGGTGGTTCATCTACAGAATCAAAACCGAGCTTGAACTTTTCAACTTTTCCTTGATACACACACACACAAAAAGGCGGAACATGCGTTTTTGCCATTTTGAAAAAATCTAACGAATCAGGTATCATTTTGATCACTTCTAAGATCTATAATGTTATCATATACGGAGTAGTAAAATTTTGCTAATCATCTCGTATATTTTGTTAATATTGCTAACTGAAAATCAATCTAGACAAAACAATGCCAGATAAATTAAATCCAATTTCTATTATGTGTAAACAAAATCCTTACGGGCTCCTCATATACATCAACATCCAACTGCGCTCCTCAATCTCCCTCTTCTGCTTTGAGAACCGTGTGAATGGAGAGTGGTCATCCTCATCCTTTGTATAAATGGAACATTAATTTAAAGAAATTAGAAGTAATGAATATGTTCACATTTTTCTACTAGAGCCTTTTTTCTACTTTTGAAACATAAAATATAAATCTATGAACGAAGAAAGACAAGTAGTCAAAGAAGGCTGATTTTGAAGAGCTTGATGGCATAGATGAAGTGGCTCAAAGTTTGATAGGGAAAGTGATGGAAAAGGAAGAAGTCAAGCATAATTGCACACTCACACGATCTTTGCCAATAAATAGGAGCATTCGGTGGAACTGGTGAACTACACTTGCTTCTGGATAGATGTGTTTAGATGTGTGGGACTGAGGGCTCACTTTTCTTTTTCTTTTTTCTTTTTTTTTTTTTTTTATGATGCATCGAATGCTCACTTTTTTTTAATGATGCATCGAATGCTTCCTCTACTTTCAGTAAAAATCCCACTATGGCTTCCGAATAGTATCGTCAACTTATCTGAAAAATGTACTATATTTCATCTTTTAAGATACAATAATTCAGGGTTATTGCCTAAATTGCATTAGGTTTCCAAAGAATTGTCTTTTTATGCAACAGACATTATTTTTATCGACCTAACGTCAAAACAAATTATGTTACCAAATACTAACACATATGTAAGAATTGTATTTTTATTATGTAAGACGGTGATGGGTAATGTGGTCATATCAACAATCAATTTCAACATCATTAAATCACCCGTTATTCAGTATTACTTCCATATGTTAGTAACATCAAAGGTAAAAAGAATATTATTCGGTACATCCAATGACAGTGACAGAGTCTCTGTTTCTTTATCTATTGCACTTATCAAGGAAATTTCAAAATCACCAAGTTTTGCATTCCAATCTTCAAACAGTAGAATGTTAGCAGCTTTAATATCCATATGTATCACTACCCGCCCTCCCACCCATCAGGGTTGACTTTTGATCTTGTAGCGCTATCCTTGCATCTCTTAATGCTCTTTCCCAATCTGCCAAATCCTCATCCTCATGTTCCTCATCATCCTCATCTTTGTCCACATTCTCATTCAGATCCTGTGTATAAATGGAACATTGATTTAAAGAATTTAAAAGTAATGAACTACTAGAACCTTTTTTCTAATTTTGAAAAATAAAATATAAATATATGAAAAACTATGGCTTCCAAATATTATCGTCAACTTATCTAAAAAATTGTAGTGTATTTCATCTTTTAAGATACAATAATTCAGGGTTATTGCCTAAATTGCATTGAGTTTCCAAAGAATTGTCATTTTATGCAATAGACATTATGTTTATCGTCTTAACGTCAAAAATATTATGTTACCAAATACTAACACATGTAAAAATTGTATTTTTATTATGTAAGACAATGATGAGTAATGCGGTCGTATCAACAACAATTAATTGCAACATCATTGTTTTACCCGTTCTTTAGTATTGCATATATTAGTAACAACAATAAAGGTAAAAAGAATATTATTCGGTATATCTAATGACAATCCTATCGAAGCTCCCTATATTATTTTGTGATAAACACTATTAAATCATAAATTTTCTATGTAAACAATTGTTTAATATTGTGTTGCGATTGTGTATTTCTTTTGTTCCTTATACATTTGAGTTTTTGTACATAAAAAGCAAATAAAACTTAGTAAACTGGTGTGATAACTTACTTGGAATTTCAATGCCTTCTTGAGTTGTGCTAAAACTTCTTTTGAAATTGGTCGTTTTTCTCTATCATCATCTAAGCACTGGTAGACAATATTTAGAAAGGTAGTCAAACATTTTGGCACAATTTCTTCTTTTATAGCTTTAAACACCATCTCATCTTGCTTTCCTTCTTCAAACTTTTGTTTGATAAAATTGAGTAAAGACACACTCTTATCTTTGGTGATTCTATACACTGGTCTCGCGCACAAGATCTCAAATAAAACCACCCCAAATGAATAGATATCATATCCTAAGGTTAAGAAGCCCGATTTTAAGTACATCGGGTCCACATAGTCCTCCGTGCCGCAAGGATGGTCAATGAAATAGTCCGTTTCTTTATCGATTGCACTTATTAAGGAAAGCCCAAAATCACCAAGTTTTGCATTCCAATCTTCAAACAGTAGAATGTTTGCAGCTTTGATGTCCCTATGTATCACTACCTGCCCTCCAACACCTCTATGAAGGAACGCTAATGCGGTTGCAACGTCGATGCATATCTTAAGTCGGTTCCTCCATGTAAGGCTAGCATACTTCAAACACTTATCAAGACTTCCCCTAGCTGCATATTCATAAACAATTATTTTTTCATCCGTCTCTTTGCTGTAGCCTACAAGACCAATAATATTCTTATGCTTATAAACATCAAGAATTTCTAGCTCAGTGTAAAATTGTTTCTCCCCTTGACCATGACTTGTGTCTAACTTTTTTGCAACAATTGTATAATGTCCATTATCCTGTTTATCTGCCATTTCTCCCTTGTATACCCTCCCGAAACCTCCTCCTCCAATTTCATCACTGAAGTTTTGTGTGGCTATTTTAATGACTTGAAATGACATTCTGAATGTGTCTTTACTGTTTTCCTGTGAATCATACAACATTAGATAAATATATTTGCGTATAAGAATGTACATATTTATAAGCTATATATAATATTTTCAGGTTCTCCTATCACACAACAACATGTGTTATACTATTTTGTCATTATATTCTAAATATATTTCGGGATATTTATGTCTATAAATAGAGTGACATTTTACACTTGGATTTTTTTACTGATTTACATCAAGATTCACCGATCTAAGTTGAAGCTCTCAAGTAGCAGTGATCTAGTTTATCTGAAGTGTAAATCCAGTCAGTGAGTGATATATTAGCTTAGGCTAGATTAGTATATCCTCACAACGAGTGCTACACTATACTTGTAACTGTATTGAGTTAATCTTTGTTTTGGTTAGATTACTCCGCAATTCAATATATTGATGTAATTTGTGATTAATAAATTCATCAAACATGTTTTTTGTTCATTCATCTCTTGTTATCAGCTTTCATATTTTATAATCATCATACTATGTTTTAACAGTTAAAGTGTTTTTAAACTACTAATATTTGTTAAGAGTTTTAAATACTTAAATTAACGGTTAAATTGTATTCACCTCACTCTACAATTCAAGCTATAAATTGTAACTCCATATCACTTAGACCATAAGTGATAATTGGGACTTACACCTTTTCTATTAAGTGTCCTTTTTCTAAACTATGGCAGAAGATTAGGCCGTTTGCAAATATCGGGAGTGTGGTAAAGAAAAGGGCGGATATCATCAAACCCCGTTAGGTTCAAGGCTCAAGGAATTATTTACTTGTGGAAAAAGACATGTTGTGCTTGAAAGTTAAGCATGAAAGATTACAACTTGATAATGATCGAGGTGCGTGAAAATAGGGAAATCAATGTGAAGAAAATTAAGTTAGATGGAAAACGTGCACATATTATGACAAAGTGGGTGTCTTGTGAAGAGAGTGATGAAGATGAAGTTCATGGTGTAAAGAAATGGGTTTATTTTATGAAAATTATTAGTCAAAAAAGGATAAATTCAAGTTTATGAATACAATGAGTCAAAGTTTAAGTCGTTTTAAAATTTTACGAAATGTTTACGTTAGTCATCTCAATTTGAGTGAATAGTTGGTCACACTTAGAAGATAAAGAGGGCAAAATTAAAGATAGAGATTCTAGAAGACTTGAAGATCAAAATAAAATCAACTAAAGATCTTAAAGATATCCTATTAGTTAGGTCTATTCAATTTGATCCGAATTAATTTAAATTTCATATACTACTCTATTCTAATTGTTAAATAGATAGAGTTAGACACCGAGAAGGATTGTGTTTCTTATTCTCAATTAAGTGTATAAATAGAGATGTAGGTCGTCATTGTAAAAGTATGAATGTGACTACAATACAATTATTAAATATACACAATACGATAGTATGTGTATTCATTGTTTTTAATTTTGCAAAGAACAACTTACTTTTATTTGTTATTGTCTTAGAATTAAACGTTGAATACTTGTGATTGATTAAATCTCTATAGATTGATTAAATTATGATATTAAGTTTTAAGTTCTTATACTAAGACTTAACAAGTGGTCATCAAGACAGTTTTGCCGATGAAGTTAATGGTGTAAAGAAAGGGTCTAATTTAAGGTTATATGGGCTTAAGTTTTCTTATTTTTACCAACAACTAATTAAAATTAGTATGACATAATAGCAACAAACAAACTCCACCCAATTCATCATGGCGAATTTTAATTGCTACTTATTAAACTATATATATGGAAGTTTATTACCTTCTCTTCATTTTCACCTCCATCTTTATCTTTCTCTTCCCAAGAATCATTTGCACCATCTTCATACTAAAAAATACAAGATCATTTTGTCAAACACAAATTATCTTATACATCTAAATTTTATAATCAGTTAAAAAGTAGTTTAAAACTAATATTGAATTTCATAATAAACTTTAACTAAGCCTAGTTTTTTATTGTAATTCAATTTATAGTTTAGTCAAAGATAACAATATTTTTAAGTATTTTTCATATTGATATGAAGTTTTTTTTAATGTATTTGCTATTCATGTAAAGAGATTGTATTTTTATTTTATTTTTGTATCTTGTAATTTAGTTTTTACATAATGTAAAGGATAAAAAGTTTATGTAACATCTTAGTTAAATCCTTAAAGATCAATAAGTTGCAAAGACCATTTTTTTAAAGCAAAAAATGAAACGTTATTGCATATTGAAACAAGAAACATAACAAAAAAATATCCCCTATAAATAGATAACAGAAACTAAGAATCTTGAACAGAGGAATAAAATTGGAGCACAAAAATACAACTTAGTTAGAAGAAAGAAAATGTTAGCCATTTTTTAATATTGTTTATCGCTTAAGTAATTGAAAAGTTCTTTTGTTGTTTAAAAATGTATGTATTGAAAAGTTTTTTTGTTGTTTATTGGAGCACAAAAGTTTATCGCTTATGTATTGAATTAATTCAACAGTTAAAAAAGTTTCTTACTAACTAAATCGACAGTTTTGACAAACTCTATCACTTGTTACATTTTCCGTACATTTAGGTGTAATTTACCGGTTTAGGAAGTTAGAGTTGTTACAACTTACAACATGAAAAAAGAAACTTAACAGATTTTACTGACAAAGAAAATAGTACAGTGCTTAATCATTAATTTGACAAATTATGTAGGCTTTTTAGACATTTGTCATAAAAGAAACAATTCGTAGGAAAGAAAAACTAAATTTTTGTGGCAAAAGGTTGATAATTGACAATCGAGAGAGGCTCACAATTGACTGCATATTCATAATGTAGAGAATACTTGACTCATCCGACAGTTATGGCTATGGGGTGTCAAGACTTTAACCCCTGATTTTGTACTTTTTGTGGCAAAGATGCCCACTAAATACCGAAGGATCTACGGGCCATTGACAAAGAGAAACCAAATTATTAAGGGTAATATCGAAAACAAAAGGATGGTCGTACCTGAACTTCCTTTCGTTTGGGAAACGATCTGAGTTGTGCACACAAGAGATTGTTGCGAACTTTGAACGCATCTGGGCGTTGTTTTTCGTCCTCGTCTAAGCAATGATAAGCTATTTCAGCAATCGCTAAGAATGATCGAGCATCCATTAGATGATCATTCCATAAATCATGATGGACTATATTCTTGAGTGTTTCTTTATCATAATGAAATCTAGCCAATGGAGCTAGCAACGTACCATCTTCGTTTGCTTTCCTCCCGCACCAGATTTCAAATAAAATAACACCCAAGGAGTAGATATCTGACTTGTGCGTCACACCCCCATTCTTTTCAATTGCCGGGTCGATATACCCTTGTGTGCCGATCGGGTCACATAGGAAAACTTTGTTCTTTAGATCAACTGATTGTTTGATTGAAAATTCAAATCCGGATAACTTGGGATCCCAGCAGTCATCTAATAAAATTGTAGAGCTATTAATGTTACGATGTATAACATATTGACTCTTCTCCATCTTTTCATGAAGGTATCCTATTGCACCCGAAACACCATAACATATACGCCATCTATCAGACCATGTTAGGGCTGGGTCTCTTAAATGCATGGAAAGACTTCCCTTGGGATAATGTCGGTTTATGATGATCTTCTCGCCTTTCTCATCACAAAATCCAATCATAGAGACTATATACGTATGATTAAGACCGGAAAGTACGGAAATCTCCTTCCAGAACTCGACATCTCCTTGCCCCCCCTTACGATCCAACCTCCTAGCAGCAATTTTTATCAACTCCCCGTTGCGGTTGAGTTTCCCTTTATAGACGTTTCCAAAACCACCTTTCCCGATGATATTTTTATCAGAAAAGTTGTAGGTCGCCTTTAGTACGTCTTCAAGTGGGATTTTTAAGTGAGCAAAGTTTGTGATTGTAGATGCCATAACTTTGTTAAACTAAGGAGCGCAAAAACAGTGGGTTACAAATGAAGGAGAATGTATGATAAACCAATTATTAGACGCGTTTATATAAAAAAATATAAATGTTTCCAAGAAGCAATCTCCATCCCTGACACTAAAATCTTTTTGATTACAGCTCGCATGTTATAGTAATTGTAACAACTGTGTATGACAACATTTTAAATAAATTTTCGATTTAATATTCAAATAATTTTAATTTAATTGTATATTATAAAGTAAGTATGGATCTATATCGGGAAAGACGTGTATCATAATCATCACTAAATTTTAATAAGATATTCGAGCAGCAACCTCCATCTCTTTGACTTTCTACTTTTCTTTTTCTATTTTCTTTTTCTTACATTTTAAATTATTATTTATAATTTATAATAGCTGGTATGTTCTTATAATCACGATACATATGACACCATTTTTAAATTTAAAGTACATTAATATAAGAGTACACCATTTTTAAATTTAAAGTACATTAATAACAATGTTTCACTACGATCAAATGTGTAATCATAGCCTAAGGACAAACAAAGAAAAGTTGAAAATGAAACTTAAAAAATAATTTAAACTTTTTTTAATATACAATAAGTTGTTAGGTTGATTAGTTATATCATCATTATCTTAATGATCAAGCTGATTGTGCATTTAGTGTCGCGTCACATGTTCTCGATAAAGAAGTTAGCATCATTATAGTGAAACTGCTTGCATATGTTATTAAACTATGATACAGTTCTCTTTAGGTTAATACAGAGATAAAGTATTAAACTTTACGAAAATCTTCACTTTCATGAATCATTTTCATCTCTTTACATAAAGAAATTTTAACTGTATACAATGTGTTTAAGGATAACTAATGTTTCAAAATTTGTTCAAAATTATGAATCCAGTAACTTGTGATCTTTTGATAACCGGCTATTTGCCCACATAAGCGTTACCTATGCTCCAGCTCAGCAGTTACTCTCCACGTAATTTGAAAATTTATAAAGCGCATTAAATTTTGCGAAAATGTTCAATTTGAGTAACTATTTTTTTTATTTAAATATTTTTTTTTCTTTTCTTTATAAAGTTACTCACTAAAAAGTCATCTCGCTCATGTATATATGTGATTTCCTCCTTCATCAAACCCTAAATCAAAACTCAAATACTTAAATCTAAAATAAAATTGTCACTAAAAACTACTTTATTATAAGGTGCAATAAGAATACTACTGTTTAAAATATAAATTACAAATGAAGGAGAACATTTAACATGTCAACTATACGCAATTGTCAATTCTTCATTTTAATATAATGTTAAAACTAAGTGTCAATCATCCATTAATTCAAGTGTGCTCAAGAGGTCAGCTCTTCAGATGTAATGTAGCTGTCATCGGCGAGACTTTACCTCTTTTTCCAAGCCTGTTTGGACATATGGTTCCCCGGAACATGAAGTTAGTAAATAAAACATACATTATATATAATTCCATGTTCGAGTTTAGGCTTATGTTATGTATAAACATTAATTAATTATTTCAAGCATCTTGGAAATTGACAACTACGTATATGTAACAAGTAAAACCCAAAAAGTTGACTCGATGCGATTATCATACGAGGGTGTTTTTTTAGCTTTGTTTCTTCAATATATTGATGTTTTAATTATTGTATTTTATTTGAAAATTTTCCTTTATACGTTTTCTCATCAGTTATATGATTCAAACTATAACATATTTACATGAATAATACAAGTAAATAAGTTTTACATAAATCTTAGACTTATATAGTAATAATATTTTACTCAAAATGGTTTTTATGAAACATTATAACTTTGGTGTAAGGTTCGGTGTTGCACTAAATTTTGTGCAAAATCTTCAAATATTTGGTGAATTGGTTGAAGAAATAATTTTACACCCAAACATCAAATTTGGTATTTCAGTGTATACATCGGAGATCGCCTTATAGATAATAGTTTAACTCCATTTTCTCTTTTAACAGTCTACATCAACATATAAACAAGTAATATATAAAAATACCCCTAAGGTGACAATTTCCACATCTATGTGGCTCATCAACGTGATGTTGATCCATCTCATTTTGTATTCGATTTCTACGTCTTCTGCCACTGATAGGTGAATATTAGATATACCATTTGCAAGGTTAATTAACATACAATCGTTCATATTTAGTTGTGAATAGTAGTACTTTTATGATTTTATAAAGGTTTTGGGAGAAAAAGAAAAAAAGAAGAAGGATTAGATTTAATTAAACAAAAAGTTAATAAAATAATATATATATATATATACATATATATAACTGTTGAAGGGTATATATTAACTGTTAAAGGGTAACAGATATATATATATATTAAAAATTTTATTTTTTTTTAATTTTTTTTTAATCTGACCGTTAATAAAAATAATATATTTTTTATTGGTTGTTTGGCTCGTGGAACCCACCGAAACTTGTCATGAGCACGTGTTGTGGAGAACGAGGACGAGCCAGGGCTGAACCCATACCATCCGTGATGGCTCCTCCTGGCTCATTTTGGACTTGATCACAAACCACTGCAGATGGTCTTAACATCGTCAATTTGAAATCACCTTTCTCAACAACAGAGTATCTAACATTTTTCTCAAATTCGAAAATCAAATATTTAAACAATACATAATTCACTAAAATCAAATAACACAAAATCACAATCATGAAAATAAATTGTACATGTTAATCAAATATTATATAGATGAAACCCTAAAACACAATCTCATCTAAACCATTTCAAACCGGATTTCAAGATCAGATCCGTCGGAATTAAAGAACATCGGTTCTATCTTCCATTCTTATCTTCAAGGTGGTGGCGGTGACGATGGCAACGTCGGTGAATGAAAACGATGGAGGCGGCAACTCCGGTGAGTAAAGAAAATGGAGGCGGCAGTGGAGCCGGCAACCTGCAACTTTCAGCCACTGTAATTTTGACGATTATGAAAACCCTTATTTATACTCTTATCTATAACCTCTACTAATAATTAATGTCTATTTGAAGCAAAGTGGTTATTTTGTACTTCAAAAATTGTGAATATGGGTAATTTTACCCGATCAAAATCAAGGGAGTTGCAGTAATGTTGATACGTATATATAAAAGTGGAATGCTCATACGTCACATAGAGCCATAAACTGTAGTTTTTATATTTTATAATGTTTATATATGGTTGCGATTATTGAAGGTTAAGGTTTTTAAATGGGGATGTTGAAGGATGAGATGAGAGCATACTTGGTGTTTGGATTTGGATAGCATATTAAGGTTGAAGTATGAGTGAGTATTGTTCGGTTTGGTTTGATTTTTTGTTAGAACTGAAAATCGAATTGAAAGTTTAATTTTTGGATTTTTTAAAAACTATAACCATCAGTTTGGTTTGGTCTCTCGGTTATTTTTTTGATTTTTTCAATTAAACTTATTTGTTAAATATTTTTATAAATATTCATTTATATATATACTTGACAAAAAAAATCCACTTAAGAAAAACAAAATCCGCAAATGTATCCACTATATTCTAATGAAAACAACGAATAATCATCATGAATTTTGTCAGTTAATTACATGTCATAGTAATAAAAAGGAGAAGTTGTTCTGGGAGTATAATACATGATCGACAAAATGCAATAAATTTTGATTAAAATAAAAAATTACTTGTGAGCAAGGAGTGTTTTGCTTAACTTATTAGATGGAATAGCTTATTAATTAAAGGTGTAAAAAGTTCAATCTCTTTAAGACTTACATATTTTTGGCTTCACAAAAGATAAACTTTTACCTTTGCTAAAAAGTTAAATAGGTATATTTGACAAATAAAAATTAGGTTATATTAACGAAGCTCTCAGGATTTGTCAATAAGAAGCTTTGACATACATAAATTAGTTGTATTTCAATAACATTCATGAGATCAATTAAAATTCAAATGTCAGTGAATAAGTACAGATATTAATCTATGTTTCAAAGTCTTGACAGCCATCATTTTCCATTAAAATTAGTTTTAGACCTTTGAATACCCTAAAAAACCAAAAAAAAAAAAAACACTACCCGTACTAAAAGAGAACACAAACACGCGATATCGCCGATTCGATTTAGATTTAGATTTTCGATTCACGGTTCGAATCGTTTTTTGTTTCCTTGCGGTTAACACTTGAAAGTACACAGTGGCCAAAATTTCAGCCAAAAGTTAATCATCCATTCTTTGTCACTCGATCTCGGAAATCTTTCTGCTCCGTCCGCTTCTGTTTTACTTAACCCTTTCTGCGGCCTCCATCTTCCGACGGACCCACCTATTCACCGGCAAATTCTCCGTTTCAGATTCTGTACAATAAGGTTCGCTTACCGTCTTCTATTTTAACAATTGATATATCTTCTATTTGCGATAAATTATATCTGAATACTTGATTGACTGAGATGAAATTGCACAAGCAATTAGGGTAAGGTCATGCACTCTATCTGTTTGTTAAAAGGCCTACACAATATTTGACCCCAAATCTGGCTGGGAATATTCATAACCCTCATTTTCCAAATGCAAAACTAATCTGCCTAACTTATTGAACTTGCACGGTTCTCAAACTATCAACTGAAAAGGTTAAGAAAAATGTCTGAAATTGGCTCATCTGATCCTAATTCAAAATTTAGCTCTCTTTTCGGAACAGTGGTTAGGAGCAATCTTGAAATATACATGTTTGGCATGGAATAAACAAGTTAGTATGTTATGTGAATCAGTTTTCTTTATTCCTATTCGTTAGTTCTTACTCCACTCTACAAACAGATATTGTGTGAAATACGCATGATTTACACTTAAGTTAATTAGCAATGGAGAACATATGAGTCAAAGAAAACGGTGGATATTTACTTGGGTGCTTCTTGATTGTATTTCATCTAGGCATTTATGTGGGTGTTTTCTAGTACTCTATCCGTTCCCGAAAGTATGTTGCTTTTTGGTTTTTTGGCATCAAAGACTATACTTTTCCCATATTTTATGTTTTTGTTTCTGTGACACCCCGATTATGCGGGTATCATCTTTGCCTTTAGTACAAATGAATAAACAAAACCTCATATTTTATTTCATCATAACTTGATACATACTTAATACAGAGTTTTACATAAGCGGAAAAAGTGTAAAATAAAAAGTCTAGTTTATTAAAACAGTAACACTTCACCGGTCCCTACTCCTTGGCTCCTAAGATACATACATGAATAGGTAAGCTTTAAGCTTAGTGAGTAATTATGGTTTTGACATATAGCATAAACTGTTAATGCAAAATAATAGTTATAAAATCTTTCATGCTCTAAACTTTTTGAGATCTCATAGCCACATGTGAGTAGGCCCGTTCTAGGAGGTTGGCTAACCTCGGGATCCACAAAGGGCTGTCCCATAAGGTTCGTTTGCAAGACGTCCCTTCATTCCATACACCGTACGTTGGGTATTTAAATGACCATACTTAAATGAGCAAAATTTTCATAATAACATACTATAAACATGATCTTTAACATACAAAATAACTTAAACATTGCAAGCTAGTATAAAATTTGTTATAGCATGTATGCATCCCATTTAAATCACATAACTACTTACCTTGCTTGCAACTTTCTTAAGACACTTGCTTGTGATCTTCACTTGCTTAGGACACTATAATTATTCACCTTGCTACTTGATGTGTTTATATGTTTTGGATGAAGAATAATAAACTTGTTAAGCTTCTATTTATAGTGAAAGTCTCCTCCTTATTTCTTGACAAGTATTACATCTACTCTTCCTAGCTTTGCATTGTAAAAGTTCTAGTTTTGCTTAATAAGGTGTTCTTATTGTGGCTACAAATCAGGACAGCAAGGTTACTTCCCTAACAACTCACTTTCAAGAGCTTTTGTTCATGAAATTCTTGTGGTTGTTGATGTCTATTTGTAAGCTACTTGTGTGCATTACTTGTAAGCTACTTGTATTATAATTATACTTTAATTACCTAATTAAGTCCATGTAATTATAAGATAAACATGATTATAGAAGTTTCATTGTTTTTTAACTAAAAACAGGGCTGTTACAGTTTCAACAGCGGACTATATGTTATCGATTAAATGAATATTTTACGAATCTTATAGTACATCAGAATGTGCACGTTTACTTTATTTATTTGATTAATTTATTGTTGGTTATTTAAGAATGTTATGATGCTAATACCTATAAATATTGTGTCACAATTGAATAGACTGTTCAATTATTTCATTCTCTTCATGCGGTACTGTTATTGACTGTTGACATAGTTACTTCTTTTCAGTTTGTTTGATCATTCCGAAAAGAAACCGTGTGGCTTCGGTGATTTAGTGGATGTCATTGATGATGTTGTGTGTACATCAAAGATCCTTTTTTATAAAAGGTGGTGATGGTTTTGCCACCTATACCTCTGTGCTATAAAACTGATGAAAGAAACTATCATAATTCTTAATACGATAAGTCTGTGACATCTTAATATTGCTATCTACAGGTCATGATTGTTTGCATGATCCACTCCGATTCGTGATTCTTTCATTGCAGGTCATAGTTTTCTTGCATGATCTACTCTAAGCTCAATTTCAAACTCTTAAAGTATCCTCAATGTCTTTGCGCGGACCCCCACTTCCTCGGCTACTTCTCAACAACGTTTCTTGCATGAGAAACGCCCAACAAATCTTACGCCACACAAACATATCCATTCATGACGGTGGAGCCCTCGTACTCACAGGCGCAAATGGATCAGGCAAGTCTACTTTCCTACGCATGTTAGCTGGATTCTCCAAACCATCAGCCGGTGAGATCCTATGGAACGGCCATGACATAACTGAGTCGGGTGTTTTTCACCAATACAAACTTCAACTCAACTGGCTCTCATTAAAAGAAGCCATTAAAAGCAACTTTACAGTTCTTGATAATGTTCAGTGGTTTGAAGTTCTTGAAAATAAACAAGGCAAATCTTTACCTGCTCTTGAGTTCATGGGGCTCGGGAGATTGGCCAATGAGAAAGCCCGAATGCTTTCAATGGGTCAAAGAAAAAGATTGCAACTTGCAAGAGTGATTGCTATGGATAGACCGATTTGGCTGCTTGATGAGCCTTCGGTTGCTTTGGATGATGAAGGCGTGAAACTGTTGGAGCAGATGATTGCAGATCACAGGAGTCAGGGTGGAATAGTCATTGTAGCGACACATTTAGCGATTGGCATTGAAGATGCTATGATCCTAAGATTGCCTCCCAGGTTTCCGAGAAGAATTACTTTAGTAGACATGCTTCCTCATTGAGGTGAATTGACAGATTTTCCCTTTTGAAGTGTGTGTATTATGTTCAATTGCCATTGCTTAATACTTGTATTACATGATTGCATAAAGGAGAAAGAAAAAATCACCAACTGTAAGCAGTGCCTGATGGTGAAAGTTTCATTCAGTTTTAAAATGGTTTAGCAATATAAAGCAGTACTCCTAGCTAACTTTATCTAGATTTGTGTTACTACTTTGTTCCTGGTACATGTCACATCTATTTGGTGTTGTACATGTCTTTGTTGATGTTGCACCTAGCCTATGAAACGATAGGCATGGACTTAAGCTTGCTCGATTATCCTCATGATCACCTCAATAAATTCTTAGTCATTGTCTTTTGCTTCCTTGGTCCCAAGTCCCATACAAGGTTCAAGTTCCATGGGCGTTTTGTGAGGCTATTCGTTAAGGGAATGATTCTTTACATGTCTTTCATTATGTACATGGTTTTAGGTCCTTTTTTATGTTTAGACATCATACTAAATTTTAAAACAATGTTATTGACTAAAGAACTATGTTTAGACACTTAGGTAGCGTTTGTTTTGTTAATAAGTTTGGTAATGGATATAGGTGTGAAAGGAAATTAGAAGAGATAAAGTCTATGATAGTTTAAAAGATTGTTTTGTAAATGGATTGTGTTTTGCTTTACTATTTTAAATAATAAATAAATATTAAGTAAGATAACAAAAGGAAAAAAGAATTTGTGGTTCGCTAGAAATTACACTTGTCGTCCTGACTAACTTGACGGTCTGTCCCTTTAACTAATGGGCGTTAAAAAGGTCAATTAAGTTATGTCACATAAGGGTACAACGGTTATTTAGCTTCTTTCTTCTTCCCCGACCTATTCCACCCACACATGTTCTCTCTCATACTTCCACAACCCACCAATAGTTTTTTCGGTCTCTGTTTCACAAAAACCTTTCTTCTTAATCATCGTCACTCAAAAAATCTAAAAACCCCAATTTGATTATTTTCAGCAACAAAGCACCATCCACATCACACACTCACTAATACCAATTCACTTTGACGGTTCCCTTTTGTAAAATAGAAACCTCGCTAATAATGGAAATTACTCACCACTACAATGAACACGCTCGGATCTATCTTTTGCATACACATTCGAAAGACCACGCCGTCGTCGGAACGGATGGATCTTGTTTCATTTTGACGGTGGTGGGGGGTGGTGGTCTTGGGCGCTGGGTGGTGGTGCAAAAGTGACGGGTGTGGTGATATGTGGTTGGCTGAGATAACCTACGGTGGAAGTATGACGGAGGGCGGTGATCTAGATCTTGCGGTGGCTGACGATGACGGTGTGTGGTGATTACGAAAACGGCGTCGTCCGCTGACCAAGATAATGATGGAGGTCATCGATTTGTGTATGTATATGTATATGAACATACATTTTTAGGTTTTAATTTGATTAGATTCAATAAGATTCATTGATTTTGATTAAGAAATTATTGTTTGTATGTTTGTTGTTGTTACTGAGTATTGATTTAGAATTCATTCTTTGTACATGATAATATTGTTATTGTTGGCTGATATGATAATGTTGTTATTGTTATAATAAAATAATGATAATGATAATGATGTTGTGGACTTATCGGTTGAAAATGATGTTAAAAGAATAAAGATAAAGAATGTCCAAAACTATAAACGTAAATGCTAAATGCTTTAAGGTGGAAGAAGAAAAATGGTTCAAATACTTCTTTACCCTCACATGTTTCCCACATGTTAGAGTTAACTGACATTTTTTGTGCATGTCAATCGGAGGGACTATTGATGTGCACTTTTAAATTAGTCAGGAACTATTGATATAATTTTAAAAGGAGAATGACGATTGATACAATTTTAACAATCCGTATAATTTACGGAAAACATAAATGAAAAAATTAAAAGAGAGGAGTGATAAATGTGGGGAGAGAATTTTGAGTCATGTCAGTAAAAGCAAGCTCAGTTGATTATTATAAGAGCAACTCAAGTGAATTTTAGAAAGGATTTGTCGGCTTATAGATTTATACCTTATAAATGATATATTCACGTACAGAGATCACTGTCTTTATCACTTTAATCATTACAATTATCATTAGAAGAGTTATATCAAAAATGTAGAAACCTCATTTCCCAGAAAAACCATATCTAAAATATCAAATTCTTTCACAAAACCCCGAACCAAACGGTACCCCATAAAGTATTGATTCTCGTAAACTAGTACCAGTTTGACACCAATTTCTCTTTTTAGGAAAAGCAACAATATATATGATATACTCAAATTCTTTGTCAGTACAAATACGAATTGCAGATACATTTGCTTTGTTACCATTTGTAGAACTACAACTCTACAAGTAATAGGTTGGTCCAGTGACCTTCATACCTCAACTCTTAAGTCTTAACCATGACAATCAATTCGATACTCCGTTGATACTTCACAGTTCACACTAGTGACTAGACATCCATGCAAGTGAGTTTTATAAAATACCCGTTTAAGCTTATTATCATTTTTCTACCAAATCGAAAAGGGTTGCTATATATCTAGTTTTCTTTGAGTATTTTTAGATTAGATTAGATTACCAAATTCAAAAGCTTCTTATTTTCATGTGGGAAGAACTAATTTGTATAAGTCATATCATCAGCTGAAAATAATCAAAAGTAGATAGCACAAAAATACGTAATGATCAGTACTATTAATAAATTATATTATGAGCATTGTTATGTACGTCTAATTAGGTATATGTCTAATTTATGCCTAAATATACAATTTTTGACACATGTATTCTACTTATTCTCTTTCTTAATCTCATTTAATCAAATTTTCTTATCCACCAATCATATTTTCAGACATATACCTAATTAGACATATATCATTTTTCTTAAATTATATATTCTATTGAATGTTTATAAAATGAATATTCAAGATGGATGATAAAAAAACTCATTGGCATAGGACGCACTTTCATTACAAATTGAGTGATCTAACCAAATCCAAACAATAAATTAAGAAAGGATATTAGAGTAGTTAGACCACTCGCAAGAGGAGTTTCTTGCTCCCATCCTTCCTCCATCTTCACCATCCTCGCTCAACAAGTCTTCTTAAAAGCGTCCTCCATTGTTTTCATCTTCATGAAGATAGTCAAAGACGAAAAAGTTGTGGGCCCTCTTGCAAGGAAACAAAAAGAAAATTTGTTTCGTGTGTGTAGTAAAATATATTATTTGTAAATGGTGGGACCCAGTCTTTCTGAAGAAGCTTCTTCGGTTGGCAATGTTCAGTCTTTCTGAAAAGCTGTTGACGTGAAGCTGATGTGGTACGGAAGAAGCTTCTTCCATTGGGAGTGGTCTTAGGCAAATTCTTTAAGCATCTACATCATTGTTTGATTTTCCTTTTCCCGGCAAAGATCTTCCTCTAACCGTATTATTATAAACGAAGGTTCAAATTGAATCGAATATTATGATAGTATCCGAACCAACCAGCCGTCTATTTTTATCCTTTTATCTTATGATTGCACTAAACTATTACTGCTACACAGCCACCACCACCGGCATCTCCATAACCGCTTTCGCAGTTGTTCGGATATCGATTCTACGGAACTGTTGCTATTGTTCCGACGACGAAGTCGTCGTTGGACGGATATTCTGACAAGATGTAGTGGCAATCGGTACCTGAGTGTCGTCCCGACGTTGTGACAAAACGCGAAATGTGATGGTCGGAAAAGTGGATGTGATGTCTATAAGTGTACCTAAATTTGTGCTCCGATCATGGAAGAAGAATCCGGTGGGTTTGGTGTCCAGATCGTAAAAGGAGATTGAAGAGATTGTAGGAGATGAGAGTGGCGGTAGAATTCCATGCCCGAATCTAGCATTTTTAGATTTTTTTTAGTTTTTTTTATGTATATATATGTGATGATACGTATAAGTTTTAGGCCCTCTCCAAACATACCTCTATCTCTATTTTTATATAGAGAAGAACTAAGGAATCTTTTCAGCATATTTCTCCTTTAAAAAAAACTTATCTCCAACCATTTCCTCTAAAACTCCACCTCTATAATATTTATCCAACTTAATTTATAGTTAACAACCACTTTATTTAATTCTATTATATATCTTTTAAAATCATCAAATCATAAATAGTTCATTGTAAATATCTCTTATAATTGAAAACATATTTATAATATTTAGTAAATTTGAAAGTATTAAAAATATGTAACAAACATATTTAACATACATAGCAAATATATTGAAACGGAATTTATAACTCGTAGACAATAAACACCTCAAGGTGTTGTCACATGTCAGAAAGATTAATGTGGGGCGGAGTGGTTGAATTTTTGGCCGAGAGTGTTACGGAGTACTTCTGAATATGTTTTGAATTTTTTTTAAATATTAATTTTGATAAAAGTTAATTCAAATTTGAAGGTTTTTAAAAGTATGAGAGTAAAAATCTCAACCATTCATTTTCATAAAAATAACAAAACTCTCACATTTTTTAAAATTGAATATCTCAAAAACGGTTAGTCAAAAAATTATAAAAGTTATAAAAACAACATTTTTTCCTCTTCGATTAGAGATTTCACATGTGTTATAAAAGGTAACACATGTGTTACCGATGACTATCACATGTGTTACCACCGACTATGACTTGTAACACATGTGATAGTCGTTGATAACACATGTGATGGTTGTGGGTAACACATTTGTTAGTCAATCGTAATACATGTGTTAACCCACAAAAAAAAAAAAAAAAAAAAGTTCGTCGAAAATATATTTTGTGAAATGTCTAATCGAAGGAAAAAAATGTTGATTTTTGTGGTGTATTTTATTATTTTTAACTTATTATTTTTGAAATAATTAATTTTAAAAGATATAATAAAAAGTGAAATTTTTGCTCAATGAAATACTCTTTTGACTTATATCAATTATTTTGTTAGAATAATAGACAATTACTAACACTAAGATTGCTTTTGTTTTCGTTTACCCTTCTCTTTTTTCTCTTTTTGTTCATTTGTTCACAGCTTTTTAGTTTTGCTTTTGTGTAGTTATCCCGTAAGTCCAGGGAACTCTCAATTAGTACGAAGAGTCACCCCAAATTGCAGTGGGACCTTAATGTGAGGATGATCTCATTTTACCTACTTTGAAGAGAAAATCATTAATTAAATATATTATATTAACAAGGGAATATTATTTTTAAAATTTTGTAGTTGTTTAAAAATTAGAGTCAAATACAATATACTAATTTCTTTTACTAAACTTATTAGTTAAGCACTCATATGACACAATTTTCAATGCAGTATCACAATTTTTAATGTGGTATTCCCTTTATTAAACTAATATGGTTTAGTAGCTATAATTAAGGTCATGTGAGTATTGACTAGTAAGTTTAGTAAACATACTGGTACATTGAGCGCTTGTCCTTTAAATATATCTTTTGACCAAACCTATTTAACACACTAATTCTTTGACTTAAATTTTTAACAAAATTATTCTATCTTTCTCGCCTTACTAGTTGTCATAGGCGATCATGGATTAATATTCGAAAGGTCACGGTTTAATTAAGAAGTCAAATACTAAATTAATCATATCCATTAACTACGGGTCAAGGGTTAAACAAATAGAAAAAAGAAAAAAAGAAGTCGATCCATGTGAGCCAAGTCGATCACCGACCATTCCATCAAACCAAGACGTGTCACGTTGCTACTGACAGACGATCCTACATGATCGATAGATTATATTAAAAAAAGAAAAGAAATTAAAAGGCTATCACCAACATAGTCATCCAATCAATGTTCGACACGTGACCGTATAGACGATTATGTGTGTTAAATGGTGATCACCAATATAGAATGAAGTTGTTTTAATGAAATATCCTAATATGATATTTTAGAACCTAAAATTAATATAATTATAAATATTAATAATAAATGAAACATAACAAAGGGAAAAAATAAAAAGGATATTTTAATAAATGGAAGTGTAACATGATCACATGCAGGCTCCCCAATCTTCTTTTTTTTTGGTTAAATAAGCGATCACACATGATCACCCTATAATTGTCCATATTGTCACGTGTTGAACACTGATTGGATAACCATAATAGTGATCCTTTATTAATTTTATTTTTTAAAGTCTATCGATTATGTAAGATCGTTTGTTAGTAGCCATGTGACACATCTTAGTTTGATGGATTGGTCGGTGATCGATCTGGTCCACATCGATCAACTTTTTTTTTTTCTAGTTGTTTAACCATTGAGCCATACTTAATAGATATTATTAATTTAGTATTTGACTTCTTACTTAAATGGTTATATTTCAAATATTAATCCATGATCTTCTAAGACGACTAGAAAGATGAGAAAGGTAGGATTATTTTGTTAATATTAAATTTTAAGATTAATATGTTAAATAATGTTAATCAAATGATGTAATTGGTATCTTTTTCTTACTTTTTATTAACAAAGAAAGTGAAGGGGTGTGTGCAGAAGCAAGCGAAATGAAAGGTAGGAGCAGACAATTTGAAAAGTTGGATTATGTGATGCCACTGTAGAGTTCAAAGACATATCGGGTATCAAACTTTGTGTAAATGTTCACTTTCATGAACCATCTTTTTTTCATTATAATTCAATGAATATAGTATACAGTTTGTTCACTAAGATAACTAATCTAATGAAACTTGTTCAATTACATGAACTTGGTGACTAGTGACCGGATAGATAACCGACTTGTTGTCCACGTAAGTGCAACGTATGCTCCAGCTCGACGATTACTTTCCACGTAATTTGAATGTTTACAAAGGGTATTAAACTTTGTAACGATGTTCAATTTGAGTAACTAACTTTTTTTGTTTAGCAAATGTAAATGTACATGTATGTATACAAGATTAGTTATCTTGTCCACGACTTCGTGAATTTTAACATGAGATTTTGTTTAATAGTGTTTTAACTTTGATCAAGAAAATTGAAGTGTTACGAAATTAAGATAATTTTTCACTTGTAGTCATGCTGTTTTATTTTCATTTAATAAACATTTGCTATAGTGTCGTTCATTGTATTTTAGGACTAGATATAGCGTAGTTTGTTTATAAACATTAGTTATGTAGTGTACGTCAATATATATATTATACACTTAATAATTAATAGCATTAAGTGTGTTGATAATTGTATCATGCACACTTAAACCGTTTTCATGACCTGATTGATGAAACCAAAATCGACTGAACACTTACAATAATAGGAAATATAAAAATGATAAATGGTGAGAAACTTAGTATAATGTTAATATAATAATTAGAAACAAGTACCAATATAAACACACTTCGTTTACATATAACAAAAATAATGGAAGATATTGAATAAAGTAGAAGTTTGTTTGAAAAATAGGTTGTTGAAATGAAAATCAAGTCTACTTTCTAATTGTGTACACATCATGCGAATTTTTGACTAGAATTTTAACACTTTACATTTTCGCAAAGTTTAGTTATGTAAGTGTCAATAAAAAAAGATAGTTACCCAAACTGAACATTTTCAGAAAGCTTAGTTACATATCTATCTATTAATAAGAGCCACGTCAAAAAAATAGATGTCGCATGTGCACTTTACCGGTGGAATCGGATAAGTAAATAAGTTTGAACGATTTTAATAGTTGATTTATAAAATTGGAACAAAAAAAATAATTCATAAAATTAAATATTTACGTAAAATTTGATATCCAATCTATTTATTAATTCATATTATTATTATATTATAAGACAAAACTATAATAACTTCCACTCAATCTTTCACGGAAGACGGAGTATTATATTGCCTCTTTCTTTTTCTTTTCTATATCTATTTCTATTCCTATTTCCATTCTATATAATAAAATAATAAAATGATCAGTTCTTAGGAAACCGCCCCAAAATCTGGAGATACTATAAGCATTTTGACTTTTCATTCCTTATAGTTATATCATAACCGTATCTATCATTTCAATGTGAATATTCTTCCGGTGAATCAATGCATTTTCTCTACCTCCCTCTCTATATTGTTTTTATTAATTGATGATGTAATATATTTAAATTAAAATATATTTAATTTAAAAGCGAGATACAATATTTATTGAATTATATATAACAACTGCATTTGTTTTTTCAGCATAAATTTTCTAGAAGCAAATACTATTTGATGTGAAAAGAGAGAATATGATACCTCTCTAATCAATCAAACTGGCAATTCAATATCTTGTAGCATTAAAGTTCTATATTTATTTGTTTATTTTTTCTTTTCAAGAAGTGAACGCTAGTGTTAAAATTAAGTGATAATATTTATGTAAAAAGATAAACAAATACAGAGTATATAATGATCTGAAATTGAACCATCATGATATAACTTAGAAGTAATTATTTGGTACCACCAACAAGGATGAACGAACATTTTTTAAGAGCATTTTCAATCTAAGAAGTTTTT
Organism: Logfia minima; assembly: GCA_963921325.1. NCBI lineage: Eukaryota > Viridiplantae > Streptophyta > Magnoliopsida > Asterales > Asteraceae > Logfia > Logfia minima. The sequence goes on along the minus strand of OY992765.1, from coordinate 2,278,438 downwards.
TCAGTGCTAGCCCAGGGACACGTCTAAACTTCTTCAAAAAGACTAACATCGTTAACCTAAAAAGCTTTTGAGAAAATACTAGACCTCATCATTTATCAATAATACATTTACGATATATATAAAATAAAAAATAAAAAAGGTAAAGAAAAAGATAATTGACATGCTTTTGTGTTAATCTGTTTTAGCTAAGAATTAAATTTGAAAGAAGGTTAGAAGAAACTTCGAAGAAGTTTCGGTGCCAATCCTATAATGGTGCTTGAAAGATTAAGAGTGGACAATGATGTAACAAATTGGCAAGTTCTCCTATGAAGACACAAATAAATATATTCTATTTTTTGTTTTGATAATTATACAAATACAATTGCCTAATACTCTCTACAGAATCCTATCGTCTCGTCACAGTGGTCAACTAATAACAATATTATCCTTTTCTTCATTGAAAGCAAAATATATAATTTGATACATTATTGATATTTAAAAAAAAAAATGTACGGATTTTACTATGCTACTACTGATATACATACATAATAATATAATAATAAAAAAGATGATCAGGTATAAAATGTACGAAAATACGGTAAATGTCCTAATATTTATGTAATTAATATTTTCATGATTATTATTATTATTATTATTTATTTATGAAATGAAATATATGCATCGTAAACATGGAAGGTTAATGTTAACCCAGTAATTTAAAATTACATTATGAAAACTTAATCAATATAATTACAAAGGGTAATGGTTATCAACAACAACCTTCAAGAATACATTTTGAGTCGTTCGATCATTTAACAAATTAGGATTTTCCCCCCCTTTTATATTATCGCACTGAAACATAAACTAATAATTTATATTATAAACCGAAATAAAAATATATATTTACACACAGTTTTCTAGTGTGGGAAAGTTCCATTTACATAACTTTTTATTTTTTAATTATTAACTGTCACATTATGCTCAAAGTTGGTTCTCAAGAGTAGTATATATAGAATGTGAAAGTTGTTAACTTTGTGAAACATACATCAGTGTGGGGTTGTCTTTGGGTAGTGCTACTTACCCTCTTACACCCCTACTTTTGTTTTTCCTAAAGCCACTATTAAAATAAAGGTATGTATCAACCTTTAAATTTGCTCTGTTTTCGTTTTAGAAAATTTACTTATTACATTTTTTTAACTCAATTGTTTATTATGGCTTCCGTTACGAATAATTCGGGTATAGAAAATACTACATAATTTATATTAAGAATTAATTATGATAAGAGTTAATAAAAAAGAAAATTACAAAAATTGAGGTTTTAAATTCATTATCATGTTTTTACGAAAAATTATGTTGTTACTTTGAGTCTTTAAGACAATCATTATATTTAGGTCAGTAATTTGTACAACAATAAATCAATTTAAAGATCACAGTGGTTATTAAAATGGTAACCGGTAATATCTGAACAAATTCCATTCCCCAACTTCACGGCAAATATATCTTTTATTTGTTTAATACAAAAATCTAGATTCCAGAGGACGTCGAACTTTTGGACCGACCAATGACTCCGAATACAGCATACAAAACTTGAAAAATAACCTTTTTCCTTTCCGTAAGGAATAATATATCAATTATTATTATTATTATTGTTAGTGTTATTATTATATTATAAAAGTTAATAAACAGTTTGATATTAAACTTTATTCAAATGTTCACTTTTATGAATCATTTTTATTCATTTCGATTCAAATTAGAGAACAAACTTCGAAAATATTCACTTACACGATCAGTCGGTTCATGTAAATGAATAAACTTAATTAAGATACTTTATCTTAATGAATGAATTTCATTAAATGGATTATCTTGTTGAATAATTTTAGAATTTTATTTATCCAATTGAATTAAAATGAAGATGATTTATATATTGAATATTAAAGTAAAAATTGATACTCAATCTATCTATTAATCCTTATTATAACGAAAGAAAACGGGTATAGTAATTTAACGTTAATATTGAATGAAATAAAATAAAAGAGAATATGCAAAGAAAACATAAGTCAGCGACTTGAGGAGTCCTTTTTAACTTTCTCTTTTCTTATTTCTTGTGTACTTATTTGTACAGGCGATCCCCTATTAATAATTTTAAAAAGAAAACAGAAAATGTTAACCACCCCACTCACAAATAGACCGATCAAGTGTTTATATAAACACTTTCATAGGAAATTGAATTACATTGAAACTTATATCTTTTTGTTGGGAAAAAAGATGGGAGAACACGCTGCCGGAAAGTTCGAGATTGCCGGAGGTTTTGCTCCACAAGCACCGTCAAAAATCTTTGATGACGACGGTCGACTTAAAAGAACCGGTATATTTTTGTCACATATTCAAGTCTCGAGAGAAATAATATGTTGATTGTGTATATTGTGTGGGACAAATAATTGTAGGGCTGCTGCTCTTTAAAAAAAAGAAGAAAATTTCACAATTTGTAGTAGTAATAGATTTTACGTTTGCTACGTTAGAAAAAATACACATAACCATTCTTTTTCATATTGTTTGTTAAACAATATTTTCTTAGTTAACTATGATCAAACAAATTTCGTAATCAAATAAACTCTTTCAAACTGCAATCCAAAAGAGTCGTTTTTTCAGTCACTATTGATCTTCTGACTAACTTTATTTTACTTTTGGAATTGATTAGGGACTGTATGGACTGCAAGTGCACATATGATAACTGCGGTTATAGGCTCCGAGGTGTTGTCGTTAGCATGGGCGATAGCCCAACTCGGTTGGGTTGCGGGTCCCGCTGTTCTTTTCCTATTTTCATTCGTCACTTATCACACTTCTTGCCTTCTGGCTGTCTGTTACCGGTCTGGGGACCCTGTTACTGGAAAAAGGAACCATACATATATGGAAGTTGTTCAAAACAATCTTGGTAAAAAAAATTTGTTAACTTTTTATCATTTTCAAGTATTTTGTTTGAATTTGGAAAGGCTAAAGTTGATGCATTTTGTTATTTTCCAGGTGGGTTTCAATTTAAAATTTGTGGCGTCATTCAGTATTTTAATCTTGTTGGAGTAGCTATTGGATACACAATTGTAGCTTCTATTAGTATGATGTGAGTTTTCGTCTCTAAAAACTTCCTTTTTCTCTTGGCAAATTTTCATGATAAAACTTGATTATTTAAGTTTGCTCAAGCTGTCATATGTGCCATCAATAGCGTACATGGTATCCCATTAGTTAAATATTTTGCTAACGTAATTTTCTTTTTGGTGTTTTGTAAATAATAGGGCGGTAAACAGATCAAATTGTTTCCACGGAAAAGGACACGATAATCCGTGTGAGGTATCCAGGACACCATACATGGTGATATTTGGTGTTATAGAAATCTTGTTCTCTCAAATTCCAGATTTTGATCAAATTTCATGGCTTTCAATGGTGGCTGCTGTTATGTCATTCACTTATTCTTCCATTGGTCTTGGCCTTGGAATTTCTAAAGTTGCTGGTAAGTTTAATTGTGACATTAAAAGAAATTACTATAATAGGTATCTTTTAGTAGAGTAGTCGGTCAAATCTAATCAATTTTGGGGTCAAAATGTCAAACTATTAGTTCCATCACGTCAAATTGTACAAAGGTGTTATTAGTGGTTTTAATATACAAAAAGTTCCAGTTTAAAAGAATGGCGGGGTATATAAAGATTCTAGCTAGACCAAAGTAATAAAAAAAATGTTAAACTTAGAAAAGGTAATTAATAAATAGTTAATTCTGTAAGGGAATTAACAGTTCATTATTTTGTTTGATTACCAGAAAATGGAAAAGTAAAAGGAAGTCTGACTGGAATTAGCATTGGAGCCGTTACTCCATCAGGAACAGTTACTGCAACTCAAAAAATATGGAGGAGCTTTCAAGCACTTGGAGCCATTTCTTTTGTTTATTCTTATTCCCTCGTCCTCATTGAAATTCAGGTAACCTTCTTTCTTTCTTTTTTTTTTTTTTGGTATATATTGTTTAATATGAATAACAAAAAAGATAAAAAAAAAAATCTTATTATTGATTTTTGTAATTAAATTCAGGATACAATCAAATCGCCACCGGCAGAGCACAAAACCATGAAAAAGGCGACTATGATCAGTGTGGTGACAACAACAGTCTTCTACATGTTTTGTGGATGTTCCGGCTATGCTGCATTTGGAGACATGTTACCCGGAAATCTCCTAACCGGCTTGGGTTTCTACAACCCTTACTGGCTTCTCGACATTGCAAATATTGCCATCGTTATCCACTTAGTCGGGGCCTACCAGGTCTACTGCCAACCCATATTCGCCTTTGTTGAAACCACGGCTGCTAAATACCTCCCTGAAAGCAAATTCATCAACAACAATATCGACATCCCCATCCCATTCGGCAGATACAAACCCTACAAGCTCAATTTGTTCCGATTGGTGTGGAGAGCCGCCTTTGTATGCATGACCACAATTGTTGCATTATTGATTCCATTTATCAACGACGTTTTTGGTATCCTTGGAGCGTTTGGGTTTTGGCCAGTGACTGTTTATTTCCCGGTCAAAATTTACATTGTTCAAAAGAAGATACCAAAATGGAGTATGCGATGGGTTTCGCTACAAATATTGAGTCTTGCTTGTCTCATAATCTCACTATGTGCTGCCGCTGGATCGTGTGCCGGAGTGGTTTCTGATGTAAAAGTCTACTCGCCTTTCAAGACAATGTATTGATTGAGGATTAAAAATTGATGTTGAAATGTTATGGTTTTAGAAAGCTAAAGAAGATTTCAATACTTGTTTCACCTTAATTAAACTTGATAAAACAATCCTAAAGAAAAGGGGTTGTCATTCTACCTTTATAGTTTTTATATGTTGTTTTTGGCCAGTTGTATGTATCTATTTTAGGTATTGAAATTAAGTCACTCTCAACAGATGCAAGTTCTGGTCTGGTGTCATCATTTATCCATGTCAACTCATTTGATAGTTTATAAAAAAAAATAAAAAATTTAATTCATTATTAAGTACCTTCAGATGCCTAGCTAATTAACTTCAAAGCATGGTGAAAGTTTTTTGATAATTCCAACAAAATATTAGCATACTATTTATAAACTTTATTGTTGGAGGAATTTATTTTATCCTCATAAATAAAGTTGACGACTCAATATATAGCTATTTTTGTTAAGTTTTCCGTACTTATATTATTTAGTATTTGGGGTTTGCGAACTAGATTCTTTAACTGGGGTGTAGGTCCCAACAAGGATGTGGTAAAGTTTTTCTTCACAAGTGTTTTAACAAAGTAGTGAAAGCCCTAAGCATGCAACAAATAAATTTTTTTAGACTGTATAAATCATCATCACAAACATATGAACAACTATAAAAACCATATTCATAAATAAGACCAATTAGATATTGTGTACCAAGTTAACGTAAAGGAAAAGACAGAAAAAAAAGAAACCCTAATAGAAGCAGCACCGAAGATTACCTTCACAGGTAGTATAAATTACAATCTCCTAGGGACTGAGCAACCAAGAAGATGAAAACTGTAGAAAAGAGAAAAAGAAATAAGAGTAATCCCACATAATTTTGAGGGAAAAAGAAAATTCAGCACGAAGAAACTATGGAAGTATACACTTACCTCTTCGATCGTCAATTAGAGTTTCAGGAACAAAAGTACAATCAATTTGTTCGATCGATAGTTAGATAACGGAGATATCATAGTGAGGTGTGAGTAGTTATGAGCAAAGATGCAAAATTAAGAAGAATAAATAAGAAGAAGAATGAAGGAGATGGAAGGTGCATCAAATAATATGTGAAATTGATGAACAATAGGAATGACAATTTTAAAGCTAAAACGACATTTTGACCAACTATAATTGTATTTAAGGTAAATTATTAAATTAAATAAAAGTTTAAAGGAATGATTTTGTTCGATTAGTTTATTTACATGTTTAAGTTGTAAATTTGAAACATACTTCGTATTATTATTTCTATAAATAATAATAGAATATGTCGCATGCATGGTTTGTCTTTATAAGTCCCGTGGTCATTCTAGCACTCAAATGTCAAAGTAACTATTTGACTCAATATCAGATTTCTTTTCATGTCTTTTTTCTTGAGCAAGTTTTGCAATAAAATGATATGACTAGAAATAGACTGATAAAAACTAGTTTCCTGCATCATTAGTGAAACAAATTACTATTTTAAGATGTAATAAAAAATATTCACTACAAATCAGTCAATTCATATCCATCTCCTATATATACGTTTCATTTGTGGGTACAATTAACTAGCTCTCCATTTTCTGCATGTTCATTTTCTTTCTCGATTTTCTTTACCTTCCCTTACAGAGTTTCTAATTTTCTGAAACTCAACCGGGGAAATGTTTTAAATCAAAACTTTCTATCATCAAGCAACCTTTTTTTAATCAATTTTTTTCTGTTTTTGTAAGGATTGTTTAAACATTCTCACAACGTGTTTAAAACATTCTGAAAATCGTTCTAACACGAAGAATCCAACATATTATTTATTTTGATTGTACGTAAGTTTGGCATTGTATCTTATCGGGGCAGATCAAAATTTATATCAAATTCCATCTCTTTCCTGTTTTTTCGATGAATGGGAAGGGACGAGGTTCATAAGATAAGATTTTTGTATATACGTGTTGTGACATTTTGCAACGCGACACTAAACAAGTTATGATAAGGGAATTACTCTTTGGTTTCTTGTTAATCCATTCATGTCTAGCCAAACACGGTCATCCCATCCATAACAAACCTTCAAGCCGGTCACGCTTGCAACAGATGCCCGGACCTGGCCCTGGTCCAGGCAAGAAATGGCTAACTTTGAACGGTAACATTTTTTTCTTTTTCTCACGTCATATTACATTTGTCGTAATGTCATCCTATATAATAAATAATGATGATGTTCGCCTATATATAGGTGGGGAACCATTAGTGATAGCACAAGGCGGGTTTCCAGGGCTATTCCCTGACTCATCTGGGGCTGGATATGCAGCTGCTATGGCAATGGGTGTGCCCGGCACCCTCAAGTATTGTAATTTGCAACTAACGAAAGATAATCTAGGAGTTTGTCTTGGTGACATAAAGCTTAATAACTGTACGGATGCAGCTACCAAGTTCCCAAAGCAACAACGAAGGTACAACATTAATGGTCGTGACATTGATGGATGGTTCCCTAATGATTTCACTATCGACGAGATAATGAAGGACGTACGTTGTAAGTGTTGTGGCTAAACGTATAGCTTGCCGTGTTAGATAGTTGTTTCCTACTAATGTTTTGTAACAGTGATGCAGAATATTTTCTCAAGAGCAAGTGTTTTTGATTCTGTATACCCTCCCCTGGCACCTGATAGTGTTTTCGGCATGGACCCAAAAGGCATACTTTGGTTGAATGTTCAGGTGGGTTAGGTGGGCCCCATGTAACTTATGGGTCCCACGTTGATAACTTATCACAACAAAAACTCAATTTAGTGTGTTTTCATGTGCTTTTTATTTATCATGCAGAACGACGCGTTCTGGAGCTCAAATCAGTTAAATGCCATACGATACATAGATGATTCCAAGGAATTCTTTGTAGCTGATTACATCTCGTCACCAGAGATTGGTTTCTTGAAAGCTGTAGGAGTGAGTAGAACATTCGATAGGACAAAGACCAAACTGGTCTTTAGATTCTTGACTTGCGTTGAGGTGGAGCCTACTTCCAAAGAAACGTATGGTGCCCTCATCAATAAGCTTGCGATGATCAAGACATTCGCCTCTGGAATTCTTGTACCCAAAGACTATATATGGCCCATTGGTAAAGATGGATACTTGCAGCCTGCAACGACCCTCGTAGCTGATGCTCATAAAGAAGGTCTTGCTGTGTATGCTTCGGGTTTTGCATCCGATATATTTTCCAGTTACAATTATAGTTATGATCCCGCAGCTGAGTACTTGCACTTTGTCGATAATTTACAATTTGCTGTCGATGGGGTCGTTACAGAATACCCAGGATCTGCTTCAAACGCCATCGGTAAGAAGTAACGGAGTCATAATAGGCAGACTGGATAAATAGTCAAAATCGGTTGGCTGGTTAGGCCAGATTAACCCGAAACACTTTTTGTACGATATATTTGAAGGTTTTATACATACATGATACAATTTGGGGAGACTTTGGACCCGTCTAACTTATTTAACACGGTTCATTTGAAGCTCCTTTTAATGTTTTTTCTGTTTGAGAAGTTGTGCAAATTAGTCGAAATTGTCACCTTTAGTGCTTTGTGACCAAGGTTTTTGTTATTTTCATAATCTAAATGCATATACCCCCTACTATTGCAGCATGCTTAGCTCAAATTCCAAATCTGGGCCCGAAGGTTGCAAACACACTGGTGATATCTCACAATGGAGCAAGTATCGATTACCCTGGGTGCACAGATCTTGCATATAAGCAGGCTATTAACGATGGGGCGGACATAATCGATTGCAATGTGCAAATGACCAAAGAGGGTGTCGCGTTTTGTCTAGATTCAGCTGATTTATTAGGAAAAACTAATGCAGCAATGGCTTTTATGGATCGGTCTACTTCCATACCAGAAGTTCAACCAAAGAGTGGCGTTTTCACATTCGATGTCACATGGACTGAGATCAAGTCCGTTAAGCGTAAGTAGTTTTCTCTTCGACTATGATCAAATCAAATGATTTTTTTTTCTTTTACTTATTTTCACTTGGTTGTAGCGTTGATTCAAAACCCGTTTCAGTCTGGTGGATTGTTACGAAATCCCAAATCAAAGCATGCCGGAAAGTTTCTAACTTTGCCAGAGTTCTTGGAGCTTGCTAAGAAGAACTCGTCAAGTATTCTTATCGGAATTCAAGTAAGTTTTTAACACTCCCCGAACTTTTCGACCTCAAAGTTAATCTTCTAAAATCATTACTGGATCATATCCCAGCACGCTGCGTACTTAGCATCGAAGAAAGGTCTTGACATTATAAGTACAGTCAATGCTGCACTCAAGAAAGCGAATTTGAACCCAGAACAACAAGTTTTGATCCAATCGGACGACACTTCAGTCCTTGCAAAGTTCAAGGCATCAGCACCAAGTTACCGAAGAGTTTTGTTGTTTAGTAAACTGATTAGTGATGCACCGGAGCCTGTTATCGGTGACATCAAGAAGTACGCCGATGCAGTGAATGTGGGGAAGAAATCGATTGTTCAGGAGAGTAAGATCTATTTTTCCACCGGATCCACTAAGATTATCGAAGAAATGCACGCCGCAAACATTTCAGTGTATGTTTCAGGGTTCTCGACAGAGAGTCTAAGCATGATGCTCGATTTCTATAGTGATCCGTACACAGAGCTTGTTTCGTTCCTTGCAGAGGGTATCGATGGAGTGATCACCGATACCCCGAAAACAGCAAGTGCATTTATGAGTAAGTGAAACTAGAAGTAAACTAGTTGTTTTAGTTACAAGTAATGATATATCTTTCTACACTCAGTTTTCCTACAGATACTCCTAACGAACACCTGTCAAAATTCTGTAAACATAAACATATCAGGTTTTTGCCTAGTGTCCATTAGAAGGAATTTTTGGATTCCATTTATAATTTTTTTTAACCAACGGTGATATTCTGACTAATGATGTGACAGGGAGTCCATGTGCTGACCCAAAAAGTACGGCACCATTCGTTTTCCAACCGATAAAACCTGGGGATTACCTAGCCCAAGTTGAACGTGCGGTTTTGCCACCGGCAGCAGTACCAATTCCTCCACTTCAGGTGATGGATGTTGTCGATCCACCACTACCTCCAGTAAATGCTGTAGCACGCAAAGACGAATCCGGCAAGAATGGTGATAAGTCGAAATCCAGCCAACGGAGAAATGATGTTGATGTGGTGGCAATGACCTTATTGTCGATTGGGTTGGTCTTTGTAATTGTATGTTGATTGAGGTAAATATTGGTTTGGGATGAATGGGAGTTGTGTTTGTAGCATGGAAAACTGCAGTATTGTTGTATGAACCTTGATAGTGGATATTGTACTTTCATTTTTGGTAGATAGATATAGTTTTAAGTTAATAGTGTATTAGTGTATGAATTTTTTTGACAAGTTCTCAAAATTATGCCTCAAAAGATGACTTGTGTCATCAGACATAATTGCTAGACTACTCTTAGTTTACATCTTAAACTGATTTTAAAAGTTAAGACATATTGTGTATACAGAAATCAACCTTGCATAAACTTTATACATTTACTGCTGGTACCGTCTTTTTGTCTTCTAAAATTATCAAACACTCGGTTTTAAATTTAGTTTAATCAACCACAAAGAGGTAAACTCGTCATTTTACATCATATTTTTTGATTAACCAAAGTACAGATTGCAATGAATTTGAACTTTCCATTGTCTGCAAAAGACTGTTTCTGATATGGAAAAAAATAAAAATAAAAAGGACATTTAGTATGACGACTCATTTCCTCCTTACCTTAAACAATTAACCAACTTTATTTTGTCATTCTTATTCATATTTATTTTAGCAATATGTTGTATTGAATTTCATTTGTTGAAGACGTAATGTTTCATTTACTTAGTCCGGATTCAGGAACTCTAAATCACAAGAGAAAGACGTACCATCAATCCATCACAAATCTTAAAGATTTGGAGGAATCAGGAATGTATCAACAGTATGACATGATTAATAATTCATTTTGTTGTCTGTAACAAATCTTGTTTTGCCATCTCTTAGTTACAATATAACATTCTAAATAACAAATAAATTAAATTTAGATACATGAGAACGATAAACATGAGCACCAGCGTGCGCCTTGTTGTCTATCTAGACAAGCATAAATCCAGGAAAGCTTTACCTCCCAAAAGTTGATGTCTTGAAGAATCACAGTTCATAACCAAGGAAGGGGAACATAAACCTGCCTTTCACAAAATAGTACTGCATTGATTGGATTTCGTTGCCTGCTTGTAGAACATCTGTTTCATAATCAAACAATACTTTCATGTTATTTTCTCCAACGATTCTAAAAAAATACTTTCAACCCATTTATTGATAAATCTATCGATTTAGGTTGTATTTAATTTCACATGTTCAACGCAAAAAAGTTAGCTAAGAGAAATGGGAAAACGGGTATAACACGTCGAAAGTCACAAGAAGTCTACTTTTAATATGTCCAACCTGCTAAATCAATTTACTATCTTTTTTTAAATTTTTGTAGGGCTAAGTGTCTCAGAATAGATTCAACTTTATCAAAAAAGCTATTGTGTGTATCATTCTTTTCGGGTCTCTATTAAATGTATCAAACTCGTAAAAACAGCTAATTAATGTATTAGGTGAACTATCAATCACTTAGCCGGTCATTTTGTTTCCGGTCATCTTCTCCGGCGATTTTCCGACCACCTGAGATAAATGTTTTATTTTTTCCGTTTCATTGCTCTATTATCATTGCATCTCTACCCTTTGTTTATGTATAGTAACTTATTAAGAAATCACAAAAACAAGAACCATAATCAAATTTTAGAGCCAACCAATAAACTCTATGTTTAACCGAAACTCAAATATTTATCTTGTACTAGTTTTGTCGGTCTGCTTTTGTTCGTACTTACAATTTCAAAACATCGGAACTAGCTTTTATTCGTACTTACAATTTCAACATATCGGAACCAATCAATAAACTCACCGGAGTTAATGGACCTCGCCGGAGAAATTCATCCCAATTTATTGTTTTTCTAAATCTACAGTGATTTAGATATGAAATGCACAAATAAGGAGCATCATTGGTTCCACTAAAACTTAACTTCATGCCACAGATTATATTTAACGAATTATACGTAATACATTATTTGTTTGCTATTAATCAATTTTTATGTTTTACAGATTAATTACCTCCTACTATTTATAATTAATTAATTCATGGCTGACATAGTTCATTTGCTTAAATGCCATCTCTCTCTATATGAGAATATAGATGTACAAAGTTTGATATATATAATAGATATATTTATAAAAGGAAAAAATTAAATATTTACTTTTCAATTTACCTAATATATATAATAAACATATTTAAAAGCTCAATACATTTATGACGTTTAAAAAATAAATACATAAAATAATGAAAAAGAAAAAATTAGATACATAACAAAACAATTAACATTATAAATTTCTTGGTCGGACGTATTAACGGGCGGGGTACTATTATTTTTCTTTAATCAATATTGACGAGTAAATACTTTGTCGGGTCATTAAGTGGGTCGGGTCCGTCCTCGGTGATTACCCATATCTTTAGAAAAAAATAAAAGATACCCCACTAAAATTCCCACACTGTAGATATCTTAAAGTAAAGAATGTCACTCCATTAGATCCCTCTCAGAGTTACACCATATATAAACGAATAGTATTATATATAGATTAGATCTATTGATTTAGAAAGATGTCAAGGAGATCCGGATCATGTTTAAAAACTTGTTTAGTGATATTTGCAGTGATTTCAGCACTATGTGTATCTGGGCCTGCTCTATATTGGAAAATTAGAAAAGGATTTAATTTAAAAGGGTCTTCTTCAATTTCCTGTAATCGATGTATATGTGATTGCCCTCCACCTATCTCAGTTCTCAAACTTGCTCCTGGTAATCAAACCCTTTTAGCTTTCTAACTTTTTATACTATATGGTTATTATAATTTTGTTGTTGATTAGTGTGTATTTGATTTGGGTTTTTAACTTTTAGATGAATTAGTGCATATCCAATTCATTATTTGGATGTTTTCATGTTATCTATAATCAAGATAAAACTCGTTTTGTTCTTTTTTTTTTTTTTATGTTTAATGGAAAAAGATCCTAACTTTGATCTGCTTATGTCATTTTTATGCTTGATTATACTGCATTTTGATCTGGGAGTTCTATAAAAGTTTTGAACTTTAGTGGAATTAGTGCATACCCAATTCTCGATTTGTGCGGTCTTCATGCTATTAGATAATATGCATAAAACCCCTTTTTATTCTTTTTAGTGCCGTTTATTGAAAAAGTTCCTAATTTTGATCTGATTACTGTCATTTTTATGTCTGATTAGTTGATTTGGGATTTCGATAAAGTTTTGAGCTTTACTGGAATTGGTGCATGCCCAATTCCCTTTTTTCTTTTAGTCTACTGATCCGATGGTAAATGTTTTCAAGTTTGATTAGACTGTATTTGATCTGGATTTCTTTAATTCTTTGATCTTCGGTGTGATCTGAGTATTTTTTGTTTTGTGTTTGTGTGTGTGGTGTTGATCGTTTGTTTCTTGTTTACTGGAGTGAAAATTCAAAGGAATATGGAGTTGATTACTATCTTGTAATTATTATGATTAATCTGTGTTTGGCATGGTTGAAAGCTAAAAGTTATAAAAAGTTAACTTTTGGTAGCACAAACATTACAAAGCTTGATTAAGAATTTGGGATGCATGTACAATTAGTATATAGATTCTCGAAATTTGTGAACTTGGATTCGGTTATTAATTCTTGTTTGTTTTCATACATTTCAGGCTTGGTAAATCTTTCAGTTACAGGTAAGTGTTCATTGTTTATGGTTAAGTAGATTTCTAATTTTGTATCATTGTTATTTGTTAGATGTGAAAATCGTCAATTTTTAAAAATCTATAAAAAATGCTAGAGGTCTTGTTTCTAAGTTAGCAATCAAAAAAATCCACTTTATCATACTTTATACACAGACTGCAGTTGTTGAGCAACTTATCTGGGTTGATAAGTTAAAACTATCCCTTTTCTAACGAAGTAAGTAAAAGACCCGGATCTTTTTCTTTTTTTCCTTTCAAAAACAATAGATGTCACAATGATGATATATGGAGATCATTGTGTATAAAGGCGTCTATCATATAATATCATAATGATTATTACTCCGTATATAATGAAATAAAAGGGTATTGAATCATGAGATGAGATGATGTCTTAAATTACCCAAGTCCAAAGTATTATTGCTATACTAACATGCACCTCATGCATCAAGACTTGTACAATTTCTCCCGATTAGGGATTCAAGTTCTAAATATTCTATCTCAGTAGACTAGATGCTGATTTTGTTACCCAAAATCCAGATTGTGGGAAGGATGATCCAGATCTAAAAGAAGAACTGGAGAAACAATTTGTGGATTTACTATCAGAAGAACTCAAACTGCAAGAAACAGTCAGTGAAGAACACATACACCATATGAATATCACTTTTGGTGAAGCTAGAAGAGTAGCAGCCCAGTACCAAAAAGAGGCCGAAAAATGCAACACCGCTACTGAAAGATGTGAACAAGCGAGAGAGCAAGCCCAAGCTTTAATGAGGCAAGAAAAGAAGATAACTTCTTTATGGGAGCGAAGAGCGAGACAACTTGGTTGGGAAGGACAACATTTTTATTAATTATTACAAAAAATTTTAGGTTTTTTTTTTTTAATCATTCTTTCTTGAGTCCGGTTGCTCCATCCTTATCAATGTTGTACTTTGTGAATTTTTACAGATACTTACAGCAAGTAATTTTGGTAGTAGGGGAGCCAAATTTGCCCTTAAGTAATCAATCATATAAGTTGCATAAATCTCGTGTTGCATATTTGGATGGTTATAATCAAAATTATAAGCTGGGTGATACCAAATGTGTTTAGAACTTTAGATGCAATGATTTTCTTTGAAGTTGTATTAATTGTTGTGTACTAAAATATATAGGTACATGAAAAATTCTTATTATTTAAAGAATCAATAGGTGAAGTGACCAAAGACCCATTTTTGTGAAACCAAGAGTAACACTCATATTTGGTAAAATTTAAGTTGGGGTAAGTTGTGTTTTACTTGTAGATAATCAGTTTTGCTGTAGTTAGTCAGTCTTTTTGGTCCAAACACCTAATAAATCCTACATTTGGATATTAGATTGCTCAATGGATGACCAAAAATATGTAAATATACATTTGCATATGATTTCTTGGTCTTGATTGCACTATAGAACTCCTCTAAAACTAAATAGCTATACATAATGATGGTGAAATACTGAAATATGAAAATGACTCGTTGAAATTTTCTAGAATTTGATTAGTTTATAACATTAGTCGTTGTAATGTATAATTTCCATGAGATATGAATACCACAGCATGATATCATCCTTTAAATTTTCAGACTTGATAGATTAATCGTTGTAGAAAAATACTTTCTTTCAAAATCAGCTAAGTTATGTAACACGTTCTAGATGGGAAGTTGACAGATAAAATGTACTTACTCCAAAAGGTTTGAACTTTTTTGGCAATTTTATACAAATCTGATTATTATTAACTTAACAATAGACTCATAATCAGAATCATTTTATCAAATACTATTGTTCCGGCATGCATGCAGAAACCTAAAAGGATAAGTACCTAAAATCCGAACCACAACAAGGGTAGTTATGTCAACTGCCAACTTAAAGTTGACTTCAAAATTATTCCTGTTGCAATTTGCCCACTAAAAACAATGTGTCAACTTTCATGAATTTAATATTAATGTAATCCACCGACTAAACCAACCTGTTTTCTCTCTCACATACTCATAAATCAATACATAATTAAAATAATCATTTACAGATCTATTAGCCAGACAGAACACACCCAAAAAAAGATTCTTATTCTGTTTCTTCATAATCATCAATACTTTCAGATCATATTGATTTCTGCTTAACAACTGAATCATCTTTATAACTGTATTTGAGTTGGGTATTAAAGATTCTTGAAACTGTTTAATTGGTTTTCACAAAAGTTTATTAAAGTTTTGAACTTTATTGTTGTTTTGGTAGCAATATCCATAAGAGAATGGAAAAGAGAGGGTATGAGGATGAAGACGATAATCGTATACCTCAATCAAAGAAACCAAAAATACCGGCTTTAGCAAGGTTTGTTTAATTTGTTTATGTTTGTTTTGGCATAGTTATCTCCATCTGTTTATATTATATCATCTTGCTTTTGTAAGCTTTTTATCTCCATCTGTTTATATATTATATCATCTTGCTTTTGTAAGCTTTTAATGATCAAGAAATCTGTTAATTGCTATGTAATGACCAGAAATATTGCGAAAAATGTTATTAGTAGAAAAATTGACCAAACTGTTGTGCAATATGCTCAATAATGTAGATCTTATGAATGTACTAACCCACACTATATTATTCCTCATTGGACTATTAGGCATCGAAATTTTTTCTTAATTATCCATATAAACGAACTACTACGTATAATTTACTTTTTCTTATACAGTGTAATTGTGGAAGCTCTCAAGGTTGATAGCTTGCAAAGACTTAGCTCATCTTTAGAGCCACTTTTTCGCAGAATTGTAAGTTGTAAAGTATTATAGTACACTCTAGTTTTTGCATAAAATCTATCTTATCTATAGTTGACCTATATTTCAGCTTGTTTACAAAATTTTTGGGCACGTTATAGGTTTCTCCAAAGTTAAAGAAATTTGTTAATTTCTACTTTTACGTCTTTAACTAAACATTTATTGAAGATTTAAAAGAGTCATCATCACTAGTGACCAATATTGTCTGCGAGTTTGTTTATTGCTATGTTGCTTATTGTACTCAACCATGTTGTTGGAACTACTCCATGACTTATACTTGGTTCCATATTTGAAAGAAAAAAGTTTATGATATTTTATGCTGGGAATAAGGTGAATGTTTATATCGTATATGTTTTGAAAAACAGGTAAGTGAAGAAGTGGAGCGTGCTTTGACTAAATTTGGGCATGGTCAAATTGCTGGAAGGTAAGAAGTTATGTCCTATTATGCTGACATGTAAGTACTTGGAAAAATTGATTACTGATTTCCAATTAGTGTGATGATATGAAAATACTGCAATTTATTAAGTACTATTAATATAAATTATTTATTAGTTATATCAATGTATCAGATCATCACCACCACGAATACAAGGTCCAGAAGGAAAAGTTTTGCAACTTCAGTTTAGAACAAGGATGCCACCACATCTCTTTACAGGTGGAAAAGTTGAGGGAGAGCAAGGAGCAGCGATTCATGTTGTTTTGTTAGATACAACCACAGGAAATGTGATGCAAAGTGGACCCGAGTCATCAGCAAAACTGAACATAGTGGTGCTGGAAGGTGACTTCAATGACGAAAATGATGAAAATTGGAGCCTGGACCATTTTGAAAACCATGAAGTCAAAGCTCGTGAAGGAAAAAGACCGCTTTTGACAGGGGATCTACAAGTAACATTGAATGAAGGTGTCGGAACTCTGGGTGATCTTACTTTTACTGACAATTCGAGCTGGATTAGAAGCAGAAAGTTTAGGCTTGGTTTGAAGGTAGCTTCTGGATACTGTGTTGGAATCAGAATTCGAGAAGCTAAAACTGAGGCCTTTGCGGTTAAAGATCATAGGGGAGAATGTATGAAGCATAAAGCTAAATTTTTTTGCTTAAGGTGGCAAAATGGGAGGGTTGTTAACAAGTCAAAGAGTGTTTGGATATAAAAAAAAAGTTTGAATGGGTTGGACTAGGTTGGGTTGACCCGAGACACTTCCTTTCCAAAAAAAATGATTTATCATATAACTAGTGTGTCAACTAAGATTACAATAAATGATGGTATTAAAATAAAAATCTGAATTTAAAAATATACTTTTTATGCATTAGATTTACACTTACGGTAACTTTTGACATGCCATTTGACCCATTTTCTTTCCACCTTTTTTTTTACCCATTTGACCCATTAGAGATGAAACATAAAACTCATCAACCCATTTATAAGTTTATTTGGTTAATATTGCCACCTTTACATCTTTACAATTCGTGAGCTTGATGACTGTATCTGTTACTTTTGCAGTGTACAAGAAACATTATCCACCTACCTTACACGATGAAGTTTGGAGATTGGATAGAATAGCAAAGGATGGGGCATTGCATAAGAAATTGATGAAATCCGAAGTCATAACCGTTGAGGATTTCCTTCGTGTTCTTGTTAGAGATCCCCAAAGACTCAGAAATGTAAGCTTCTTCTGTCACTTGAGTTACTGTTATGGTTAACTGCATGTAAAAGTAACCAACTTTTACTAATTTATGTTTCGAGAAACCATTTTTGTTTTCACCCATAAGGCCATAATACTCTCAAACTTCAAAAGGTTTGATTTAAGATCAAATATATAGGTAGCCTATCATTTTTTATTAACTCTTTCCACGTCAACGCCGCATAATAAAAATACAACATTTTTAAGGTACTGCCACATCAACATTTTGACATGCTAACCTGTATGGATTATGTTGAATATAACTTTTCCAAAATTTGAGGCCTACTTGAAACACAAATTGTGCTAAAGGTTTGTTAACATAATATGCAATTACCACTTCTTGTCATGGATGATTTATGCACCCTTTTGGTTGTTTTCTAAAAATTAGTGAATATACAGATTTTAGGGAGTGGGATGTCAAATAGAATGTGGGAAAACACAGTGGAGCATGCCAAGACTTGTGTTTTAGGAGGGAAGCTTTATGTATACTATGCCGATTTAGCTCACACCAGCGGTGCTATCTTTAACCACATTTATGAGCTAAGAGGTCTTATTGCTGATGGTCAGTTCGTCCCATTGGAATCACTTAGCCACCATCAAAAGGTCTCCACAATACTACATCTTTTTCTTGAGCTTTATGCAATAGATGTTACAGAATATAATCTGTTATTTTTCTTTTAATAAACAGATTTCAGTAGATTCACTTGTGAAAAGAGCATACGAGAACTGGAATAGAGTCATCGAATATGATGGGAAATTCCTAAGTGCACTAACTTTTCCTGCACCACCTGCTCAAAATATGATCGAATATCCATTTATAAATTCCGATCCAATAGTGGGTGTTTCAACAAGCAGTCACCACCAGCCAGTGATGTCAGGCAACACTGACTATGGATCCACTGAAACATCATACGATGGGTCAGGAGATTGGTCGGATCCGCAAGGACACGGGTTTGGAGACTCTTTCTCCGAGGAAGTCCGTATGAGGAGTTCAGAAATGTTGGAAACTGATGATATGCAAAAGCTACTAAGGAGCTTTGGGGTAGGAACCACAGCGCCTACTTTTGGCGTTTATGATGATGGGTCATACAGCTATAACATTCCAACTGAACCACAGGTGGGTCCGGTTTATGCACAAGGACACGGGCGTGCTTCAGGAAAGGCAGTTGTTGGTTGGCTCAAACTGAAGGCTGCATTAAGATGGGGAATATTTATAAGGAAGAAAGCTGCGGAAAGAAGAGCTCAGTTGGTTGAGCTTGATTGATTAGAGCTCAGTTGGTTGAGCTTGATTGATTAACTTCATATAGGGATATCTACTAAAAGTCATTGCCCCTTGCATTGCTATATGCCTAAATATACCCAGTGCATTATGTGAAGTACCTGCTGATAGCATGCTGGGAAAAAATGTTGACCAAGTGTAGTTACTTATTTGTGTACACTAAGTCTTTGATTTATAGAGCTTTTTGTTCATCATGATGAAATAAATTTCAGTTTATGTGATCACGGATCCCAGTAGCCTTGCTTGGACATGAACCAATTTCGCATGGACCAGGCCATTGCTTGAACAAACCGGTCCTCGGTTCTACTTCTTAAAATTTTTGTTTCAGTCTTAACTCGTTAGACAATGTAGCAGCCTTTTTTGAAACCTTAAATACTATATTAGTTAGATTGGTATCAACTGTCAGTTTCCAAATGTTAAAGTTTAGTTCGCAGCCGGTTGACCTGTGAGATTTACAGGATTTAGGTGACAAAATGAACAGGTCAAAAATTTTGTCCGAAAACTGTAAATATTCTGTCATCAGTAAACACTCTATAAAAAGATTTACGGAGGTTATCCACAATTCTGCAAGACAGATACACTTCAGGTGCTTTTGATCCGTTATGTATTTTTTTATCTACCAATGCGAATTGAAAGATAACCCAAAGTAACACATTAATGATTAGATTGATCATCATCACATCTAGTTTCAGGTTTAATTTAGTTATAACCAAATAGAAATGGTACCGACAAATCTAAATGTTATAGCAATTTGTGTGACAAAGGATAAGAACTTGAATCTTAACAAGGCAACAAACAAGATCACTAGAAACACCAGTTCAGCAACCGTAAACAGCAAGACAATCAGGGACCCAAAAATAGATTCAAGAAAATCTGAAAGCAGTTGTACCCACAAGTTGATGAAGGATGACATCAAAGAAGCTAGACATAAATAGTCCTCGAAAATAAATTACATATTGACACAAACTTCTCATTTCATAAAATCTATTTTGTCATTGCAGCCTCGTTTTATCGTTCTCTAGGAGTCAAGAGCTAATTAATGTATCATCATCATATACATGATCCGAAAGAATAAGGATCAAATCCAAATTCTCCGTCCATTATGACTGTTGGATCCTGCTCCTGCAACAATAAGAACATGGAATTCTTTCTTAATTTATAAAATGCTACGTAAAAACAAAATCGATAGACTTAAAATGCATTTTTTAAGAAAAACAATGTACCCGTTTCATCATTCCATTCATAAGATCATCCAGGGAATCATAACCGTTGTTTGCAACAAAACCACTTGGTAATTTGGTCTGCTCCAGTAAATAGTTTTCACCAGATTCCATTTTCAGTTCGGTACTTGACCTA
The DNA here is from genome assembly GCA_963921325.1 of Logfia minima. Taxonomy (NCBI): domain Eukaryota; kingdom Viridiplantae; phylum Streptophyta; class Magnoliopsida; order Asterales; family Asteraceae; genus Logfia; species Logfia minima. The sequence continues at coordinate 2,257,826 of OY992765.1, read as the reverse complement.
TGAGTCTCTCTGTTCCGCTGCATAGGGAGTATATTCGACCTACTGTAGACCCCACAAATTTGGTCATTTGATTGACTCACGGGTCCACTCAAGCTACCAACAGTTGGTGGTGGTGGTCCTGCAGTGGCTAGTGTACTAAAAGCATTACTTGAATACTGACCATAACTTTGTTTACCATACTGCCCATGCCTTTGACTTTGACCTTCAAGAGGTACTGAGGCTGTGCTAGCAATATTAGAACCAAATCCATTAATTGTGTTACTACTAGCAGCGTAACCGTATTTTAGATTGCTATTCAATGGCAATTGGTCATGAAAATTTCCTCCCATTGGTGGTGGGACATCATGAAAGGTGGAACTACTTGAAACAAGGTTCAGAGAAGATTGATTTCCTAACGTTGAAAAGTTGCTAGAACCATTAAAGATTCGAGATTCATCAATGGTATTGAAATCCGAGAGTTGGGTATTCAATTTATTACTCTGTTGAAGATGACCAACATCAAAAGATGTCGGAATACCCTGAAGAAGATTTGGAGTTTGGTGATTTGATGGTGTTGGTAATACTACAACCGATTGCAACTTGTTGATCGAATTGGTCAAGTTTGGAGTGTGGGTTGGTTGGATCAACGCTGGGGACGTGAGGCTGTGAAGGGTCATCCCGGTTGCACTATTGAGTCTACCGAGCATACCAGAAGGTGAATACGATGATAACTGAGCATTTGGCAGTCTTCCTGAACCTGACAATGAACGAAAATCTCCAAGCCCATCAAGTGAACTCATTCTCATATAAGAAGACGCGTCCTTGCTACCGCCAAATGCCACAACCATGTTAGACTGTTGACTGATCCTTCTCAAGTAAAGCCGATATTTCTGTGAAAAAAAGAAGAAGTAGATGAGCATTTTTTGTTTCATCAGTAGCCAAAATTTGCATTATGCGATGACGAATCAGACAATGTATGGATCTGTTTTTTGAAAGTGAATGTGTGATAACCAGGTGGACTAAAATGGGCTGTAGAAGATAGCGGTTGAATGTACTTCTGCTGTTTGAAGCTGTAATAACAGGTAATGAGTTGTTTGATAAATTCTGATTATTTACCAAACTACAAGATAAGATGACCAAAAATGACATTTTCGTGAACTCACATGAGACGCCTTGTTGACGAGAGATGAAGGTTTTCAAATTAGGTTAAAAGAAAGGTTACGCTTTGATGATCAGTTTTGTACAGCTAATATTTAACTTATAAGAAAATAAGTGAACCTGGAGATGGCTTGCAACATTTTCCCTAGTAAGACCTTCGACATTCATCAAATCAAGAATCCTTTTAGGAACAGCTTCTGCATGAGACAATATAAGAAAAGGTCAAACATGTCTAGAAAACAAGTTTATATGAACATGAAGATTTAAGTACTCACTCTCGATCCCAAGTTGATTAACAGCGGCTACAAATTTTCTGTGAAGATCAATGGACCAAACAACACGTGGCTTCTTTTGTGTTGATGGATCATCATCTTCATTCTCATTATCTTCAACATCTTCATCTTCATCTTTTCTTTTCCTATTAAGTTTCCCATTTGGATCTCCACTACCAGCTTCTTGTCCACCTTCATGATTCTGCTTATCTTGGTTATTGTTTGACTTTGACTGAGATTTTGTCTCAACTTTTCTCCTGATCACATGTTGCCATACATTGCGTAATTCCTCAAGGCGAACGGGTTTCACAAGGTAGTCACAAGCACCATGAGTGATCCCTTTCATTACAAGCTTCGGGTCACTGTTTCCTGATAACACTGCAACAATTTCAAGAAACATTAGAAACCATTAAAGAACACTCCATCTTGCTGCATAATTTGACTTTTTTGGCTCAAACCAATAAAAAGTTTAAAGCTTTGACGAAAATTAGTAAATCCCACATCAATTTATCAACTTCAAAACTCAATAACGGATGCCAAACACACATACATACGATCTTTATTATTAAACAACTAGCATCAAAACTTGTTTCAACGAAACTACTGGAACCCACATCAAATTTGAGATTAATCAAGCTAAACACACAAATCAGCAATTTTGTGAGTAAGAAAAGTTCTTTAAGACTTACTGATAACAGGTAAATCCATTTCAAGACCAACAAGTTCAAGAAGCTTGAAGCCATCCATGTCTGGCATATGCACATCACTGATCACAAGGTCAAAACGGTTTCGATTTTCCCTTAGCATCTTTAATGCTGTTATTGCTTGATTTGTGGTTGTAACTGCCAAAAAAAAATAAAAAATGATAAATTATGAGTAGACATTTAACCAAGTAAGAAACTTGATGCGTATAATGATCTAACATCAATCCCTAGAATAGATCAAAGACTTCCATCCGTAAATTAATTTTTTCTATAAAGGTAAAAAAAGATTGAAACCCTTAAAAGAAAATTGCTAAAAAGTTGAAAATGATTTGAGTCAACAGTTTAACTCCAATACAACAGAACCTTGTTAATACTGTTTACAAACAATTAAAAACAATCTTAAAAATCAAAAGTTTAAACTTGATTCAAAAAACAAAATATAAACTGTTCAAGAAAAACAAAAAATAAGAACACCCAATTTAGATAATAAAATCCAAACTGGTTTAATGAAACATAAAACCAAAAAAACTAACCTTCATATTGGCATTTCCTTAAAAGCCCATCTAATAGCTTTAAACAAGTTGGATCATCATCAACAGCAAGAACTCTCATACCAATTGGAAACCTGTCAATTTCATTACTAACCCCAACAGACCCTCTAATTTCCTCCACAGTCATCTTATATATATTCTTAATTAAAATCGACACAAAATCTTAAACCCGCAAAATAGCACAGCAGAAACAGATCAAACAAAGATTCAAGAAGCACCACAAGATTCACAAAGTTTGGATTTTTATCATTTGTTTGACCACCTTGTTGACAAACAAAACAAACCCAGAAAGAAAAAAGAATGATTTCAAAGATATTAGAGAGAGAAACAGGATCTTGATGAGAGAGAAAACAAGATAGTGACTTGGACTATAATAGCTTAATACATATTTTGACAATGATAGCCAGAACAAATTGAATGGCTTTCAACGCAACAATATACACAGAATCAAAACTCTCTCTCTCTAGTTTTGTCTTTTGCTTTATTTATTTTTACTCTTTTTGCAGAAATAAAAAGTCCCTTTTTAATTAAATATTCTTTTGGGTAATATCAATGTGTACATTCAAATCTTGTATATCTTTGTGACCTTGAGTAATAATTGAGCCTTTCTTTGGCACCTTTTTCTCTACTTGCCTCTCATTGCTATATATGGAAGTATGATTATAACTTTTGGGTGTTAAGAAAAAGTTTGTTGTAAAAACAAAATCCTTTTAACTTTTAGTAAACAAAATCCATTACACTTATAACAACATATATGCCGTTTCACAACACATAATAAGAGGGCCGGAGTCATGTTATAACAGCCACGTTCACAACACATAATAGCACGAGCTACCACTAAATTAAATCGACATAGTATAAAATTCCTTTAAAAAGGTTCATTCCTTAAAAATGTTACTGGTCATTCTCAAGCGATAGACCTCACTATTTAAATAAACTTATCTGTAAGCTCGATGATCTCACACTTGCTTTCAAATTAAAGGGTACAAGTTCAATATTTGCTAGCTTCAAAAAATTGAGATGTTAAAATTTTAGTTTTTTTGTCTTTATGATTACTTTAATTTAATATTTTGTTCCAATTCCACGTGCTACTTTTTCTTGTTTCTCCCTTATGATATGCTTATATGTTTATTTTAATATTATATTTATATAATATAATATTCTAATAACCATTAACATGGCCATCTTGTATTTAAGCATGATGATAAAAAGGAATATTTTTACACCAATTATTTTTCCAAAAACAGGACATCAACGTTAAGAAAAAAGATTGTGGAGGTGTGCTACTAATGGACCCCACTTGTTCTATTAATCATATGCAAAATAAACATATTGTTTGAAAAGGTTTTATGGTGAAATAGTGAAATGTTTTTTCTTAATTAATACAGCAAAAGTCTTCAGGTTAATATCGTAATTTAAGTGGAGTGACAGATTCTTGGAGTAATGATTTCTATTAACAATAAGATGCTAATTATATGAGGTTTCCATTTGAAGGTTAACAAGAAAAGGCATTCAAAGACTTCCTAGTAATGCCTTTGCTACATTTGGTATAGTGCTTAATTAGAGGCTTAAATTATTTTCAATAATAATTAAGGTAGCTACTATAAATGATATAAAACACTGAAAGTTAGCTTTACTCCTTTATTTGGGCCTACGAATTATGACATGTTCAAGTAAAACATTTGTGCTTATGTTAATAAGGTTGTGACATGTTTGGTTTTGTTTTTTGTCTTTTAATATAAACATTCATTAAATAACTTCGTAGGTGACGTATAATGAGTACATATATATGGTTTGTAGATCGTCATTATTAATACTCCCCTTATGAAATTTGCTAATTATTGACCTATATGCAATAGTCAATGCTTAAGATTACCATACTTATGTGTAAACGATTATATTAATTTTACTTATTCTTAATAGATGCATTAAATAAGGGAGGTGATAAATACATTATAATTTAAATTCATACAACATAATTTTGCATTAGTAAGTTGTACAATGCATTAATAGCGTGAAACTTGGTGTATGAATCAAAACTTGAGTTGCATTTATCACTACCTAATTAGTAATAGAGATTATTATTATATTAATAATAATAATAATAATTATTATTATTATTATTATTATTATTATTATTATTATTATTATTAATATATTCAACGTAATAGTTGTCTATCACAAAACTCGAACTTACTACTTTCTTGCCAATGAATTTTTTATATATCGTTAGATTAAATGCCCTTTAATGTATATAGGTGTTTCTCGTTCCTCTTGGTAATATCCAATTAGCATGCGAAAGAATTAAATAATTATAAAGATTTTTAAACTAACAATATAAAAACAACAATTAATACGTGTGGGTTGAATATCGTTGGTCATCATGTTTATTCAACTTATAACTTATTTGGTTAATATGTCGGTGGTAAATGGCTTCTGTTTACCGCTTTAGACACACAACTTACATTTGATGACATATCTTATTTAATTCTAATTTTTATCTTTATTTTCTTATCTTTATTTCCTAAGAAAGACAAATTTCTTTCTTTGAAAGTTTAACTATTGACAAAATAACCTCCTCAGTAACCACCAAATAAATAACTATAACTATTACTCATTAAATTAGCAAAAACATATTTATACATGAGGGATTAATTAAGCATATCATATGGAATATGATTTGAATTTGAATGTTATTTTCGAGAAAAACCAATAATTTAGGTTCGGTATAAGTCTCAGTCTAAAAGGGAATTATACGTACCAGAAAGGTACACATCTATAGTGTGGGGCTGCACCTACCATATCGCACCTTCGTTAATCAATGTTTTAAAATTTAGTTTTCAAATTGAACTAGTTGGAGGTCGGCTTCAATTCAACCGGTTAATCGGTTCGACCTTTAGGTAGAACCGATTTATTATAATTTAAAATTAAATATGTATTTTTAGTTCCATTTACACTTTATAAGTCAAATAAAAACATAAAGTGAATGAAAAAAATAAGAGATAATTATTTCGTAATGCGTTAAACTTTAACTTTTTTCTATTGTACGGGCCTAACTTTAAAAACTTCTATTGTACGAGGTAAACTTTCAGAACCTCTCTATTGTATGTTAACTTTCATTTTATAGCCTTGACAAAAAATGAAACTTTCCTTCTTTTAAATGGTTAAAAAATGAAATATTACATACAATAGAGAGGTTTTGAAAGTTTACCTCATATAATATAAGTTTTTAAAGTTAAATCCATACAATAGAAAAAAGTTAAAGTTTAACGCATAACGGAACAATAAACCCAAAAAATAAAGGGTGAATGATTGTTCCCTAATACATCCACGTGATATATTATAATACTTTCCCAATTTTTCTTCTTTCACCTCTTTAATTCCCAAAATACTCCATTTTCAATTTTTCATCCTATTTTCTTTACCGGAAGTACCAATTCTTCATCGCAAAATACTTCTTTCACGTCTTTAAACGTGTACTTTTTTTCTTTTCTTTTTTCATCCTACAATGAAGTCATAAATGAATGATTGTCGATGCTCATTATAGGTGAAAAATTGCCGAAAAAAGGAAAAAGAAAAGGGTAAGTTTGGACACCTTATCTTCGAATATTGATATTTGGAATTATTGTCGTGTAACAGTTTGTCTTTTGCAAACTATCGTGATGATCCTAACTTGCAGAAGGTATACAAATAAGTTCAGATATTGTAATTGTTGTATATTGTGAATTAAACAAGTTTTGTGTTGTTTATGTAAGTTAAATCATTCATATCAAGTAAATATCCAGAATTGTTGTATATCGATATATCTGTTTTTTTGGCTTTGTGGTAAGGACTGTTGTAAGTTTTGGTGGTCTATGCACAACCTAATAGGGAGCATAGGGGATCTCCAAACATTACGGATGATAGTTTGAGCTATTGCAAATGTATGTAAAAATGGTAATGCAATAGCATTCTCTAGAGATGGTAAAATGGGGTTTTTGGTGCCATGTAAGTTATCTGAGTTGACAATTATATCTGACTTCTGAAATTTGGACTCTTTTCTACGTGATTGCTTTTGAATGTGAATATGAAGTTCCTAAAGTTGAATGCTACTTATAATTTTTAGTCGTTTATTGGACGAGTAAAAAAACTAGTAACAAGATAACTGAAAAATAAAAAATAAAGTCCAATCAAATATAATCTCTCTAAAAAAATTAGACAAAATTAATATGCGATAAAATGTGACATCTAACTAATTGATTTAGACAAAGTGAAAAGAGCGATCAAATCATCGTCAAATAAGGGATTAAAATTATTGACATATTTGGATTAAATTAAGTATAAAATATATTAGAAGTAAGTCCGGGGACTAAATAATATATGTATATATATATATATATATATTTTTAACGTCACGAATTAAAAACTCAATTATGTGACCCACAAAACTTTGACTAAAATCAACTGGCCAACTATTTGCGTGTGCATGCTGACTAATCCTACGTGAGATGTACTCGATTACTCCCCCCTTGTTATGTGGCAGTGATTAGCTGTTGTAAAGCGCACTATACTTTTTTTATTTTTTATTTTTAATTTTGTATGCTTTCTTTATCATGATAATATTTAGGTCGGATACTGAAATTAAAGGAAAACAAAAACGTGTTGTTACATAGCATTTTGTTGATAATGATATAAACTTTACGTTAAGACACGTATTGTAAGATACTTGTTTAACAGCTTTGTGGTTAACTATAACGATAACGATATAATAAGATATGATCTTTCAAAGTATATTATCGTAGGAAATTAATTTATCATATATTCACCTTTTTAATATGTATACTACGAAGTACAAATATACAAAAAGACGTATTGTTACATCTTATGCATTAGTAGTGTAATATCATGGTGTGAACATTTCTGTCATTACTTTTTATATACCATTTAAATACTTTATGAAAATCTAACAACATAAGTATTTAAATACTGTAATAATTGTAAAATGTATACGATATCTAATCTATTATAAATAAATAAAACTCAACAACTGTTGATAGATTAATTAAATAATATAAGCTTTATTTAATAGATGAAGTAAGTGGCAATTGTCACTACTTTATGTGGCTTCCAATAGCAATGTTTAAACGTGCCCCTTTCGTAACAACATGCATAATAATTCTTTTGACTTCTATTTTCCTCATAAAGAAACAAAGTATATACACTCCAATTGTTTTAGTATTCAACTTGTCAAATAAAAATAACCCAAACTAAATTACAGGTTAATGGATATAAAAAATAATAATTTCCAAAAAAGAACTATTTTTAAATAATTTTTGCATCAAATTTCCTGTTGCAGATTAAAATACTATACTACTGTATTTAGGAAATTATATTTTTAATATAATTATCGGTATTTGGAAGGACCTGTTGAAAAAGTATGAGTAATGGGGTGATGGTCATTTCTACAATTCTGCCGTCACTTTATACTCATCCTATAAAGTTTAAACACCTATTAAAACACTAACGTTAACATCATGATAACATAATCATTGATTAAATATTATTTACCAAATGAGATTAAAAAGTCCCATGAACTTTTTAATCATGCATGACCACTAACCCCTTTCATTTCTTTTTGTTCTTTTAAGTGGTAAACAACTTTTAGTAACAAGTGGACTATTAATCATAATCATGTTTGCAATCAAAATCCACTCCTTGTATCACTTATTAATCCTAAAACTTGTCAAAATTTCATAAGACTTCATATGTTTACTTTTGTTTGAGGGTTTTGTGTGCAAGTATCATGTAAATACTAAAAGAAAATAATTCCCACAAAGTACAACAACATTTTGCTTTTCTTTGTTCTGTATCAGTTTTCATAGTATATTTTTGTTTTTGTATTCGTGTCGGGTTGATTTCAGAACACACAAGAATGTTTTTATTACACACTGAGAGAAAGTTTCGTACACAACATATTGACAATAGGTATGATATAAATACGAATACTAATATAGATTGATATATGCCTGATTATAATGTTATATATATAAAACGACATAAGTTGACCGAAAATCAAATAGTATCAATTTACTAGTTAGATCATCCTCGATGTATAATCCACTATGACATCCGTTTTATGCTTTGATAAATTCCGCCACTTTTTTTTGTTATAACAAACAATGAAATGCATGTTTGGTGCTAAACTTGATTTAGCTCTTGTTAGATAGTTGAAAACAAAACCCAAAAGTTTATAGTTTATATACATGTATATGTGTATTGACAACGGTATGTATTTGTAATAAAATATTTCTTTTAATCAAGGGTTATGCGATTTATCTTTTCTATATTGATTGTGAGACCGATCGATAAATAATAAAAAATTTTGATTTACCCTTCTTCTTTTTTTTTTTTTAATCTAATCATGCATGATTTTATTTTATTCTTATTGTAGATGTCTATGATTTATATAAAGTTGGATGAAGATGAAATAGAATCATATATGTTTGATTGTGTGTGAGATTTGGATGATTGTGTACTTATGAGTGTGTGTGTGGGTAGGGGGTGGCCACAAGAGTTTTTGAGTATTTTAAGACACACAAGTGGAAGAATAAGTCCAGGTCATCCATGAGGAATCTTCATTTAATTTAATCTATAAATAAAATAAAGTCAAGTTTATTGTTTGCTGATCAATTATTTTGACTTACCAGTTGCCATTGCCAATGCCAATTATATACTTCAAAATTCTTTTAGCACATGTTGGTTAAAGTGACTGTACTATTTGTTTTTCTTTTAGTTATAAATTCATTAATTCATTATTGGTCTTGTAATGAAATAAATACCTATAGCAATATTATATTTTGTAGTAGGGTATAAGCCTATAAGGTATACATAAATAAGTATAGGTGATAAGATGGATATATCATATGAGTTAGATAACAAGTTAAGATTGACTACTTCTCTTTATAAATATGGGTCAAGTTGACTCTTTTTAATTAGAACTTAAAGTTTTTATAAAGTATCATTTATGACCCAATAATAAGTTTTTAAACATGCTAATCAAGTAAGTTTCTCTAGAAAAAATTGGTGCTTTTACATCATTTATATAGAACTTGGGTCATGCTGTTATGAACTTGTGAGTTTCATCATCTGTTGCATCTGAAAGCCTAAAACCTGTATGGTTGTACCTAATGAATCAATAATTGTACCATAAACTTCATGATGCAGTTGATGCCATTTGGGTCTTAAAAGCAGCCCGATGACCAATGAAACCCAAACAAAAATCAAATATATCACATTCTTGATTTGTTCCAGTTCAGCTTTACAAAATATCAATCTTTAATTGAATAACAACAAATTTATCTAAACATCTGCATAAAAATCAACATTCTAATTACAATCAGGCGATCAAATACACGAGCATAAACAAGAAAGTGATATATGAATAATTTTTCTTACAAAAAGATCAAACAGCCATGATTTTGATTCTGGTCGTAGACATTTCTTTATCTGCAAATACAAACGAGAAAAAACGGGATCATTTAATTCCAAATCTCAAACATCTGTTGTGTTTGGCGTCTTCTTTGATAGTCGGGACTGAAGAAATCCGTTGCTTGTTGTGCTTGGAGGCGAGCTTCTCCATTGCTTTTATAAACTTGCGCAAGTGTCTTATGTACTCTGGGAAACTTTCGAGGTTAGAATGACCACCACCTTGGACCCACAATGGATCATATTTGTCTTTTGCTAGTTCCCATAATCGCCTCCCATGCGAAAAATCAACAATATCATCATCTGTACCCTGTGATCCAAATAAATCAACAATTAGTGATTTAGTTCCCATAATCCACCTTCACTAAGGAATTTTTCTAATAAATCAGTTTTTGATTTTTGGATGAACAGATTCAGGTGATCACCTTGAACATGAAACATCCAAACATCCCCATTCCCCAAGACAGTTGGATAAACAATCAAGGGTACATTTGGAAATTTCAGTTCCATGGAGCATTTTATTTGCTATTTTTCTGCAAACTTGAGTGAAGTGAAAAAGCTAATTATATGTGTAGTTGAATCTTACATGTATAACCAGAATCGGACAGCTGACTTTCTGTACTTTGTCTATATTCTGTAACAAAAGGAAAAAAAAATCATAATGAAGCTGAGCGAATTGTAAAACAACCAGTTGAAAGGCAATTTGGTAATTACCTTGAAAATGTCAAACCAGAAGGTCATTTTGACAGGATACAGAACACGTATTCCTGAAAGAATAGCGCTATGTAAAACAACACCTCTCAATCGCTGTAGTCTAGAAGCCAAGTGTAAAGTGGGCCCACTGCCAACGGATTGTCCGTATAAGACCAAGTCTTCCTGCTTAATTCCATAATTGTTTTTCAAACAATTGTAGACGGCCTCAATATCATAGTATGTATTGAATTCAGATGGCTAATAAGAAAGAAAACAGTAAATGCTTAGTACTTTGGTGGGAGTCTTTGACCACTGGTCAAAAATCTAATATACCCTTCTAATTTTCATCTCTCACTGTAGCACGTAGCCTAATCAAAACACTCTGTTTGTAGTAAAATGACTGAAATACCTTTTATTTCATATAGAGAGAATCATATGGACCATAATCAATGTCATCAATATTATTTGTCAAAAACGGTGGTTGTAATTTGTAAATTTCATCTTATAAAAGAAATGGTTGCGATTTTCATGGAAAAGGGAGAATGTGAAAAGAGAGTACAATTAGCAATGTCTTGCGTTTTCGCTTACCTTGCCAGTAGAGGCTCCATATCCCGAATAGTCATAACTGCAATGCAAGGATACATATATAGTGTGAATAAAGTGTGCAAAAGATTGTTATATTATAAATTATCCAAAGAAATATACTTTGACCTTGTAGTTCAAACATATATTAACTGGTTGTGTAACACAATTAACTGGTTGTTTGTTTTTCTCGAAAAGTGACATTGTCTCATTTGGAACCATAGATGCATTAATTTGGCGAATATTGTGGATAAAGAAACAGAAGCATAAAATGTGTAAATATAGCACTTCCTCTGTCCCATACTCCCACAAGACTTACAATGATTGGCCCAACATAGCAATATGCATATCAGTCACTACTATTAGTCTATTAGCCAAAATCACAACGCACCTTCTAATCAAGAAACTAGCAAATAAAAAACACTACCAAGTTTCAAGATGGAATACATTCCTCACTCAACTATGGACCAAGCATATTAGGCAGAAAACCTGTGTAAGTGTGGCTTTATATAACTCGTACAAAATTGAATTTTTTTTATTGAATAGAGTTGCAAAATGACACAATTACCCTCGTACAAATTTGGATTTTGCACATCACCAATTCTGGCTAGGCACCCTTCAGTCCTTCACCACAACTACCCAACAACATAGTTCACCAAACATCTAGGTTTAGCTATAATTGCAGAGTAATGGTTTGTCTCACCCCCTCAAATAAGTACTAAAACCAATAGACAGATTGAGCTAATTTGCCAAAGGTCTAGGAGAGAAACAATTTTGTAGTGAATGAAAAATACTATACAGGATTTAACGGTTCATGAGGTAACAAAATGATTCACACTTTATATGATCATTTAGGAGAGTGCAATTAGTAACTGAAATTGAACTCTTGTTCTGGAAAGGAAACATTGCAAACACTCATGTATTCAATAAATGAAGCAGAGCTTCATTAACATCAATATTACATCCTCTTTTGATAATACAATCACTCATGTTACTAAGGCCGGGGGCTGTTTGGATGTTCATTTTAATGGTGATTCTGTGCTAGTGAATAATCAAAATCATATATCCGTTGTTTGTTGCAACTAGTACGAAAATCAAAAGTCAAACCCGATCTTTTGCCCTCTAAATAATCAAATAGCTGAACACCATTAACCACTTGCAAAATACAGACACAAACACCCCCAAACTACTCAAATATAAAAGTCAAGAAAACAAACTCAGGATTTCAACAGTTCACAAATACACCTACGACCATAAATCACAAAAAAAAATTAAAGGAAAAAATATATTGAAATGCCCATTTAATTATAATCCCCAAAACCAAGAAACAAACACATATGAACATAATTGAAACCATATTTCTAAAACCATAAACCCTAAAAAGAATATATTACCCAACTAAAACCCCCACTACTTCATATACCAATTTGATTATAATCTCTAAAACCAAGAATCAAACATATGAACACAATTAACATCTTTCAACCACATACCATAAAAACATAAATTAAATATAAAAATAAGAAAATACCTCATAATATTGACTCTGAGATGAGCTCTAAGCTCAATAAACAGTTCTTTCATTTGACCCAAATCGGCAGCGTTACCATGAGAATACAAAAGAGTCAACTTCCCAAAAGGATGTTTCCAGAATGTAGCAACAACTTTGTTCCCGCCTTTTGTATCAAGTAAATGAACATCAACGTTTTTATCAGCTGTAATTCCTGTGAAGACAAACCTTGATTCACCTGTTGTTGGATCATCATCATCTTTAAAAACATCATATGTTGGGGGGTCAGGTGGAAAAAATGCGAACTTTGCAGCAACATTTGAGGTTACATTTCCCATTAAAGAATAATAAAAACCCACCTCATCAAGATCATTAACTTACCCCAATTAGTTGAAAACCCAGATGAAAGATACAATTTTTTCAATCTAGGTTTGATTGATTTCCCTCAAAAGCTTTGAAAAATCAAATCATTTTTATATAATGTTGATGTTGATTTTTTGTTTTTGAGTGAGGACGGGCGATGATGTCTATTTAAGTTGTATTGATTAGCATATGCTGCTCGTCTAGGTTTGACAAGCTTTGTTGCATTAAAGCTACAATAGATGTAAAGTACAACATTTATTTCTGGTTTGTATCAATTTTTAGCTTAATCTTATTTAAATATTATAGTATTTATTAATAATTGGTAAGGTATTTTTAAGTAGTTTTATTGTTATTCGTTAACATCTACCAAGACATTGATATTAGCATGCTTTACTATGAAAAAATGCCTATGACTATGAAATAATGGATCTAATTGTTAAAACCGATGCACAAAACTTGAACTAGGACAGTGTTTGTGACTGATTCGAGATTAATAACGATCGGTATCTCAAGTTCTTAGAACCCGTAACACTTAAAAAATCAAGATCACTCAAAAAGAGTAATTACACTATTTTAATTAAATGAACATGTAACATGTATTACGTCTACCTATAAGGCAGCTCCACCCTCAAACTAGAACAAAGTATACTATTTCGGTTTCTAAAATTTTTGAACTACAGTACTAATTTTCATATTAGTTCAGTTTCAAAAGAGCTAAAATTAAATAAAACATGGTTTGTAACTTTTTATTTACATATTATCAACGTTAATATATTTCTGATGTGCATGCCATTAAATAGATATAGATGGTTTTTTCAACGTTACATAATGGATTGAATGATATTTTAATCCACGTTTATATTATATATCACTCCAGTTTGTTAGTTAACAATCATCATTACAATATGTTAATAACAATGTTAGTTTAGCTTAACAAACCCATATATTTAATAGGTAGATAATCGAGTTTAAGCCGTAAATCATTTTCATATGGAATTTGGAACTGCTTATAGAATAAAAAAATGTGATGATGTATGAGTGGGTGATCTAACACAATTGAGTAACCCTTGCATTTTCTAAATAGAAAATATACACACATGTATTTTAAGTATTTACGTCAACTATACTTCTCATAAGTTCTTATAAAAATCACACAAATATAACAATCGGCTATCTTACACAAACGGTGGAAATATTTGTATGCAAAATACCTCATATTTGTAAATAACATACATTTTATTGTCTCCATCACAAATCACAAATAAAGTACTATAGATAAAATATGTATTGAAAAGGATAAAAAGGAATAGACTAGTCAAAAAGCAAAAAAACATAAAGAGATGGCACGGAAGTTGGTGTCCTAACAAAAGCCAAAATGTCTTGAACAAAGTTAAAGATCCCATTATGAGCTTTTCCTTTTATCCTAACTACTACTACTATATTTTGATTACCGATTAAATGTAATAGTAAGTTAGTAACCTAAACTAATTATAAACTTGAAACCAACTAAATTATCCATATAAAAGTTCGGTATGATCATGATAAAGTTGAGAATACCATTACATATTGGTATCATAGGAGGTAAAGTTTGCTTGAAAGAAGATTTTATATGATGATGTGTATTAAGTATTAACTAAACAACAAAAGGTATGTAATAAAATAAAGTAAAAGGTGATGTACTATTTTAAATAAATGAGTCAACACTTACAAAATTGGTTAAAATTCTGACCTGCCATCAGCTCTAAATAGTTTTCATTTCAGCTTTCAACATATGTCTAGGTGATGGTGGGACACTACTTTCATGTGAACCTCACCTACCCATGCAATACCTTACAGATTTGTCTAATCGAGTAAAGTTATCGTTTTAGCTTTTCTCAGTACTATCAATTTGTGCAGACCATTATTTACGAAAATTTTCAGTATTACCTATCAATATATATATATATATCATAATGAAATGGTAGAAAGAAAAAAGATTAAAATAAAGAAATTTAATTGCTCCGTGTATCAATTTGTGTAAAGGTTTTGCAAGTGTAACATTTCTGGTGTATTAGTTTTTTCAAGAAAGGAAAGAGAAAGTTACATCGTCCTCGACCCATCCGTACCAAAAGACAAAGATGATAGCTTGAGGTCATCGTGTTAATAATTCATTCACGACCGAAATATATTATACAAGTTCCAAAAGAAATTCAACATATCATGGTCGACGAATATGCAAGTGATGAAATGGTTTGATGCATAGATTAATCCCTAGCTTCATGGAGCTAGTCAATTGGTAGGGTCGTAGCATCAACCCGATCCTTAAGTAGAGTTTTGGGTTTACCTGTAAACCCTTATAACCACAAAGATATTGCTTAATTGAAGTATAATATTTATTACAAGGGCATATATATGCAACTTCAGTTTATACAATCAATACTAACAGGCTTTTGGCACGACTATTAGTTAACTTTGCCCTACAACGATCCACGGCTAAAATAAAATTGACATTCATAAGTTAGATGTAGTACAAACGTTATTACTAAAAAGTATATATTCCTCCACGACATTAGTGGTATCTCCAATTACCGAAACCCAAGTTTCTGCAATTTTCTCTAATTTTCCTTCCTTCGACTCTACTAAAGTAAAGGCTCGCAATGTACCTTCTGAGTTTGGTGGCAAAATGTCAGTGGTTGAGCTGCTGCTGCTGCTATGAGTTTGTTGTTTGTCACAGAAGCTTTTGACCCTAGGAACGATGGCCCCGTTTAGGTATATGGTGTTGTCATCCCCAACCACAATCATTTTACGTAGACCATTCCCAAATGCCAGCTCTTTATGCATGTGACCAAACACAACCAAGGGAACAGAATGTTTGGTGTTGCCTTTAAGTAGAGAAATGGCTAGTGCTAAATCTGTACCATAAATTTAATGCATAAGCATCATGACATTTGTATGTATAAAGGAATATGTGATTAAAGGAAATAAAACGTGTCACGATAAGGCCCATTTGAAGCCAAGTTTGTGTCAATTAAAGATGCATTAGGCTATGTGAATTAATTACAGAATCTGTATAAATTGAAACGTGATTCAAATTTATATTGTGAATAACCTAAAAAAAAACTCAAATGGATTCATAAACATTTTAAATATTGAGACTGTTAAGAGTTGTCAAAATGAGCATCAAAATAGGTAATCAGTTGGTGTGGGTTAAAATAGGAGGATTGGGCCAACCCATCAACATGGCAACACTATTCACCCTTTCTTTTAATCCATTTTTGAATTTTTTAAATAAATAATGTGCTACATATGATTACAAAAACTATGTTATTACATAACAAAACTAGCTTTTCTTTAATAACACTATTGAGGTTTTAATACAGTAGACACTCCGGACGACTTTCAATTTGTTTGACCCATTTCGGTTAACCCATTTGACCAGCTATAGATAAAATATAACCCAAATCAACCGAATTATGAGTGATGGATCAGAATATTATTAGTAAAGACTCGGTCAAAAGTTATCTATGATTTGCAGTGACAGAGTAAGAAACTAAGAACCGTAGCACCTCCGAAAAGAAGTGAAAACTAACTTCTATGTGTTAAATGAGTTATACTTTAATGTCAAATGAAAATTTAATTTTGGGCATAAATAGTTGGTAACTACCTTTAACTATTCGAGTATGTGTCTACAAGTAGTAGAAACAGAAATAAGTTCAAAATGAAAGAAAGAGAAATACTATTTTATGATTCCAAAAGTACTATGTTTAGATTTCTAGAATAACAAAGTGCAGCATTTCCAGACATATATATGAGTATTATGTGTTCTCAATCAAAGCATGAACACAGAGTGAATGGGGGTAATTATCACCTGGATCACCATGGTCACCACCTCCACGCACCCAATCTCTTCCACAAATGTCATTCATGTTGGAACCAAGACCTGCAGATACGAAGTATATAATTTAACATAGTATGATAAACTTTTGAATGTAGAATGTGAAATGTGAGATGAAAAATGAAAAAAGACGTGTATATTGAGCAAATGGTGTACCTGTGGGTCCATTGTGAGCAAGAAGAATAATGGAATGATTCTTTGGTGTCCCCAAAGCAGCTTCAGAGATTCTCATAGCACTCTCATTCATGTTGTGAACTCCATATCTAAC
Source organism: Logfia minima (assembly GCA_963921325.1). Taxonomy (NCBI): domain Eukaryota; kingdom Viridiplantae; phylum Streptophyta; class Magnoliopsida; order Asterales; family Asteraceae; genus Logfia; species Logfia minima. The sequence continues at coordinate 2,240,408 of OY992765.1, read as the reverse complement.
ATGTTTCCAATATCAATAACAAAAGTGTTAATTTTATAGAAGTTACGAGCCAAAGTAATTGAAATATGCTAAGATTTTGGAGGGTTTATAATGCAATTCATTAATTAATAGTTCTATGAAACACACACATACAGACCTTTTAGCCAGAAGTTGTTTTCTAAATAACCTTTCACCTCCACAAGAAAAGGGGCGCCCTCCTATAACACTCAGCTTCAATGAATGGAAGTCCAAACGTTTGTAACCAACATGCTCTTCTCCAAAACTGGGTGTCACAATATACATTAATTTTAATCATCGACGGGTTCTTAAACACAGGAAAATATAAAAATAAAATAACAGAAGACAATAAACATGATCATTATATCAGTATACTGACTCATGCATTCTGGTCAAGCCTGGGTTACAAGTAAAAACATGGATCTACTAAAAAGCTGTAAGAGGCCCTATTGTGGTATTTATAATTATATACTATTATTTACTTTTGATCTATAACAACCTGAATTCTGTAAAGTAAGACATACTTATGTGTTCTGTTGCTTCGCATTGAGGTATAAATATGATATGCTAACTAGACAAAAAGCTGCATGATTGGAAATAACAAGCTCACCTTTCCAGTTGGAGTTGGACACCATCTTTATCTTTCTTCCTTTAGATCGATGATGCAAAAGATAAAAAAAGGAAATTAGTTCTATGAGATCAAGGCAGAGGAAGAAAGATAGAATGATTGAAACTATACTCTTGAAATCACCTGCTAGGAAAAAAATACCAATAATGAAAATAAAGTGAAATCTCTTTGATTGGTGCAAAGCTGACAATAATTGTTGGTGTTCCTCTTTAAAATGAACATTGTAGTTATACCTCAAGAGATATGTGTTTTAGACTACCTGAGAGATAGAGTACATCTTTTGCAAATTTTAGAAAGTGTGACAATCAGTTGGAATGCATACTGTTAAAGGAGGGCAGTTTTATAACCGATTTTGAAGATGCCAGCTATTTAAAAGAATGCATTCCAAATAGAGCTAACAATTATCAGCAATCCATCTGGATTCTGGATATAACCTTATTTGAAAAGGGAGTTACAAAAAGAACATCAATTGAAAAGAAATCTATTGCACAACCGACAAGCAGATGAAAATGGCATAGTGCATAACCTTTAACCAAGGCACAATTTACACCCAAATTAAATGGTCTCACTGTAAAGTGTGTTAAGTTGGTCAAATTGCCAAACATATCAATATTTTTAAGAAGGGGGAAAATGGTAAAGTTATACCATCTTCTTCATTTCTTATTATTATCTTCATCTACTTCAACCTCAATACCAAATCCAGAATGAAACCCTAATATCAGAAGCCTAAATAAAAATGTTCATACCCATTTTTGACGTTGAAGTCAAGATCAAATTGACAATGAAAAACTGAATATAAGTAATACGGAGATTACATAATAATCAACTCCAGGAAAATGGGCAACATTGAGATTAATATACTATCATGATAACTAATCGCAAGCCCTCAGTCTCTGTGATCACAAACATCAACAACACGATTTCCCTGAATTTCAAGTAAATTACTCCTTGTTTAGGTGCAAGCTGTAACAAAAGGCCATTTGATAAAATAACTTGCAAGGCATATAGGGTTACAGAACTGCACCTAATGTTGTGTATGTGATACTCAATAAGGTTCTAACAGCAGGATGGTATTTGGATTTTTTACTGCAAAATTATAACCAATGTTCTTACAGTACTCTACTAATACAAGATAACCCCTCCATTTTACAGACTGTAATCCTTCCACATCAGAGAAAGGTTTGGAATAAGGATCTCAGTTTTAATTTGTAATTTCCGATTTAAGCATTTGGGTTTCGCTTTTTTGATTTTACATTTAGATAATATTTATTAGAATTTTTGGACTGAAGTTGTTTGGTGTAAGTTTGAGGCTAAACAAGATAAAAACGATAAAAATAAATGAAGATGGTATAGAAATTACTATTTTGCGCCTTACAATTAACATGTGATACCGTAGCAGTAAGTAGTAAGATAATGGTTAAGTTAGTATCTATGCTCAAAATGTTTTTAAGTCGCTGAATTCAGGAATTACATTCTCTAGTGGCACAAGTGGTATTCCTGCACGAGTTTGAATACATTTGTTTTACTTTAATCTAACGCGTCATATAAGTGTACTTACTTGTCAGAAAATTTTTGTGTATTCCAAGCATCATGGTTCCCTAAAATAGCTGCTTTAGTCATTTTGAGTGCAGCAATTCTTCTAACAAGTTCAACATTTTCATTACCAAAATCACCTGGAAAAAAAAAATGCAAACACGGAAAAGAAGAAGACAGTTGACAGACAAACAATAGAAGAGCATCATTGTAAACCTCACATCTATATAGTAGCATGCACTGAACTCATAAAAGAAAATGTTTCAAAACAAAAAGTGAAAGAAAGCTTGCCAGATAAACCAAGAAGAAACAAGCATTGCACGAGAAAACCTGCCTGTAAACAGCACCAAATCTGGCTGCAATTCAAACAAAAACATCGAACTAATTAGTAAAAATAAAGAAAAACAGCCTCATAAGTAATAATGAGAAAATCACATTATTTTGTTGAAGGTATACTACACGCACACACATATGATAGAACCAATCAATCAGCAGCAATGTTATGCATCATACACCATTCATCGTATCCAGACAATGGTATTTCAGACAATCCCTAATTGACCATAGTGACGCCAAAAATAATACATCTTCACCGTCAAATAGTACAAGGCTCGACTACTTAATTCTATCTGTGTATTATATATTGTATTATTCTCGCCAAAAAAGTGGTTTACAAATCATCAATTGTTCAATACTCGCACAGCTAAGACACTATAATTCATACATTTGGAACTATTTAATTAATTATGTGCAATATCTTCATCTTCAACATTGAGATATATATATATATATATATATATTTAAGTATATGAATATATAGCTACATATGAACTATTTCGCTTCAATGTTTGGAATAGTAAATATATCTGGGAAAAGTGAAAACAAAAAGTCTCTAATTTTAAGTTGATTAGGTTATAATCGGCTATAATAAAACACAATTAGTGCAACATAAGTAAAATTTAAAATGTGAAAATTAAAGCAGTTCAAAGCACAGACTACCTGCAGCAGCTCAAGAGCTTTCGAATCTTCTATTAGATTCCAATCATCATGCTTCAAAAATACAAAATAATTAATCATTTAAAATCAATTAAATACATACAATAATAGAAGTGGAAAACAAAGCTCACAACATCTCCGACGATAACGATTCTGACGGAGGATGCCATCGACAAACGAATACCGCAGTTGAGTTTTGAAGAAGAAGACGATGCCGGAGATGGTGATTGGCTGACCGAATTGAAGAGAACCGTCGGATTTAGGGCGTTTAATAACGCCGTGGTGAACATAGATTAATCGTATCTTCGTACCTACCTATATAAATTTATTTTTTAGTTGCATACACGTCTCTATTTCATAATATAATAGACAAATTTTTTAACTTAAATGTCATACTAATCAAATTCTTGATTAAACACAGATTGGCTATCTTTTAAACACTAACAAGAAACAATAAATTGAACTGAAAGATTGGTTGGAGCCCTTAGAGAAGGGACTCTCCAAAAATAGGCGTATGCCACTTAATGCAGCGTGCACACGGTATTCTTTAGTAAAAGGCGAAAGAATAGTTCGCTTTGTGCACACTGCGTGGCTGCGTGCTTTTCATCGTTCCAACTCCTTGCGTTTTATAGCCACTTTCATTCCTTATGGTTTCTTCGACGAGACGATGTGGGACAAACTCCAACACCGCCCCCCCCTCCTTAACTTTTTTATTTTCTTTCTTTTCAACATTACATTAAACATTAAATTCAGAAAAACATTTCCCATTGATTGATTTTTACACACTTTTGATCATTGATCATAATATTATCACGACGATAGCTTGAAACGCTAAGAAAATCATGTCACTGAGATGGAAAAAGGTGTATTTCTTGATCATGTTTTTGTGTTGTTATTGCAAGTAGAAATACTACCATGTCAAAGTAGTAGATAGCTGATTAGTTCCATTCTGGTTCAACTTGATATTGTGACTAAGCCAGGTTACTTTCAGATTTATATTGCTGTCCATTTGCGATCATGTAACTAGTAAAGATTCATGTTTATGGAGAAGAAAAAATGTGTGTCCCTTCTTATTTGATCATACACCATTCTAATTCACGAGACCTTATGAGTTATGAAATGTTTTCTATCACATAATGTATTTCAGAAGATACACGAAAGAGTTTATAGTTATAGATATAGAGCGCGTTTACATGATGGCCGTTCTAGTTCTAAAGCCATTTTTTGTCTTCAAGTTGGTTCATTTGTTGAGCAGTTGAGTACTTGTAGATCGGTTAGTCGGGTCCTCAATATCCCTAAGTGCCCTAATTACCACATCGATTAAGCTTAAATGAATCGGGTTCGAAGGGTGGGGTTGAAACGGGCTAGATATGAGTTCAACGGAATAAGCGTTCCAGCAAATTGAAACCAACTACATCCATAAAGAATTTGATGGCAACATCCAGCATAAACGAGTTGTTTGAACGTGAAATCAATTACCGAGTTTGAATGAGGTGGTTAGTAATTATTGGTTACAATCAGTTTTGGTTGTTAATGTTCATAACCAAACTATAACCACCTTGATTTTCAATATTTATCTCAAATTGTTATAGTCATTCATTTCAATCAGATAGTTTAACTAACGAATGCAATCAATTATGGTCGGAAAAGTGAATCTCAATGTTAATTAAACTGAAAACAGACAAAAATAATGTACTTGAAATCATCAAGAAATACAAGTTACTACTAAAAGTGTTAAAAGTTTCAATTTATACTACTGAAGTGCAAGTATCCATCACCAAGATGATCTAGTAGTTGGACGTTCTAATATCCGAATAAGAGGTCTCATCTTCAAACCTTACAAGATGCACATCTTAAAGAGGTCAGGGAAAGAGTCGGAAACAATCACAGGGATACCTCGATTAGGCTGCATACATCAGAGTAAAAATATTTGCCCTCCCCAGATTACCTGAACATGAAAAGTCTCATCCATTTACCCATTTACTATAGAAGTGCGAGGAAATCTGGGTTTTCCATTTGAAGATTTCTTGTAAATGATGTAAAAGATAATAATGTGTTATATTTTTATCCACATTCAAATGGTATATCTGAAGACTGTAATTACAGTTCATTTACTTACATTACACAGGTGTTGTGTTCAAGTTATGTGTTACGTCATAGGTCAAAAACATAAGTAAAATGACAATGAACTTGCAAGAAAAATGTCAAATAGGTTGAAACACATCCTTTGATGCATACATGATACAACATCAAAAAGTACCTAATAAAACATTCAATTCTAAAATGTTGATGATTACCAAATTTTGTGTGAATATATTTGAAACTTTCAGAATTCATAAAATTTCAAACATTTGGATAACCATGTCAACCCAACGCGGCCCATTTCTGACCAATGACTAAAACCACCCAGACTGTCCATTGCAACTAGCAGTTATTTAGTATTTATAGAGTGTGAGATCTGGGGTGAAGAATTAAATTGGCAAACCACCTCCACATGACATGTATTTTGAAACCAAAATCAGAACAGACTGATAATATCTGTATCAAGAATTAACATTGCTTTACGTTGAATGATGCAAGACTGAGAAAACAAAACCTCATGCTACGAGCAGACATGTAAAAAAAGGTGCCTTTTGGCAGCAAAACAGGGTTGCAAAAAGGTATTCATTATCATTTATCAGCAAAATTGACAGTTGTAAGCGAAATCGCTGTATATAATTCCTGCCAAGAAAACACATCCTAGTCAGTTACATCTGTATATACATTTTTCTTTTTTTATAAACCACAGTATTCAGATAGAATCATGTAAAATATCTACTATGCGATGACCAAAATAGAAATTATTCCAGCACAGTTATCACAATTACCTTGTATAACCACCAACATACAATGGGGGGTAGTCACAGATCAAATATTAAGCTGCCGTGGGCTTCTCTCTCAACCATTCTACAAAATTGTCAAGAATCAAAGGCCAGGCTTGGCAGGCATCATACTTCACAAGGTCTGGAAACTCTATCTGCACATACAAATTACAACGAAACAACCAAATTGCACAATGATTATATAAACATAGTTAACATCGTTATTCTTGAATCTGACTCCCGTCACCCGTTCAAAAAGTTATATAACACCAGGTCCCAATTAGTGATATTTGCCTCCTTGAATGGGCTCTTGAATGTAGAGGTGGCAATTCCAACCCATCAACTTATGAATAGGTCAATCCAGGTTACATTCTATCTCTAACGGGTCAAACGGGTAAAATAAAAAGTATGATGAAAAAGGAAGCAAGTCAAAATGGATAGATAGTCACTTAACTAGACCACAAATTATTTTATTAAAAGAAAATAAATTTATGTAATAACATTTATCATTTTTGACATACTGATTATGTTTATTTTAAGTTAATAACTCTTAAAAAAAAGTGTTTATGGTCAACCCAACCTGTTTTTACCCGCACAAAAAATAACCGTTCCAACTCATCACCCAACCACCCTACATGCCCATGTTACCACCTCCACTTGAATGGAGCATCTTTTATTCAACCGCAATGACAATTAGCAGAGTACCTCCTGACAAAAACGGAGAAAGTTTGTCCACTGATCCATGTTTATCACCTTATACTCCTTCTGGATCTGACAAATACATATAATACCACCAAAGTTATGAAAAAATAAATATATTCATAAAGCAAAAGATGGGTACACAATTAGCTACAGACCTTTAGATACTCGACGAATGAGTCAACCTGAAGACGAAAATTGGGCCCTAGAACAATATCGAGCAACATGCAAGCACTCTCAATATCTAAGGTCTTCTGTTTATCCTCTGAAATACATAAAAAAACCAGACATTTGACAAGGCAGGACTTTATTTATATGAAGTCTCTTCCATTCAAGTAAAAAAATGAAGCTTACCAGTTAGGCAGTAACGAAATGAGAAGTAGTAGAAATCCTCAAAATTTTCTTGCTTAGCCACCTTCTCAAAGGACATTTAAAACAAGATTATTAGAAACAACTAACTGGGCTTAAATGATTATTACATACAAATATACAATTACAATTGAGAAAAATGATAGAGAAATTACTTCTTTCTGCAACTCGGGGAGTTTATTTTTCAGCTTTCTAACAGTGTCAGCATGCAGGGACTTTAGACCTGCCCGCCACTCATCCTGATAAGACAAGGATCAATGATTTAATGTATCCACATTTATTGACATGCGACCACTATTTTATTTACCGAGTATTACCAGTACCAGATCAACAATCACTCGAAATTCTTTTGTTTCATTTATGCGTTCGTGTTACGTGTTGATTTTTAACCTGTGACTAGTTTATCTTTGTGCAAACCTAAATGGCTAATACCTCGTGTCCTCGTAGGTCATCAACAACATATAAATGGAATGTAAAGCATACCAAGGGGGAAGAACATGGAATCCTAAGCAAGATTTAACCGTGAACCAGGATAGAGAAGATAAAGAGTAATATATTAGTACAAGTATAGCAATAACAAATACCAGCAATGATGAAACACATCTATAGTACACAACAAAAGAAATGAGAATCCTATGTTCAAAGCTGTATAAGCTGTAAAATATAGGAAGAATGTAAAATTTTGACTCATTAAACACACCTGTAGCATACCTGTGTAAAGTACCCCTGTTTCTTAGCATTCATTTTCCTAGAATAACTCAAGCGTCAGTACTTATACAAATATCTCCTTAAAAATTCAACTTATGTGAAAATAAACAATAACATACCAAGCAAGCATCAAGATTCTGACATCGCTGTACTCAACAGAAAGATCAGAACAAAGCTTCTCAATTCCTTCTGGACTACGACAGACAACAAAAACTATAAAATTTACACCATAAATACCTTCCAACGACCCAATAAAAGATCGCCAAAATACTTTGTAACACGTTAAAAAGAAATAAATATATACTTACTCGATCATGTCTATTGAAGCATTAGCATATGATGCAAATAAGCTGTCTATTCGTTCCACTTCCTTTGTTTGTTTCTTCGGGGCTGTAGAACAATATAGCAAAGATAAGCATATAATGAACAACGGCTGAAATGGAACAAAATTTACACTAGCTGTAGCTTTTGGGGAAAGACTGGAAGGGGTGAAGCAAATGAACAAAGAGGCGGATCAAGGGAAGAGTAGCTACTTATCAAAATTGGAGGGAAAATGCTAGTCAAACTAACTTATCATTTATGAGTCACCATTGTCGTTTGTGTCTATTTAGTTTTAGTATTCTATAAAGTTGTAGCGAATGCAAATGGAATGCAGAATGACTATTACAAAGACTTTCCTTCATCCTCATCAATTTCTTAAACTTTTTCCATCATCATACCCTCACTCACCTTGTAACACATTGGTCTTACCAACTTGCAACACTAATTCATGTTTCCTTTCCCTCAAGAATCACTCCGCATCGTCACAGTCTCCACAATAAATCCCATCATGCATAGCACGACTAGCTTGTGATCACAAATGTCATTTTTTTCTCGTTTGCAAGCATCAAATTCACAGCCTTGACACAAAACCCTACATACGTACAATCCCTAACCAACAATAGCTTCTCCAAATTCGGGCTTTGTATTTAAACCTCTATTATTGCTATTCTTGATGGAATCAAATAAAAATCTAAACACAAAACCTAGTCACATTCTCAATATAAACATAGCATCCTAATAAAAAAAATTGACATTTTGTATCTCGTTTCTTTAAGTTACTGATACCTCACACACCTACATTATACATATAAACCTAACAAATAACCCTAACCTCTTCCAATTGTCTATTCAAATACACATAATTCAAATTCAATCAACTACACCTCTAATTCAACACATACTCCCACAATCAGATATAATTTCGATCAACATAAACACAATTAATATATAAACCTACATACACACACATATATAGATATATATATAAACATAATATCGACTACATGAATCGTACAATTACTGTAACGTCACAATTTATGCTAACAAATCAAAACAAAAAAAAAATCAAATAATTTAATACAACTATTTCTATATTTTATTTTATAAAAAACATTTGTAAAAATAACTAACCAGGCTCAGATGATTTAACAGGTTCGGATTTCCTCTTTGAAACACGAGGCATTGTTGATTTAAAATGATTTTTAATTTTGAAAATGAAATTGAAGATGCACGTAACGAGGGTTTGGGGAGTTTTAGGGGGTTTCGCTTTTGGTGAGTTGTTATTTGCTACGAAGATCAAGTGCTGTAATGTTAGTATGGAGAGTGAACCCGGGTTTTTATAGAGATTTGGGAATGGATTATAAATATTTTGCATTTTAATCCTCTTACTATTTGTGTAGTTAAAATGTTAGTCATGTAGATTTATTTACCTAACAATATAACGGAATGAGATTTGTCTTAGATATAATTTGTCACTAGCCTAGTACCCGCGCAATGCGGCAGCGGCGATAATATTATTCAACTATAGCTGCACTCGTTTGCTACATTGATCTTTTGGTATAGGAATGACGTGCTTATACAACATCTCCACGATTGTCTCAAAAGACGCAAACTTCATTATTATATTTATACACTGCCACCAGTTAAACTCCATACCAGTTTGACATAAATGACAATATACACTACTACTTTCAACTACCATTACCATAATATTATAAATTATGTCCTTCCTTGCTTCCTGCCACGATTAAAAAAGCTTCATATATTGCCTCTAGCTCCACTTCCAACACCCCACAGCTACACAAAGGCTTAAAGAAAATACATGTTTTCTTTCCTTTAGCATCACGTAGCACACCACCCAGCCCAACCAACACGATTACCCTTACAAACCGCATCATCAACCTTAAAAAAATAGCATTCTCGCCATAATCTTCTCGAGTCTAGCGAAACTCTTAATCTAATTATATCTATCAGATGGATAACTGATATCATCTAATAAATATCTTCCATCCAAATTGAGCAGCTAACCGAGAAGAATACAACCATCCATCTTCTTGGATCGTGGCTTCATCAGCAACACAGGCCACGAAACAAAACAATCTTCACTCTTCTTAGGACATACCCAACTAATGATAATAACCTATGGGCATTGATTGGTTGATAGAATGCTAACTGAGAATGTTCAAGGATATATCAAGCCTCAGCAGAAACTTGTCGGACATCATATTCAAATAAAAAAGAACATTTAGACAAATACTTTAGGCATACATAAAGGGGATTTAATGGATTTCCCAACCAAAAACAAAACTACTAATAAAGCTTTCACAATTAACCTTTTTCCTATAGAATTCACTACTATTATTACAATCAAGACATTCTTCATGAAAACATAACTGACAACTATGACCCATGATACACTACCTTGTTCCAGCATTCTTGCCACCCATTCTATTGCAGCAAGATTCCCCTATACTTCCTTCAAAAGCATTCCCAGAGTTTGCAGCAATGTTCCTTTTAATTTCCTCTGTATTTTTTGTACTACGTAAGGTCACTGTGAAGCCATTGAGCTCCCAAATCTTGAAACCATTACTTGCACATTATATACTCTTGATTATATTAGGGAACAATCTTTTTGCCAGACTTTATTAATCATTTGATGATTTATTTGAAGAAAACACTGGGAATCTTTATTATACCAGATATAGTTACACCACAACACTAAACTGAGAATATTCAAACATATCCATCAGAGTTCTTAATGAGGTAGGCTTCCACAACTCTGTAAAAGCCCTAAAACCTTTTCTTTGATCGCTTTTCGTTCTTCTTTCTTGATATTAAAATCACCATGGGTATAAATAGTAGTGGTCATCTTTGAGATGGTGCCACATCAGGTGCAGCTTCAAACTTAATAATGTGTACTTCTAATTAGAAACCAACAAGCAAGCAATTGATATTATATAAGCAAAATAATTAAGTAAATACATTCATGGTTAGTGTAACTAATGACTTTTATCTATTATCATAATTAACCACTAATTGTATATAGAACCTTGAAAAACTTGGGAAAACTTCACTCAACCCAACCCACCCAACCCAACGACCCATTTTGTTTTTAGTTACTCTTTAGCTTAACCCCATTTGACCCAATAGGAGGAAACATAACCCAAAATCGCAAGGTACGAATTGACACCTCTAATTTTACGTATGTACCTGCACAATGGAGAGAAGGGAGTCTAGGCCATCTAATGTGGAAGCACGTACAGGACTCAATGTGCATATTATTGCAGTTCGTGCGTTCCCCCTAGTGAAGACTGCAATATTCTTGTGAGCTTTGAATCTCTATAAGGTATATGATTGGTCTTCTTCCCACCACTGCATAACAAGAAAACTCGTGTTATTTCTCATATAGTGTATGTAAAATGTGTGTTCCTGGTATTGTTCTAAGATCACCAAATAATACTTATACAAAAGCACAAAATGTAAATAGTACCTACATTTCATATACTTTTCCAACGGCTCAACTCATTATTTCTTTAATTCGATTTTCATCCATAAATAAAATGAAAAAGAAAAGTACACTTGACCCATTTCGTAATTAGTTAAGTACTTATTTTACCCATTTGACCTGTTAGAGATAAAAAAAAAAAAAAAGACCAAATTGACCCGTTTTTAAGTAAATGGGTCAAATTTGCCACGTCTAGTTATGTTCTGTACAAGGAAATACTTGCATAGTTATAAAAATAAATAAAAAGGTAAGAGTGTGATGCAAATTCTAATGGATAGGAACCTTTGAAGGAATCTATACTACTTTATAATACATATACTCCTTTTTCAAATCCCTAAAATTTAAGACTAAGTAAAATGGATCTCCACCATTCATTAAAACTACAATTGATCTTGACCATCTATTTTCTATCTTTTTTTTTACCCACCTATAAAAACTACCAACCAACACATACACACACTAAACACCTAAAATTACACACACCTCTATCATATCTCTCTCAACCGGATGACTACAAAAGCACACCGAAAAGGTAAAAATAAGATACTCATACAACATATAAACACACATAATATTATTGCTACCGCTGCATTGCGCGAGTATTGGGCTAGTGATTATAAAAGATTATACAAGGATGATTAGTTGTATATTGTCTTTAAAATTTATTCTGAAATCTACTAATTTGACGTCACAATTGATACTATAAGTGTGTATGTGTGATGCAGCAATTGTAAAAAGTTCGAGAGGTTGCGATAACAATAGTAGTGTGGTGGTCAAAGCAACGATGGTAGTTAGCAATGATCTTAAAGCAACGATGGTAGTTAGCAATGATCAAATTAAGATGTGGTGGTGGTTGTACTGGTTTGTTTGTGTGTGTATCTTCGGATACGAAATAACATGTGTTTTGGGTTTATGTATAATTTATGTGCTTTTGTAATAGAATTGAACTTGAAACTTTTTATAAGACAATAAACCATGTAAAAAAAAATTGAATTTTTTTTTTAGTCTTTTTTAGTAGAAAGACTTCATTTCATTATAAAAACATTTTGGATCTATTCAAACAAACTCATAATCAATCTACGAAACCGTATGCTACATTGCTTTACAATATTTTTCCTTTCATAATGAACACTTTTAACATATTATGACCCTGTGTTACACAAACCTTTTATAAGCTTTAGTTTTTAGTTTTTGAACAAAAAACTCTTATGAAAATAAAATTTTTGTTTGGCATGTACAAACTGTAGCTTTAAAACAAAATGAAAAACTCAAAATCTTAAAACTATTAGATATAACCTTTCATGAAAAACTCTAAACTTAAAATTACAATTAGAGTCTAAACTATTTCAACACTGAGCGTAAAAAACCTAGTACCTCCGTTACATAAACCAACCAATTACCATCAAGCGGGACCCAACTGAACAAGAATTACTGGGCCGTGGGCCGGAAATAAATAATTTTAAATGGGCTCGGTGTGTATCTATACTGTATCTAACACCCGCATTGAAACCCTAGCTAGTACATAAAAGCCCCAAATCATAGCAGCGTTGGTTGCCTTCGATACCAGAGAAACAAGAAGCAGAAGGAGCTCCTGTGCTCCCGCTAACAATCGCCATGGTAATACTCTATGCTTTTTATTACATTCACCGTTAAATTAATCATCGCATCTGGAAACTATAGTTTTGTACGTGATTTTGTTTTCTTAGATTAATGAAAACGAAATGATCTACTTTTCGTATTTCTGTTCAGTTCTAAATAATCTCCATTGTGTGGTTCATATATTTTATATATTGATGATTATTAGAATATTTTGATAGTTTATTTAGGGTTAGTTGGATTTGATATATGAGGTAGCATTACCTATGAAGTGAGATGACCAAATTTAGGGTTTTGGAGTGAATTTTAGAGTTTTTAGACGCCAACTTAAAGACTTGTAGCATTTTTTCTGTGAATGCATTTTCACATTACATTGTTAGAATGTTGAAATGATGTAGGTAGTTCAAACTCTTTCTGAACATAACTATATCTAGGAAGTAAAATGACACAGTGAGAGCATTGCATTAAGGTTAATCAATGGAGTACTTATTGTTTATGTTACATATAGCCTTCTATAACGAGTTGAACCATAAACATCGTTACGTGTTGTATTTCTCTTGTGTGTTAACACAACTCATCTTGAAATATATACTTTTCACTTTATCTAAGTTACATGTGTTTTTTTTTTAGCATTTCACATATTATTGGTTACTGGAGTTATATGTGATCTTTATAAAAAAATGGTTTTTCTCTCACATGCTTTTGAGTTGTAATGTAATTATGATATTTTGCTTATGTGTATAGCCGTCCCACAAGAGTTTCATGATCAAGAAGAAGCTAGGTAAGAAGATGAGGCAGAACAGGCCCATTCCTCATTGGATTCGCATGAGGACTGACAACACGATCAGGTCAATCAGATTTCTTAGTGTTCCGAGGAGTATTTGTGATTTTGCATATTGTTTTATTAACATGTTTATGCTTATTTCATTCAGGTACAACGCAAAGCGCAGGCACTGGCGCAGAACCAAGCTCGGGTTTTAGATGTTTTCTGCAGTTTTTTTAATTTCAATCAAGACTCTGTTTTGTCTGTATTTTCTTATTTAGCCAGCACTGGATGTTGAATTTAATGTTCTATTCTCCTGGGAATTTAATGATACTTCTGTTTGATTACATATCGGTTTTTATGTATAGTAACTGATGCTAGACTATCTGATGTTTTAGCTCAACCTGCTTATGATGTCTATTATAGGTGAAGGTAAAACAATATAAAACATACGAAGGTATCTTTCATACAAATAAAACAATTTATATATTTGCCTAATTTGTGTCTAAGGTTTATATAACAATTGTTTAAGAGCAATCGAAGGTTGTAAATTGTAATCCATAACCACATGTTAATATAAAATAACAAAATGAAAACATATCAACCAAAAGCCTCACAAATAATGCAATGTCTCTCAATTTTAGGCAAGAAAACAATGGATTACCCTTACTTTCTTTTTGCACTGCTAAATTTTCGGAACCCCAACGTATCTTAAAACATAGAGGATATAAAGAAACTAGTATTCTTATAGAAAAAGGGCTTCTTCATTTCCCTCTAATATTTATATATATATGACCTCTACTATGTCCATAAACATGGTGGAGGAGGTTTCTAAAGAGGGATTTTAGAGAGGCCCGGTTTTATCATTATCATTTCATTTCATTTCATTTCTGGGACTTCGTTTTTCTAGTTTCTTCTATCCATCATAATGGCTGATAATTCCTTGGAACAAGTTAAAAGTAACCAAGTTGATCTTGAGAAAATTCCTATCGAAGATGTTTTCACAATCTTAAACTGTACGAGGGATGGGTTGACTGACGAGGATGGGGGAAATAGGCTCAAAATCTTCGGCCACAATAAGCTTGAGGAGAAAAAGGCATGTTTTCCTTTGGTTTTGTCTTAATTGTGAGATTACGAGATATAACTAGACATTCATAAACTGGAAGCAGTATCGGTTATGGTAATGAACAGATATGAAATTGAATCTACAGGGCATACATTTACGACTACGCATACCTTTAGGGACTGTTTTCAACAATTTGGTGCTAGAAGTAACAAGGCTTAATGCATTGCATCATACATCTGTTCTCTACACATCTTATTTTTTAACACAAACTGATATATTGTAAACCTAATTTGAAACAGGAAAATAAACTTCTCAAATTTCTAGGGTTTATGTGGAATCCTCTTTCATGGGTCATGGAATTTGCAGCCATCATGGCCATTGTTTTAGCCAATGGTGGTGGGCGGCCACCAGATTGGCCAGATTTTGTGGGCATAGTTGCGCTTCTTCTGATTAACTCAACCATAAGTTATATCGAAGAAAATAATGCCGGTAATGCTGCTGCCGCCCTCATGGCAAGCCTCGCCCCTAAGTGTAAGCTTTTGAGGAACGGAAAATGGAGTGAGCAGGATGCCGCTATCTTGGTTCCGGGGGATATAGTCAGTGTCAAGCTAGGAGATATTATCCCAGCTGATGCCCGTCTTCTTGAAGGTGATACTTTAAAGATTGACCAGTCTGCCCTTACTGGCGAGTCCATCCCTGTGACCAAGAACCCTGGTGAGGCGGTGTTCTCAGGCTCGACATGCAAGCAGGGAGAGATTGAGGCTGTCGTCATAGCCACAGGTGTCCGAACATTTTTTGGGAAGGCTGCCCACCTTGTGGACAGCACTGATCAAGCCGGTCATTTCCAACAGGTACAATTGGCTTATCCATGCATTAAGTTATTAACGACAAAAGTGTACAATTCATGTTATTACAAATCTCATATCTTTACTAGGTGTTGACTTCCATCGGTAACTTCTGCATATGCTCGATTGCTATTGGAATGGCCATCGAGATTGTTGTGATATATGCAGTTCAACGAAGAGCATATAGGGACGGTATTGATAACTTGTTGATCCTTCTCATTGGAGGTATCCCGATTGCTATGCCTACAGTTTTGTCTGTGACAATGGCTATTGGGTCTCACTATCTTTCGAAAGAAGGTGCCATTACCAAGAGGATGACCGCCATCGAGGAAATGGCAGGAATGGACATTCTTTGTAGTGATAAAACAGGCACCCTCACCCTTAACAAGCTAACCGTCGACAAGTCCTTAATCGAGGTCTGTTTTCCTTAAGGTGGCAAAATGGCTTAGCTGGGTAGCTAATAAGTAAATTCATTGAATTAACACAATGATCATAGATCAACTTGAAAAGGTCAAATTTCATACAGGTCTTCGTGAAAGATTGCGACAAAGACATGGTGGTGGTGTTCGGTGCTCGAGCTTCCAGGGTCGAAAACCAGGACGCCATTGATGCTTGCATTGTCAACATGCTGGCTGATCCAAAAGAGGCGAGAGCCGGAATCAAAGAAGTGCACTTCCTGCCCTTTAATCCAGTTGAGAAGCGCACTGCCATCACCTACATCGACGACAAAGGAGACTGGTATCGATTAAGCAAGGGTGCACCAGAACAAGTAATAAATCGGATGTTTTTTTGCGTTTTATTTCCAATTTCAAATTCGAATTTCCTAACGGATGATGGTTTTATTTCTGGAAGATCATCGAATTATGTGAACTCAACAGTGATATGTTAAAGAAAGCTCACGATATCATTGATGGTTTTGCGAACCGAGGCCTTCGGTCCTTGGCCGTTGCACGTCAAACTGTGCCAGAAAAGACTAAGGAGAGCACAGGCTCACCGTGGGAATTTGTTGGATTGTTGCCTCTTTTTGATCCGCCAAGACATGATAGCGCGGAGACTATTCGAAAGGCTTTGGAACTCGGTGTTAAAGTTAAGATGATTACTGGAGATCAGCTCGCCATTGGCAAGGAAACTGGGAGAAGACTTGGGATGGGCACCGATATGTATCCTTCTTCTTCACTTCTCTCGCAAAGCAACACAGATAATGAGTCTTCAATCGATCAGCTTATCGAGAAGGCAGATGGGTTCGCTGGAGTTTTCCCCGGTAAGTAATAGATAACTTGCAACTCTTAAATCCTTATAGAACCTAAGAGCTGTAATTACTTTACAAACCTAATTTTCCTTTTTATAGAGCACAAGTATGAGATAGTTAAGAGGCTACAACAAAGGAATCACATTTGCGGTATGACTGGAGATGGCGTGAACGATGCACCGGCACTCAAACGGGCTGACATCGGAATAGCGGTGGCCGACGCCACAGATGCCGCCAGGAGTGCATCCGATATAATACTGACAGAACCAGGGCTTGGTGTGATAGTGAGCGCTGTACTAACAAGCCGAGCCATCTTCCAAAGGATGAAAAACTACACAATGTATGCTGTCACAATCACCATCAGAATTGTGATGGGGTTCATGCTCATCGCTCTCATATGGAAGTTTGATTTCTCGCCTTTCATGATTCTCATCATAGCTCTCCTTAACGATAGTACGATCATGACAATTTCCACGGATAGGGTCAAACCCTCACCTGTCCCCGACATGTGGAGGCTCAATGAAATCTTCGCCACTGGCATCATCCTAGGAACTTATCTTGCACTTGTGACCGTACTGTTTTTTTGGCTGTCTGCCAAAACCGACTTCTTCCCTGTAAGTTGTATGGTCAATATTACCAATCTTCATTTATTAAACATCTTTTAAAAAGAATCAATGACTATAGCTATTGATTTTTAGGGACTATTTGGTGTTCACTCGATTATTGGAAATGATGACGAGATCACCGCGGCACTATACCTTCAAGTGAGCATCATCAGCCAGGCGCTCATCTTTGTGACTAGGTCTCAAAGTTGGTCATTTCTAGAGCGTCCTAGCTTCTTGCTCATGCTCGCATTCGCACTAGCTCAAATAGTAAGTAACATAATATCTTCTAGCTCTACAATAAAGTTTAGAAGGTGCAATTGAGGGCCATTTACTTATGAATGGATAAAAATGGGTGGCATGTTATCTCAAATGGATTGTGCATATAACATTTTTACATTTTATACAGTTGGCTACGCTGCTTGCTGTATATGCAGACTGGGATTTTGCAGAGATGCAAGGAATAGGATGGCGATGGGCCGGAGTGATCTGGATCTTCACTATTGTTACCTACATCCCACTAGATATCCTCAAGTTCATCATCCATGTAACATTGAATGGATCCTCTAGGTACCGATGAATGGAAACTCTATATATCCTTAGTCTCAAGGTACGACCCTCATATCTAGGATTTCAGATAACCTGAAGCTAAAAGTATGATCTTTTCTCATGAACATTGCTGGAATAATTGCATATAATAGTAATCAACTTTGGTGCGATTTCTGCTTTTGCATAAAAAAACCATCAAAGTTCCATAAGTTTTAAAATTGAAGGTATCCAACCTTCAAAATACTTGACCTAATATGATCTGACATGATACCCGGTCAATATGATGATGTGACAGCTGACAGGCAGTAACTTTTGATCATGTTGATTTTTCTTCCTAGTGTGATACAGATGTGGTGCTTGTAAACAGGTTATCTTAGGTATTTACATAACTTTGTTTTGAAACTTCTGACGGTTTTCTGATATCAAAATAGAAATTTGACTACAGTTGCTTACCTTTCTATGCAATTAGCCCATTTTTATCATTTTGATCTTCAGCCCTTGATAACAAACTATGTGTCCTAGGTATGTGGAGTCATGATGAGGCTAACAGGATTGGTGTCACTACAACTAAACACCACCAGAAACCACCATACCATGGAAATTCTCCGTTAGGGAAAATATGTGCAAGGTCTGTGAATTCCATGGAATTATAGTAGAAGAAAGAGAATTCAGCAAGAAATGTAAATATTTGTTTTCGAGTTTCATTTTTCTTTATCTTTAATTTGGTAGTAGAAAGCCTGAAGGAAATACTTAAAAGTAGAGAAGTTGGTTGACTGGTGTAAATGGAAAATATTAGTGACCAAAATGAGATTACAGGTTGGTGATGCAGAACAAAAGAGTATTGTAGTTCTGTATCTCAGTGTACATTTATGTGTATATATAATTAGTGTTTTCTAGAACACGTGAACCCCAGAGGCAGTAATTTTGATTCATTTATTCTAAATGAGACGATTGGGGTTATGTTTATTTGTATCTCTCGTTCTTATTTTTTCTTTTTCGGCAAGCATGGGTTATGCTTTATCTCTAACCTAAATGGAAATTCAAAGAAATTTGCTAAAACGTAATTGGGCTAAGTTGGTCAAATGGGTCAATATTGAAAGTCACTCAAAGGTTAGTTTTAATGCATACAAACTCCAGAATCGTATTACTCGAATATTCAGATTATAGTTGTAATTGTATTTAGACATTAACTATGGGTTGCTTTGGTTGTTTAAAGTGGAAACTTATTTTCGGGTCAACCCACCGCGACCCGCATTAATAATACTCACTTTCATCCCAACCAGTTTAACCTGCTATCAACCTGCTCATGTTGTCACCTCTGATTTAAAAAGTGGTGTGAGGAGTTGAATTCTGGTCCTTAGTTTATTCAAACTAAAATTCAGCCAATAAAAAGAACACTTGAAAGACAAAAATACTATCCTTTCTTAATTAACTTTGGTTTCCAAGAGGTTAATTCAGAGGGTATTACATCCTCATTACAAAAAATCACAGCTTGTGCCATCAACTTCCCAAGCCAAGCATGATACAACAGACCTCTAGATCCGAGACCCGAAAAAACCCAGAACTTACTCTCATGAGGTTGACTAATAAAATCATCTATGCGGCCTAAAAGTGGAAGAGATCCGTTACCTGTGAGAGGCGGCATTGCTCTTAGACCTGCACTCGCTCTATCAAAAGCCCATTTTGTTATGCCTGGATATACTGCAGACGCTTTTGGCAGAAGTTCTTCCAAAGCTTTTGAAGCTTCCTCCATTGAAACACTTTGTGAGTAGTTGCAAGATTTCCATTCCCATGTAGAACCCAGGTATAAATTTCGAGGATTTTGTATGGCAACCCAGGCATCTGACAAAATTGACGGACTATGCTCTGGAAATTCTTCTCTGAGACATTGATCACGAAAACATTTACTTTGTTGCATAAATTCGAAGTAGATAAATGCATAGAACACAGTACTATTGACACAATGAATTCATCTTTGATTTATGGTACATATTATTTGGCAGTGGCCATTCTCTTCATCTCCATAATTATTTTGTGGGTCTTAGTATCAAGTTACGAGCATAAAGATGGAAGTGAAAATTGTCGAAAATCGGCAAAATGAAGGGAGCAATTATTAATGAAACATAGGGAAGTATTTAAAAGAGTGATCACTTTTTCAATCGGTCTGTTTAGTTTCTTGTTGAAAAAGGGGTTTAAACCCACCATCGTTTCACGAAAAATTTCCGAATCTTTGTCGGGTCCTGTTTCAATCCCTCTACTTTTATTGTATCATTCAAACCTACAGATTTTCAGGTGAAACTGGTTGGATGCTAATGTGTAAACTGTACACATACGAACAGAATCTTTGAAACTCATTTATCGTCAATCATGTTTGCTAGATTGTTTTGGTATATACCTAATATTTTCAGGAAGATGTAAATGGGCAATGACACCTCTGCAAGTCCTCAACGGTAACCTTCTTGAGAGCTCTGGGAGGAAATTGGATCTGGCACCCAAACATACAATAACTGCATCATACTCCCCTAAAATGGAGAATGTAAATATATTATTTGTACATTTCATAACAAAACATTTGACAACATAGACAGATAAAGGAACCCCGCTATTATCACATACCTTCTAATTCAAGGAGATTGCCGATAGATCTCCTGTGGAAGTTTATCTTCTTTTCACCAAGACCGTTTCTGGAAATGTCTTTTGCTAGAGTTTCACAAGCTACATATAGGGCCTAGTCATGGTGAATATGAATATAAAACCCTTAAAATAGTAATAGAATTGGAAAAGGAATATGTTTATCCACACTTAAGAAACTGATTAACAGATAGCAGATTCAAAAGGCAGATCAAAACATATCCTACGCAACAACAGGAAATGGTCAAAATATGTATAGATGATACTAAGTTATCCTTACCTCAAGGTAGTTTTGGGGATTTATATTTACAGCATCAGGCATATAAAAAGCCGAATTGGAAGGTACGCATACATCAGGCACTAAAGTCCGGGCTTCGTCCTCATTAATAGACTTTATTCTGCAACCGGCAAGACATTTCTGAGCATTCTTCAAGTAGGAAAAACAAAATTATTATGTGGTTACCAAGTGTATTGCATTTTTGTGTTCCATTTGCTAATTAAAAACTTACATCATTCATTGCAGTCATGTTCTTCAAGTTGACCGTTGGTCTCAGGATACCCCTTCTTCGTGCAATAAAACCGTTAGAGTTCTGATCAATTCCTCCATTCTTCAAGCCCAGAACCTTTGAATGTATAGCTGTTTCAGCAATGCTTATAAGCCGTAAACTCTCTTCCCAACACTCAGCTGCCCGCCAAAGAGGCTTAACTACAGAAATAGACTTGTTAACCCATCAAAATATGGAAAACAAAAGGATTTATCTTCCTAACGAAATGTATGCAATGTGCAGTGGTAACAAGATGTAACCTTTAGGAGAATAAGGATGAAGAAGTCCTCCAGACACTCCAGAAGCACCACCACCAATTCCGACCTCATCAAGAACATCGACACAAAGATGCAACCCTGCAGGACTGTGCTGCAAAAGTAGGTCCCACACACACAACAAAATCGAAACTTATTCTATCAATTACTATCAAGAAAACCTAGGCTTCTTAATTCAGAACATACAATTATCACAACTGAGACATACATATACGTATATATATACAGATAGATATAGAGTATGTACTTCCAACAAGTGCCATGCTACTGATAATCCAGCAAAGCCTGCTCCAAGTACTGCATATCTACACATTAACATCATCATGAAACTGATATATTCTAAAAACATATAAATACTGTAATTATTGCAATTTGATTTCTGAAGTTCAAATTTGAGTCTTAACAAATTATGGTTTTGGAGCTTAAAAATGTGTTCTACTATAATAATATCATCAATTTTCCGTTCACTTGAATCAATACAAATTAGGTTATTTTATATATAGGTTTTACCTGAGGGATTGTTGATGAATATGAGAAGAAGAGGAAAACGCAAGCACTGGAGTTCGTTTTTTTCGAATACGTATAAGCCGCGAGGTTTTGATTATTGCCGGAAAATTGGACTGCCACGTCAGCATCTTTTACGGTTGTCGCCAGCGCCGGTGTTAGCTTTCGCCCAGAAGTTCGTTTTGAAGATAGAAAATAACCCAAAGGCTTTAAATATTGCCACCTCCATACTTCAAATATTAACACCTCAAAGCTTTGGAAATAATAATTAGATTCTCCATAAGCAAATATTATGAGGTTAAATATATGAAATATATATATACATAGGGTAATGATCCATAGGGAAGCTTCAAATTTTGAGAAATGAGGGAAGCAAATCTTAACCCTTGATTTTTTCATAAAAAAACGTTTTTTAACATTCATTTGTGATGAATGAGGGAAGCAAATCTCAACCATTGTTAATATTCATTTATGATGAAATCAATGGTCGAGATTTGCTTCTCTCATTCTCTAATTTTTTTGCTCCCTCTTGATCCCTCCCCTATATATATATATATATATATATGTCTGATTAGGTATATATATTGATCGGATGAAATTAGGAGAGAGTATAAGTGGAATACATATGTCTAGGGATGAGCGTGGTACGGAACTGGTACCGAACTGGTTGGTACCGCTTTTCTTTTTGGCCTTAACATGAGTACCGAATACCGTACCAATTGAAGTGGTATGGTACGGGTACGGTTCCGGTACCGGTACGGTAAAAGTGGTACCATACCCAGTTTGGTACCGAAAATATAATAAAAAAGAATAATTAATGTGTATATGAATGAATCCTTGTGTATATATACTTTATTAGATAAAAATTAAAGACAATAAATAACAATGTATCTCAAATAAATAAAAATAAATCTTTTAACATAGAAGGACAATGACTAAGAAAAATGTATATATACAAAAATTATTGTTTTGTACCATGTTACGTGATTTTGTAATGACACAAAGTCACAGATCTTAGCTATATGTTAATAAGCAATACTTCGGAATTCGATTTAACTAAGGTGCTAAAACGTGAATTATTGTGTCAAAAAACACTAGCTAGACTTCTATAAAATTCTAATTGTATTCATATGTGATAATCAACTTTAATTTTGTTTAGTTGCCGAAAAATATCATTTTGTGTTCATATACACATAATATGATCACTAAAATAATGTTTTAGTCACTAATGTTTTTTCACTATAACTCTTATAAAATATAGAAAGAACCAAATGACAAATAACAAATGATAACATATATATTTCGGATATGGTACCAAAGCGGGAAAAGTGGAAAAATACCGGTACCGTACCGGAAGTACCGGTTCTCTTTTTTGTCCGAAAGTGACTATCGAGTATCGGACAGTTTGAAGTGGTATGGTACGGGTACGGGTACGGTATATGTACGGTATTGGGAATTCGGTACTAATGCTCATCCCTACATATGTCAAAAACTGTATAGTTAGGCTAAATTAGTCGTATGTCTAATTAGACGGATACAACATTACTCAATATATCAGTAAATATACAATATATAATTTAACTACAATAAAACAATACTTTAATTTACAAGCTAAATTTAACCTTAAGTTGGGTTGTTTTGTTAATTTAGATCACAATTTTACATATTTGACGCTTTTAGCTAACTTGATTTGAATACTATCTACGATCAACTTTTAGATGTTAATCATATTAAATTCTAAAACCTTCTACAAACATTATTTTTTTACAAACTGAGTTGTGAGCTGTGCAATTGCACAACCAAAAAGATTACCTACTTTTACTAATATTATAACTATATTTGTTAAAATATGACTCCGATTTATAATAGGTTTTAGAACTTGAAAATACTTTGGACGAAACTCATTACGGTTGGAGCCTATGAAGCGAGATGAAGCCGAGTTCTGGTCACTTGATCCGGTACATAATACAACTCAAATTGAGTTGTTTCTAGGTAGTTATGTCAAAACTACGTCCACTGGTCCTGAACATACTAAAATTACAAAAGTATGAAATAAACTTGATTTCATCAAGCTTACTTTAGGAGAACTTACTTGAAGAGGTAGTAGAATGAGATAACACTTCTATAAATACTTAATAGGGAAATTGTCCGTTTTTGTCCTTGTGGTAGTCGCGTTTTGACACTTCTATCCTTTTTCGAGTTTGGTCAATCTTTTTGTCCTAGAGGTTGTAATTTTGGCCAGGTTTGTCCATTTTTAACAATTTCGTTAAGTTTTTCGTTAAGTTTTTGTACAATGACCAAAATACCCTCATCCTCCCAAATCCTACTTTTTCTTTGATAATACATATACCTATCTGTACAGAAACCTCTCAGTCACCCTAAATCATTCCAGATCTGCAATTCATTGGTTATCATTACCAGATGCAAAATTGATTATCATTACCAGATCAAAAATACACATACATTTCATATTTGCAAATAAAAACCAAACCTAGAAGATCATCCTCATATCACGATCGAAACACCTTCAGAAAACCCGGACGACACCGCAAACATCAAACACCTTCAAGGAACCCTGACTACAAAGCGGAATCGAAATTAAAAACCAGAATATCCTTCAGCCACCATCAAACACCTTCAAAACCCCCTACAATACTTTTCAGATCTAAAAAATGAGATCTACAAACAAAACTAATTATAGATCTGAAAGAAGAAGAAAATCGAAAGAATAAACAAAGAAAGATGGTGGACGGAGTGCAGTGGATGGTGATGGCGGCCGGGTTGGTGAGGCTGGGTTAGGTGGTGGCCCGGTGTGTCGAACAATCACGATCGACCCAGATCTCAAAGAAAACGCTATTACAGATCTGAGGTGGCGGCTTTCTTTAACTTTAACGAATCTGAAGCTGGCCGGATCTGAACAGAGAGAGCGATGATTTTTTTGGGTTTGTGAGGGAGGCATCAGTGGTGGCGAGAGACGAAGGGGAAGAAGGCGGCGACGATAGAGGATTCTGGGTCGGTTATCTGATAATCAAGATTTAGGGTTTTATGAATGGGTGTGAAATGGGTTTGGGTTAGGGATGATGGTGTGACAGGATGATGATGACCAATGGACATGAAAGATGCCATCTCAGATTTTAATTGGGGTTTCATCATGGTCAGATCTGCAACTGTCGTGACGGCCGGCGAGGTCACGATGGTGGTGGTGGGGGTACACTCGATTTGATTTCGGAATTCGTTGGTGGCCGTGTTTGTTTGTGTTTCTGTATCTGATAAATGTGTTTAAAAGAGATAAAAGATTATGGTTTGGTTAGTAGTAGGAAAGATGTAGAGAAAAGAAAGAGAGGGTTAGGATTTTTAGGGTTAGGGTTAGAATTGATGAACAAGACAGGAAGAAGATGAAAGGAACAAGACAAAAGGGTTAGGGGTTTTAGGGTTAGTGGGAAGAAGAAGGGTATTTTAGTCATTTTACATGACTTAACGGGAAAACTTAACGAAATTGTTAAAAATGGACAAACCTGGCCAAAATTACAACCTGTAGGACAAAAAGATTGACCAAACTCGAAAAAGGATAGAAGTGTCAAAACGCGACTAACACAGGGATAAAAACGGACAATTTCCCTACTTAATATTTACGAGTAACGAGTTTGAATTGATAAAATTTGTACATGAAATCCTTCATAAAACTACCACAAATAGACCAAAGATCTATTATGGTGACAATATGCATGCAACTACGAAGATAAAAATAACTAGAATTATTTTGCTTGTGTGTTTCAACGAGTTTTGAAACTATAAATTATTTTACATTATATGTAAAGTTATAGTTTGATTTCGATTAGGTTAACTTTATTAACTTTCTTAAGAACACGTGAGTTTATGATATGGTAATGTTAAAAGGTATTTTAAGATAATTTATAATAATTTAAAGGGTTAATAATGTTTTAATCTTTCAAATTTTAACTTTTTAACATTTTAATCATTCAAGTTTTTTTTAATGATTTAACTCTTAAAGCTCGCGTTAACCTATTGGTTGAACCCTTCAAAAAGTTAAACCATGAAAGTTAGATAAATAAACTAGATAAAAGTTAGAAGGTTAAAATCATTATAGAAGATAAGATTAAGAGATTTAATTATCTAACTTTTGAAATATAAGAACAGATATTCCCATAAAAAGTTAAACTATCAAAATTTTGAAACTTGAAAGATTAAATCATGAGAAAAAAAAAACTCTTAAAAGAGTTAAAATTAAAAAATTAAAAAATTAAAAATTTACTATTATTAACTCTAATTTAAATGATAACAACATGTTTAACATTAGTAATAATAATAACTTCGTAGTTAGATATCATAAAATGGTAGAGGTGGCGTCCTCGTGTTGGTACCACGTATTGTTGCTAATGTGTTTTTTTTTTTCTTTTATATTATCATGAATTTATCATATCATTTCGCTTAAAACTTGTAGTTAAAACTTGTATTATATCACTTCCCTTTTCCGTTTAGAAAAAGGCTAAAGATTTTTTATTCAAAAAATGCAACATTAATGATTCCATAACTTAATTAGCAATTTGCTAAAAATTCCCTTTACTTCAAAATTTACCACAAGACTTTCGATTCTTTATGATTTGGCCACTATACCTAGATCTACCCTACAGTTTGCATACTCACAATCAAACATGCATAACATACAAACAAACAACACAGAAACCCCAGAAACATGGTTTCCCTTCTTTCAACATATGGTT
Organism: Logfia minima; assembly: GCA_963921325.1. Classification (NCBI taxonomy): domain Eukaryota; kingdom Viridiplantae; phylum Streptophyta; class Magnoliopsida; order Asterales; family Asteraceae; genus Logfia; species Logfia minima. Next base: position 2,213,424 of record OY992765.1, on the reverse strand, counting down.
TTATTGATGCCAATTTCTAATAGCCTCACAAGTCTGCAAAACACAAACATACTAAACAAGATACTAAAATCACTACCTGGTATCATTTGATTACCGAACGAAAGCACTCTTTAAACGAAGCTAAAAAAACAAACAGTCAACTTACGATCAGTTGACTTCAGGCATCTGTCTTCTGTTCTTGGTGTACTGTGTTATACTCATCATCATTATCATCATCATCGTCTTCGTCTTCTTCACTATCAACATTATATAGACTGCTTCTGAACATTCTCAAGTCACTTGTACTTTCTTCTTCGTTCCGAAACTCACCACCAAAATTGATGTCTCGGTATTTGACCAAAATCCAGCGTAAGAGGCGATCTTCCTTGTTTAAATAATGGAGCTCACTGTTGAAGTTTGGTGGGGTCATCATTGTCATTTGCATCAGTTGACCCTATACCATAAACATATTTCCAACAACTAATTCATCGTCAATTCACCGAAGGTTTTAATCGATTGTTAAAATTAATAAGGGCATAGATAACTAATAAACTGCACATTGATGGTCACCTCAACAAGGTAATCTTTGAACTACAAGCTAGAAACAATTTGGGCTAGTTTCGAACTTGCTCCACAAGACTATGCATTTTATTTAATTAGTTAGAGTTCCCTTTAACATGTACAAATACAACTCGCGTACTTCAAGTTTTATAGGTGTCAACATAACATCATATGACAAATATAGCAGACAGTTGAATAATTTGGCATACACACACCATTCCGTAAGTAGGTTCCCTTTCCAAAATTTAAAGGAGCATAAGTAGATTCTTTGTTCAGCAGTTTGCCTCTATTTAGATATGAATTTTCAAAGCAGATATTCTATCTTCTTATCAACAGCAAGAGCATTATAAAAGAACCTTCCTTTAAGTAGCAACACAAACAAGATTCTTTTTTTCTTTCAACATCATTATGCATTTCATTGAGTGACAACCACGTACAATGTTTTTATTTGAACAAGAGGATGTGTGCAAAGTTGATTTCATATGGATAAGAAAGCTGACAAAGACCGACCATTTAGGATTATAGCAATACAAATAGTATAGTTCCCTCTTCTAATCTCACTAGTGAAGAATAAACGCATAGTACAAAAACAATCTCAAATTCCATAAGTACAAATTCGGAAGCGCAAAATATATAAACTATCAGTTAGACGTGTGGAGGTATATAGTGTCAAAGCTCATGTAATAAGTGGGTTCAAACAAACATAAAGTAAATAGAGATGATTTACCTGATAGTATCTACCATCGAGCTTCTTAATACCATAACCCAACTGAACAGTCCCAAGTGATTTTAAATCAGTGAGAACGCCATTTCTTCGATATACATGCTTCCCGACCCGAGAAACCAATTCTATAAGTGATTCCTTTTTAACATGAGGTTTCAACAATAACATACAATCATACAGCGGCATCTTTCACTTTTTATTCCTTTTCTGAGAAAACAGGTTATCAACCATAAAATAACATATACTATTCTATCTTCCTATCAAGACAGCAAAAAACTGTGTGTGTGTATTTGCTAGAGTCAAAGTATCAGAGATAGCAACATAACAAAGCTTAAAAATCTCGCACACAGCTTAATAAACCTCGTACAAACTTAAAAATCTAGCACAAGCTTAAAATTCTTGCACAAGCTTAACAATATAGCACAAAACAAATCAATCTAGCACAAAACCAAAAAATACTAAAAACTAAAACATATCGCACAAAAGTTAAAAAATCTCGCACAAACTTAAAAACCTCGCACAAAACTAAAAAAAATATACATTATCATGTTTACTGTTTAAATTTTCAATTTATCTTAACAATTTGGCAAATCAGAGCTAAAATTTGACATACTATATCGTATATATATGCGTGCGTGTGTATAAAGCGTAATATACTGTTGTTAATTGATTCATGAAATACGAATATGTGAATAAATTAGGATACGTACCTAGTACTGTGAATGATTTGATGCCGGCGACTATGGAGGGAGGTTTGCCGGAAATGATATCTAGGGGGTTTGAGGTTTAGAGGGAGGAGCAATGGCTACAGTGAGAGAGTTTAGTTTTATTAAAGTTATGCGTATTTTGCATAAGAGCCCTCAATCTTTTATGGTATATGTAATTTTAACTTTTTTTTGTTCACAATCTATATAGTTTAGTTGAAAAACTTTGATTTAGTCTCTTTTATTTTAAACAAATTATAAGAACATCCTTATGATTTCTCTCGTAAGATAGCAAATATAGTTATAGGAAAAAAGTATGATATGATGTTGCAGGTGAAAATTTTGTATCATCAACTTGGCATAGTAATGAATATCTTCATAACAAAGCTTCAAGATACTAAGATCTTTTATACTTGTTAAAATAATAAATAAGATGACAAATAGAAAAGTTTGTCAAAAACCCAAAATGATATTAAGTTAACTAATTCCAAGAATGAAACATATGAATATGAGCATAATGATGCATCCAAAGAATATTGAAGCTTATATACCTTCTTAAGAAAACATTTTTTTTACAATAATTAGAGGAATATTTTGAACTTTGAGATCAATTAACTTGCCAGATTCCTTCAACAAACAAGATCTAATCAAACTGTACATTTTATACAAGATGTATACATATACCGTCCGCTCATTTGTCTGTTCTTCATTACGAGTGAGTGAACGTTTACTTTCAAACAATACGTGTCTATGCTGAAAGTATGCCGTTCAAGAAACCCCTGAAACAGAAAGTGAGAATACATCAATCAAACATCACCAATACCTCTAAAACATTAAAAAAAGTGATTTGACTTTTTAAAAGATCAAAATTCAGTGTTGAAATGCAATGCAATCTTACCAAAATCCTGAAGACTTCTTAACTTGATCTCTGCAACAAGATGATGAGAATATCATCAATACAATAAAGTGTTCGCAAATGCAGATAATCATGTGTATATGGTACCTTGTTCTTCCTTCAAATGCATCGTTTATTTCATCACCAGTTGGCCTACTAGGAAATGTTGACAAAATGACGTATTTCTCCTTTCCAGATGGCTCGATTATCCTCTTGAACAGCTCATACCGATATGGATAAGCCATCCTGCAAGTATATACTTTCCATCAGTAAAAAGAAAATAAATAAAAATCTGAATTTTGTATTTAGAGATAATCAAGGATTTGCAATTAAATTGATAGTATCCTAGAAAAAAAAAGTCAAAGAAAATAAACTACAAAAAGAAAATGATAGGTTACCTTAAAGCACCCATAATTGGATATTGTGTTCCTAAAAAATAGAGAAGTCGGAACTGGTAGCACATTTCAAAAGATGCAGCATACTCCAGTCTCTTTTCTCGACCCATCGTCTAGTTAATGAAAAGTCAACTTACAAATTTCCTTAAGGATTGAATTAATGTATCACACAAAGTTCACAGGTTCTTTGGACTTACTTGCATAATGCCACTTGAAGCTGGTAAATCCTAATCATAAGAAATATTAGAGGAGTGTTAGTACCATTTATTGAAGGAATCGTATCAAGAAAATGGAATGTTTTTTGGTGTAACTGATATGCCCCTAACCAATATAGAAAGACAAAATTATAAAACTTCAACAAAAATAAATTGAGATTGACAATTTTGGGCTAACCTTGAGCCTGGGATTGATAACGATGACTGGACGACTACCAGCAGCATCTGTCATTGCTCTTAGATCCTGCATCATCCAACATACATGGTGACTTGTCAATTAGTGGTGTGTACGCACATATATTCAAAATTTGTAGAGGTGGAAATTTCAACTCCTTTTTTTATGAATGGGTCAATTTGATCTACGTTTTCATTCTAGCGGGTCAAACGGATTGAATTTTTTCTAAAGCATATTTATAATGCATAAAACCTCCTAAAACCATTTTATTACTAATAGAATATAAGTTTTGTGATCATACTTTACTCTGATTAGTTTATAAAATTTTGGACATAAGTGTTTTGTGTCAACCCAGCCCCACGTAATCAGATTCAACCGATACAAAAAGTTACTCATTCGACCCATAGCTCAACCCGCCCATTCTGTCCCCTCTAGTCATTTGATCTCAGGATTTTTACGTCGATGATGCAATTTCCCATAGCATTTTGAGGAGCCACTAAAATGAAGATGTCATCTACTTCATCAACCTCTTTGCCACCTGCACAACTCAAATAACATATAAATCCACATTAACACTCAAACATTTAATGTACTCAAATCAACCTTTTGAGTACCTATAGAACCAATGTTAATGAAGTTCCCCATTGCACCATCACTACCCCAGTCCATGTACTCCAAAATCTTCCGTGTCCCTGCAAGCTGCAACGGCATTCCGGCAAGTGCTCCTTCTCCCATTGATCCTTGAACGGAGACCTGCATTGTTTTTTCTATTTAATCTATTATATCTAAAGTTTAGTATCTTGAAAAATGCCATTCTCACATACCTTTTTTTGAGACATTATATCAGAAAGTCAGAAACACGATGAACATACCTTGACACGCTTTCCATCATCAGCAAATGATAGGGCAAGAACTCGAACAAGTTCCATTAAGGTACCTATGCGATACACATCCTGCTCATAAATATACGGTTAACTCTAAACAAATCATGTGATTAAAAATATTGTATGTCCCTCACCTGCTCGGGGTTCAGCTCAGGAATATTGATCTCCACCTTTACTCTAGTTTTTCCATCATTGATAGCTCTTTGGGTAGCTTGAAGCACATCATCATAGAAATATTCCCTAATTTCTCTGGAATGAGGGATGTTATTTAAATTGGTGGGAATCCCTCTCCAGCTTTCCTGTTTAAGGATAAGATGTCAAAAATTTTTAATAAAATTTATAGACATAGAAATTACTTTATGGTCTGGTCCATTATAAGAAGTAGGACGCATAACCACATACCTTGATTGCAGGTGACTTGTTGAACTGGCTAGCAAGTTTACTAGCATTTCCTAGTTAAAGCAAACAAATGTATTTTCAAACAAAACCACATGTTTAGCTTAAACTAAGCACGTTTACTGCATTTTCAATAAACTTTAACTTTTTTTCATTGCAAACTTGCCTGATATTCTTGCCTCCTTCTCTGTCTGAACTTGCAAAAGCAAAGAGCTTATTTCACCAAAAATTACATTTTTAGAACGATTGCCATCGATCTTTAAAGAAACACCCAAAATAATAATGAATCAGTAGTTATTTCGAAACATACAGATTGATGTGAAATAGAAATGTAAATAGATACCTTCTTTAAAAGGTCCGAATATGTGGATAGTATTGCTTCCACATTCTGCTTGTAGATTTGCAGACGTGATTTAACCTAGGAGACATTCAGAGAAACATTAGCATTATGATAACTGTAAGGTTCTTTCAAAGAATTAAGGCACAGCAATAATTGGTACTGGAACAATATGGGCAGCTATCATGTAGAAATGATAAACAAGAAGAGCTGTAAAGGATAATGAAATCAGATAACCTAAAGCTGACAAGACGGGTGATACCTTTTCTTCTGTGTCATCAGGCCGAGTTATGAGTCTTGCTTTGACTTCCTCAGTTTCTGGCGGAAAGTTCTTTACATGGTAAATTTTCCCTGTTTCAGGGTCTACCCTTCTACCAACACATCTGTTGATTAGAATTTCATCAGGAACCTGTATATGAATTGTATATTGCTAAGGTTAAATCTGGAAATACTTATATTTTAAACGACATTATTATTAGAACTTCAGGTACCTACATCTAGAGCAATGAACACATCCGGTCTGATCTTCATGTTCTCCAGTGATTGTGCTTGAGCAAAACTGCGTGGAAAACCATCTAAAAGCCATCCCTTTTCTTTTGAATCTTCTCGCGAAAGTCGTCCAATTACCATCTGTAGATTGAAGTGTTCATTTCCCTACTTCAAAAACAAAAGGGGCAGCAATTTATCTTACTAAAGTTAAATTATATATTTATACTGCTGTGACAACTTCATCTGGAACAAGGCGCCCTGAATTCATGTACTCTTTTGTTTGGTTTCCAATATCAGAACCTGCTGCTACTTCACTTCTAAGTAAATCTCCAGTTGATATGTGCACCAATCCAAACTACAGGACAAAAAGTTTTAAAAGATTAACCAACAATATGATCATTTGATATATAAACAAATCGAAAAGAGACCAATAATATACATTATGAAAAATGATCTCAAATGAGTACACGAGATCATTTTATCTAACTCACCTTTTGAACAATCAACTCACACTGAGTCCCTTTGCCTGATGCAGGTGCCCCTGATATCATAACTTTCAATGGCTCATTTCGTGAGCACCTTACCCTTAGTCCCTATCATTAGCAATATCATGTTATGTCATCATCATAAGTTGATCATAGGTATGCATTATAAGAATTAATCTTAAAAAAATAAAAATATTGGTAATATGCATTTTGGGGTGACATACTATCCACGTTTCCTCAATTTCGGAAACCTTCAGCCCCTATCGTTAGGAACACCATGTTTCACCATTATTATTTGTTGATCACAAGTATAAATTATAAGGATTAAACTTCAAAAAGTAAAAAATATATGATAGATTCATCGCATTTTCAATTATACATTTATACACTTGAAGTAGAAAAATGCCTGTTTGACCTTTTAAGTCAAAAAGCATATCCTTTTATTCAACAAAAAACAAAGCAAACGTTTCAAGTCAACAGCTCTCCAAGAATTATAACACAACCAATATCATTTATATTGCCCAAAAACACAACAACAACAACTTTCTTTCAGGCCTTTTCACGAATATGTGGTATGCGTATTCACAGTCACCAAGATTACATCCATAATTACAAACAGTTAGTATATCAAATCAAAGACTAACCTTGGTCCTTGATGAGATGTTGAAATGGGTGTGCTTATAACCATTAATTGAAGTAACACTTTGTTGATACTTAAAAGAATGAGATGATGATTCTGATAGAGATGATGTGGGGTGGATAGTGTAAGTGGAAGAAAGATGAGGGACTGTGAATAGATAATATTGAGAATTGAATGAAGAAGTTGCAGTGTAATTCAACATGATGATGATTGATTAAAGAAAGCAGAAGCTTTCTTTCTTGCTGTTGTTGATCTTTTTGTGATCGAGAGGAGACTATAGAGAAAGTTAACAGGATAAACGGTCACCACATATTCTTGACTTCAAACAAAAAACAAAATTGTTTTGATTACTATTACGTGTTATTAAATAATGTTTCTATCTAATTGTTGTGAAATCACAGATAATTGTTATAACCAATAGTATTTTGTCGGCTACATATTATATTACTTTGTTTCGAAGTCGGTAACATACCTTTTTTATTATCAATTAGTCGTAGTTTCGAGCAATGCAGTTATAATTAGAAAATATGATAACGATCGACAACGATAGTTCTCTTAATAATCATGATTGCAAAATTTTGTTTCAATTCCATTTATACTTTATGTCATCACAATAATTATATTTTAATTATTATTTATTTTATATTTCAAATAAAGATAATTATAAGATGTATAAACTAAAATAAACAATTAAGAATATATTGATTTGATTTTTAGTTTCCATAATTATGTATTATGTATTATTGAAAGGGACATAAATGTAATTTTTGATCTTTTATTTTTTAAGCAGTAAGACTTATAGTTAAATGTTTTATAAGGGTTTAAGATGTATACTGCAAGGTTTTAAAAACCAATTTTTTGACTGACCCGGTGACAGCTCCAGTTCCGGTCAAACCGGCCGATCCAACTGCATTAGTGTTATTTGCACTAGCCTAGGCCCAGGATAAGTACAACCAGTTGTTTTCGCCCCAAAAGCTGTTTTTGACCCAACATGCAGAATCCCTAATACTTTATGCTATGGCCCAATGCGCAACCATTTTGTTACCCTACTACTTTATCTTTTCTTTCAATTTAGGTTTCACTTACTATTTTGTGTTTCTCTCATCATTAAACCACCAGTTTTCTATTCAACTTTAATTTTTTTGTTCGATGACACAACCACCATCGCACACCTCCCCTGATACTCCGGCAAACCAACCATCTTCATTTTATTTCTTCTTCTATTTGAGATTTCTTGGGTATTGGATTTAAAATTTCTTTTTTTGTAAGATTGAAATTGAAATAAATCCACATTGTTGCCGTCGTCACAAAAACACAAATAGAAGCAGAAACAAATCGAAGATTGAATATTTTTGGCCGGATTTGGAGTTTGGCGACTTAGGATTTGGCGATTTGGGGGTTTGATTTTTCCATTCCCTTAATTATTTTCAGGAATTAAAAAAAAAAGTTGAAAAAAGTGGGTCAAACTAGGGTTCATTGAGTCAAACCATTGCGACTGGAAAACCGGCTGAGTTTGACTTGCACATTGATCCGAGTGTAGTTGGCCCGGCTTGAGTCTAGATTCCAGTTCGATCCGATTCAATCGGCCGAGTCAACCCGAATTTCAAAACATTGGAATTATTACTACGTAACCGGCTATTATGTGCTAAAATCTTTGAGAAAGTTTTTTAGCTGTTACAATTTAAAAGTGTTTGACTAGACAACCAAATCACAGTGTCTAACTAGGATTCTTTTTGTCATTGTTTAGTATGTACAACTTTTAATACTTATAGTACAATAGCTAAAAAGTAAACAAATTTTATCAGAAAAAGAAACAAACCAATATATATCCCTGTTGTTGTGTTTAATGTTTATTCATTCATCATCAATTACGAAAGAAAATTTAAAGCTTAAACTGATGAGTTTGAGGGTAAAGAAATCAAAGGTTGTAAGAACAGCTGCCGGTAAGTGGGGATTGAAATGGGCGAATATGTCACTTCAGAATGGTAAATGAGTCGTACATGTGCATAATGGCTTAAGTATTGTGTGTCATGAAAGATCTGACAGTTTGTTCAGAATCTGACTTGTGTTTGTTGTTCAGGTTTTAGCTTGTGCAGGAATTGTAATTGAGTTAGGGATTGTTTCTCCTATGTGTATACGGGAAAACATGTATGAAAGAGAAAGGGGTACTTGCCCTAACACCTTTATGCTGTATTCTCGAGATTTTTTATAGCGGAAAAGAATGGGATGGAAAGGAAAAGAGAAGAAAATGATGGAAAGGAAAGTAATATAAGATAGCTCACGTGCATTCTCGAGTTGGAAGGAAAGTAAAAGAAAGGAAAGGAAAATAGTTAGATAGACTCCTTTCCCTTCCAATCCGCCCAAAATTGGACGGAAAATTTTTATAACAAAAAACCCATCATAATCCACTCCTTTCCTTTCCTCTCCTTCCATTTCCATCCTAAAAAAGAACTCAAGAATCAGTTTTTATTAACTTTCCATCAATTTCCCTTCCTTTCCACTGAAAAAAAAACTCGAAAATGCAGCATTAGTTATTGATAGATTTGGTTGTTGGTTCAGTTGGTCAGGGAGTGTCCTGATGCAGCTGTGAAATTTGTTATAGTGTTCATGTTAATACAAAGTTCACCTTTTCAACAAACAAAAAGAAAAAGAAAAGAATAATTACTAAAGACAAAATGATAAAAAAAGAAGCAGTTAAATCGTTGGAACAATAGTTTGAATCTTTGATAGCGATTACCTCTGATTGGATAGTAATTTGTTTTCAAGTAATAAGGGTAAAACAGGACTACAATGCATTTGCCGCTGTAGAACAGTATCTCTATAAGCAACATGCTTTAAAATGACGATCTCTCCTTAATGTCTGTACATGGATATCCGATTAACAAATGGGAATTATTTAATTTAACAACTAATTAAATTAAAAACCAAATTAATCTGTCAGCTTAATTTCTGTCAAAAGAAAAATAAATAGGGAAAACGGTTTGGATTCGAAAGTCACTTCAGCAAACACATACACCCATATTCATTTCAATTCATCACTTCCGCAACCGCATTCGGGTCAGACGCCGTTGCCCTCCGCTCTAATGCCGCCTTCCCCGCCGCGCAATCCGGTCGGACGCCGCCGCTCGTTGCCGCCGTCACTGTCGTCACCGGATCTGCAGGTTTGCACAGGTGGTGGTGGTGATGATTTACACATGTGGTGTTCATGGATCTAAGTTTTTTCATTTATGTAGTTACTAGATTATAGATGAAAAGAAGAATTAAAATAAGGAGGTGATGAAGACGATGATATAGGTCTTCAAAATCTGGGTTTTATTGATTTGGGTGTTAAAGTTGAATAAATGGTGTAACCAAAAGGGTAAGTTGGTCAGGTCGGTTGGTCATTAAGGGTATTTTGGGAGATGTTGTTTTTTCATGCGAGAAGTTTTAAGTTTGAGTCTTTTCATGAGTATTTTTCTTTTTGGTGGGAATTTGTGGAGTTTTACTCCATAAATGCGTCGATTCGAGACTTATGGAGAATACCTTCTGATTAACTACTATAAAATCAAATCATTAACTATAGTCGTATACTAATTTGCCGTTAAAGAAAAATAGTTGAAAACTGTTGTGCAAATAAGAAACAAAGAATTAGAAAAATAATAAAAGAAAAGCCACGTAGGAAATAAAAAATCTACGTAAGCAATACCGCTAACTAAAAATGCCAAATAATCATTTTAATCTGTCGTATATGTAATAGTACCATATTGCTTAGTTTGACTCGAATTTGCCTCGATAATAAAAAGGGTAGATTACTGACTTCGGGACAAAGAAACATAAAATATAACCGACAACATGTAATAACCTTATAATTAATTCAATAAACATTTGAGTATTTAGTTTTATTATTCATTAAATATCAGTGTTTATGGAGATGTTATACTTGCGATGTTACATCTCGGTTGTTTAAGTACGATGACATGAATTTTATTTATTTTATTCCTTTAACTCATTGTTTGTAATTTATTATTACACTTTAAAGCGTTATGAACAAAACCCTAGCTCCATAACCAAATTTTGATCTAGTAACATTGTGTTAACGACATAATTCGACCAATATTAACCCATAAATTCAATTAACATTAGTCGGTCTGGCTATTATGCATCTTTTAATAGATAAGTATTTACATGCATCGAACACCTTATTTGTGTACACATTTGTTTCAAGTAGACTTAGACTCAGGATCTCGTTGATGGATGGTTTCGATAAAAGAAATACATAAAAAGCACATGCAAATTTAGTGATAAGAAAATCATATGATGGGGTACTAAAAATGAATCATCTAATAAACAATATATTCAAACATGCACGGTTATGTTTTTTTAGACAGACACACTGCACCTACGAAACACATATAGTTAACGTGCAACATATAAGAATGTCACGAGCACACATTATGTGTTTGATTACTTGTTTTTTGCACTTTCTTGAGTTGCTAAAGCAGAATTCATGATGAGATGAAGTGATTCCTCAAGATCGTCACAGAGCCTTTGAGGGTCGGGTATGGTTTCTTCGTCTACTGATATCACAAATGTTAACTTATCTATGTAACTCACTATATGAATCATCAATGCCTGCATACAATAAATTCTTAATAAATTGTCATCTATTTAAAAGAAGGAAAATGATAAAAACTGTTAATAAGAGATTAAGACTTAAATAAATGTATATACTCAAACCATAACAAACTCAATTCCCCCTGAATATTGGTTAAGATACAATAACTTATGTATGTCCTAGTGTATTAATGACAGCTTTAAGGAATGTTGTTAAAAAAACCCTTAAAAGAATAGTAGGTAATAGTTGTAATTTACTTGTAATCTTGCCCATTTCACAAATATGCAACAAATGAACCATTATGATTGTAAGAATTGAAGTCTGGTTAAAACTAAAGGGACAATTGTGTATATATACTTACATTAGGTTGTCCATAGCAACTAGGAGCAAGGTAAGTGCAATCATGGCCATAAAAAGTGACTTGTTCTTGTGGTCCAGGCACATTTGTGAACCACAAGGTTGTATTAAAGAATACCTTGTGGTTTAGTTTCCCTACGGCCTGCACCATGCACAAAATTAAACCACATTCACCACATGACATTAATTAGTCAATTAATCAGTATTAACACGTAATATTACTATAAAGTATGTAAAAGCAATGGAAGTACATAGTGTAATTAATTAAGTACCTTAATTCCGAACAACTTGAGGACGACGTAAACAACAAAGTAAGTGTACAAGGGTTCCAAAGAGGCTTTCTTTTGGTCAATCACTGCTTTCGCTTCTTTCACATAGTCTAAGGGGTTGCTTTTGAGTCCTATTGCAAATGGGAGAAGTACGTAACCGATCTGATTCCCCCATCGACCCATCTTTCCACTTCTCATATTTTCGACCAGAGTCTAGTGATATGATCATGCACCACGTGAGATAAACAACACTTAAATAAAACATTATAATGAACGACTTTGCAAATGAGAATATTAACTCACGTCGATCCTAGAGGTTGCTCTAAGGTTGAAAAAGAACGTTGCACGAAGACGAATGTTTCTGGGAATGACATCGCTTTTATTACCATTACCTTTCTCGTTGCCATCTCTAATTTCACCTGAAAAACCCAAATAATCCCCTTTTAAATATTACACTAAACAAAATTGGTTCTTATTAATAATAAGAATTAGAGTCACCAATCCATGCTTAAATAGTGATTTTTTAGTGAAGATTCTATAGGTGAATTTAAGAAACAGTAAATAAAGTGAAAAATGAATTATTAGATCATGAACATTTATAAGGTGGTGAGATAGCATATACAACAAAACTCACTGTATCTACGATTCAGGTAGCGTGATAAACCTGCCTGAGTGACTCCAAGCACAACATCATTCAACGTCTGCAACATAAATGTCAACGATCGTGTATATATAAATATCACAGTTCTATTCACATATTTTTCGTACGATTATTAGTTCAGAAAAAGTATATGCATGAAATAGATGATCGTTACAAAAAGCTATATATCTAAAAATATATTCCCTTGTTAAGAGCTAATTAGTACTGTATTTTTCGTTGATAGATCTTGACAGTACTTCTCTTGTGACACTATGTCACTTGCTATAGAATTTAAATAGACTTACCACATTCATGGCATTCTTCACAGCCTTAATATCAGCTAAGTTGACGCTCTTGCGAACAAATCGTCTAGGTCTATTCTCAACACCAAGGGAGCCTTTCAATGGTGTTTCAGTGTCTTTAAGAAACAAGACAGTGAACACAAACATCACAAGTGCAACAAGTGAGTTCCAAAACACTTGTAAAACTGACCACAAATTAGTAACTTTGATGTAACTGGTTTCTTTGCTAACAGGAAGTGTTGGTAGAGCATTAGTATCCACTGACTGTCGTGTACAAGCAAGAAAAAGGGTCATTAGAGATAAACCATCGCCTAACGAATGATGGAAACGAAAAATGCCTGTCCCATTATCGTCGGTTGTCTTGATGTCAAGAAGATGAAGATCCCACAGAGGTTTTGAGTTATCAATGGGAGTTCGGCTTAAATTTGACATGTAGTCTTCTACAAACTTGTCAGGAAACATGATGTTTGGATCTACTTCTGGGACTATAACATGGTTGTCGATATTCACGTTTGTTGGAACCCATTTTATGCTCCCAGTTTTTTTATCGACAACCTGAAATACCGATAATGGTGAAAGTTATTAGAAGTCTACTGTAAAGAACTAAAAAGTGAGCAACATATAGCTTAGTGGTAATGCATCCTGATTCTGACTTCCAAGAACTTTTGAGTGATAACAATTTCATGTCATCAGGTATGGTTTTGAGACTATAGCATTGTGTACCTGCAAGCTCGAGAATCGAGGATGTTGAAGGAGAGAATGAACAAGATTTTGTTTGACAACATCAGGGTTGATCTTGGTCTTGCACCCCATCATGGTTATGATATAGACATTAGAACCTGGCTCATGAAATAACCTAGCCATAGGGCTCAAGGGTTCCTCTTCTACCTTAGAGCTTGGACCATCTTCGATGGTGGTTTTGATTTGCTTAAGATTCTTGAGACCTTGTGAAGAATCCATAAATAATCTGTATCTAGGAATGCAGGTTTGGTTCATAAGTGTCCTTCTTTATAAACGTTAACCATGTCCTAATGACATTTTACTTTCACTTATCCCATCATCAATTCTTTCTATAAATGTAAACTATAAGAAGAAAATAAATTATTCTATTTGGCCCAACTACTATATATATAAGCACTACAAGGATATAAAAAGAAGAAATTTTGGGGGAGAAAGGGGAGAAAGATATATTTAAAATTATGATTAAGAAAAAACAACTATGATTCAGTAAAAAGTAAATAATAATTTAAAACTGAATCAAAGAGTTAATTTACTTAATCGAAAAGTTAAAAAAGCTTTCTCCCCTTTCTCCACCAAATTTTCTTTCTCCCTTGAACCCACTCATATATAAGCAAACCTAATTAGCACTAGTGGATTAAATTAGACTTGCTGCTAATTTGACGTGTCTATATAGTCTTTGTTAATTAATGTTCTTATGACCAAATAAACACACATAATTTTTTTAGAAATGCAAATGAATAATTACATAATTTTTAACTGAAATATAAAGTAAAAAGAAAAATATAGAATATAAGTGAGTTACATTGTCACGTATATGTAGTTGGTTATAAAGTGAGATTGGGTTTACGGAAGGATTTGATGTTTTTTCTATTTATGGGTGTTGACACAAAGGATTTGAGTCCATGTAGTTTTCATTTATTGCCTTATACAGTAAATACATGTAAGCTCATATAATCAAAAGCATCTAGTTTGTTTCAAATACCTTTCAATCATTCATCTTTTGGGTCATCAATACCAAATTTTTACTGCTGATGATGGATTATGTTATTTATTTATTTTTTAAAGGGTAAATTGCATAAATAAAAGTAACCAACTTTCTCCTACATTATAAAAAGTTTAAGATAGTATGTAACAGAGTTTCAATTATTCCACTTTGAATACCTAAGAAATTGATGCAACTAAACATTGAATGTTAGTTACTTGAATTTACTAATGAGGTTAGTAATCAATTGGTCATTTTGAAAAGTAAAAATCGTTTATCTTATAAATAACATAACTATTACTAACATATCACAAAAGTTCATTAAAGAATGAAGTTTTTTGAAAGTATTGGAGTACGAATTTCAAGTATCCATCTTCACAAAAATAACAAAACATTCATATTCTTAAAAAATAAATATTTCAAAAGTTGTTAGTCAAAAGATTATAACAATTGCACCATAAAAAAAAATATTTTTTTCTCTTCGATTAGAGATCTCACATAATATATCGACGAATTAATTTTTTTCATTTTTTGGTGAATTTTAAAAATTGGTAACACAAATATTATAAACAAATAACACATGTGTTACCAGCGACTATCACATGTGTTGCCACCGACTATCACTTGTAACAAATGTGATAGTCCTTGATAACACATGTGATAGCCGCGGGTAACACATTTGTTAGTCAATCGTAACACTTGTTAACCCACAAAAAATGAAGAAAAAAAAAAGTTCGTTAAAAGTGTAGCTTGTGAAATACCTAATTGAATAGAAATTTTTTTTTGATTTTTATGTTGTAATTTTTATTATTTTATAACTTACCGTTTTTAAGATATTTAATTTTAAAAAACGTGATAAAAAGTGAATTTTTGACAAATAACACAATACAATCCCTATCGGTACTTTCATTCCTTTTAAAAAAAACCTCACTTTAACGGACGCCTTCAACCCATAACAACATGGCCCATATGCAGGTAAAGTCCAATCCTCCCACAGGGCCAGGGACCACACTAATTCATGATAAAGAACATATAACCTTTTTGAACAAATAAGAACGTATAAATTTAACCTGCAAAATCAAATATAAGTGTCCATGAACTCATACAATCAACTAACAAACAATCCAAGATTACAAACTAAGTAACTACGATATGATTAACAAAAATTTAACAAACTTAATCCGATTTCCCTCCAAATTCATCTGAACATCTTTCAAATTTTAATCGAGTTTCACCGAAGAGAACAAATAGTGGACGAACCAGAAAGAAGAAAGGAACCCAACAGTCCCAGTCGCGAGCATAATGGCTAGAACCATGAACAACGAGTAACCCAAGTAAAGTGTAGCTGAAATGGGCCCACTCAAGCTCTTGAGGTGAAAAACAAGATAGTTTATAGAGTACAGGAAAATGTACAACGCAACTGACCCTGAAGCGAAGAATGACTTCCACCACCACTTATAGTCCTCAACACAAAGATGCATGTAGGTCAAAACCAACGACACCTCAGCACAAACGACCACTAGAAGAATCAAAACTATGAACAAGAACCCGAAACCATAGTACACACGACCCATCCATATGCTAGACATGATGAAGAAAAGCTCGATAAAAAGAGTCCCGAATGGAAGTGTACCCGCACCAAGAACCAAAAGCCAAGATGGGTACTTTTGAGCTGGGATTTCACGGGATATTAGATTGGTTCTAACTGGGTACTCGATATGGGGTGCCTTTGCACCAAAGTAACCACCAACAAGTGTTAGTGGCACAGAAATGCAAAACCATAGCAAAATTAGGATGACAAACAACGAAAAGGGAATAGCGCCTGTGCTACCTGAGCCCCACAAGAGGAAATTTGACACGAAAAGGATCAAGAATGCAATACCAGGGAAAAAGCAAGCAACTTTCCAACAAACCGACACCCACCCCTTATGATCACCACTGAAAACTGTTCTCCACATACGAATAGCAACATAACCAGCCAAGATTCCAAGAATCATGTAAAAGAAAAGCATACCCGTGAGCAGGGTCCCACGGGAAGCAGGAGACATGAACCCGAGAGCAGCGAACAAAATTGTGACAATCGCCATTCCAAGAATCTGAACCCCGTCTCCCACCATCACACACAAAAGTGCAGGATAAGCAGGAACACGGAAAACATCACTCACAACAAGTTTCCAACCAGATAACTCTTCGTTCATCTGGGCTTGGGCCTCTTTGTTCAACTCTTCATAGTGAGTCAAATCCCGCCATACAGTCCTCAAGAATATCACGAGCAGGATTCCAGCCAGGAAAGTGATAACCATAAGCGAATTCAATATCGAAAACCAGTGTACTTTTGCACCTTCCATTTTCAAATACGCATCCCATCGTGATGGCCATTTGATATCACTCTCAACGAATTCAACTTCATAAGTAAAAGCCAAAGGAGCGTTTTCTTTTATACCCATAGCCACGATGTTGATGTCACATGAAATTTTAGACGGGTATTTACCGTACATTTTCAAGTTCTTTAAAGACTCGGCATTGTGTTGGTAGCTACACGGTGTTACCTCAAATCCAACTACAATATAGCCGGGAATATCAGATCCCGGTTTGTTAACTGTAGGGATAACTTCGGCTGCATCCCCTGTACCCATTACACTAGCCACATTCGTTTCTTCGTACTTATGAACAAGAACAGTAAATTTTAAATGATTGAACACATAATACGTGTCTTGAATCCCAATCCCGAGGGGAAACCCAGTCCATCTCACCAAAAAATCCTCCCTTTTAGTATACCTAATCGCGGGTAAATTATCAAGAATCACATTTACTTGATACATCTCATCGATCCTACTCTTTAACAACTTAAACTCATCGCTCGATAACGGTTTAGTTTGACAAAGAAAGATTTCGGTTTCATTAGTATTCATTTTGAACTTATAAGGTGAGTTTTCAATTCTATCTCCCGTTAAAAGCTCACCAAGATTCTCAGCACTATCTTTAACACCTTCTGGTGGTTGACAAAATGGTAAACTATAGTAACTATAAGGGAGTTCAGTATCAATTGAAGTCAAAGAGTTTACTTTTACAGATAATGGATCACCTACAACATATTTGTGGGGGTAACCACCAGGGCGGTAATATCCATGACCCAGTTGAGAGATCAAGCAGATCAACAAACCCCAGATCTTGATTTTTTCAAAAAACTCCATTTTTATCATATCTGAATAATAGAAATCCAATCTTTAAAATGCAAGAAACAGTACTATTTTGATGTTGACTTTTACAATTGGTCAAATTAAGATCACAAGTTCATAGTAATTAGTAATTGAATACGGATAAACAATAGAATTATATGGGAAACTGAAACAAGATGCACGTAATTGGGAATGAAATGACTTTATATATTACTGGCCTTATGATGAAATTAATGCAAGAAAATTGAATTTGTTACTGTTGATGCTGCGAGAATGAGAGATGAAATAGGGGCGAAGAGTACGACTAGCGTTGTGGCCGCCGCGCAAATGACGGGGTCAAATGATTTAATTAGGTATTATATTTATTGGCGTATGATACGAGTGTTTTTTATGAGGTTTATTTGATTTTGTTAAGAGATATAAATAAAGTTATTATGTAAAATTTTGTGTTTGTTTATTTGTTAGGTATGTTAATAGGTTAAAGTGAAATAATTTGATGAAATTTAAAGTGATATAGATTTAATGGTGAAGATTTATTTTACTTAGTTTTAAAAAGTGAGAGAATGGAAAAGGTAAATACTTTATAGATATATGGTATATTTGACAAAACTAGTTGTTAGTTGTAGCTAGTAGTTGTAAGCTGAAGTCGGTAGTTGTAAGCTGAAGCCAGTAGCTGTAAGCTGAAGCTAGTAGCTGGAGCTTTATTTGTAAACTGTGTTTGGTAAAGTGGCTGTAGCTGTAATATCAAAGTGTAAAATGATCAAAAAGTTCCTAAATACTCCTAAACGCTAGTTGGTGGAGCTTTTAAATTAGGAGTTTAATCTTCAAGCTGAAAACTTTTTAGTTGTGTATCCAAATAAAGCTTTATTTTTTAGAGGAGTTTAATTTTCAAAATAAAAAACTTTAATTTTAAAAGGCTTCTAAAAGGTCCATGCCAAACAGACTCTTAGTGGATATAAAACTTTATCGGTAACATTTTATATTTTTGAAAAAAATATATATGATTATAAAAAATTGTTTGAGAATCATGTGATCTGGAGAGTTTAACACACTATACAAAATTAAAAAAGGAAGGGAGATCATCATAATTTAGTGTATCATGAAATGAATCTATGTCAAATTGTAGTTGTATTATAGTTATTTACTAGCGTACAAACTCGTGTTTACACACGAATCGTTTAAACTACTAAAATAAATATTAAATTAAGAAGTCATATTTTTTTATACAACAGTTCAAATGTCATAATCTAATTATATTAATCAATGATTACATTTTTTAAATAATTCCTTTACGCATAAAAAACTTAACGTAACTTTTATAGATAGAAGTACTCTTTTTATGTTTGTGGACATATATAAATATATGAAATAGATCTTTAAATTTTTGATAACGATATGATATTTCCGTTAAGAATTATATAATTTAAAAAGTTTAGGACTGTAATTTTAAATAGAGCAAAATAAAAGGACTTAATTTACAAAAGATTTAAATTAAATGATGATATCATCAAATCTCTAATTTTACTCATTTTAACAAAATTAAAGAATTTTATTGGTCAATTAAATATTTGATGATGTCATCATCTACTTCTTATATAATATTTAAGATTAACGTTTAATGATTGACTAACAAAAAGGTAAGATCTATGTAATAATAGCTGTGTGAATCATATTGTTAGTGAGCGATTAATTCAAATGTGCAACTTTTTTCGTTCGGAAAAAAATTATGCCAACTAGGAGAAAGATTATATTTACCAGGTTAAAATTAAAATATGAATATTAACATGTGATTGATCTTTTGTTTATTAGCTCTCTTAGCTTATAATTTTGAATTTTTTAAAAAAATATCCGCAAGTTGATAGTTTAAAGAAAAGAACAAAATAAATTTATCATCTTTTGATAAATTAAAAAAATTAAAAGAATAAATGTTACATATCTATACTTTTATATAAACAATGATTTAAAATCCGGGTTTCAAAATGACCTGGTGTAGTGACGGGTCCGGGTTAACGTATATGATAGTGTACTAATTTCAACCTTATTTTGATTTGTTAAATTGTGACAATAATAAATTCTTAGTTGGAAGTTGTAGATAATTAAATATTATTACATAAATCATTATGTTTTTAAGAAACCATGTACGGATATACGAACGAAAGATCGAAAACATCTTTTAATGCGATGCAAATATCTTTTTAATTATAGTTTAATGATTTTATAGTGACCACTTTAATGATTAAATAATAAGATAATAATGGAGCCCATTTGTTTAGTTTTAGAAGAAAAAAAATCAAGTCCAAAGCAATAACCAGGTCACGAGACCCGTGTCAACCCCTTAAATCAGCCGGGTCAATTAGAATCAAAATACACCATTAACCCGCTCCAAGTCAAACCCCCTCTTATGTCCGAGTCCGGGTCAACCCGGGTAACTCGATCGGGTCGACCCGGGTTTCAAAACGTTGCTTTTAAAGCAACTATACTTTGATTTAAAAAGTATATTGAAAATACTTAAATTACTCATATACCTATTTGTCCTATAAACAGGTGTAACAACTTTCATGTATAGTGTCCAATAGACATTCAAACATTGTATATCTCCATTTAAATTATAACTTTATTATTATTATATTTTTACAAAAATAGACAACTATTTATACTTTTATCAAACTTCAAAATCACTTCATTTATAAACTTAGTACACTCCTATTGAAATATCATCTATAAAATAGTAAAAATAATAATTATATTACTATTGAAGGATAATATATTGTTTAAGGAACATACAATTTTACAAAAATAACATATATAATTTGATGATTACAACCACATTACATGAATAAAATGCTAATAGTTAATTTGACGAACTTAAAACATTTACTTGTTATATATTACATCATTTGACACGTATTATCTTTTTTTTTTCTTCCCTTTTTTCCTAATATTTTGACACGGATACCTATCGTATCTTTAAACAATTAGATTGTTTTTTAAAATAGAAAATTTGTGTGAAATCTGAAAATGACTCATCAAATAGATAATTGAATAAGCTAAAAAATAAAATAACTCGGCTTAAATAGTTAACTCAAACACCCTTTAGTACTCATAAATTACTAATATCACTCTATTGTACTATATTAGCAGATGATATTTACATGTAAGCTCATATAATCAAAAGCATCTAGTTTGTTTCAAATACCTTTCAATCATTCATCTTTTGGGTCATCAATACCAAATGTTTACTGCTGATGATGGATTATGTTATTTATTTATTTTCTAAAAGGTAAATTGCATAAATAAAAGTAACCAACTTTCTCCTACATTATAAAAAGTTTAAGATAGTATGTAACAGAGTTTCAGTTATTCCACTTTGAATACCTAAGAAATTGATGCAACTAAACATTGAATGTTAGTTACTTGAATTTACTAATAAGGTTAGCAATCAATTGGTCATTTTGAAAAGTAAAAATCGTTTATCTTATCTTATAAATAATATAATATAACTATTACAACATATAGACAGTTTTAATTAGGTTTCATTTTTATTTTTATTTTTGGGTAAAACTGAACTTATAAATTCTTTTTATTTCTTTTTGTTAAAAATCATGTTTGGTACCCCATATTTCAATAACCCGGGAAACTACGACAAATGGAGCCGACTCATAATCATGATGCACCCAATGGCCCATTGCATTCATGATAAAGAACATATAACCTTTTTGAACAAATAAGAACATATAAATTTAAACTGTAAAATCAAATATAAGTGTCCATGAATTCATACAATCAACTAACAAACAATTCAAGATTACAAACTAAGTAACTACGATATGATTAACAAAAATTCAACAAACTTATTTCCATTTAGCTCCAAATTCATCTGAACATCTTTCAAATTTTAATCGAGTTTCACCGAAGAGAACAAATAGTGGACGAACCAGAAAGAAGAAAGGAAACCAACAGTCCCAGTCGCGAGCATAATGGCTAGAACCATGAACAATGAGTAACCCAAGTAAAGTGTAGCTGAAACGGGCCCACTCAAGCTCTTGAGGTCAAAAACAAGATAGTTTATAGAGTACAGGAAAATGTACAACGCAACTGACCCTGAAGCGAAGAATGATTTCCACCACCACTTATAGTCCTCAACACAAAGATGCATGTAGGTCAAAACCAACGACACCTCAGCACAAACGACCACTAGAAGAATCAAAACTATGAACAAGAACCCGAAAACATAGTACACACGACCCATCCATATGCTAGACATGATGAAGAAAAGCTCGATAAAAAGAGTCCCGAATGGAAGTGTACCCGCACCAAGAACCAAAAGCCAAGATGGGTACTTTTGAGCTGGGATTTCACGGGGTATTTGATTGGTTCTAACTGGGTACTCGATATGTGGTGCCTTTGCACCAAAATAACCACCAACGAGTGTTAGTGGCACAGAAATGCAAAACCATAGCAAAATTAGGATGACAA
Organism: Logfia minima; assembly: GCA_963921325.1. Taxonomy (NCBI): domain Eukaryota; kingdom Viridiplantae; phylum Streptophyta; class Magnoliopsida; order Asterales; family Asteraceae; genus Logfia; species Logfia minima. The sequence continues at coordinate 2,191,005 of OY992765.1, read as the reverse complement.
ACAACGAAAAGGGAATAGCACCTGTGCTACCTGAGCCCCACAAGAGGAAATTTAACACGAAAAGGATCAAGAATGCAATACCAGGGAAAAAGCAAGCAACTTTCCAACAAACCGACACCCATCCCTTATGATCACCACTGAAAACTGTTCTCCACATACGAATAGCAACATAACCAGCCACGATTCCCAGAATCATGTAAAAGAAAAGCATACCCGTGAGCAGGGTCCCACGGGAAGCAGGAGACATGAACCCGAGAGCAGCGAACAAAATTGTGACAATCGCCATTCCAAGAATCTGAACCCCGTCTCCCACCATCACACACAAAAGTGCAGGATAAGCAGGAACACGGAAAACATCACTCACAACAAGTTTCCAACCAGATAACTCTTCGTTCATCTGGGCTTGGGCCTCTTTGTCTAACTCTTCATAGTGAGTCAAATCCCGCCTTACAGTCCTCAAGAATATCACAAGCACGATTCCAGCCAGGAAAGTGATAACCATAAGCGAATTCAATATCGAAAACCAGTGTACTTTTGCACCTTCCATTTTCAAATACGCATCCCATCGTGATGGCCATTTGATATCACTCTCAACGAATTCAACTTCATAAGTAAAAGCCAAAGGAGCGTTTTCTTTTATACCCATAGTCACAGTGTTGGTTTCACATGAAATTTTAGACGGGTATTTACCGTACATTTTCAAGTTCTTTAAAGACTCGGCATTGTGTTGGTAGCTACACGGTGTAACCTCAAATCCTACTACAATATAGCCGGGAATATCAGATCCCGGTTTGTTAACTGTAGGGATAACTTCGGCTGCATCCCCTGTACCCATTACACTAGCCACATTCGTTTCTTCGTACTTATGAACAAGAACAGTAAATTTCAAATGATTGAACACATAATACGTGTCTTGAATCTTAATCCCAAGTGGATACCCAGTCCATCTCACTAAAAAATCCTCCCTTTTAGTATACCTAATCGCAGGCAAATTATCAAGAATCACATTTACTTGATACATCTCATCGATCCTACTCGTTAACAACTTAAACTCATCGCTCGATAACGGCTTAGTTTGACAAAGAAAGATTTCGGTTTCATTAGTATTCATTTTGAACTTATAAGGTGAGTTTTCAATTCTATCTCCCATTAAAAGCTCACCAAGATTCTCAGCGCTATCTTTAACACCTTCTGGTGGTTGACAAAATGGTAAACTATAGTAACTATAAGGGATTTCAGTATCAATTGAAGTCAAAGAGTTGACTTTTACAGATAATGGATCACCTACAACATATTTGTGTGGGTAACTACCAGGGAGGTAATATCCATGACCCAATTGGGAGATAAAGCAGATCAACAAACCCCAGATCTTGATTTTTTCAAAAAACTCCATTTTTGTCAGATCTGAAAAATAAAAATCCAATCTTTAAAATGCAAGAAAGAGTACTATTTCGATGTTGACTGTTACAATTGGTCAAATTAAGATCACAAATTCATAGTAATTAGTAATTGAATACGGATAAACAATAGAACTAAATGTGAAACTGAAACTAGATGCATGTAATTGGGACTGAAATGAGTTTATATATTACTTACCTTATGATGATATCAATGGAAGAAAAATTGAATTTGCTACTGTTGATGCTGCGAGAATGAGAGATGAAAGAGGGGCGAAGAGTTATAGAAGAAGATTTTATTGGGGATGAAATTTCGTCGGTGATATTTTATATTTTTGGAAGAAAAATATCGTGACGAAAATGAAATTGTTTGAGAATCATGTGATGTGGAGTGTTTAACACACTATACAAAATTAAAAAGCAAGGGAGATCATCATAATTTAATGCATGATGTAATGAATCTATGTCAAATTGTTGTATAGTATAACAACTAGAATATATTAATTGTATTATTGTTATTAATTAATGATCGGTTACTAAAAAGGTAAGATCTATGTAATAATAGTTGCGTGAATCATATTGTCAGTGAGAGATTTAACTCCAATGTGGAACTTTTTCTGTTTGGAAAAAATAATATCGACTAGGAAAAACATTATATTTACCAGGTTAAAATATAAATTTAAATATTAACATGTGACTGATCTTCTGTTTATCAGTTTTTTAGCTTATAGTTTTGAAAAATAATTTGAAAAGCCCCAAATTGATGGCTTAAAGAAAAGAATATAATGAAATTATTATCATGCGACAAGTAAAAAAAAATTAAAAAAATACAATAAAAGTTACATTTGTTTAATTAGATGAACTTGAAAAATATATTCGATAAAAATACACATCATTTGACAATCATTTTGTACGTATTATCTTTTTTTTCTTTCCACTAACTATTTTGACAAATATACCTATCATATATTTAAACATAAAATATGTAAAATCACTTATCACATTTAAATAATGCGATAAGCTAAAAAGACCCCGACTTATAAACAGGTAATTCAAACACCCCTTAGTACTCACAAATTACTAATATCACTCCATTGTACTACTAGTATCATTAGCAGATGATAGATAGTTCATCAAATTGCTGTATATAAACATTAATTATTTATAAATGTATGTGAATAAGAGATCAATTATACATCATAAAACTTTTGTTACACACATCATAGATGTACAATACCACCAACACAAAATAAAGTAAAAACACAACAGATGTTATGTTATAAAAGATATTCGTTTCAAAAACTAATATATTGCCTTTTTAGTATATTATTCGTTGAAATTTATTTAAATGCTTTAGCAGCCATCAAACTTATATACAAAATGTTATATAACAGTCAGTATAAATTGAATAACACACGGAATAACAATAGCTATAGAGTTGATGTAGTAACAGATATGATTTTGTAGGACAACATAAAATCTCTAACTTTTATAGCTTTGACGAGTACCTGTTATAAGTTGTTCTAATTCAACATTTGTAGAGAACAAGTTAACTTATTTCATTACCTAAATACTAGGTACAAAATTAAAACAAGACCAAGAGAAATGTAAAAGTACCAGCTGGAATATTATAAAGACGCAATAGAGGTAGCTGGAAAATAAGTAAAGAGAAAATAAATGGTCAAAAGGCTTGCTGGAATATGAAAAAGGAAAAAGGAAACGCGAGAAATAAAAACGACCCGACTGTGACAACGTAATCGTCGACTTACTACACCGACACTTAAGCCCCGAGGGTAAATGTTACGCATAACCTTTTATTTTATTTTATTTTTTTATTTTTATCTAGATCCATCTAACAACCACTTCTACCTTTCTTATGTAACATGTCAACAATTAATTCTTTTCTATGGTAATGAGTACGACTTTGTAACAAGATTGTTCATTGCGTAACGTTTTTGTCGCATTTATGAGAGTATAACAAGTTTAAAATAATAACTTTATTAAAGAACTCATTTTATGTTGATAGAAAACTAAAAATATTGTGAGCTACCGCTAAATTTTAAATCGTTTCTGAATACATTAAGTTGCAACTAAGATCAGGCATTTTGTGAGTTCGTTTTTCCTAAACGGCTACATGACCCAGATGACACCATACAGCTAACCTTTTGCACCCAAACCTCTAGATTTCGGAAGCCTACTAGCTACAAGTGGGTCAACAATGCATTGTGAGTCTCTCCCGAGACCCGTCCCTTTTACACCCAAACCTCTAGATTTCGGAAGCCTACTAGCCATGGCCCCAAATCTGAGTGATTTTGGTCGTTGTATCACTTGAATGGGCTCTGCTATTCCTTTACCATCTTTACCCAATCCACCTCCATCTACATATCCCATTTTTGCCATCATTCTTGAACCAAAACCCGTTGGGCTCTGCTATTCCTTTACCATCTTTACCCAATCCACCTCCATCTTAGTTAACAGGTCAAGCAAGTAACCCTTAAGATATTAGCCAAGGAGGAAACAGGCCAGATGGGTTATTATAATGCATAAAACCTCCAACATATAAAGTACTTGGATTAATTTTGAAATATATATTATCAGCATATTTGACACTAACTATTATGATAAAGTTGTGGACAAAAACTATTCCGGGTAAGCCCAACCCGATCCATAACAAAGTCACCCATTTTGATTAGTTACCCACCCATTTGATAATATAGCATGTATTTTACTTACCTTTTCAAGGTGAATTCTATCATTTGTTGATGGCATTCCGGCGACTAGGGTTGTTGTTTCCATTATTATAATATAATTTCAAGACCACAGTGGATTATATTGAAGATAGAAGCTAATGTAGTATACCAAGTTTATTATAAAGTCAAGCAGTGTCACAGTTACAAACCTGAACAACATAAGATCCGATCAAAAACTTAGGCTTGTCAAACTAAATTTTCATCAAAAGGAAAAATTGCTTTAACAAAAATATGAAATTGAGTAAACACTTATCAGGCTTAGATTCTAAAAAAATTAGTGACATGAAGGATATAACCAACAAAAGGATAGATTTGAACTTTCACTTCGGAAAAAAGAATACAGAGATAATACAAAAACATATACTACCTTCTCTTGCCTGAACCTTGACTAAAACTACGTAACCCGATAGATTGATGCGAACCTTTGGACCTGAAATATCATACAAGGTAAAACATGAGTTTGAAAGAGAGAAGAGTCTATATCGTCTTATGTGAGGTAATTACATGTGAAAAATATGTTTGTTATCTTTGTTTCTGAATCTTTCTTTTGTAGGTGAGCCAAAGGCGTACCTGTGAACAATCTCGAGAGTGCATCAGTTGAATTGACATATATCTTCCTCATTCTGCACCATCTGCTCTAGCTTCTGCATTTCATAACCCACCAAATGGTTATAAATAGGGGTGGCAAGTAGGCGGGTAAGATTATGGGTCAAAACTGAACTATAGTACGGGTCAAAATGGGTTGGGCCAACCGGCACGCTTTTATTTTTCCATTTCCCCTCAAAAGGTTTCAGTAACTGCACTTAAAAATCCATAAAGTGACCACTAGCCAGGTGTTCCCCAGCTGTATATATAAACTACATATAATGCTTTCAAGAAGAAAAAACTAGTAACAAGAGGTGCCAGATATTGTGCTTACCAAATTTATTTCCTCAAGATCAACACCTCGCTCATTCGCTCCCTACGTTTCATAGCAATCGTATCTTGACGTTGTTTCTTCTTCTCACCTGAAATGATAGACTGAGGAGTATACACAGCATAGTTCAAGGGAAACAGTTAAATGACCAGGTTTATGTTAATCAACATCCTAAATTACACGCAAATGCCAGGGTTCAAGTCAATCTTCACTATCCCAGAAAATTTGAGAAAATGACACCGCTAACCGGCAATAAAGTTGTAAGGATAATTCTATTAACTACTTACCAGGAACTCTCCTGGAATGATTACTATCTTCAGCCTTTGCAGCCTGCTTCTTTTTTTGTGCATAAAGAATTCAAGGATCTTTTACAAACATAAGATCCTCAATGGCAGCCCAATCATCTGTTTCACCTCCAAATTTGATAGACTTTGCTTGACTTTGACTTTTCTTTCTTGACTGAGGTTTACTCATGCCATACTCCCTTGATGCATATAGTATCATCAATATCAACAGCACGAATATCACCATATTCTCTATCATCTTTACAGTTCCCACCAATTCCTTCAATATAATCTTTTGCAATCGCATCATCTATGTCAGACGAGGTGTCACTATCAGACGAACTAGATGTATTTTCAGAATCAGAAGACTCCAAGCTTTCTTCATCATTCTCTTTATCATCATCGTCATCTTCCTCATCATATATATCGTTGGTGTATAATTTAATGCCTCCAATTGACAAGAAACCAGAATTTTTCTCTGGAGAAGACATATCGGTTTCTATTTCCTCATATGATGATCAATCAGAAACGGAACTATCTTTGTTTTCTATAAATGGCGATGCTTGGTCGGTCTTCTTCTTCATAACAAAATCCTAATCCTCTATGAAAACCAACACCAACTTCCGAAGTTGCACCATACTCGTAGGTATATTTGACAGCTTCAGATTCTTTAACTTATGTTTGGTCATCGTAAGCAAACAATCTTGCTTTCCTTGGTATCAACCAAAACAACAGGTTCTGGTTCGTTATCCAACTTGTTATGTTTATCACCACCTCCATCTGTCAGAGGATCGATCTGAAAAACATCAAATTAGTTTAATCAGCAACATAACTGGTGGATCTAAGCTGTCATTCCACATTTTCACGGTACTCAAACAAAGGCTATGTATTATTAAAAAGACAAATCAATCATCGCCTCATCAGCATTGCTTTTGAAAAGTAATACATAATATAAAATACTCAAAGTCATATAATCAGCTAGAACAAAAGCGGACAGAAGATGACAGTGATTTGATGTGTTTCTGCTATTAAAATTTTGATAATCAAATAACCAAACTGTTAAAATCAGAATTGTATCTGTATGGAATCACTATCATGCAAACAGAATATTCAAAAGTGAATCTATATGATGTAATAAAATCTAAGATCTACTTAAAACAATGACATGATATAAAAACAACCGAAAATAATTAGTTATAGGGAAAATTACTTCCGCAACACTTGGGGCATATAACTTTTTGCGAAAATGGTTTCTCAATAATGGTGTAAAATGGGTGAGCTTTGCAGGAAAAAAAAAACAAATGTAACAAAAAAGTAGCCAAAAGTTTACAACAAAAGAAGGGGTAAATTCGCATAAAAATTCAAACTTTGCAAAAAAAGTAAATATTTTCATTAAAAAATTGACTTCGCAAACGAAGGTCACAAAAAGTCAGACCCATGTTCCAATTCTTCAATATATCCCATTTGACAGAAAACGAAGGGTAAATTGACACAAAAACAAACAAAAAAAGGTCAATATTTTCAAATAATAGCAAATAAAGTTCACACCGGGAAGTCTTTTATTGCGTTACACACGGTTAAAGTGAAAAAAAATTAAATTCTTTTTATCCTTATATAGTTAAAAAATGAATGAATGTTTAATTTGATTTGTTATTTTCATAGTATAGTAGATAGATAAGATAAGATGTTAAATTTTAACATCATTCACGCATTTGTAGTTATTTCATATCAGCAAAAGTTATATGAACTAAAAAAATGTACTACACACAATTTCAATGCGATTTTCACGTCAACAAGGTAGTACATTCATATTACATGCTGCAATAAATTCATACACTTAAAATTCACGCAACAACATTCGCATTTAAACATATTTCGTAAAAGGATTAAAGGATCTTGTCACCAATCTACTCTCTTTCATTTTTCGAAATCACTATCCTACTCATTTTAATGTTAATGTCACCAACATACTTGTTAGTTACTTGTTGAGGTCACCAACATACTGTTTTTCAACCGGGAAATTTTTACAAAAGATGATTTGGCTTTGTCATGTAAAATATTAATACATGTGTCATTACCACGTAAGAAATTTAATACACACGTGCAGTTAACTTGTTTACCTTTAAAGTATTAAAGGTTGGTGACATCGAGATATTTTGAACAGGTATGTTGGTGAGATTAGTATTAAAATGAGTAGGATAGTAATCTCAGAAAATGAGGGAGAGTAAATTGGTGACAAAATGTTTTAACCTTTTAGTATATGTGTGCAATATATTTCCATGTTGGAAAAAAAACAAAAAACAAAAAATATTTAAAATTTTGAAAGTAACCGGTTGTCCTGATTACCGATTAATGGTTGGTGACATCGAGATATTTTGAACATGTATGTTGGTGACATTAATAATAAAATGAGGAAGATGGTGATCTCGAAAAATGAGAAAGAATAGGTTAGTGACAAAATGATTTAACCATTTGTAAAATCTTATAGTGAATGGATTATGGTTTTACAAAAACAAATAAAACTTACCTTGAAACTAGGCATGTTTAAGGGTCTGTTTGGTGAAGTAGTTGTAAGTTGTAAGCTGTAGATTGTAACTATATAATGTAGTTTTATTTGTATCGAATTATTTGATAAATTAATTGTGATTTTGAAGTGTAAAATGACATAAAAGGACATCAATATAATAATAATAATAAATATAATAAAAGTAAATTTAATAAACAATATTCATTGTATAAATAAAACACTTAACGGTGAGGTTATGTGCGTACAGATAAAAACACAATTAGAATTACGAGTGTCTTTTTATATACGCAATAGATAGATAGATGGATAGATAGTATCTTTTAAACATAAGAGTATTATTATTATTATTATTTTAATTATTTTATTTGAATAAAGGAAGGCGATCACTTCACATGAGGATATTATTATTATTTTATTCGAATCAAGAAAACAGGAGACCGATAATTTCACAATATTAATGCATGGGCAATTGAGTAAATTAATAGGTGAAAAGCTTTAAAAAATTTTAAACGCTTATTTGTCTGGCTTTTCATTAAAGAATTTTTTAGAAAATCTAAAAAGTGAAAACTGTTACGTTCAAATAAAGCTTTTATTTTTTTAAAAGATTTTTTTGATCAAATTAAAAAATTTTAAATCTTTTAAAAGCTTCACGTGAAGTGTTTCTAGTATCTCAACTCTGTATAACCTTCCTTTCAACCGAGTTCTTGCATCTTGTATTAGAAGCTTGTACGCTTCGTTCTTTTACTTGTACTCTCAAACAAGTATAGCTTTGATATTTTATACTTCATGCTAATTAAACCTAACTTGATATCCAAAGTAAACCCAACTTGGTCACCAAGTAGAGGCATACTAATTGGTCCCCGATTTCAACTTAACAAATATATTTCAGTGACACGTGTCACGTGTATATCGGCCCATAGACACAAAACTCGTATTTAAGTTTTAACAGTCATTTTTTTATCAAACATTTATTTTTTTCTAACATAAAACAATAGTTAAAAACTCAAGATCCACATACCTCAAAACATCTACTACATTATGTGGTATTTTGGTCACATTAATTTATGGGAACGTCAAGCACGCCGTTGAAAACATAATTAATACATTCAGTTTACGAATCACATGTTTTTGTTTTTAATTTTTTACCTCTCAATTTCTTCAAATATGTTAGAAATCAGAATTATTGATTACTCGAATGATACTGAAAGTCGTGATTCACTTGAAGATTGAAATATTTCGTTGGTACACACGAAATTCCAATCAGATAAAATTCAGTATATTGCAGAAACTAGTATGTGAATTCGTTATAATTTTTTGTACCAAATGATATGAATAAAACTGACCAATAAGCGGTTACAAAAAACTATTTTTCAAACGTTTTTAATCATTTTCAAATGTGCGGGTCAAATCGGGTTTCTTTTCCAATTTCTAATGGCTTTGCCCCTTGGACCCCGCTACCAGGGGCGCTGCCCCCGGATCCCCGTTGGACCTAAACGAATTAAAACAAGCGTGCATCCCGCACCACCAAACTTGTTTAATATTCATTTAGATCAAATATGTCAAATAAATTTAATCTTATTACACTTAAATCATATTGGTAATAAATCACCAATAAAATATACATATTCAACCCTTACTTTTTACTGACACCGCCTAATTAGATATTGTTAACGAAACAATTAATTTATTGGAAGGTTCTCAAGTTAGATATTGTTAAGGAAATAATTAATTTTTCTTAATTTATTGGAAGCTTCTCAAGCTAAATTAATTCCACGTTTGCATTACATACTGTAGTATCTATATCTATATAAAAAAAATGACACGCGTAAACACATACATCTTCATTAGGATTGAACAAGGATCTATATATTATTTTGAATGACTAACACTAGATGTAGGTAGCAACCACATGACAAGGCTTTTGAAGTGGCAATATAAGTAACCTAAAATAACAAAAAATACTCATGTAGGCCACTAACCTTTCCTCTCTTTGTTATCAAATAATAATAATTTAATTTGAGGTCCAAAGTAAAAGATATATTAACTACTAACAAACCCTTGTCACCTCTACCCTTTATAAATCACATTCATAATTCTCATATACAATAATTAATTTACAAACAATCTTTGCACATTCCATTTGTAGGAGACGAAATCAGTTGAACTTAAAAGAAGAAATCGAAAATAAGACCACGATTAGGAAGGTGACGAATATCGACAACAAATGGCTACACAAGGTGCAATGGGAGACATGTTTTTTCAAGGTGGTGTGTTTGAAGGATGCATCAGTTCGGACGATATGGGAGTTTCTAGAAGACCCTACCATCGTAATTGCAATTGTCGACTTCATAATATGCATGAACATCATTCTCATGGATCTCGAGTGACTAGCGTTTCGTACCCTAGGCGACATGTTTGGTGTGAAGGTTCGTTAGCTATCATGGTTTCGAGAAATGAATTTTCGCCTTGCCATTCTATGGTCATGAGGCCAACAAGTGAACGACTAGAGTAACGAGAGGTTGTTTTTTTTATTAATTTTGGAGGTGATAACGATTCAGAATATTGACAAAAAGAGAGAATTTTATTCGATTAATCCCTTGCATATAAAATTCTTTATAAAACTCACGATATATTGTATAATCAATCAATAATTGGTTTGTTGTTTTATTTTGTTATCAGTTATAAAGAGATTGTTGTATTCATATTTGCATATATAACGGGTATTATATATTGGTATGATTATATATTATTCACTATCTCTAAGCACACTTTTTGGTTTGATATTTTGTTGAAAGTACACTCATATTTTTGTTTTCAGAAAATGGTTTTTGCACCATGCATCTAGTAAGTTAATGGGTAGCCCAATGCCCCAATGTACCATTTTCCAGGTAGACTAGATGTGTTTGAAGTCAAAAGTACTATCCAGCATCTTAGTCATAAGTACCATCTGCTAGTACTATCTGTTCTGTTGAGTCATGATATATTTTTCGAATTTTATTACTTATTTTTGGGACACGCATATAAATTATGTAACAAACTAATATCCACATCAAGTGCTAGCTAGCATGAGTAGATACCAAACCAACAACCTAAAATTAGCCATATACTATAGAAAATAACAATTCAACCCAACAGATGTACGCTTCAACAAACAGCAGGTAAGCTCGATGTTCGGTTAAGTTATAGTATTTATTAGAACCACACTAAATCGTGTTGTTGCACATCTTTATCATCATATCACACACTGAAGGATATCATATATAAATAACTAAAAGAATAAATTCTTTCTTTGCTTTTCATTTTATTCCACCGGTCGTCTCTGACATCAAATTTACCTTCAAAAACACAAATTTTACAACGGATTCACCAATATAATTTTATTGTTAAATTTTTAAAGTTTTTAGTATTGTTCCATTGTTAACTCCATTGATAATACCCAATGTTACCAAAAAGTTCATTTGTTATTTGCAATAGTGATTAATGTTATGTCAAGTTGTGACGTTTGATGTCACAAACGATTGTTATGACATATGTATGTGGCATACATTACGATATGAATCCATCATAGCTACGGAGCAAGAGCATTATTACAATCTCTTGTTTACTCTTTAGGGTTTGGACACAAAAAATTGTCGCGACATATTTATGTTATAAAGTCTTGCTATATGAACCTATCGTTCCGTAAATACTCTATTTACCACCACTAGTCTACTTTTTAGTCTTTAAGTTTGCTTTTTGTTGTATTTATTAGTAGTATATTGTACTCCATCCTTCTCATTTATCATTTTCATTTTGCAAGTATACATCTCATGCGTTCCACTTTTATTGTAGTTCATCCTTAAATAATCTTATGTTATATTGATAATTAATTATTAATTATTATAATTACAATTTAAAATCATTTTAAGTGATTAAAAAACTGCGTGGATTTATATTTGTGAAAGAAAATGCATTAGAAAATGGAAGACAAAGGACCATTAATTGTTGACCCTCCCAGCTATATTGAATGAGAAGAGCGGTTATTGGTTGCCTCTCACACCTACTTGCCCACTTCTTTAAATTTAATGTTGACTTTATTGTCCCCAACTGTATTATTAGTCGCATCATTATTTTTTTATTATTATTTATTTATTTATGCACTACTTATTTACCTGTCCATACCAAGCTGTGGCACAAAGATTTCAGTAACTTGTGTTATATTTCTATTAAGTCGAAATGAGTTAATATTCGCCCACATATCTCAGTGGTTTGCCCCTTTTAGTTATAAACAATTGGTCGCTAGTTCTGAGTCCAGGTGCCAGCTTCTTTTCTTACCATTCTCCTTTTTCTTATCTTATTTCCCCTTTGTTTCCATTTATAGTTTTTCAATGTCTTAAAAGAGATGTAAATGTTACACCAACTATCATTTAAAAATTCCCAAAGAATAAGAACTTGACTATGGCATTTTAGTAATTATCATAACAATCAAGGCCGATTCTATATCAAATCAGTTATATAAGTAGCATAAACCCTCTTCAATCATCCATTCATCCCACCTCAAAGGAACAATAAACACAAAATCCCAATTAAAAATAAAAAAGAAAGATGTCTCTTGTAACAGAAGAAATTAGAGCAAGTGCATCAGAAGTTTACCATGGGGATGCAATATGTCAAGAAAGGTCAAAGTTTTTGCTCACAGATATGGGACTACCAAATGGTATCTTGCCTTTAGAGGACATCGAAGAATGTGGGTATGTCAAAGATACTGGCTTTGTGTGGCTTAAACAAAAGAAAGAAAAGAAACACAAATTCGAAAAAATCGGTAAGCTTGTTTCGTATGGAACCGAGGTAACTGCTTACATAGAAAAGTTCAAGATCAAGAAGTTGACAGGAGTTAAAACTAAGGAGCTTTTAATGTGGATCACATTAAGTGAGATCACAGTTGATAATCCGTCAACCGAAAAGATTACTTTTAAGGCCACTTCTGGCCTTTATAGGACCTTTCCGGTTTCGGCTTTTCAAGTTGAGGATGTTAAGAAAGATGTTATTGAGGAACTTAAGAAGGATCTTGGAAGTGTTGATGTGGCTAAGGAACCAGTTGTTGTTAAGGAGGTTTAATTTGATTAAGTTTTTTCATTACATATGTATCAATTAATGAATTAAGTAATATTTACTTTTATGAATGAATTTCACTTTAATTATGTTGTATCATGGATCAATAATTAGATATCTAATGCTCCATGACTTCATTTTTACTTGATTCATGAAATTATATATTTAATTTGTTTGTATGATATTGTATTATTTTTTCTTTATACTATAATCTAAGAAATTGTATGTTGTTGTCATATATATTTAATCTAATTGTGTTGGGAGTACTGTTATACTTCAATCTTGAGTGCTACCTGCCACTAATTTTCATGTATGTTTTGAAAAACAGAACACAATATCTTAGAGATATGATGCCGAAAGATAACCTAACACGAAATTAGATAGCTAGTTAAAGATCGAAGAGTAAATTCTGTACGATTATGTCCTTGTCTCGGCAAAAAGGTGATTCTGAACACACACAAAAATATCGGGAGTTGATAGATATTTATTTCGGAAAAGATTAGAGCATCATTTTCATCTTTGTTTGCTTCAAGGGTAGAAAATGACTTATAATTAGAAACATTTAACGCTGCCATACTTTTAATATCATAGCATAACTATTTAGTTAACAAAACTACTATACTTCTACATCACATAAAGTTAAGTTAGGTCTGCCTAATTTTGCAGGGTCTAATAATTTCATTTAAGTAAATAATTACAGGTATAACTTTTGTAAATATGGTTGGATTAGTTACTTGTTATGCCCATGATATATTAACTGAAAGACCCATTGAACCCACTTCATTAATGAAAAAAGTGAAGCTGAATAATATTCTTGTAGGATTTTACTAAACATATTAACAAGCAGTGTCCTGCCTCTCCATCTTAGTGGTTTTAGTATTAGAAATACATGTAATAATTTAGTAGAATTCAAGTCCAAAGACAATCTATCCTCATAAATAACTTATTTGTGTGGACAAAACATTAAAATAACTCATTTTCTTTACAATTTTTTGATTTGTTATAAAAATTTCAGATACACTAACTTTAATCTTTAACACTGATTTGTTAAATAACGTTTCAATGGAATTTAACGTGAATATCGTCGGCAAAAGGTTAGCAAAAGTGGAAGGTACTGAATTAATTGGTGATAATATGTGATTGGATTCAAAACTATAGCACCTGAATTAATTTGTTCGTATTGTCAATTTGTTATGCTGATCGAGAGTGATATATAATCGTTAATTATATGACTTTATGAAATAGTACATGTTTCACGCGTTGACATGACTTGGTATCAAAAGTAACCAAACCAAATCGATGTCAGACCATCATGAATTCAAGATCCAACCAAACAAAAATCCATCAATATATCAACAGCTTCTGATGGATTCGATGTGTAGCTGTTTAGATTAGACTACAACGCATTAAAGTTCGTTGTTACACATCTTTATCATCATTTAATGAACAGATCGATCGAATGATATCTCATTGTAAATACTCGATCGGCATTCATTAATGAGTATAACAAGACTGTGCATGTACTCTAGAAAAATAATGTTTCAGGGAAACAAATTAATTAATGGTCTTTGACTTTCAACAAAAGAAGCATGACTTTTATTTTGCCACTATTTTTCTTTTAAATTGTTTAGCGGGCAACTAATTATCATTCACTACGATTATTCTCACGCTTTCTGTTTCCTACTTATAATTGTGTAATTTCTAAGTCGCCATAAAAATATTCGTTATATCAAGTTGCATAAATGATCAATTTCACCCCCTCAATTTGCGATCTTAGGGTTTAGTAGCCCATACCAATAACTAGATTTCTGGACAGGCTAAGAGGTTGGAGACTTAATTTCAATAGGACGGAATTATTAAAGATATATACTCTAGTAGATTCTAAACAAACTTCTATTTTGTTCTTAAATTATGTGTCATAAAATACTGTAATACTTCTATTATGGCACACTCATTAGAGCACGGATCAGCTTCGGGCTATAACGCGAGTTAGCTCGTTAAATACGAGAGTATAATAGTCATCTTAACAATAAATAGTGTAATTTTTAAGTAAATTACAGAAATATTCGTGTAACTTTTTTTTAGATTTTAAATTCATTTGATTTTATTTTATTTTCTAAACAACCTTTTCGATATAATTAATTAGTTTAATTACTTAGGTTTAAAATCTTTTTGTGTAACGCTTTAATTTCTTTTTTTACTGCTTAATTTAATTAAAAATTATTTAGTATTCTTATTTAATTATATTTAATTTAATCTTTAATAAGCTTTTTAATTTAATTTCGTAAGTTATCATTTACCGTCGACAAACCATTTTTTAAATTGATAGGATATGAACAAGAAAAACAAAAAATAAAATAGAACACAAATACTGAAAATGACCACAACTTATGTAAAATGGAACACAAACATGTAGGTTGCCGGTGGTAGTCAAATATGATAGTTATTAGTAGTAGTAGTTGTAGTTGTTTGAATAAAATTATGATATTATTAAATGAGTTGGTGCAGATTAAAATATTTATAAAAATTAGAAAAAAATAGTTAAGTTGATTATTTTTGTTGTCAAACAGAAGAAATAAACATTACAAAACAAAATCAATTAAATTAAACTGAAAGCTTATTAAAGGAATAAATTAATAAAAGTACAATCAAGAAAAGAATATTAAATAATATCAAAATTTTGGAAAAGAAAATTACAAGGATAATCCATGTAGTTTGCTAATGGGACAGATTGACGCCCGTTAAATAAAAAAATGATGCTTGTAACATTTAGAAACTACAAGAATGATTTACATAACTAAAAGATTTAGAAACGTGACATGTAATTTAGAACAAATCACATAAAGTATCCGCGTAATTTTTTCTTAAGCTAAACTATAAACAACAATTCCCTATCAACGAGCAAAATTAAAGCAGACTAAACGGTCAAGCCAAAAATAGAAAAATGGATATGCACGTGATTTCATCTTTGCAACTAGATCAAGCCAAAAAGAAGCTCTTTCCAACGTTAATCGTTAAGTGCACAAAAAGTCATAAAAAGGAGGGTGCCTAAATTACCTAAAAAGGTCATATAAGGTTACCTTCGTGTCCGTATATATATGACATATATCCACGTGTCCACATAATCGGCCAAGTGAGAATTTATATAAATACCGGCCAACATATACATGTACACACATACGGAGTTTCTAACAAAAATATTATTAAATTTTTCTTTTTAATTACAAGACGAAGACGATGACACGTGATAAAATTAAGAGACAAAATGGACAGAAAGCTAGAACGAATGAATGACACGATTAGTAATCCTGTGCAATTAGAAGAATTATACTATTATAGTAAAAGTAGTTAATTAGTTGGATAAAAATAACCTATCATTAATTAAATGCCTAACTTCTTTTAAAAGGTCAAATTATGATCACAAAAGAATAGAATGGTTAGTTCCATCAAACTCCTTACACAAACTATAACTAGAAATTCCTATAACTAAGAACTTAAAATGAAAATTTTGTTATTATCACAAAATTAAAAACAAGATCCTATTATATAAGCAGCTTAACCACTTTCCATAATCCATTCATCTCATCAAACACTAACCAAATATATATTAGTTCAAAGTCAAACCAAAATGTCTCTTGTGACACCACAAATTAGGGGAAGGGCAGAAATTTGCCATGGAGATGCAATGTGTCAAGAACAAATAAAGTTGCAACTCACAGAAATGGGACTACCAAATGGTCTATTGCCGGTAAAAGACATTGAGGAATGTGGTTATGTTAAAGACACCGGCTTTGTTTGGATTAGACTAAAGAAACCAAGCAAATACAATAATGAAAAGATCGGTAAGCTTACTTCTTATGCAACAGAAGTAACTGCGTATATGGAGAAGTTTAAGATCAAGAAAATAACTGGTATTAAAACTAAGGAGCTCTTAATGTGGATACCACTATCGGAGGCTACTATTGATGATCCATCAAGCGGTAAGATCACTTTTAGGGTCCCGTCTGGCTTTCACAGATCTTATCCGGTGTCGGCTTTTGAAGTTGATGATGTGAAGAAAAATGTTGGAAGTGTGAGTGTGGCCAAGGATGCACAAGTTAAGGAGGTTTAAGTAACTGTTTTGCACATTAATAATGATGTTATCATTTCATATGTAACAATGAAGTAATTTTTATATTGAAGAATCTCACTCTATGTTATCATGTTATCAATAATAATATTTGAATTAATCATGATTTTCATTTTAAATCAAAAGCATGTTACCTTGCAATACTTAATATGAAATTTAAAGGTTAAGTAAGAAAAGTATAATACGACTGTTTGTGTTAACTTGTGTTGCTATCATAAAAAGATAGTTTGCAACATAGACATAACATGCACTATCTGTTGGTGATTTTAGTGTCACCATTTCATTTTATGTAATGGGACTTATATATGTTAAAAAGAAATCATATTATAGTTTTAATACAAGTTAGTAGGTGCGGGGTGCACACTTGTATTATTCTAGATTGATCTCAGTGTGACCAAAAGGCAGGGATCGAGGGGGCCGCGCCCCCTTGCGGGGTTCCAAGGGGCACCGCCGGTCAGCGGGTAGGAAAAAATACCGAATTACTAGTGGGACCTTAATGTAAAATGTTAGAATTTGGTGGGTTTCTATGGTAAAATTGGTTGGTTATCAACCATAACCGTTTTGGTCTTTGTTCATTCACGAATTTACAGAGTTTGAAACACGAAAATTTACTCTCCAAATTCATACTAGTTTTGATCGAATTTTCTGTGCCAAGAATTTCGATTGTCCGTTTGAGGATTATCCAAGATTGAATTTCTTGTAACCCAGGCATAGGGGAGAAATATCAATTCGAAAAGTGAATTACACGATCTTCAAACAATCCAGTGATCATCAAAGTTTTAACCCCTGTTTCTGTAACACTATCATGACAACTAGATGAGCATTAGAATATTGTTGACGTAGCTTTATGTGGATATTAGAATATTTTTAGTTGCTGCAGTATCGAACTTGTTCTGTACTAATCTCTCTACTTACCAACTTATGTTCGTGTTAGGAATTTCAATGGAACCAACAACTAACAACAATCAGTTCATAATACTGATATCAATCGTTAGCAAAAATAGAATAAAACAACACTCGTGTCATCGAGGTTGCTCTCACAAACAATAAACGGATAAAATCAACCAAGCAAACAAGATAAACGAAACAATACAAACACAAGGGTTTAACGTGATTATGTCTCGTCTCCAACTTGGAGATCGGTTTAGTCCACGAGGCCAAACCAGAGAGTTTTTACTGTTAAATTCGCAGTCCAAGGGTTCTCATTACATACGATATGTTTATATAGTAAGTATATAACTTTGAGAACATGAAAACATCTTTTCTGGACAAACTGACTTTCGCTAGGCAATCAAAGCTCTCGCCCGACGAAACATGATCTATCAAAAAATTCCGCTAGGTGATCCAAATTCTCACCGGGAGACATTGACTTGTTCTGCTTTTGTCATTTTGTTCACGTTAAACTTAATAATCCTAATAGTTCGACTGGATTGATCTGAACTTATAAGAACCAAAAACACAAGATCCTCGCGTCTCCTTCAAGCAACGCTACTTTGTTTTAGAGCTACAAACATTCACATATCCTACCCCACCTATCGTATATATATACATTTTATGTCAAGGAAAAATTGAACCCACAACCGCCAATGTACACCATTTATTTTTGTTCATCAAACCTTTCTTTTGGATATTTGTTTGAACATAATATATTTACGGTATAACTAGATCATATATATGTCATAATTGTTTCAGTTGTATATATATCATATATTTTTAATATAATGTATCTCAAAAGTAGAGGAAAGTTCATTAAAGTATGGAAATTTTTGAAAGTATGAAAGTACAAATCTCAACCGTTGATCTTGATCAAAATAACAAAACCCCCACATTCTTAAAAATTAAATATCTAAAAAATCGTTAGTCAAAAAATTATAAAAAATTGCACCATAAGAATCAGCGTTTTCTCCTCTTCGATTTAAGATCCCACAAGGTAAACTTTCGAAGAATTTTTTTTTTTTCATTTTTTGGTGGGTTTTGAAAATTTGTAACACATGTGTTATAAACAAATAACACACGTGTTACGGGCGACTAACATATGTGTTAGCATCGACTATCGATTGTAACACATGTGATAGTCGTTGATAACACATGTGATAACCGCGGGTAACACTTTTTTGTTAATCCATCATAACACATGTGTTAACCCACAAAAAATAAAAAAGAATAAAAAATTCGTCGAAAGTATGCCTTGTGGGATCTTAAATCGAAGAGGAGAAAATGCTGATTTTTACGGTGCAATTTTTATAATTTTTTGACTAACTGTTTTTGAGATATTTAGTTTTTTAAAAAGTGGGGAAAATTGAGTTTTTGTCATGTGACGCATTTCTATTGGTACTTTCATACTTTCAAAAAAACTCATACTTTAATGATCTCACCTCCTCAAAAGTAATATAAAACGTTAAACATTTATATACTTATCTTCCTGCCTTGTATGTAAGTACGTAACTATTCATTTTGAGTTATTAGTACCTTGTACCAACACGCGATCGTTCATAATAGGGGTTGGCAAAATTGTCTTTAAATAAAAAAAAAATAAAAAATGGACCATTTATGTATTTGGACCGGACCAGATATGCTAGTCCGAACAGGCGAGCAGATCCTGTGTGTTAAGTCTAAGCCGGTGTTCGGTTAGGATGATGACGTGGCTTGTCTTTAGAACACAAAATCCACATTTTTGTCTGGTTTTTCGGCCAAACCTATGCTTCTTATCCTAGCTCAATCAGTTTGACTTCATTCTTTTGCATTTTATCTTCTTACTCACTAGTATTCACTTCGAGAGAAGACTAATTTGTTAGATTTAGTACTGTTAATAATGTTATAGTTATAGTTGTTGTTTTTAGCCTAAGTGGAATCCAAATTTTTCTAACGAATAACTGTAACTTCTTGTCAAACAAAAATGCTTTCAAATTAGTGGGTCTCACTTTTGTCTGCCAGTATACGTACACTAATATCTCCTCATTATAAATACATCCATTTCAATAACTTGATGGATTTGATTTAATGAATTATTGAGGTTTAATTTATTTATTGATCTAAAAAGGTGATTCGTCGAATGGCTGGTAAGATACCAGGAGTTGAATGCGCTCGAAGGAGGAGGTTTCGTGGGAGTACGGGGTGGTCGGATTCTTCGTATGTTATCAATTCGGCTTTTGGGTCAACTAGAAGTAGGGGATTTTATGATAGCCATTTCACAACCACTTCTCTTTCGGTATAGATTAATAAATTTATATGATGACTTAATATATAAGTTGATATGTTATGTTATAATGTCAGCTTCTTGTTCTTTTTATTGTGTGGATTAATTGTGTTTAAAATGTTTGAAAATACTAGCAAAGAAGCTTCGTGAACCAATTGGATAAAGATGTGAAGCTAGGTGGTGAGGCTAGAAAAGCCAAAGAAAGACTTGATGGCAGGCTCAGAAGCCTTTGGAAATCAGAAATCAACAGGTAAGTAATTTTAAGGGTCAAGGTACATGTTAGCATAACAATACTTTGCTTGCTAACATGCACTTGGGACATCTCATATGTTAAAAAAGTTTTCATCTTTGGTTACCCTTTTCCGTTTTCTGATATGGGTTTAAATCTTTTTTACCGATATAGTATCCAAAGTAGTCAAGAAAGACCTAGGGGTGGTAATTTTGTGGATGAAATTGGGAGAAGTCGTCCATGTAGTTCTATGGCGGTTGGAGATTTGCAAATGGAGGTTTTCGGTTCGAAAAAGAGTGGAACGAAGAGGTTTAATTGGGGGAAAGTGGTGTTGAATTGGAAGTCATCGGATCAAGACGAGTGTGCGGTTTGTTTGGACAAGTTTAAGGTTGGTGAGAAGC
This sequence comes from Logfia minima, assembly GCA_963921325.1. NCBI lineage: Eukaryota > Viridiplantae > Streptophyta > Magnoliopsida > Asterales > Asteraceae > Logfia > Logfia minima. The sequence goes on along the minus strand of OY992765.1, from coordinate 2,170,085 downwards.
TAGCGCGTTTGCCTTGTGCGCATAGGTTCCATTCTGTGTGTTCGTTACCATGGTTAGAGAGTCGTGCACACTGTCCGTGTTGTAGAATGAGCGTTTTGGGTTCAAATTGATTTTTTGACTTGCTTTGTTTGTTTTAATTATATGAAGTTATGAAATTATGCAACTTGTAGTTCAAATTATAACTTGTAGGTTTTAGTTTTTATTACTCGTAGTAACTTTTGTGGCCTAATTTACATCTTGTTAATCTTGGTAAGAGGATTAAAAGTAACCGAATAAAAACCAATTAGACTTTGCGGTGACAATACACTATAGAAAAAGAATGTAGATTTAGAAAAAGAAGTCTAATCTAAAAAGGAAATGAGTTGTTAATATTGCTAAAAGGATACAAAGTTATCCAATAAAAAGATAAACAATTTATATCATGTATCATGATGCAACTTTCCGGTGAAAATATAATGTAGAAACAGAATTCTATCGAAATGGAAAATGAATTGAATTACCATGTAAATATTTTTGTAATGTTAAAGTTTGTACAAAGTTATCTCGGTTTAAGACTTAAGTCATCCATTCTTTTGAAAAGAGTCCACTGGAGCCCCCCACCGGTACCGGGTCAACCGGGCAATGTCCCAAGGCGTCAAATGTTAGGTTCACGTTATATTGGACTACGTTCATTTGATCCAACTTTTTGTGTCTTTCACGATATTTTACAATAAGATCACCCAAACGAAGTGATAGGAGGGGATTTGGTCCTCTCTATTCAGCTTCGTCTTTTGTCGGGCAAAAGCACACCTTCGCCGCTAGATATATGAATCACCGCCGGAAGTCTGTTCGAAGTCAAGGTTGAGATCACATGTTCAATTATTTCTTAGCGGTTTTCCCAAAGATCTTTAACATTAAAGCAACCTTCATTTTGCTCGGTCATGGAGTTGTATTTAGTAACGTATATTTATGTTTTGAAATTGAAAACGAAGTCACAATAAAGAGAAAAAGCTTGCTGGTGTTTTAATAGGGGAAACATGAGTTGAGGGAGGTCGGGGACAGTTGGGGAAGACGGTTTGACTAGGTGTGAGTCTCTTGACTTTGTGCATTTATTAATTTTTTTATTATTATTATCACCCTTATAATTAGTTAAAAGTTCGTTTTAAACCCTTTACTATATATATTTTATCAATTTAATTCTGATTTTAGAAGTTTATTTTAATGCAGTACATCTTAAGTCTTAATGGGTCAAAATTATTGAATACTAAAAGTAAGTTTATAGAAAATATTGAATACGACAGGATAATTGATGTAGTCTTGCTCAAACAAACGCACGAGTTGAAGACACCGTTTCATGTGATCTATGTTATAATGGTAATATAAAATTTGCCTACTCGAATTGTAATATTTTATAAAAGACAACGGGATAAAACGTTGTCGCGGTAATACTTAAAAGATTGTGCCTTTTCTTAGAAAACGTTCAGTAGGAGTATTTTATAGCCGACTCGTAACATAGTGCTGATGACCGCCCTGCATTGGACCATAATGAAATTTATTAATTCTAGTTTTTACGTTCTTTTTTGGTTTAAAAAAATGTCCTACAATAGGTACATAAAATCGAATTGTGACTTTGCATTAGTTCACAGTTCTCCCTATTCCTCCATGAATTTCAAAAAGTAATGAGGTTATCTACGACGAGCATTCTTGTTTTCGTAGCGAGTTATTTAATAAAATAGTTTATTATTTGTTTTTGTGATTCTCTAATAGAAATTGTAAGGTTTTTAGATCTTGGACTAATTGGATTCAAAATCCTTTATTAGACTTTCTTACGTAATTTTTGCTAGCTTATTGTTAGTTTTTATTAAATCTCGGTCATTAAAAAAATATTTATTTGTCAAAATGATCCTTTGCTTTTTCATAGCCAACATTTTTAGGCACGTAACTTTCAAAATTTTAATTTAAGGGACAAATTACAAAAATAAAGTATAGACTTCGTCCCTCAACTCTTCATCAACCTATAGGACCAAATTTTTGTTGCATCTTTTGTCTCAAATTGTGGACTTGGTTGTAGCTTTTAAAAAGCTATCAACCAAACATAACCTTAGTCCGTTTCTTTTTTCAGCTCATTTCATTCGCAGCTTATTTTGATTTGTTAAACTAATTTAGTGAAATGCACCATACTGATCGAATCCGAAGTTCATTTCATCGGATATAATCAATTCTCTTGTTTATCGAAACTCTAAAAAAAGAAAAGATCAAAATAGCATGAAAACATATTATCCGATTATATCTCAACTAATTTGACTAAAATCAAGAAAAATTATTTGAGTGAAAGTATCAAGGGTTACATATTTAATAATTAGATTTTTTATTTAAAAAAATACAATAACATGTCGATATATATAATCCTTAAAGCAGGAGCAGACTTAAGTTGTAATCAACATAACACGCCCTATCAGTCAATTAAACCAATATTGTATAAATTCATTTTTAAAATTATTACTTTTATAAGAGCGATATAGTTCATTTTTAGAAGGTGCATTTTGCTATAAAAAAAATTTATAATCTCGATTGATTACACACTTGCCTTCAAGTTGAAGGGTACAAGTTCAATACTTGCTAGCTTAGCATTTTTTTAGGCGTTACATTTTTAGCGTTTTGTCGTTATAGTTACTTAAACTGATTTTCTATTCTAATTCCAATTGCTAACTGTTCTTATTTCTCCCTTATGATAGACATATGATACTCTAGGAAACATAAACAGTGTGATCCTTTATCTAAGCATGTTTTATAATGTTGATATGGATAAACTCAACATTGTACACATATATGAAATCATTGTTGAACGTCTTTTAAATTTTATAACATCTTTTTATTCTTTAACCTTTTATTTTATTTATAAACTTTTATAACATTAACAATTGTAAAAAGTTTCTGTTACTGCAATAAACATCATTGATTTTATTGGGTTTCATTTTCAGATTTTGTCTTGATAAATTAGGAAATAAGGCAAGTTTTAGACCTTTTGCCCCTGATAACCAAATTTTTTAAGTCCGCCACTCCGTTAAAGACCTTTCAATGTTATCACACCAAAGTGTCAATTAGATGGATCATCTATTGACGTTTCTTATAAGATTATGAACCAATTAGGGAAGAGAACTAAATATTCATAGTAGAGCGATCTGAGACCCTCTTGTCACATTACTGTGTTTCTAGAGGAATTAGGTATTTAGGTGTCCTTTTTATATTGCAGAAAATGTATTGTTATTTAAAAATGTGATGAATGTATTGTTGTTCTCTTCGTATTTTATATCTATTTGTTCTTAATAATTGCCGTTTTATTTGTGACTTCTATAATCCCAAGAAGCATTTCATAACGAATATCCAAGTTCCCTAATCAAATACGGAGTAAACTACATAGATCGAACAAATCGATTTTTGGATGCAAAATATTGAACTCAAGTTAATCAAATTTTGAGGATTATATCTTTTTTCTTTTTTTCTTAAAGCAAATTTTTAAACAGATAACATTTTTCCTATTCAAGTTACTCGAAGAGGATGAACATTTATAGTTACTGAAAAACATACGATAGTGATCATCTTTTATATATATCTATATATGAAATAGGTCATTTTTAGGGTAGAGTTTGATTTATATACAAAAACTTTTATTGTAAAATAAATAAAACAATATTTCAATCAAATAGTAAATTAGTAATATTGCTTGCACAATCATAACTATTTAATGAAAATAAAACAAGCTTTTTACTTTTTATATATGCATATCTATATATTTTACCCATATACGGAAAATTAAAAATGAAGCTCGTGTATTCACTGATCTATTTTATATAGGGCTTATAAGTTAATATTGGTACATATTCAACTCAGAATATTTCAATCTCTTTTTGTGTTGTCGGATATTTCGTTATTATTTTACACCTTAATTTTTAATTTTTTATAAATGCACGTATATATATTTTATCAACACATGAAGTACTAAACAATTATGCAATTTAACGCTTAACATTATTAACTTAATTAATATAACACAAAAGTATCAAAACAAACTCCAAGAAATCGTAAAACAAAATATCCATACTCAATTTTTCGTACGTATACTATTAATTAATTTTTATATTTGATAGATATGATAATTTATCTGAGTCCTTATCCGATTCTATTGTTTTCTTTTTTTCCCTTTTTCTGACACACCATATTCTTTATGTTTAAAAGACTTGATAGTGTATATCTTAAATAATATATAAAAATTATACATGTGATATCATCATCTTAAGTTAAAATCTAATTAACCAATCAAAATTTATAATTTAATTAAAATAAATTTCAGTGATCCTGTTAAAAGCAATCAATTGCTTCCCTTGCAGTGATCCTAAAGCTGATAGCAATCGACACAAGTTTGGGCCTCCAACTAGAATTTTCATGAAAAGATCCAGACTAATTATAAGTGTTGCTAAGTTTCTTTTATCACATGAAGGTATGCTACACTTTATATGCAGACTATAATTGCTCTTAATTTTGCTTTACACAATTTCTCCATTCTTCACATATGGCATTTAAGTTCCATATAATGACCAATGATCACTATCTATCACCACTCAAACACTTCTTACTGTGACTGTCTTCAGTTTTGTTTTTGAAGCTATCTGTTGCGACTAAGTTTACTGAACAATATCAGTCAATTGTCATTGCAGGTGCTAACTGGAAATACTATCTCGGGATAATTTGGAAGCTGATGTAGCGAGTGAGGTTTTATATATATTTTTGTGCAATTTTGTACATGTATTTTCTATCGCTTAGGATAACTCCGTTTGTGAGTAAATCTATCCTGTTAACCAGGCAGACTTGATATATGGTAACTTGCACATTAATGTTACAGTTTTGTAGGTAATTATTATTATTATTATTTATTATTTATTTATTATTATTAAACTAAAAGAATAATTGCAATCAGCAATATATACTGTCTATTCCAACAGGGGCACCAGCTGAGCCAAATAGGTCACCATCATTCGTAATGGATCAGGTTGGGCAGGTTAACACGTTGGTTCAAATAGTTTTCTCCTTGTTATTTCATTTATTCCTAAAACCAGTCAGTACTTTTATCAAACACCTAATGTGCATCTTGTAATCCTTATCATTTACGCACATTACTAAACCTAACGAACAAACATAGCATATTTCTACACGAGCCAATATTACACATAAGAAGCAGTATAATACAAAACTGTGGTATGATTTATAAGCTATATACATGTAAATTGGATGATAAAACAGGGCACTGACTTGATGATCAGTGAGTGCCATCATTTGAACGATGGAGTTCAACCGAATAAGATATTTCAAACTTTTATAAGGGGAAATGATCTTTACATAAGCACTAAAAAGTCAGAAACTTAGTGGTGAAATTATAAGTAGTTTTCTATGTTCTAGTCTTAACGTTACGCAAGTTATGTAGCGTTCACATTGACCTCTAACTTGGTGGTGAAATTATAATTTGTCACGATCAACCGCATCATTCCGACTTTAATAATTTTCTGCTGCATACTAATATATATTATAAGAAATTACAACTATGTTGCACAGATCAGAACCACACACAACACACTCAGAAATCTGTTATTATGTCAAGAACAGATTCAACCAAACTCAACCAAGAAAGAAATTACAAGTCACTCTTACATACAGACCAACAATCATTTACAGATATGATTGAGATGTTTAAACAGAAAAGAGTAGTAGAACCATCAAGATGATGAATACACTACCAGAACCCTAATACGATCGTTTCAACTGAGAGAGAGAGAGAGTGATATTATATTTTGTGCGTGTTAAAAAAACACAAAATATATTATCCTGATTTTATATTTTTCCTTTCTTTTTGAAAAAATTTAACTATAACTATAATTATTTACAAGTTTATCAATCAAATTTTATATATCCTTAAACGTATATCAACTTTCACTTTATTGTATTCAAATTGACCATTTTATATATATGCTCTCCATGTGTTACAATGATAACTTGACATGTTTATTGTGGTTGTCGACAGTCGACACAAGTATATGAAAAAGTTTGAAAATTTATGGTTCAGCACTATCATACGACATGTGTAATAGATTATTAAGAATACATTAAATTATAGGCGACAAAATCTTCGTCGATCGAATATGACATTTTAATTCATTTTTATTTTTATTTAGATGGATAATGGATAATAATAAAAAAAGTTGCCCTATATTTAAAGACTAATGACTAATGACAATATATTATTAATGTGTAAATGTAACGTGTTGTTAACATCATCTAATTTAAAGACTGCAGGTTAAAATAGAGGAACTGGATTTGCAAATATCGAAAACTTGGTTAATAAAATTCATGCTTGTTGATTGATCAATAGTGTATTAGGGATGATCATGATTTGGTGGAAATCGCTTAAACAGGCTAAATCGATGTGATTTGGTCGGGTTTAATTTTTATAATTGGTCTAGTGAGTTAAATTTTTTTAAACTATCATATATGATTTCATTTTTGATTTCAAGACTTAAATCGACCGTTTAAATCAAACCGAATCCATTATATTTTTTTATATATAGACTTTATAAGTATCTATCTATCTAATCTAATTATCTAATTATATATTAATAAGAAAGTGATTAACAAGTTGATTTTTTGAATTTGACCAAAATAGAGCAATCTCAATTATTAGATGCGATTTTCACAAATTAAGATCTAACTCTTTATTCATTTCATGACTTCATGAGTATTTACACTCTTTGTTATTGACTAATATACCCTTAATAAATTATACTAACATTTACCTATTAGTTACCACATTGATTGATTAGTAACTAGCAAGTTATCCGCGCGATGCAACAGGAACACATTATATTTTATACGGTGAGCATCAAGTTTGTTTATATAATTTTAGGTAGTTCAATTTATTTGTATCTAGTGATTTTGTATTGCATAGAGAAATTGTTTCAATTGGGTAATACATAATTGTAAGGAAATTAATTGTTTCATTTTTTATGAATATTATTATGCAATTGATTTAGCATAATAGTACTATTTCTTAGTTTATTAATATTTAATTTAATTGATAGTATAATGGGTTTTTCTATCTCCTTTTTGTTAAATTTTAAGACAAAACACGTAAATGCTTAATAAGTATTTTAAATTACATTAGTTAAATATCAACTACTAAAATCAATGAGAATGAGAATATATAGGCACAGCATTCCGAAATAACATTTACCACATATATAATCAAACGTGTTGACGAAAAAATTTATGATACTATAAATGTTGACACTCTGCTTTGTGGGATTTATGATTGTTGAAAAAATACATATGAAATGAGTACTGATGCTGTTGTTTACTTACTTTGCTATTTTGTTGTCATTGAGCACAACTAATTACGCCGAATTAAGAAACTATGAACTATGATGTTTCTTACGGGCTATTGCTCCAGCAAGAGATTAGGGTAATGATTCTGATTAGTAAGTTCTCATCTTTTTGTTCATATTATTTCGTGGTTCTACCGATCTGTTGTATATCCATTTGATTAATCCCGTTATTATTATTATTATTATTATATACTAAACATATAACAGGGTCTCTACGTTTAAATGTAATCAATTTGATCGTAAGTGATACATAATTGCTCCCCACATTCCTTAGTGATCACTTGACATAGTTGTCATGGAAAAGAAATGCATATAAGAAAAAACTTACCCAGCTAATACATTAACTTCAATGCGACAAAAACTTCGTCCATTTGAATATGATATTTGAAGTTCACTTCTTTTATATAGCTAACAGGACTGTTTGATTGTACAAAAATCCAACTAATAGTTATAGTTATCAAGTATATATTTGTTTACCGCTTAAAAAACAATTAAACTCTTTTAATTATGTGTATTGTCGTGTGATGTTATAACATTTATGATTGATTTCATTATATGTGAATACTCTCTTGAACTGGCTGTTAAGTGAGTTTGAATAGTATCTTTCAAATAATGTCTTTAAAATCATAAAATACATAGAACCATCAGTGTTGTCAGTTATCAGCGTTAACTTTTTAACTAAAGACAATCTATGATTAATATTGCGTCTTCTAGTCTTATGATCATGTATAGTAATATATTTGCTAAATATTTCAAACTATATGTATATTTTGCTAAACAACTAAAGGATATGAAAGGTCATCGCTACCCTTAGAATAATTTTAAATATTTTTAGTTTTCTATGATATAGGTATATGTGCCACCTAACCCAAGGAGCGTTGAAATTAACTTCAACTTTAACTTAATAATTAAGCATAACCCTCACCCTTTATATATATTCCAAACTCCTCATATACCAAACACAATAATATCACAACCAACAACCAGTCAACCACAAGATATTTTTTCATAACTTAACACAAAGAAAGAAAGATGACTAAACCAACACCACCATCAAGCCACCACCACACACCACCTCCTCCTGCCCACCACACACCACCACCTCCCGTCGTTCACCACCCTACACCACCAGTTGTCCACACCCCTCCACCTCCTGTTGTCCACCACCCTACACACAAGCACCACTGATGATCAGATCTAATATATATGTTATAGATCTAGTATATATAGCACCATGTGTTGTTAAGTTAAAGTTTCCTGCTATGCTATTTTATGTTGATCATAGCATATATATGGTCTACTCTAGATGACTGGATCATATTCTAATTTCCTTTTCTACTTTTGGTATCAATAATTGTGGTGTTATGTGAGGATCTATCATGTGTTTTAACTAGTTATTTATGTATGTTCTAATGGTTTAATTAATGAATGAATCTATACTCTTTATGTATATGTGTTTGAAACATATGATCCTCGCTTCTGGTTGATATCTTTCTTAATTATTTGAATAAGGAATTATCAAAAATTAATATTGATTGGTACACTAAAGTTACATTATGACGTGTCTGTACTGTGAAATTCAACAGTTGTACAGATTGGTTATAAATCATTATGTTTGATGTATTTTTCAATCTGCCATTTGCATATATCACGAGTCGCTTGTGGCTTTCAACAAATGCTCTGCACTAAAACTGTGATTGCCCTCTCGTCTATATAACCGATTTATTGTAATCTTCATAATAATAATCATAATACCATGTATTAAAGGCAATTATTGGCTTTATCAAAACGTTTCACAAGCTTCACTGATTATCAAATTTCCAATTTTCGTACTGTTTGTGGATGGTCTCTTGGGCAAAGACGCCCTCATGTAAGTATATTACTATTCTACTTATATACATTTAGACATTTAATTGTCGTACGCTATTGTGAAGGGGTGTATTGGTCAATATCTGCTCCACACAAATTGCCGAAGCTGTGCCAGACCTCTACCTGCTTTTGTGTTTTTAGGGTTTTTTGTAATTTCGCTAATATACTAAAATATACCACAAATAGTGCCCACCAATATTGACGTTTATGAGGCACGTTAGATGGAAAATGAAAGGGATAATAACTTAGACATACAAAATTGGTTAAGTATTTTACGTATTATCAACTCAAACAAAAAAATCGCCTCATTTCGCAAGATCGAAATTTCAATATTTCGCAATAAACTAATTTTTTTGTTTTGTTACTTCATAATTTTTTCATATGTTCTCTCTCTCTCTGACAGTTGAAACACCACTCAAAATTGAGGTTCTAATTTTGTTCATTTGTATTTGTATTTGTATTGTTGATACATGAGCCGTTTATAGGTTAGTTGACATCGGTGTATGTGTGGTTGGTTTCTTATATCATTCACAGATTTTGATTGTCTGTTATTTTTTGATTGAATATACTAGCTAATTTTTCAGTGATAAGTTCAAGTTAATTATTTGTTAGTATTCTTAATGCGTAGTGTAATGTAAATGTGCTAAGAAGCTAATGATCGCAGCGAAGCGCGAGGCCACGTTCCTTGTTAAATACAATGATCTATAAATTGTTGTGAAAAAGGGGCTATAGCATGCTTTAATTTGCTCTACAACCAACTTATGCATATTTCTACTAAAAGTACCGTACAATCAAATATAGTGTTTGTTTCTTGTACATAATTGAAGTGGTAAATAAGCACAATTTTTATTCATTTATTCAAAGTCGTCCAAGTAAGAAAAATCGAGTTCTATTCGTGAACCCTAGATATGACTACTTGTTCAATGAATACTCGTACAAGTTATCTGACTTCTACCTTGTGTACCCCTTGATAACTTGACTCTCATGATTGAAAATCGAGTTTTGAATGCATCAAGGTGGTTGAGTCAAGCTCGAACAACTTTGCTCATTTGCAAAACTTGCAACACTAGATATGACTACTTGTTTAATTTAGTATTATAGGAAAATTATACGAAAGACATTTTTCATGTGCAGGTTACTCAGAAATGGCTCTTTTTCTTCCACTTAGATGTAAACGACATAACCGGAGTATCTCATAATCGTTTCCGCCCCTTTTCCTCATCACCATCAAAACGTTTACCTAGCTATTAATGTTACGTTACAACAAATTAAACCATTTAACAAAAACTAGTATACATAACACAAATTGTATACAATAAAATTACTTTGTTTAGTTTCCGTTTAGAGAGATTTATTAATTTAGCGAAAGAATACACTTTTCGTTTACTTTATTTTTTGTAATGCATTTTAAACAAGGTAAAATTCCAGCACATTATATTTTATTTAGAAGAGAACATTCCGTTTATAGGTACATCTCCAAAAGATCAAGAAAACAGAGTAACTTTTCTCGTTCAAAAGCAAGTGTATCGTTCAAAAGAGAACTTAACAAAATAATCGTCTTTTTCAAAACAATTAGGTTAAAAGATCACAAAGATCAAAGTTTTGGGCTTATAGTGTCACTACTCAAAACATTAGGGGTTAAAATGAAAACCTTTCAATTAACACTAAACCGCCTAATTGGAGTAAAAAAGGGCAACGAATCTGAGCCCCTATACACACTCACGCTCAGAAACCTTAAACCCTTCTCTCCGAAACCCTTTCTCCGGTCAGCAACCGTCACTCTCTCCGGCAAATTTTCAGGTTACCTTTCCCTTTACCTCCTTACACATATATACATATATTCATTTATCAATTGATTATTAACTTTATTTAATTACATTTCCTGTGAATACCTATAAACACGAAAACCTAATTCGCTAAACCTAATTTATATTACACTAATTTTTACATCGTGTGATGTTAATTTGTACCACAAGTATATATTTTGTATTACTATTTGCCTATATATACTTGGAATCTGGTTTCTAATTAGGTAAAATTGAGTATTGATGTAATGTTGAAATGTTAGTTTTCTTTTGAAAACAGGATGGATGACAGTTTATATGATGAGTTTGGAAACTACATTGGACCGGAAATTGAGTCTGATCAAGAGAGTGATGGAGACGAGGACAATGAGGATCTCGCATTACAGCCAGATAATGATAGGGTTGATTCTGATGATGAAAATGGAGTTGTTGGCGTTGGACACAACGGTTGGATGACGACCGGTGATGATGTCGATATGGAAAACCAAATTGTTCTTGCAGAGGATAAGAAGTATTATCCGACTGCTGAAGAGGTTTACGGCGAAGAAGTGGAAACGTTGGTTATGGATGAAGACGCACAACCACTTGAGTTGCCGATAATTAAGCCTGTTAGGGATATTAAGTTTGAAGTCGGTGTTAAAGATTCATCAACGTATGTGTCAACTCAGTTTCTGTTAGGTTTATCTGCAAATCCTACTTTGGTTAGGAATGTTGCTTTGGTTGGACACTTGCAGCATGGGAAGACGGTTTTTATGGATATGTTGGTTGAGCAAACGCATCATATTTCGACGTTTGATCAGAATAGTGAGAAGCATATGAGGTATACCGATACAAGGGTAGATGAGCAGGAACGGAGGATATCTATCAAGGCAGTTCCGATGTCACTTGTTCTTGAGGATAGTAATTCAAAGTCTTATATGTGTAACATCATGGATACACCCGGGCATGTGAATTTTTCTGATGAAATGACTGCTGCACTCAGGCTTGCCGATGGGGCAGTGTTGATTGTTGATGCTGCTGAAGGAGTCATGGTAAGTCTTGTGATATGTCATTCCTTTGATCTTGCATTAAAATAAATAATTGATATGTAAATTAATAAACTTGTAGTATTTTAGTCAGTTACATGCTTTTCTAATTTGTATTGTTTATACATATTACATATTATATTATTTGACATTAATTCATGAACAGGTGAACACAGAGAGGGCTATCCGGCATGCGATTCAAGATCGCCTACCTATAGTAGTTGTGATTAACAAGGTATTCTTTTTATTTGGCTTTGCGTTTGGAACTGATGTGATCAGAGTTTACTTATCAGTTCTTCAATGTTTAGATTGACTATATCTGTTTCTTATTAGTCGATTATTTAGGGGTCAAATTGTTGATTTTATACTAGTTGCTACAAAACTGGTTATCTATTGCTTTATATTATCTTTTTATCCCTCGTTTCAAGCCATTTTGGAGACCTTTGTTGCCAGTTCACAAAATATCTCCTTCTTTTCGGTAAATCTTATACAGTATTAAATATAATAATTATCTATTGCTTTATATTATCTTTTTATCCCTCGTTTCAAGCCATTTTGGAGACCTTTGTTGCCAGTTCACAAAATATCTCCTTCTTTTGGGTAAATCTTATATAGTATTAAATATAATAATTATCAGGATTTTCAAAGACTTATAAATATGATTACTACAACTTTTGACAGTAGAAGCACATCCAAACACTATCTTCTACTTACAACTACTTATTTGATTCTGTTTATTTAATATCATACATGCACTTTCAACATACTCATCCAAATATCTTCTATACGTGGCGGTTGGAAAATTTCGTATGTATTGTAAATGTACCAAGAACTTCTGTAGTTTTACATATTTAAGATTCTGATTTTACCCATCATGTAGGTTGACAGACTAATAACGGAGCTTAAACTACCGCCTAAAGATGCCTATCATAAGCTGAGACATACAATTGAAGTCATTAATAACCACATCACTGCAGTGTCTTCAACTGCTGGAAACGTTCAAGTTATTGATCCAGCTGCTGGAAATCTTTGTTTTGCTAGTGGGAGTGCAGGATGGTGTTTTACTCTGCAATCATTCGCCAAACTATATGTTAAGCTTCACGGAATTCCTTTTGATGCCAACAAATTTGCTTCTCGGCTTTGGGGAGATAATTATTATGATCCAACTACTAGAGGTTTTAAGAAGAAACAACCTGCAAGTGGGGCTGAAAGGTCATTTGTGCAGTTCATTCTCGAGCCACTTTACAAGATATACAGCCAAGTAATTGGAGAACACAAAAAGAGTGTGGAGACAACTTTGGCGGAACTTGGTGTGACTCTCAGCAACGCCGCCTACAAGTTGAATGTGAGGCCTTTGCTCAGGTTAGCTTGCAGGTCGGTTTTTGGGTCAGCCACCGGTTTTACTGACATGCTGGTTCACCACATCCCTTCTGCTAAAGATGCCGCATCTCGAAAAGTTGATCATATTTACACTGGTCCTAAAGATTCAAGTATTTACAGTGCCATGGAAGATTGTGACCCCTCTGGTCCGCTTATGGTTAATATTACAAAATTGTATCCCAAGTCCGATTGTAGTGTTTTTGATGCATTTGGAAGGGTTTATAGTGGTGAACTCCATGTTGGCCAGACGGTTCGTGTGCTTGGAGAAGGTTATTCACCGGATGATGAGGAAGATATGACTGTAAAAGAAGTAACAAAATTATGGGTATATCAAGCTCGTTACAGGATACCTATCAATAAGGCTCCTCCTGGTTCTTGGGTTCTTATTGAAGGTGTTGATGCTTCAATTATGAAAACTGCTACTCTTTGTAATTCAGAATATAATGAGGATGTTTACATATTTAGGCCTCTTCAGTTTAATACTCTCCCAGTGGTGAAAACGGCAACTGAACCATTAAATCCTAGTGAGTTACCGAAAATGGTTGAGGGTCTTAGAAAGATCAGCAAGAGCTATCCTCTAGCTATTACTAAAGTTGAGGAGTCTGGAGAGCACACTATCTTAGGTACTGGAGAGTTGTATCTAGATTCTATAATGAAGGATCTCAGGGAACTATATTCAGAAGTTGAAGTCAAGGTATTGTCTTTATTTTCGCTAGTCCAATTGTTACTTATAGAGGTGGCAAAATGGATGGGTTGGACGGATCCGGTGTGTTGGGAATGAGTCAAAGTTTTCTAACGATTGAAACAAATCACGTTGGATTGACCTGAATATTAGCGAATATGCATATGATTTATTGGTCATTCTAATATAATTGCACTAGTAATATGATTTCAACAATAATAAAATATTTTGAATGAACTTATTTAGGATAATGAATGTATTAAAGGGTGACTTTTTGCCCTATATGATCTGTATTAGGTTTATCTATTTTTTTTTTTCTATTTTTGTCTGCTTAATATTAATCTCTCTATAGCATTGATGATGAGCCATTCGTAAGTAAAACTGTTAACATTGCCACCTCTAGTCATGCGTTTTACTTTCAAATTGATACTTTTTTTTGAATATATTTCGGCATGCTTTTCTGTTGGTGATTTTTTCATGGTTTTCTGCTCTTTATGTATCAAACAGGTAGCGGACCCAGTTGTATCATTTTGTGAAACAGTGGTGGAGTCTTCATCGATGAAATGCTTTGCTGAAACTCCTAACAAGAAAAATAAAATTACCATGGTATATGTAAAAGATAGCAGCAATTTTGTATAATTTATGTTTATTTTATCACTAATTGCATCAAATGTTATGTATTTGTGTTGTTTAATTGGTCAGATTGCTGAACCATTGGAGAGAGGACTTGCGGAGGATATCGAGAATGGTATTGTGAGTGTTGACTGGCCTAGAAAGAAGCTAGGGGACTTTTTTCAAACCAAATATGATTGGGATCTGCTTGCTGCAAGATCTATATGGGCCTTTGGACCGGACAAGCAGGTACGATAAATTTCAAAAGTGTGTATTCGGTTTTCATGTTTTATTCTCAACTATTGTTTTATACTATGTGTAATCATCTTGCAGGGACCAAACATATTATTGGATGACACCCTCTCTAGTGAAGTCGACAAAAGCTTGTTGAATGCTGTGAAAGATTCTATTGTTCAAGGGTAAGTAGGGTCTTTATGGGTTAACACTCCCTCTACAGAATCAAGGATCTTATATGTAAAGAATACTCTTATTTGTATGCTGCTCCATACTGAGAATTAGAGGGGGCAAAATGGGCGTGTTGGGTGGGTTGTGTAATGGATCTAAACGGCTAATTATCTAGTATGGGTTGGAGTGGGTTTGGTTGGCTGAACCACAAACACTTGCATTCTTTTCTTTAGGTACTTAAATAATAATAATAGCTAATATTTCTAACATTCACCCATTTGACCTTAATGGCTTAAATGGGTCAAAATTTACTGCCATGATAGTCACATCTGACAAAATTAGTAGATTGGTGTGACCATAGTTGCAAGTCAATATAGTAGTAATGTATAATATTATATATTGTGAAAGAAACATGAATCTAAATCTGACTAGTTCTGGAATGAATGACTTATAAACCTTGCTGGCTTGCCTATAATTTGGTAGTAATATAAAGTTTTAACAGATTCCAGTGGGGTGCACGTGAGGGACCGCTTTGTGATGAGCCTATCCGTAACGTTAAGTTTAAAATAGTAGATGCAAAAATTGCACCAGAGCCACTACACCGTGGAACTGGTCAAATAATTCCAACAGCTCGTCGTGTGGCCTATTCAGCTTTCCTCATGGCAACACCGCGGCTTATGGAGCCTGTTTACTATGTGGAGGTAATAACCATGAAACCTAACTATAGTTGTGTAATAACTAAATCTTGTACGATTCTCCTTGTACTGTAATGTTTGATAAAGTTTGGCATTTGCTCACTCTGCATCGTAGATTTCGTTTACTTGGTTTTTCCTGCATTGAATAACTGACTTGTTTATTTACATTTCAGATACAAACACCTATAGATTGTGTTTCTGCTATATACACGGTGTTATCCCGAAGACGCGGGCATATAACTGCTGATGTTCCTCAACCAGGAACCCCAGCCTACATAGTCAAGGTAATGGGTCGAACTGTTATTTTTTGTATGGGTAGAAAAGGTTCGGATTAGGTCGATCAACTTGGTTTCTTACGAGTTCGAGTATGTATGTATGATGTTGGTGTATTGAATTCTTGCTAATGTATTGGATGTTAACATGAATTTTCAGGCATTCCTACCGGTAATTGAATCGTTCGGTTTTGAGACGGATTTACGCTATCATACCCAAGGGCAGGCATTTGCTCTATCGGCTTTCGATCATTGGGCCATTGTTCCTGGTGATCCATTGGACAAGAGCATTGTGTTAAGACCACTTGAGCCTGCACCAATTCAATACCTTGCGCGTGAGTTTATGGTGAAGACAAGGCGTAGGAAGGTGCACCATCTTTTTACTTCTTTTATTCTTCATTTTATTTAAATTTTCATGTATTTTGTGCCTTTGTAAAGTCGTTCTGTTTTAGCAACACAAACAAACAAACAAACAAAAAAAGAAAGAAAAACAAAAGTAGCTTTTGATTTTCAAGATTTTGGGAATATATCAAAAACATTACACACATAAATAATTAGTATAATACGACTTGTACCTTGATCTAGTACTTGGTAGAGTGGTGACCTTTATTGTGTTTCTTTCATAGGGAATGAGCGAGGATGTGAGCATCAATAAGTTCTTTGACGAGGCTATGGTGGTGGAGCTTGCCCAACAGGCTGCCGATCTGCACCAGCAGATGATCTAGTGGTTGTAATTCCAGAGACGGTTCCACAAAGATCTTGAGTCAGGGGGCATTTATCTGTAGCTTTTTTGTAAACCTGTACTTACATGATAAGACTTGCTATCGAGACAAGGATTGCATTTGAAACAGAAATGATGAACTTGTTCAGTCACAAGGTGAGACAATGGTATATGCTACATCAGCAGTTTCCGTTATAGTTTCTGTTGTATGTCCATGAGATCAACCATTCAACCTTACGTATTTGTGTGCTGAGGTTGGACTCGAACTGACAGTGATAGTTAGGGATTGACTGCACTGAAGTTTTGTGTGATGAATGAGACTTGTAGAACATAGTTTGTTAAATTGAGTTTTCATATGATTGGTGACTTGGCCATCTGTTTTTAGTTTTGAATCTAATTGCAAAAGAATATTAGACTTCTATGTTTGAACTCCTTTGTTGCTTTGGCCGCTTGGCAAAGTGCATTGTTTGAGTACGTTTTTGTTAGTTACAAATGTGACCGTAGTTTCATTCCAAAAGCAATCCTAACAATCTCCATGGTTTATGATAGTGGTGGTAAACACTAGATAAAGTGGGATCCATTTGACCTCCAAACATTTGATCTAAAACACACCCAAATCACCACCCTTTCAAAGATTGACGTTATATTTCCTAGTAAATCTTCTTTCTACTAATCATTTCAAAACCAAATCAACATTTAAAGGAAGGGATGAATTTGACCTCTACAAAATAAATTATGATGCACTTTTTCAATAAAATATTTAGTGTTCTGCTATTGAGGAGAACTTTCTTACGAGGGTAAAAAAGAAAAAAACCATAATAATAATTATAGAGGAAATACAGTCAACGTCCGTCAAAAGCCAAGTCAACCTTATTATATTCTGACAGATCTACACAATCTTGAAACTTTTCCCTCCCCTATACCTGAAACTTGAAATCTAACCCACAACCACCATTTCCTTCCATCTCATTCATCTTCGTCTTGATGCTTTCAATCTTCTAATCATATTCCGATGAAAGATCCCAAAACCCTAACCCTAGATCCACCCCCGGCCTTCACCCTCTTCCCATCTCTTAACCCACCTCAAAAAACCCTAGCTTTCCACCAAATAACAACCCTTTTCATCACATTTCTCGCCTACGCCACCTTCCACGCCTCCCGGAAACCCCCCAGTATCGTCAAATCCGTTCTTGGTCCTGACCCAAACCCAAACCCCAATTTACCCGAAACCGGATGGGCTCCGTTCAACTCCGCGGGTGGCCCGCACCGGCTAGGCGAGCTAGATCTCGCATTCTTATCGGCTTACGCTATCGGTATGTACTTCTCTGGTCACGTTGGCGATCGGTTCGATATAAGAATCTTTTTAACAATTGGGATGATTGGTAGTGGTGTGTTCACTGTGCTTTTCGGTTTAGGGTATTGGTTTGATATCCACTTGTTTGGTTATTTTGTTATTGTTCAAATTTGTTGTGGGGTGTTTCAGTCAATTGGTTGGCCTTGTGTTGTAACTGTAATCGGAAATTGGTTTGGAAAATCTAAAAGAGGGTTGATTATGGGTGTGTGGAATTCGCATACTTCCGTTGGTAATATTGTTGGATCGATTCTTGCTTCCTCGGTGCTAGGGTTCGGTTGGGGGTGGGCGTTTGTGTTGCCTGGTATTCTGATTTTAATTGTGACGGTTATTGTTTTTGAGTTTCTTGTTGTGAATCCGGAAACCATTGGTCTTGAGTTGCCTATTGAAGAAGTAGAAGAAGAGTCTGGAATGGGAACAGACATGAGTACTGAGGGAATTGCGTTGGTTAACAATAATGATGATGATGATGACAATGGTAGTGAACGAGTGTTGGGATCTTCTTCAGATGCTATCGGGTTTTTAGAGGCGTGGAATTTGCCTGGTGTTGCATCTTTTGCGTGTTGCTTGTTCTTTTCGAAGCTCGTCGCTTACACTTTCTTGTATTGGTTACCATTTTACATAAGGCACACAGGTAATCTTTAAATCCAACCATGTTTTGACTTCGATATTATCATTTTCAAGATTTATTGATCTTATATGTTGTTATATATATGACTATATTAATGAACGACTATAATTGAATGCCTATCATAGATGAATATATTCTTACCTTACGATTTTTCATTTGTGTGTATGTAGCTGTTGATGGAGTGCATTTATCTCATAAAACTGCCGGGATTCTCTCGACCGTATTTGATATTGGAGGAGTCGTTGGTGGGATTTTGGCTGGGTACATATCAGATTTAATTGAAGCTCGTGGAGTCACTTCAATCGTATTCTTGACACTATCAATTCCGGCCCTTGTTTTCTACCGTTCATATGGAAGCATTTCTATGTTCAGCAACATTTTCTTAATGTTCCTTTCTGGGTTACTTGTGAACGGTCCTTATGCGCTTATTACAACAGCCGTTGCAGCTGATCTTGGTACACAAAGTTCGATTAAAGGTAATTCTCGAGCCTTAGCTACAGTGAGTGCAATCATAGATGGTACTGGTTCAGTTGGTGCAGCCCTTGGTCCACTTTTAGCCGGATATATATCTACAAGAGGATGGAATGGCGTGTTTTCTATGCTTATATTTTCGTTATCAGTTGCTGCTTTGTTATTGATTCGGGTTGTTAGAACTGAGATCACAGGGAAAGTCCACAAGGGAAAATGGCTTTGGTTTAGTGCAATTGCAAAATGATAGGGGATCATGAAATAGTTTTGCAATTTGAACACCATTTTTGGAGCAGATTCAGACGCTTGTATACATCTGACACTGGTATTAGTTTTTTGTATCAAGTAGTTGCAACACCCATCATATAGAGATAGAGTGATTTTTCTTTTTGTGTATTCTTTACAAATAGAGCCAAAGATGATACTTGATTTGTGTGTGTATCATATAAATATAAAGATGTATTAAAAGAACTACATATATCCCTGTATATTGATTCATTATGTGGTGCATCTTTATGGTTGTTTATGTTCGCCAACGTTGACGCTTGTTTTGTTTCTTTTGTCAGTTGGAAGATTGTGTAGCTAAATCATAACTGCGCATGTCGGATGGGTTGGTTAAGGGGTAAAACGGATTCATCATGCCTATAATAGTAGTATTCAGTGGGGTTTAAATGGGTTGAACCAAGTTGGATTTACTCGTACAAACATTCCTATTTTGTCAATTTATTACGAGTAAATTCTTTTTTAAAAATTTAGCATGTTAAATATGATAACTGTATTATTACAACAATCCAAATGATTAAATAAAGCTATTTAAGACGTTACAAACTTTAAACATACACTATAATAACTTTTGACCAATTTGACCTAGACGTGCGATTTGGGTCAAACCTTGTCAAAATTGATTGTGTATTTCTACACCGATTGTCATCTTTATGAAGTAATTCAACTTAAAACTGAAATGAATATTGTAATAAAAAGGAAAAGATCGAGTGATTGTTAATAAAAAAATTGAAGGAACCGCTAGAAGGAGGGCTTGAACCTCCGACCTTGTGGTTAACAGCCACACGCTCTAACCAACTGAGCTATTCCAGCTTATTTTACGTATTTTCTAAATAATTATTTAACCTATAAATGCATTGATTAATTTGAATAAGAAGCACCCAGAGCTAAGAATTCTAAGTCCAAAGTTATATAAATAATTATCCGTTGTCATGAACATTAGAAGTTGATATTACTTATTGTATTTCACAAGATATCTTCATTAATCTGTTATATTGTCTTAATGAAAAAAAAATTGTAGCTAGTTTGAGACTATTTGTCCATTAAACTATCATTCGCCATTTGTTTGAAGTTTATACAACGGTGACGATTTTAAGGTGAAGACTTTCTAAGTTTTTAAACATAAACATAATGAATATTTTCAGATAAATCGTATTACTTAGAAATTACATTTCTAGATCAGATCAGTTCTGTTATGTTTATGGTACTTCAATTATATGTCTCTTATATTGGTATAAAGTTGTTGGTTCACACCACTATTACTTCTTTCATTTAGCACAGTCGGTCAATGAGCCCATATTGAACTATCTACCTCGATAAACATACCATCGAATATGGTTATCATTGGTGAAAATATGTAATACAGTAGTAATTTGAATGATATGATGAATAAAATTTTACTTGAAAACAAAAATGTGAGCCTTTAGGATATATTATTATTATTTAATTGTTTTAATTGTTTTTGATAAAGGTGAGTTTCAAGCGGTTTATAAACGTTGAGTTTCTAATTGAAGTAAAAAAAAATGAAAACAAAAAGAGAATTAATAAGATCACTTGTCACAACTACTCACGACTATAAGCTGGTGATATAGACTGAAAAACGAGATAACACAAATCGAACTTGTTGATTCATACGAATACCAAGAACAATTTTTCTATTTATCGTTGATTCAAAGATTACCAATAATTAGGATAATTCAACTCGATGCAAAACACAAATTTTGAGAGAAAAATTGAAATTTAAATAAATTGATAACTAACTGTTCCGTGGCCTTAAAAATGACCTAAATAATATCCAGAATTTTGAATGGACCAAAAAAGATAAACGGGTCGGAATCTAGCCCAAAAATATAGTCCACAAAATGGGGAAAAATATAAAATAGCCCATAACTCTCAAAATAATGCATTTTTTGGCCCGGAAGCAGTTTATCCAAACGTGCTCCTATGCCCAAGCTTCGATTCGCCGGGTCATGGGCCTAAAACGGAGTATCACAACCCAAGTTATGACCATTTTCGTAAAGGTCTTTTTGTCACGCGATCTTAGACCTCCAGAAACATCAAGGCTCGTTCTTCCATATTTTATTTAATTATTTACCTTCTTTAAAAACAATTACATTTAATTAAATAAAACTTAAAGAAAATATACTGAATTATATAAATAATTTTAGAAGTTACATTTTTAATATAAAAATCCAATTTAAAAGGCCTGAATACATGAAAACATAATATTAGTTACATTTTTAAAACATTTTAACTCAAATAAAAATAAAATCAATTTACAAACCCCACTAAAAGATTTAAGGTGCGATTGATTCGTTGAATTGAATGGAATTATATGAAATTGATATTTCAAATTCCTTTCCTAAAAGTGTTTGGTTGAAAAAAAAATAGAATTGAAAATTTTCAAATTCTTTCCAATTCCTTTACCTAAATGAATCTAAATTTCATCTATGTTATGAAGGAATGTTCAAACATTTCATTGGAATTGTTGCTAAAATCCCTTCAAATAGTCTCTTCGTACACAAAGAAACTCTCAGATCTCTTCAGCACTAACTTGCCGGCACCACCGTCACACCGCCGGCACCACTGCTTCACCATCTTCCTCGATTTCTTTGAGTTTGTCACCGACACCAACTGTGTTCTTCACTCCCGTGCTCACTACACTGATGCCCCCACGGCCTGTCCTGCAAGGCGGTCTAAGGTCCCTGCCAACGCTACGTCGCTTTTTTGTTCGTCGGTTGTTACGTCGGTTTTTCCAAGTCGGTTTTCCGACGAAATGTTTTACTACGTCGCTTTATTTGTTGTTTGTTTTTGTTTATTTGTTTTGTTTGTACGTCGGTTTAGTTACCACTGGTACGGGTAAGTCGGTTTCAGTCAGTTTTGAGAAAAGCTGACGTGGCGCTGAGTTGGCAGAAAGTGACCAGTCGGTTTTCGTTTAGCATTGGGTATGCCCTAACACTCTAACATTGGTTGATTTAAATACTGAAGTACAACTTTCCGTATATAACCTAGATATCTCTTGTTTCAAGAAAAGACGAAGCCCAATATGGGATTAGATGGCCCTTCATGCAGGTTATCCCACAAAAGGGGCCAACCTAACATTGGACTATTGGAGGTGACCCACTGACCCTTACTGGCAAAATGAACCATGATTTTATTTATTAAACATCTTCATGGAAACTTGTAAAGTTGAGTATAGTGTTGTACTAATTTTATTATTTTTCAATAATTGTTATTTTAGTTAATTGATTTCTCATATAATAAAGTAAATATAGAACTAAAACTTATTTATAGTTTTATAAGGAAAATAACTTATTTAAGCAGGACCGGTCCAAACCAATTTGAAGTCCCGAGTGAGATTGTAGAAGAGAGTGGCAACTCTGTAAAAATGGGTCTAGTCAATATACTATACATATGAAATTTGAGGCACTTTTTAAGGTAAGGTCCAGGGCGGTCGCTCATCTCGCCCGCCCTCAGAGTCGGCCCTGCATTTAAGATATCTTAGAGTCTGTATTTAAATTATCTACTTCAAAAAAGATGCCATATGTTTGAATATGAGCTATAAGTTTAGAATATGCACATACATTGTTGTCTTAATTTTATCCAATTCGCTGAGCCCGCGAAATTATAAGGATTGTTTATGTCATAATTGATTGAATTGAATGAAGAATTCATAAAACCTATATGAAAATAATTAAGACGGAATCAATAAAGTTTTGTTTGGTTTTTACCTGAAACTTGAGTTAGGAGTAAATCCTTTTGGAGTTTTCTATAATTTGAAAACAAGAACTCCTTCTTTATTTGACCTACTTGAGCCGAATGAAATATAATAGAATTTCAAAAAGACTAGAACTTAACTTGTATATGTTTTTCCTTTATATAAAATTTGGATCTGGATTATCTTGTTGTTTTACATATTTAAAAAAGTGACTATTATTAAGTTTTATTATTATTCATATTTTGCCACGTAAGTAACAATATTATGTGACAATCTCTCATAATTTAAAAATAAATAATTAATTAAATATTAGAGTTAAATAATATTTAAATATAATATTAAATAATTAAATAATCTATAAATTCTACTCAAACACTAATTTAGAAAATAATATTAAATTGTTAAAACTATTAATATTAATAATATTAATATTATTATTTAGTTCTTTAAAAATAATCATTGAATTTTCACGGGTCAAACTCTAAAAATTTAAAAATAATTAATTATATTAAATTTAATAATATTAATATTATTATTTAATTTCTTAAAAAATAGCAATTAGATTTTTTGGTCAATTTTGTAGTTTCAAGTTACGACTATCTATTAATTTTTTTAGTGATGAATAAACATTATATTATAAATATTGTATTATTTACATTGTCATGTATGTTTACGTTGAACGTATTTTTTTTATTTTATTTTATAGATAAACATATGAATTTAGTAAAAGTAAAATTTTTAGGGAAATCAAAGAATTCAATTAGTTAATTGAAAGTTCATAGATTTGATTGGTTAATAGGTGTTCTATTTTTCAACAAATTTCAATAGAGCAATTTTTCTTTTATTAATACAGAGATAATAACAAAATTTCAAACATGCATGGATATGCATACTACACATAGTACTAAGTGCATAATCTTATGTTCCTTAATCCTAAAAAACCTGCAGCACTTCCGCAATGCTGTCTGATTTAACTTCTAATTATATTCCTTAATTTCTTATTTCATTTACTCCTTGAGTATGTGCATGCTTTACTTAATTAGTTATCATCTTAGCCAAAGCATAATTCATTCGGGGCGATGTTTATGTCTTTCGGATGGGGCTGGTTGGCGACCTCCTTTCCGTTATTTGAATTTTCCGGCAACAAATTATTCGAGATTTTATGTTTAATTCCTACTAGTCCCAGATCAGTAGACATTCTCCAGTTTTGGGTCAGTTATATTTTCATCATTCTTGTAGTTCTGTACGTGAACATATATAGTGTTGGGATCAGATGAAAAAGCTCAATAAGAGATGAGAAGTAAATATACAATGGGCTTTTAAATTAACACGCATAACAAAAATCAAACCCAAACCTAACATCATTTTTCTCCAATCCTATATGCCCTCTTCCCGTTATTCTCATACATCAGTTACACCTTCTCCAATCTGATTACGACGACCGTCCGATTTGTTCCACAACTGCCATCTGTCATCGTCGTTTTCTCCGATCTGCTTCGCACACGTCACTTTTCATCCCCGCTTACCTGTCCACGTCAACACAATAGCCAATTCCGCTGCTTACAGCACCAGTAACCGCCACTCGCGATGGTGGTTAAAAACAATTTTGTTGCGTGAAGATAATCAGATGCAGAAACACTGTTCGTTACCGTCATTTGCGACTGCATCTAAATTTGATTTTTGTGCAAAATTAAAGAAAAAAGAACCTGCAAAGTTTGGCGTCGAAGGAAGAAGAAGAAGAAGAGATAAGCACCACTTTTGTTTTTTTTGTTGTAACCTCGACGGCTCGACACCCGCAAAGAGTATAAATATGATTTTTTTTCTTTTTTCTTTTTGCATCTATTTCATTTACATTTAACATATATTCAAAAAATGTAGATGATATTTAATATTAAAAGGCTTTATGTTAATGTCTTTTTGTCTAGTTGTTGTTTTAATTGATGAAGACCAAGCATTGAATTGGAAGTGTATTTAGCTTCATCTGATATCAAAACAGTCAACCAGTCATTGCTTTTGGTTTATTATGTTTGTAAATTGATCAAATAGCATTTTGTCTTATAATTTGTAACTCATGGCTTTGACTCAGATGTAATACTTTAATTGAACTATTAATAAAAGTATACGGGAATTTGATTCTGTCTTAGTGTTCATCCGTATGTATTTTGCATCTAATCGTCGCTGTTAATTTTGTTGCTATAGATGTAGACCTCAAATTAGATATATATGTGTATTATTATATTTTAATTATCTCGAATTTATGGGTTTTGATCAATTGCATTTGATTCTCCTTCGTTCTCTTCTTTTTATCGGTTTAAGTTTTAACTTACTAGATGCACAATACAATTTTGCATCTAATATATTATGAAAAAGTAAAAGGTCGACCTACACCGAATTAAAGAGAATAAAACAACTGACCTCTGATATAATTTAATGCTGAAAATGTTAATTATATTCAAGTAAATTTGAATTAATTGATTTAGGGGTAATTTCTGGATTTCTCACTGATTGTTGGTGATATATGATTAAGAAAAAATCTTTATATTTCATTATTTTTGCTCCTAAATGATGATGATTATGAAGATATATATACCAATCTTAGAATTGAAGTTTTTTTTTCATAGGCTTTCTGCAAATATAGTAGAAATTAAAGTAAAGAACAAAATGAGAAATGTGAAAGATAAAATGAAAGACAATTATGTCATTGTTGTAACATATATATATTTTCCCATATTCAACGGGCATCCATATAACTCAAGAAATTAACTAAAAAAATAATGCTAGAGAAGCTACAAAATTTAGTAACTTTGGCGGCCAACAAATGATATCAACTTACCAACGTTGTTGGTGGGCAGAGGTGGAGACCTGACGGGAGCAGTGTAGGCAGTCATCCCCGTTTTAAAATACATATAATGTAAATATTTATTTCTTATTAAGAGTTTTTTTAATTTTTGCCCCTATAAAAATTATAATGTAAATATGTGGGCACCTTTGATATTTGCCCTTTAAAAAAAATTGTTTTAAGTTCGCCTTTTTAAAAATCATTTTCTTGTTACGCACCTGTTTGTAAGTTATGAGACCTCTAACAAACAAGGTGTTTGAACTTCCTTGAGGTAGTTCAAAAAAAGTTCTTGCGTATGCTAGGACTTGGGATAGAAAAACTAGGGATGGGAGACAAATGTGTTAGGACATGATCTGAACACGAGTATTTGTGATATTTGATATCGTACGTATTTATTAAATTGTTTGAAACAAATGTTTTCTTCAAACATGGTCAGTAAAGGGGTTGGAAGATATATGGTTTGATCAATGGTGTCTAGGCAAGTGATGTCTGGGACCGAAGTAGTCTTCATGAATCTTTGGTAACCAGTGGTCATGATCATGAGACTTCTTGGTTGCCACTAGTACTCTAGATGATATTAATCTTCTTTTCTCTAATAATATGCTACTTGATGAATGTTGATCATCAGTTTTCGCTATGAATTCATTATCTTGATCACTTCCTTTTATTGATTGAATCTGTAATTAACAAATGAGCAAATTAAAAGATCATGCGCTATAATCAAATACCATTGAAAGAATGCCCATAACTTCACATAACTAAAATAATGGTTAAGATACTAACCTCGATGATTTCTTGATGGTTGCTAGCTGAGAAAATGACTCTTCCTAGCCTTATACCTTCATAAGATTAATAATAAACATGTATAAATATATGGTAGGTACGGTAATATATGAGAATTACTCTATTTACTAACTTAACAAATTAAAAAGATGATTATATATGTTGATTGTAGCAATGCCAAGATGGTGTTGAAAATATTTATATATAATATCAGGAGTATACATACCTTCAACTTGGTAATAGTGAAGGTTTGATAGAAGAAATACAGTAATGATCAGAAAAAGCTTCATATTTTCTGAAACAAAACTGAAGGTGACAAGCTAGTTGCAAAATGTAAAATTTATCTAGTCCCTGTTTAAAGAGTTGAATTTGGGTTTTTCTCACTAAAAAATCTTATGAAATGAAGAATTGAAACTTAGGAGTATATGATTAGTAAGATATGATGGGCATCATACCAACTTATTTATACTACACAGACAAGCTTAGGGACCCATTCTCATGTTGCTGAACAAGCTAGGATCTCTATGCTGTTTTTTCCTGTTTCTTTAATGGGTTGCTAGTTTTTTATGATTAAATTCCATTTGATTTGATTATTAAATGAGTTAGCTAGGGTGTTGTTTCAAATGATAATTAAGGTAATTAAATGTGGAAGTAGGGGGACAAAAGTATCCACACGAAAAGGTATGCTGTTCTTTAAACAAGTTATAATAAGTTCACGATTCCCTCCCCACAAGAGTATGTTTGAGTTTATTTTATTGTTTATTAAGTTGTAAAGTAGTCAACTTTTAAGGGTCATCTACATACATGACCTCATTACTCTTTTAGGGTATGATGTTCCCTTAAAGATCGATGTTTACGAATATCCATATTAGATTTCTTTAATGACCACATATATATTATAATATACATATATGCCAGATAGTTGTTGTCAATATGTGTTGCCATTGTTAACGTATCCTTCACCAAAATAAGCTTTTTATGCTTATTTGTCTCACTCTTAATGATAGAAGAAGTTAAGCAGCTTCTCTTGATCGCCTAAGGCTGCACTGTAAGTTAAACAATGTTTTTTATATAACTTTTTTTATAAAAAAAGGTAAAACAGAGGTTTCTGTTTTCTTAAATAACATTTTTGAATAATACAAACTTAAACATTTTCTAGTTTTTGACGTTTTATAAAAATACTTTGAAAACAAGGGGGAATTATGTGCAAGTAAACACCCTTAGCATTTACACAATACGTGTTAATCATTCTAGTTTAAGAATGATGCACGAGGGAGTAGTTAGTGATATTTTAAGCAATGAATTACATTTGTTCTTATTTTTATGTATTTCTTCTCATGTTAATAGTGGGCTTGGCCCATTCGCACCCAATAATTCGATCCACGATCCATTTTGAGCCATTTAACAAAAGTATTTGTTTCATTTGCCTGATGACGAGTAGAAAAATTGTTGCGGATATATTTTACAACACTAGTAGTAGTATATTGATTGATCCATGAATATGAAAAGAAAAATATATAATTACTCTATGGAGATATGTTTTATTTATTAAATTTTGTCTTCTAAAATTATATATATTTGTTTTTGTTTGTACTTGACCATCTATTAAAATTTCGTACTCAGTCCATCAAAATATTTTACTAAGTGTTAAGTATAACTTTGAAAATATAATTAATTTCCCAAGACACTCATTAGGACTTTAATTATCATTTCCTAGTTTTTGTGGAAACATTTTTAACTACATCCAAATTCAGTGAAAGAAAAAAGATATAATAAAAGTATACTCATCAATGTAACATCGTTTGTCAACAGACAATTATCAAAGATTAAAAGCAAGACCTGATATGAAATTTAATCAAAACACGTGGATCAATGTTTAAAAACCGGTTCGAACCGGCGGCCGGACCGGTCGAACCGATGCCTAGTGGGTCAAATGAAATCGGTTTTAAGGAGGTTATTAAGCTGGAACAAAACGGAACCGCCCAAAAATCGATTTTAGTTTTTTTAGTGATTCAATACGATTTGTATTTCAAATTTAAGATCACATCTAGGCAAAACCGAAAGCAAATCGGTTTTCCTTTGATTTCTCTTTGGAGGAGTAGTAATATTGTTACGCACTTCTTCATCTTCATTTAAGACTCTTTTCCGGCCACGTCCCTAGATAGATATTATAAGCCAGTACTTGTATATATATATATAGTATCGTACCAAGACCTTAAAAGACAATTAAAAAGTATCACGAGACTAATATAATAAGAAAGGATTTATTTTCTTTAAAATGACATATTGCATTAAGCTATAGAGTTCCGTAGGAGAATGTCGGGTACTAAAAATTGTTACATAGAACTTGAATTTTGAATATTTACAAAATTGTTTCTTGAATATATATATATATATATATATAGGGTGAGGATCAAGAAAGAAGCAAAAACAAAAAATAAAAAAAAAATAGAGAAGCAAATACTCATTTATCATCAAAACATGATTTTCAAGCAATATTCATCAAATTAAAGCTTGAAATATAAATGAATCGATTATATACATTATTTGATCAAACAATATTATTATAATTTTATGTTTTAAAGAAAAAACTCTCGAAATTGACATTTATCATTCATTTGTGATGAATGTTAGTCAAAATTTCAACTTAATATTCTTAAAATATTAATTTATGATAAATATTAACTCATATATGTTATTATAAATTGATTATACCATTTATGGGTGAATGTTATCAATAAAAATTCATCAAGAAATGATGTTAAGTAACATTCATGGATGTATTATAACAAAATATGAGTTAATATTCATTTGGAATGAATGTTATAAATGATGAAATCAATTACTGGGATTTGTTTCTCTCCTTCCCCATAATTTAAAGCTTCCCTGTGGATCCTTTCCCTATATATATATATATATTCATCATAAATATTACTCCTTTTAACATATATTTATTTAACGTTGTTTGATCAAGGTAAATTTGAGACTCGGCATATCATATTAGATCGACATGGGTATATGTTTTGAAAATCAAAATTTGCTTCAAACGACACTTGTAAGTTGTAATTCAAAGTATGTTCGTAACAATTATATGCAAGCTATAACTGTAAACTATAATTTTAATTTATTTATAAACATATGACAAAATAATTATAATTGAATATGATAAAAATAAAAATTTTAAATTCTTAAAAGCTCCGTGACAAATACATCTTTAGTCATAATGTTGAAGTTTAGACTCAAACGAGACATATATCCACTTGATAGATTCATTTGTTGAGCCTGTCGTACTCTTGGGTTATAACTGATCACATGGGATGTTACCCTTTTGGTTTTGTCATTTAATAAAATGATATGGATCGAGTATATTATTGTGACAGTGCAAGCTAGCTAGTGTGACATTTGGTGTTATTTATGTATTAAGCGACCATGATGCCTGAGGACTCATGGGTTGGTCATGTCATATGACCCCGCTATAGTACACCGCATATATTTTAGTTTTTGACTTTAGTATAGTACGTTCTGTCATGTATGTATTATTAATTACCCAATAATCATTTAATTATAATCGTTTTTTTCTCAACCACTAGCTAGATATTGTGGACTACTGAAATCATTTGTGTCATCTCAATTGTTAATAAGTATTAGGTAAAAATAATTTTGTAAAGACTAGAGCATAATCAATATCCCACACAAATAACCGAGGTCCATAAATAAATAATGTATAAAATCAAAATAATTGAGTGAGATTTATACATGATCAAGATGCATGTCCTAGCATGTGTTCTTTGGGCATCCTAAGGTATGTATATATCAATATTACCGACAAGAACTAGACAATAATAGGAACTTCAATTCTAGTCGTGACGTAAGGTCATAATCCTAAAATATTTTGCACAATGGCCATCTTGGTATAGACACGATGCTTACTATATATACTCCATTAATTAATACTCCGTAATGATTAGCATATATGAATACTATGTATTGTTGTGTACGTAATATTATGGTCCATGGTATGAGCGAGTTATATAGCTAGCTAGGGACCAACCCCTCGCTAGAATGTCATCGTCCCATAATATATCCTATACTAAAAAATTCTACTAGAATGTGAATTGAACACTGTATAGTAATCTACATAGTGTTAAATAGCTGGTAAATTTGAATATGATCAGATGCATAATTGTGTGGATGAATAAGGCCAGAGTCAGGACTAGCTAATATATATGGCTTGACAAATAGATAAAGTTTTCAATCTAACAATATCCCATAAACTATACCAAGTTGAAGATTTAAAGTTCATGATTGAACTAAATTGCAAGCTGTATAGTATATTTATGTTAATATTATACATGTACCATTACAAAATCCCTCCATGCCCAAGGCTGCCATGGGATTGTGATCACCAAGATCATCATTTATACTACTAACAAACTAATGGATCTAAACTGTATTTCTATGTACGTAAACATCATCCTTAACCCTAAAAGTCTTGCAGCATTCGGCATTTTTTTTTCTACTTGGAATGTCATTCCATTATTTCCAAAATTGATAATTATATGCTTTCACTAAATATTCCTGAATTTTGTATCAAGTTCAGTTGTGTATCGGAGACTTTTTCCTAGCAGGAGTATAATCCATCCCAGCAATGTCTATAACATCCGGATACTGCTCAGTGATGATCTCCTTCTTCCAATGTTTTGAATTCTCCGATGACGAAGGGTCTTCCTTTTGTAGTCCATGAATAGATTTGACTTCTGGTTTTGGGTCATGTTTATTTCCATCTTTCTTCAAATTCTGTGCATGAAGTTAAGCTTAATTTAGTCAATAACGTACATGAAGAAATAGTTGTGTTTCATTAATATCTTTTAGCTATTTTTGCTACTAAATAATGATCATTATGAGAATAAAAAAACCAACCTTTGAAACGATGGCGGTAGTACTAGATGAAGATGTAATATTTGTCATAAGCTTTCTATTTATTCCTGCAAAATAAAGAACACGAATTTGAGAAATCTGCAAGACTAGGTAAACCATACAAAAATGAAGGATTTCTAACAATGATATAAATTCATCAGTTGAAATAGAGTAATATAATTGGAGGATTGCAGAAGCCACAAAACAACTCTTTTTTCTATATATATATATATATATATATATTAAACTCTTGATCTTTTGATAATTAACAATTTCGATCGGGCCATTAAAATCACTAAATACATTACAACAGTTTGTATAAATCTATGGTCATGATGAGAGTTTATGGATTTTACTCAACAAAATAATCTTCCTGGCTTAAATTTCTGAAATTAGTATATAATGTAGCATCTAGTTGGATACCTGATGAAATTTCAACAGTCTTTGTTAGCAATTGATCATCAGCTTGACTGCTTTTCTCTGATGAACTGGTTTTTGTGAGCCTTATACCTTCATAAAATCAACAGAGTTCTTTTTGTATCAAAATACATATACAAATCAACATCCATTAAACTGTTAACAAAAAAAAGCTGGATCATTTACAGCAAAATAACATAATTTGGTACTGTGAAAGTACCTTCAGCGTTGTAAGCTAGGAGACTTGACAGAACCAAAAGGGTGAACAGCAGATAGAGCTTCATACTCTGTGTAGTAAACTGAAGTTGAAAAGTAGAATGCAATCTTTTGCAAACTTAAGCTGGTCAAATAAGAGATTGTGTATACTATATTTGAATAACAAATTTTGTTGACTCTAGCTTTCTTTAGTATCAAAAGTTCACACCTAATGCTAGAGAGAAATTGTGAATGTGTATAAGATATATATGTTATCCTTGCTTTTATTTATATATACATATACACATATGAGATGAGATAATGGGACCCATATCAAGTTGCTGACCAGCAGGCAGGGGTACTACTGTACACTCTTTTTCTTATTTCTTTAATTGGCTTTGTACGTAACTTAATTTTTTAATATTATCAACTACTGCATGTTTATTAATTAGCTTAATATAAAATGACTTTTGGGGGGCTTCCATGAAAAGTGCAATATGGATTATGGAAGGAGGGGACCAAATTGTCCACACAAAAATTAATTTGTTTTACATTCTCTTGAACCTATATATTTGTTCGTTCTCTTTTTTGACAAGACAAATAGTAGTTAGAAAATAAAAACAGGGTTGTTCTTAACTTTAAGGGGTCATCTACATCATTTCATTACCCATTTAAAGTAAGATGTCCCCTAAAAGTGTTATCTAAATATCCACATTAGAATTGTTTATTGAGCACACACTAAAACACACACACACACAAGCCATTTAAGTTAATTCTTATAAACCAAATGTGCACTATTGATTCACGTATATTTCATCAAAATAAGCTTATCATGCTTGTTTGTCTCACTTCTAATCTTCTTTCCAAATTTTTTATTTATACATCTAATTAACAAAAGTTGAAGAGACTCTTAGAGATGCACAAAGGCCACTTGAAAACAACACATTAAACACTTCTATTGAACCCTCTTAATTTGGACAAACTTGATCTAGCTAGCTAGCTAAATACGAAAGCTTATGCAAGATAATTTCGAGACTAAATGTTGAACTGATTAAAACTGAGCAAGAAAACATGTAAGTGGTGTTGAAGGCAGAGTTCCGTACTTATTTCGTTAATGAAAATATTACACAAATCTATACATAATCCTCCACACTGATGTAAATTTCTTATAGAAGTAGTTAGCATTAGTTAATAGTTATATATATACTCAGCTACCTACTCATGATCATTTACAGGAGTATATGGTTAACCAAAAGGGTAGTAATATATTTACCGTACTTTTTTATTATTCTATTAAATATTTTTATTATTTTTATGTACAATACATATTTTTAGTACACGATTTCGATGAACTTATTAAAAAATATGATGAATATAACACCACCCATAATCAAATATCATATGTATGATTATATTAACATCAGTGGGGTGCCCGCATAATGTAAAGAAAAATAGTTATTAACGATATTTCTGTTCACATCAAGAAATTAAGAAACTAAATATAAATTTTCAATTTAGTCATTAAATTAGGATTCATTGTAAAAAAGTAAAATAAAATGTTAATTATGGTAAGTTTTAAATGTTTATGGTCATACTTAATGTGTAATTGTTTTATCATGAGAATTGACATAATGTTCTAGTTACTAAATGAAAATATAAAATGAAAGGGGCAAAATAGTCACTTTTGATGTTTCATATATAAGTTAGGGATTGTATATCTGGTGGTCACTCAAGTATATCAGTTTGTTTTTATAGGTCACCCATATTCGAAAACGATTTTGTAGGCTACTCAAATTTGTATGTTGTATATATCAAATTTGACTAAAAACTCATTTAAAAAAATGTAAAATAATACAAATATTTTTGTATTTCTTAACAAACATTATTTATATTATTTTAGTTTGATTAAAATAGAAAGGTATTGATGAATTTTTAGTTGGATTTGGTATACATGAAATAAAATACAAATATGAGTGACCTATAAAATCATTTTTAAATATAAGTGGCTTGAAAAATAAAATAATATATTTGAGTAGCATATAAATATATAATTCTTATAAATTAATAAGAAAAAAGTAAAAATAATTTACAAAGAATAATGATAATGTGTGATACATTAGAGGCCACATATATGCGGCATCAGACTTTCATTTTGAATAAGGAAAATACCAATCATTTAATAAAAGGGTAAAATAATTTAGTACGTGATTATTTTCCAATTATTATTTGGAAACCTAGCTAGTTAATCATTTAAACACCTGATATCTTTTTATTACATTATGAAGAAAAATAAGAAAATGTGAAATGTGAAGTATAGGGACTGATAGGTAAATATGTTAAACTACGACTACGAACGAAGTAGAAAGAAAAAAATGCTAAAAGACGTGGCAGGGGACATGTCAAGTATGTGGGACCTTCGAGCACGTGGCATGGTACATGTAAAGTTAATATGACGGCGATAGAGGACGTGACGCGGTAACCTTCAGTCGACGTGGAGGGGGTTTATATAAATTATGAGGTGTTCGAATTATTAAAAGTAAAGACATTAGAGAAAAAATAAATAAACAAATAACATACTTGCTAAAACGTGAATGAAGTAAAAAAGATATGTATTTGTGTTCTTTTTAGACATACATATTCAGCATTACTTAAATATTTAAATGCATTCACAGTTAACTTCTTCTTTTTCTTTTTCTTTTTTAGTTTTAAAATGCATATGATATAGCTTTCTTGTTTTCACATTTAAAATTCAATATATATAAAAACGTTACATACTGAGAAGCCAAGTTGGCAGAAAGGAAAGGACGTGGCACTTGACTAGTCACATCCCCTCTCTTGGGGCTTTAGTGAACAAACAAACACCGAAATGAATGTTGTCTTTCAACTCTATAGTAATGATAGTAATGATTTGTATGCTGTTATTTTCCAAGTCAATAGCTAAAAGATATTAATTTACAAATTATATGATAGATCAATTGAAAATAGTCATTATATATTATATTAAAATTAAGATTAATTGGATAGATGATTAGGGGTGTTCAAAATATATGTATTTGAATATCTGAAATATCCGATATGAAATTATTCGAATTTTTGAGTATTCGAAATGTAGGTATCAGAAGTTTTGAGTTTAGGTAATGAGTAGTGATTTTCAAAATTCGGATAATTTGGTATCCGAATATCTGAAAAATATATTTTTAATATATAATTTTTAGATTTATATTACTTTGTTACATTTTAGTAATCTAATCTAAATATGGTAATAATTTAGTTTATTTTGTGATTTGTCCAATGAGCTTTGTTTATGTATTTAAAGACCAAACTATTGTACATTTAAAAAATGATTTTAGTATTTTTGATCAAAAAAATAGAAATTTCTTTCATATACATATATTTTATACTTATATTATGTTAAATTTATTATTTAAATGCTTATAAATGAAAATATCTTTGATTTTAAAATACAAAACAAAAACAAAAACAAAACAAAAAAGTTACTTTTTATGATTCGGGTATTCGGATAACCCGATATCCGTATCCGAAGTTCGAATATCCGAAAATGAACACTCCTATAGATGACTAGTGGAAACAAGTTTAAATGAAAGATTAAACTTAGGAGAGCAATATATCTCTTTATATTAATATAATATGTTTAAATAAGTGATTATATTACTTAAAAGGATCCCCTCACAGTATTTCATTGTTGCGTTTCGGCTAATGTAACATCCTATTCTGCAGTCTGGTAATTTCTATTATTTTAATCGATTATTGAATATTATGTGTTTCATTGTGAAACGTAGTTAAACAATCCTTTTGACTTATTGTGATTAGTAAAATATTAGTTGATTCAAAATTTGTAAGTTTTTGATTTTCTGCGACATAAGGGTTGTGTCGCAGGTTGTCTGTGCGACACAATGGTTGTGTCGCAGGACTATGTCGCAAAACGGGCTGAACTGAAATTAATTAAGGAGTTTAAGTATAATTTGAAATTATATATATATAATCGCCGCCCAAATACTTCCAGACCATTTCCAAACACTTAAAATCGTTTCTAGAGAGAGAGTTAGAGAGAATTAGAGAGAGAAGAAAAGAAAGTTGGGTTTTGATTTAATTTGAGCTTTTAATCCGTGATTTCGAGGTAAGGGTTTGATTATTATGTGTTGTTATTGTTTATAAGTGAATTACACGGTTTGATATAGGTTAATTTGATTATTACATGTTCGAATTTGTGAATTTCGAATCTGGGAACTGGTATGTTCATCTTTGCGACACAAGGCTTGTGTCGCAGGTTGTGTCGCTTAAATGTTATGCGACACAGTGGTTATGTCGCTAAAGGCGGCCATTTTGAGTATTGCGACACAATGTTAGTGTCGCAGGTTTCTGTTGTGCGACACAGTGGTTGTGTCGCAAGGGTTTGTGGTGCGACACAATGGTTGTGTCGCTAAATTTATAAAAGAGATTTTTGTTTTGCAAATTTTGAAAATGCGTAAAGTGTTTTTGAGACGCGGTTTTGTGAAAATATCACTAACTCGGATTTAGTTGAAATTCGCATGGTCAATCGGAAACGACCTAGTAATCAAGGATATATTCTAATAGCCTAGGCAGTTTTTGGCCATCCGGGGTCATCTAGGACCCGAAAATGGCATTTTTCAGTTTTAAGCGGCATTGCGGACTTTTTTGAGTTTATTTATGAATGAACTTTTGTTTGCCTAGACTTCAGGGATTACCTGATTGGATAATTAGACTATAATGATGTTTATGGAACGAACTTCTGACTTGTGTATGATTTTCTGTTTCAGATCAACATAAGACTTAGTGATATAAGAATCCTGAGTGTGGAGAAGTCAGAGGTATCGGTGAGTGGATTCAGAACTCATCATTTGATTTAGTTGTAACTATTTGGTTACAACAAGTAAACGTAGATGTGTATCAGACTGTTTAGTCTTGATTATTGATTATTGATCTACGTGATATGTGAACTATGTGTACTATGTTATTGAGGTCAACGTGTAGTTGGACTTCTGGTTATTATGTGTTTTACACAGGTTTTGATTCATTTGTTGTGTTTGAGACTTGTGTATGTGTTTAATAACCAGTAGTTATCGGTCTATTCTGTATTGGCCATACGGATTGACGGTAAGTGTTCTTGGGGGAATCACCGGGTATTATGATATCCCCAGAGCCACCGATCTTCATTGAATTATGTGTGTTTACGATTAATTGCTGTAATTAGCTAGTTATGCTAAGTTGAATGGAGTGTGATGAATCTATTCACTTAGCTTTGTGCTAACCCCTCATTTTACTTCCTGCAGGATATGTTTTGATTATTGTGGGTGCGGGAGGTGATTGGTTAATCAAGGGAATGTTTGACTGCGCTTTTGGTTCTCTGATATGGTTTTTGTAATAAACCTTGTTTTGTAATTTTATAATACTCCGCCTTTTGTAGTTTAAAAAGTTTGAAATTAGTGTACTTTTGGGAATTGTAAACTGTTTAATGTATTTTAAATTCATGCTTCCGTGTTTATTAATATAATATTCTTATATAGAAAGAGGGGTGTTATAGCTAACATAACCATGAATTGTGATTATCCAATGGTGACAATTTTGCCCTTATACAAAGAGAGCATTGTACGTGCATTCGTACTCATAGACATGTGTTGGTTGATCAGACGACCCCGCTAAACAACAATGCATGGATCAAGTTCTTTCTGGTCCTGTTTAAGCTTTATTTATGTGGACTTTCTAAATATCTTGCGATATCTTCCTTAAAGATGTGGATGAGTAATGTCGATTAATGGTGTGAAAG
This sequence comes from Logfia minima, assembly GCA_963921325.1. NCBI lineage: Eukaryota > Viridiplantae > Streptophyta > Magnoliopsida > Asterales > Asteraceae > Logfia > Logfia minima. The sequence goes on along the minus strand of OY992765.1, from coordinate 2,131,803 downwards.
CACATCCTGATGTCAAATTCCAAAAACTAGCGAGAGGTTCCCCACTCTTCTTTGATCCGTCTTAGGGTCGAGTGGCAGCCTCGCCTTGATACGGCTTGGCTTCGCTATCGCTTCTATGTAGTGTAGTGGTCGACCTAAAAAGTCATATTCCTGCCATGCCTATTATCCAGTGCTAGAAGCTTCCCAGGAAGCAAGCAAGACGAGATCGCTCTCCTTCGTAGATAAGGCTCGTTCCGTACGTTACCTACGAGCTCGTGTAGTACTCGCCCCTATCTCTTCTCTAAAGGTGCCAATAACGATTTGTTTCGAGTCACGAATAGGAAATCAATGGAGGTAAGCTGGTCATCAAATAGCAAAATTCTTATTTTCTTTATGAAATGACTTCGACGAAGGCAATATAGCTAGTAAGTCAATATGTCTTTTGCCCTGAAATGGGTTTTACTATGGAATTGAGAAGATCAACTCAAGATCACGCTAAACAACAAAGGGATCACAACAATCAAGCCCGCTTCTTTTTTATTTATCCAACTAATTGAACCAAGCGGGACAAAAGCAAAGAGCTAGTATGACTATCCTGCTCTTAAAAGGTTGCCTTAGTAACGAAAAACTCGCTTTCCAGTTGTCTTCCATCCCTGCCCCTCAAAGAGCGGTCGACCTGCCAAGTTCCTAAAAGGAGTGACCATCTTTCTTTTCTTTGTTTTCGCTAGCCCTGTAAAGCTTAGTTGGGTGCTAGCCCTTGACTAATAGAAAGTCAGGCTCTTCTGCTGAGGGAAGTTGCGAGCCTACCCTTCTCAAGCCAACAACAAAACGCAATTTGTTGAGTTCAATCCAAGATGCACCTTGTCTTTTTCCAGATAGCTTTCTTACGCCTATTCAGCTAGGGGGCTATTGACAATATCTTAATTTCGTCGAAGGAAAAAAAGTATATGATTTTGGGGTGAAAGAGCCAATAGAGGGGAAAGGATAGCAAGTTGACCTACATAGCCCATGCGAGTCTCGTGTGTGATAGTCTTATACGATATAGTTCCCTTCGTGGTATGGGTTAAGTTCAACCAATTATGACCTTTTTGTAAGAGTTGTTTTCCCTAGTTCCGAGATCCAACTTCAAAACTATGGGAGACAATCATTTAACTTACTTCAAGAAGAACTATATGAAAGTGGAGTGAATTTGAGGTTGCAAAGAGTACGGTTCCTTTTTTCAATAGTAGTTCTCTCCCCCATTCATTTGACCCTATCTCTTGGTTGGCCTGGTCTGGCTCTTTCTCGAATGTGGAATTTAAGTTGTTTCCAAGTGAAAGGTTATCCCAAGTGGATGCTAAGATATCAAGCTTATAAGTTGAGTTAGCCCAAAGGGATAGACAGTTGGCTAGTCTCATGACCCACATAGAGGGGTTGGTCGCTCAAATATTTTTTTCAATAAAGACAAACTCACAATAGCCAAACGCACAGTTTCCGGTCCTGTTCTTACTGACTTTCTCCTCGCCCTAAGGTCCCTATTTATATTCCAGCCCCCAAGGCTCTTTTTCCCTATCTTGCTGGGGAAAAGGTTGGGAAGCCCTTGTTATATTTTCAAAAATTTGGGAGCCTTGAGTTGGGAGACCCATAGATGTAGATAGAGTCGCCGAAATAGTAAGCGTGCTAGTGCGCTATTGCTTAAGCAGTTCGGATCAGACAACCAATCAAACCCAAGGGCACTAAGCAAATATAAGTTAAGCTAGATGGCTTTCTTGTGCATAAGACCTACTAGAGAAAGACAATTTAAGATGATATTTATCTCAACCACTAATTAAACCTTGCTTATTGAAAAGCATACAGTTTAACCAACATTGTATAGTTATGGAACATAGAATACAACTTTTTAGTCGAAAATACCACACCGTACCACTTGTGTTGTGTGATTAAGTATTAGGTTGGAAACGTCTCCACTTACTATAATATTCTCACATCTTTAAGTTCAATATTCTATTTATGTAAGTATAGTGAAAAAATGGCCTTAGGGTGCGGATTATAAAGATGCAAGGCTCTGTCAAAACTTCAAGTTGCAATTAATTTGGTGATGAAGAACTTCCAAATGCCTAAATTTGGTCTTGAAGTTGATAATAAAAGTTGGAACTTAGACATAAAATAGTAGAAAATGACATAGAATAAGACGATGAAAAATATTTGTTTGTTGTGGTAATGAAATATGATTGAATTATGCTAAAATAGGTAATTAAAAACTAAAGATATCGAAATCATGAAGCATATATTGTTAATTTATGGATGATTACGATGAAAAATAAAAATGATACAAGTAATCTATCTATCTATATTCTATATGCTATTCTATTGATATGCGATACCTCCCCCAAATTGGCTCCGAAAAAGAAAACGCCTAAAATGGAGTTCATGGGCTTTGATAAACATATATAGCCTTCATTGCATTTTGTACCAATTTCGGGCCTTAAAGTATTGGGCTTTATGATTTTGATCAGTGACTCTTCAACTATTAATAGTTTTCAAAGCATTAGGCCAGATGACATTTGGTGGCGCTCTGTTTGGGTTATCATCTATAACCCTAAATAATGAGAATGCCAAAAGTTGGAGAAGTTAACATAGGAAACACCAACATCTTATGTAACAAAACAGTGAAAGAGTATATAACTGAAATGTGTCGCGAAATATATAAACATAATTCATATCTTTGTGATACTTAACTTTTGGATATTGGCTATCTAAAAGTCATATAGCACACTAGTAGTAATTATCAGCTTGTAATCTCGTATTAGTAAAAAAGGAAGAAAGAAAGAAGGTTAACGTCGTGTTGTTAGGCCAAAATCGTCAACAAACCATGTTCTCATGTTCATTTGCTGCTTAAACGGGCCGACCATGTACTTTGAATCACGTCAAAGTTTCGAGTTAAATACTGTTGTGTTAATATTTTATACTACGTGTTGTTATATCAAACCGACCGAAAAAAGTGAATATTCAAATAAGATACTCTTTACAGAATTATAGAAAAAGGGTTGAGGTGGGTTCAATTCAAAATTTTACATAGGATAAAGAGAAAAACAGAGCAAAGTCATATGATTTGGAGGTTAATAAATTACAAAGCACATGTGGTAGAGAGTAAAGCCAAATTTTAAAATCTTCAATTCTGTGGTCATAAAAGGTAATAAAAGTTTGTTTTTAAATAAATGGAAAGATGAGGGGTGCAGAGTGCACTTTCTAAAAATTGTTTCCAGAGAGAAATCACCCCTCGTGCGGCTCACACGCTGACCATCCTGTTTGTTCCTTTCCCTTTTTAATTCCATTCCTCGTGTGCGCTCTCTCTGTCTTGGTCTTCTTTTGACCTTTGACCACCACCATATAGTTTCACTGTAGGTCCTTTCACTTTTGATATTTGTAAATATGGACCCTAGATTTTGAAGATCTAAAAGTACATACAAAGTAAAACTAGTAATATAAATTAAAACGGAATAGTTTTAGAGATATAAAAAAATGTATTTGATAACAATCGATTTGATAGATACAAATTTTATAAACCAAAATTCGGAATTGTTTATTTTCTTTGCCACCCACACTTAAAATTGGACACAAAAAACAAGTTGAAGAACATGGAATGGGAGGAATATTTGGTCAATTCAAGAAATATGGTTTTAATTAAGAGAGGGATAAATTGGATATATGGATGAATGAGTCAGATCATTGGATCCCTTGCACGTGACTTTTCATTACTTGGTCACGTGACTTTTGGCACACCAAAATCTTTTTCTTCCTTATAAGTTGTTGTTCCAGAAATTACGTACTGTCCATCATTAGTCCACGAGTGATAGTTGATTATCGTGGCCATACATAATCTCTGCAATGCTTTGAAGTAAAAAAGTTAAACAATAATAGAAAAACACGAAAATGTTCAAAGGGTACATGATGCATCATGTGGTTGCATGAATTTTGTACGCAAATGTAATTTACATCACACACTTTCATTATATGATCAATGTTTGAAATTACTTAGAATGAAGGAAGTGGACTTATGTTGTACAAATTAATTCACGATCACTTTGAAGTGATCACTTCCTCCTTCAAAATGATCAATAAAGTGATTCTATCAAAATGGTTAGAACCAAGTTGAATAAGTGGGTATACTTCAATTTAAAAATAATAAATTCTTTTCACCCTATTATGTTTTAAATTCATAAATTAATAGTTAATATTATGTGGGCCTAATTTTCAGTATGAAAATAATGTGATGAATACATGTAAAAATGAGTGTCAGTGTCATTTTAGTGTGAAAATAATGTGGCGATGAGTTGGCAACCTTTTTGAGTGATCACTCCCTTTGCTCTTATGGGTTTGTGGGTTTATACCCCACTAATATATGATTTATACTCCATAATCATTACATTCACACATACAAGTGTAACGTCCATATCACTTTAATCATTACATTCACCTATACACAATGATCACGGGTGTACAAACCCCATGAGTGATTATTATACTTATTTTCAAGTGCTTATTTAATCTAAAATAACATCATGTTAGTTTAAATTAATATATATATTGTTGCCTTTCAAAAATAAACATTAACGACATTGTATTGCAATTACTACATAAATTATACAAGTAGAAAGATTTTAATGAAATATAATCAATGAATTGAATTTAGCCCGTTTAAAAAAAATTTGAATTAGCTTGTTTGTTTGTATATAACCAAATTTACATGCTTCTTTCACGTTTAACATTAAATTATTTAATAGTGAAGAAGATTTATAGGACTAGCTTGAAATTCCAAGAATTATTATAATTATTTATTATAATTTATATTATTATATTATATATAGGAGTTGAGTAAGTATAATGAGAAAGTGTTCCATAAAAGAAGCAAAATTAGGCGAATGTTAATTGGGTTGATGATCTAAGTAGTGCCTATTGAGTTGTTGTTGTCTCTCAAAAGTTATGATAAAGATTATTTAAGCACGGTTTTTCATTAGGGAGTTGTTGTTAGTGTTGTTGCCATGTTTGTTTCCATCCAAACAGGATTTCCTCATGCATGTCGATCTTTGAGAATAAACTTTTTATTCCATAAAAATAACTATAAAATTTGTTTATTCTAATAGAATTACTTCACTTAAGCCTTAGCTTATTTTTCATGTTGGAAAAATACCCATATATATATGAAGATTTATTTTGTAACAATATTAATCATTTGTGGTAATGGTAATCAAGTTTTATTGGACAAATTAATAAGCTAATTAGTACAAGTTCTTACATTATATATATCCTGAAAACATTTCATAGACTCGAGTGCAAAAGATGCCGACTATATATATGCATGCGTTTAATTTTCTGCACGCATCTCTAATTAACATACAACTATTAATTGTTGATTAATGTACCAATTGTTGAGTCACTATGACAATATTCTAACAACTTATGCATGATGCGAAAAGAATTAAAGATTCTGAATTTCAATATCAGATGTTATCTAGAAATACTCATTAATTAACAAGTGATATATGGTAACAATTTCATCTCCATTATATGAGTTTCATTTAAACCACTTGAGTTCAGAAATATTTGTTATAAACCTCACAGTTTAAACTTGTTATTGTAGTTTATCAATGTATGTATAACAGATTGTCAAGTTATACCTAATTAGTTACTATGTAATATATTCTCTGATTGACCATACGCATACATATTATTCTTTTCGTCGCGTCGCAAAATAAATGTCTACTTTTTTATTTTAATTTGTCTCAAAATAAATATCTACTTCTAAAAGTAATGTATTAGCTTAACAATTTATTCATAATTTAATTTTTTATAAAATTGATTTATAAAAGACTATACAAAAAGTAAAAGTAAAACTATTATTTTTCTCTTATACAATTTATTTATTATATATTTTTTTTCTAAATTCTGTATAAGCTAGTCGTGAACATTTATTACTTCTTTTCACAACTAAATTGATCCTTTTGCACAAAACCCCGATATACATCATAATCATTATTGTTATACAAATAAATACACAATTCTCATAGATAATTAGAAAAAACATACACTCGTTCATTTCCTATATTTCTCCTTGGCCACTACACCTTATTTAGACTACATATATACAGCTAGCTCCAACTCATTTTAGCCAAGAACATTTTATATTGGTTTTGTGTGAGAAAGATGCATATATGGTTAGTTTAGGATTAGAGAGAGCTCTTAAGCCAAGGTGATGAAATGATTTTTTATTGATTTAAATATGTGGTTGTAGAAACCAAGCCAGTATTGGGAGACATGGTAACAACGCCCACGTTCTCCCTATCATATTTAACCTTTTTAATTAATTACTTTATATATCCATTTCTAGGGTTTGTTATTAGTACAAAATATTTGTATATGAAATAGAAACGCTAATACACAGATAAATTATTTTACTTTATATAAATGTTCAATTAAATTAACGAACTATCCATTTGTTTCATTGAATTACAAAAAAAGTTCTTAAGTTAAGTAATATAATATACGTCATAATATTTTTAAGTTCAATTACCTAATTAAATTAATAAGGTAAGTAACCTATATACCATGATTTAATAACTATAAAATAATTCAACAAAAAAGATTAATAGTCCAGTAACTCATTTAAATATTTTTACAGAATAAAATAACATATTTAACTATTGACTCTTAACATAAATATAAATATTTATACCATATGGTGGCTACTTTTATCCCGGTTAAACTTTTTACTTAACTAGGTACATATACTAAATTACTCTCTAATGAATGTTCACATATGTTTATAACAAAAAACACATGTAGCACTAGCTACATAACACATACTTAATTACCACTTGACAATATAAATAGTATATCAACCCAAGGAATACACATATACATATACATATACACCTCCTTTAATTTGCTTGTATTAATTCTCCATAAATATACTCGTCCTCCAATCACTAATCTCTCCTCATCACGTTTCTTCCTATAACTATTCCCAAAAGCTAGAGTTTATGTGATCATGGTAAGCTGATGTATGTGCATGTATATACTTAAATTCAAAATAAACATCTCAATTCATGACAATTATGATTGCATAAAAGTTTTCTATTGTTTCATAATTCAGTTTCTGAATGAAAGTTGTCAACTATACTATATGTTTGTAGGGAAATCGAAAGCCAGCTTGGTTAGAAGCTCTATACGTGCAGAAATTCTTCACGGCATGTTCAACACACGAGAACTTAAAGAAGAACGAAAAGAATATATTGTGCGTCGATTGTTGCATCAGCATCTGCCCACACTGTGTCCACGTTCATCGATTCCATAGACTACTTCAAGTTCGTCGTTATGTATACCATGAGGTTATTAGGTTGGAAGACCTGGAGAACCTTATCGACTGCTCAAATGTTCAGGTAAAATTCAAATAAAAAGATCCATTTTTTATACGGCGTTAATCAAACTTTGAAAGACTTTGTACTTATATCAATATAATAAGCATAATTCAGTGAAATAGTTGTTAACTTGGCTCATGATTCTATCAGGCTTATACCATTAATAGTGCAAAAGTTGTGTTTATCAAGAAGAGACCTCAAAACAGGCAATTTAAGGGCTCTGGAAACTATTGTACTTCTTGTGATAGGAGCCTTCAAGAACCCTTCATCCATTGCTCTCTAGGGTGTAAGGTAATTCAGTTCCCATTTGTTCTATTTACTTACCATAAGATACACAAATTTGTGTCGTTTTTTCGGTTAATAAATTGGGTGAGTTTCATTCTGCTTAATTCAAAGCTTCCAAATGTTAGTGAACACTTCAAATTGTGAACCAAAAACTAGAAAAGGTGTACAGTTAAACGCCTATCGTTAAGTTGGGTGAGTTTTATTCTGGCTTAAACTTTAAATTGAAATATGTATCATTAGTTAGTCATTACAGAAGTAGCTTTCCCTTATAATGTTATAAAATCAGCATCAACAGTTTTTTATGCAAATCAACTAACCTTCTAGAGTATATGTTCCAACATTTTCATGCAAATTAAATAATAACTAACCCTCATATTCGTAACTTAATTAACCGGCACACAATTTTCATGGTATTTTGGCTTTCAAGTTCTGAAAATTGTAACTTAAAATGCATGGCTTGAAAAATAGGAAGAAATTGAAATGATCTGACGTGTTTCACTAGGGACTATATATCAATATTTTACAAGTATTAATAAGGTTAGATAGATAACTTTTGCTACGTTTATAAAGAAAAAAACAAAGACAAGAGATCTGGTTGCAGTTATTTTGCAACATAAAAGCATAATTATTACATTTATTGCGGATAGAAACATCAATATATTCCACCCACTTAACATAATTATCCGTTTTCTTTGTTGACCAAAAAGATAACATTAACAGTATTCGAAAGTAAATATAAACATGAATGACCTTTGGTACAATTACTATTCATCACTTTTTGTGTGTGTGACGATATTCAACACGTGATCATACATAGTAGTTATATGTATAGAACATAAGTACTAACTTAATTATAATTAACTTAATGAAATTTCAAAATCTTGTAGGTGGATTTCGCCCTCGAACATTATAGAGACCTCACACCATTCCTAAGGGTATGCAATATCTTACAACTTGGTCCAGACTTTTTCATTCCAAATGACAACGGAGACGATGACATGACAAATGAAACACCTCATTCGACCATTGTGGACTTTGACGACCCGATGACCTCATGCTCGGGCTCATCGGGATCAGAAAACATGAGCATGATGTGCACTGAATTTGTAAGCAGGAAAAAAAGAAGTGGACTATACACTTGTGGTAGATCATCTAATAAGGTTCATTCAGAAGAAGATATGACCTCAAGTATGAGTAGAAGAAAAGGCATTCCTCAAAGATCACCTATGTGTTGAGACATGAGCTAGTTGAGAGCATTGATAATAATCAATAATAATAACAATAACAATAATCTCAGGTTATTTCCTTTTTATTCTAGATTTTTTTTCCTTTTTTTGGCAATACTATTTTTCAACAAGTGCAAGTGCTCTCTAATATCTCTATAATTAAGAATTAAGATGTTTTATGTTCTAGTTAATTAATTACTTGGTCGGAGGGGTTTTGTCTTAATCGCATCACGTGATTCCCAATTCCAAGCAATGGTTTGTACATTTTTCTAAGAACTTCCAGTATTATTTTAATGATTGTTATCATTATAATATTAAACCTTGTATAAATTCGAGGGCCTTATTGTACTATTAATAAACCTTTTTCCAATTATACATATTATGATTATGATTTCTTAACTTTCGTACATGGTAAATGATTTATTAAACATTATAACGTGTTACTCCTTTCGTACATGGTAAATTTGTTGAAATGGTTGAAAATATCTATTTTGACTAAAAGAAACGCATTCAAGACACGGCAAATATGATTATATATCCAAAGTAATTTTACTCAATTGTAACTAAAAATAACCACTTGACATAAGAACCGAAGCCCGCCATACCGACTAGATAGAGATTTCAGCCCACTAGAACTGGGCTTGTTCTCTTGAGCTTCTTTGGTGGGAAGAAAATCCAAAACCCCATCAACAAACCCAAAGATTTCAAATTTGAGTAGTCAACGACCCATAATTGAGAGATTCTGCACATGTCAATTTTTAACAAAGTAACGAAAACAAATCATGAATCAACAAAACTTTGCTTTTATCGCAGTCTCGGATTCTATTTAAACATCAAACGGTTAACAAAAAGTTTCATAATCTTGGTTACGGATTGTAGACAATATATACTAAAAAAGACTAATATGCTTTGGGCCTTTGGGGGCAGCCCATTCGACACTCAAGATAAGGTGATCGTAACCGTACCCATTGAGTTTAGCAATAGCTCTCTCACCATCTTCCCTCCTCAGGAAATTAACAAACCCAAAACCTCGGCTCATTCCAGTTTTCTGATCCACATCAATATAAACACGAGATACATTGCCAAACTGACTGAACAACTCCATTAGGTCAGGCTATCGGGTATCCTCTGAAAGGTTATTGACCCGAAGAGAGTTCTCGTCATTACTACGTGTAGGCCTCACTGCACCAGCACGCTTGGTTGGGGGACATATGCTCGAGTGGCCGATGAATCAGCAGGCTTCGGGTTGGCAACAAACGTTTCACTCGGTTGGGCAAGATCCTTGTTGGGACACTTTGCGGTCCAGTGGTCAACTTTCTTCCCACAATCCCTACATACCATCTGAAGTGAACCTCCTTTTGACATTTGAGCCACAGAGTCTTCAACTTTGGTACCTATTACAATGTGCAAAGTTATAAGTTTTCTGGCCTTTTGATAATAAAAATGAGAGATTCACCTCCTGATAAAATGCCCATCTTCTGCCTTAAAATTTTACTGTCGATTCACCTTCAAATCAACGAAGGTAGCATGAAACAAACAAACTGTCATGAATCACATACAATCAGGTGTGATCAGATTGACAACTGTTACTGATCAAGATTCTTCTAGTTTCTTTTTTGTCACCTTTGTGTTTCAGTTTTGTTTAATAGTAACTTACAACAGTCATAATAGTAAAAGCTCGAAAGGACGATTCTGATGCAAGTAAACATCTATACACATCATAGAGATTGTGATAGCAGTTGGTCCAACAACTTAAAACTTCTGATATAGATTCACAGTTCCATCTTCTTATGAAGAATACATGCACAAATAATCCATATTATGTACTAAAAACATCATCAGTAGCAGAGCTAGAGGGGGAGATGGAGGGTGCTCAGCGCCTCAGCCCCCTCAATCAGCCCAACAGTTTATTAAAAGTTCAGCCCATGTCTATCAGTTGTTTAGTACGGATAGTATTATGTGATGGACCCTTGTCAAATGTCATCTAATTGGCTTAAATAGTTTAAGCGTATAATCCCAGAAAATGTTTAACACAAAATAAATGGAAAAATCACAATCGCTATGGAGCCTATGGTCCTCGATAGTCCTTTGGTATTCTTCTTTATGGTGTATTTTTATATTTTAGTTATGTTTTCTTTTCTTTTTTATCTTATTTTTTAAGTAATTCGTTGTAGATTGATTCTTTTGTGTTTCTTTCTTTTACTAATTCCCCCCCTTTTTCTATAGGTTATTATTTGATGCCTCCTTAACAAAAGTTTAATTGAAACCTTTAAGTTCGACATGCAGTTAAAGACAAAACTTTTTTATTTTTGTGTTTGTGATATTTAAGTTGTTAAACACAAGGAGTAAAAGTTTGTATGTAAGTTGTAAAATGCATAAGAAATTTGATGATGACATTAATAATAGTAATTGAACTCGATGCGATACTTCTAAAGGTATCATATGACAAATCTTCATTTGTTATTCTACTAGTGAAGGTATCATTCATTGGAATTTTTCTTCACAAAACTTTTTGTTCGTTTAGAATATATTCGTTACAGTTTTAAAAATCAATCAATGCCCCCTAACTAATAATATTGGCTCCGCCCCTGGCAAAACCTCATTGATTTCCTTCAAAACCATAGAGGGATTTAGTTCCCCGCCATTAGCATATCTCATGCCAACGATCTTCCTTCAGGATCATCTTTAAATGGGCCTGGGAGTGTCTCTTGGATGATCAATGCCACAAAGAAATTAATTTAACTCCTTTTCTTTCTTTTGGTCTTTCATTGTATTGTTATAAGTACGGAATAGATCAAGCAAGAAGAGGCCATCGATGGTAAAATTCAAAGCCAAAAAAACATTTCCATCTTGCAGGAAGATGTCGTAGCAAGCGCGAACAACAGGGACAAGTTTACATACTCTATTAACCACAGTGTGATCAAGATTTTTAATTTTCAAATCTTGTAGGACGCATTGGACGGCAATACGTTTTTTCTGCTCCATATCTTTAAAAAGCTTGTTGCTGAAAATGATGATTCGGCCAAAGCCCTATCTGTTGTGGTTCATAGGCTTCAGGTTTTTGTGATGTAATGGTTTCTGGTACTTGAAAGATGGAAACAGGAGGGACTTCAAATTGTATATCTAGCTGTTCACCCAAAATATCACTTATTTGATCAACCCATTTTTGCTAGCTAGGATCCGAAATCAATGATGGATCTATGGTGGCCATATATGATGCTAATAACTTTATTTGATCGCGTTTGATTTGTTTTTTAAGAATGCAATGATATCTAAGCTTGAAATTTCGACATTAAATGGTACAAAAGCCTGGTCAACCCTCGGTCACATGGATGATTAAAGTCAACTGCTTCAAAATGAACATGTTCTACCAATTTAAATTTGGTATCTTGCATTATTGCCTAATGCTGTTAAGATACTGAACTAAATAAAAAGCCATCAATTTGAATCTAAGCCAGTTCATAATTCTTTACCGATAATATAAAACAGCCCAATTGTAGTTGTAATATCAATACGTACTGAGCATGTACAACTGTACAAGTCTAAATATTGGGCCTCCTTTTAGATTATAGATCCAAGTCTAAAAATGGTCTATGGTACAACTGTACAAGTACAAGTAAGGTCCACATTATAATATTAAGGAGGTCCTTTATTTTATTTTTAAATAAGGCTCTTGCTTGGGCCTGGGCCGCTGGGCCCTCCTGTAAATGCTAGAGATATAAAAACATTTTTGTCATACCTTATCCAATTTATTGTTTATAAAATTTGAAATTGCAAATATCTTCCTTCAACTTCTTATGCAAAAAAAATTAACAATATGTCGTTCAGTTAGAACCAAGTTTATGCATGGTTTTTTCTATTAGTTTGGGTTTTTGGATTATTCAAGGATTAATCATCGTAGTTTATCAAAAGTAAAACAACCTTGAAGAACATACTCTACCGATCGAAAACTCTAAGTGTAAACTTTTTTTTTTTTTGTGAACAATAACATGGATTAAAATAAAATTAAGGTCCATTACGTATCACACCTTGAAGGCGAGATAAGTTACGAAGGAATAGAAACATCTCAAACTAAATGTGTAGTTGAAGAAAACGCATAGCGAGCAACCTCATGAGCAGCTTGCTTGTTCTCTTGATTAACCCTAGAAAATAAGATTTGCATGTTCTTCAACCATAATCGGATGTCATCTATGAGAGTGGCTAGACTCCATGGTGGGACTGTTTCTTTAGACAATAGATTCATTACCGTTTGAGAATCGTATTCCACAATAGCATGAAACCATTCGCCACGGGATGCCATATAAAAGCCATAATGCACCGCAGAGATCTCAGCATGAAGGGGAGATACAATTGAGCAGCCTTAGATTCCTAAAAAGAAGCATCACAATTAACTTCACTGTAGAACTGTGGGGAGGAATCCACCTAGGAGAAGTATGTGACGCTAAATAAGGACTAACGGCCACCTATCCAGGGATTAAAGTAGAGTTAGAGGTAAGGTGAATAAACTCGGAGAGTTGAGCATAAAAGGATGATAACGTGTTAGTTGGAGATAGACCCATGTTATTAAAAACAAAGTTATTACGTGATAACCATGCCATATAAACCAACTTGTAGTTGCTAAAATTGATATAATTCGAGGAGTATCACAGACATGTATTGTTTCAATTAGGCTTTTAATACAATGAGACATACTACTGTCAAATGGATGTTGTAGGAAGCTTAAATGAACCAAACCAGACAGTGCGAGTCCTTGATCACTCAAAGTGTAAATGCACAATGGACTCAACTGGGGCTTTACAGATTGGGCCAGCCGGACATGGGGAGCACTACTGCATGATAACATCTGCTTCTGCTATTGAAATATGCTCATGTAACATTCTAGCATTCCATTGTCCATTATAAATGAAATTTGAAACTTTGTAATCATTATGGAAAGGACCTAATGGAACGAATGTAGAAATTCCCATTATTTGGAATCCATTTTTGGGTCCAGAATGAGATACTCTCCCCGTTTCCAACTTGTCATCTCACGCATTGCAAGAATAAATCACGGTCGTGAAATAAGCTACTCCAAAGCCACGAGGATTGAGATCCATGCTTAGCAACCAAGAAGTTCAACTTTGGAAAATAAACCCCTTTAAGTACTCTTCCCCGATAGGAGTCTGGATTAATTAGAAGCCTCCATCCCTATTTGGCAAGAAGAGCAGTGTTCAAGGCTTCCAAATCATGAAATCCGAGACCACCATTATGCTTTTGTTCAGAAACCTTCTCCCAACTCTTCCAATGGATGTTTTCTTTATGAGAATCAACACCCTAGAAAAATCTACGGACGTATAGCATAAGCTTATTCAGAAGGCTTTCGGGAAGTAGAAAACATTGCCTAGCATATGTAGGGATGGCTTGGATTATGGATTTGATTAAATTCTCTCGTCCAACTTGGATTATGTAACAAATAACCAAAGAGCTCCCTTTTCCTAGGATCGCATACAAAGAGGAGGCCTAAATATGTAGATTATTCCTACTTCCTAGTATATCAAGAACATACAATCTACTTCAATGGATGTTTAACTGATTACTAAATACAAGTTGAGATTAGGATATAACTAATGTGTATACAACGGACAAAATATTGAAGGGTGAATTGGTGATGACCTGCAGCTTGTCATACGCTTAGATCCCATACCGCTACTCTATTGGCCTTATTGATCACATTCACGTCACGCTTGATATTGAAATAAATACGTACAAAAGTTGAGTATCTTTTTCCCAAAAAGAGAAGAAAGCAAAAATAATATCATCCAGATAATTACACCAAGTAGGCGCTTGGTTGGTGGACAAATGGGTATTGGGTGGTCCCATACTCCAATAATTTTAAACATTTTTTTCATCTTTATTGACAAACCAGTACCATGCACGTGCAAATCAATTGATAAATTTTATAAGAATCGATTATGTTCTTGATTTACAGGCTATAAACGTTTCTATATTTAATGTTTAGTTCGAATCTGTGATTTTGCAGTGGCTCAATTCGCATCACATTTATTATGCCGTTATTAAAGATTTAGAAATTAAAATGATTAAATATTAAATATTAAATATGATGTTTGTAAAATGAAATATTTTGACAACGTCGGTTACACCCAATTACAGACCCAAATTCGAAGTGATCAGGTTGCTGACCACCTGTTAACAATTTGATCATAACTTTCTGCTCGGGGATCGGATTAAGGTGTTCCAGGATGTTCCGGAAACTAGACAAAATTCTCTACAACTCATTATCATTAAGTGTTTGTGGTTTCATGGGAAATTGGGTCCAACGACGTGATCTTTGGGCTGGATGGTCAGAAGACCTTTCATATTTCAGCAACTGTTTAGTTCTTTTAATATTGTTATGCCTATAAAAGGAGACAAGCTAGTTGTATGGAGGGCATTCAGATATATGAAATTTAATTTGAGTTTTCTTCCATTTGTGAGTTGAGTTTTCCTCCAAGTGAGACCTTATTGTTGAGCTTGCTAATCCTTGTGATCATCTCTGTCAAACGGTGTCATATTTAATTGTAGTTTTTTTTAATTAAGTTGTTTAATTTGACTTTTCATTGTTATCCTTCTAAAGTATAGTAGCTATTTAAAATAAAAATAATTATATAAAAGTATTTTAGTAATTTCTCTTATTTAAATAGAAATTTAAAATTGAGGAAAATTCATTAAAGTATGAAAAATTTTGAAAGTATGAAAGTACAAATCTCAATTGTTGATGTTGATCAAAATAACAAAACCCTCACTTTTTTAAAAATTAAATATCTCAAAAACCGTTAGTCAAAAAATTATAAAAATTGCACCATAAAAATCAACGTTTTCTCCTATTTGATTTAAGATCCCTCAAGGTATACTTTCGACAAATTTTTTTTTTTTTCATTATTTAGTGGGTTTTGAAAATTTGTAACACATGTGTTATAAACAAATAACACATGTGTTACGGGCGACTAACACATGTGTTAGCATCGACTATCGATTGTAACACATGTGATAGTCATTGATAACACATGTGATAACCGCGTGTAACACTTTTGTTAATCCATCATAACACATATGTTAACCCACAAAAATGAAAAGAAAAAAAAATTCGTCGAAAGTATGCCTTGTGGGATCTTAAATCGAAGAGGAGAAAACGCTGATTTTTATGGTGCAGTTTTTATAATTTTTTGACTAATGATTTTTGAGATAAAATTTTTTTAAAAGTGATAGAAAATGAGTTTTTGTCACGTGACGCATTTCTATTGGTACTTTCATACTTTGAAAAAAATTCGTACTTTAATAATTTCACATCATTCAAAATTATATGATAAAATATTATATGTAATAGTAATAGATAGATAAAATAAAAAATAATAATTAAAATTATTAATTTTGGAGGATTGACGCCACGTGACATTATTCCTGTCCGTTTAAATTTTGATCTAACCGGTAATAAATCCAGTTAGTTTATCACCAACCTTAGTGATAACTTCCGAATTAAAATAAATAAAAGCTTAGTTGAAAGAAAATTTTATTCTCAAGTGTATTTCAACGGTTGGCTACTTGGCTCCATACTTTTTATTACAACCATAACAATGTGTCATAATCATCAGCAATTACTAATGGATACACATACGCGTCCCAATTTAGATAAGATGATATCTAAAAAATAACACAATTATTTGTTCAAAGAAAATGACCGGACACCTATTGGATCAATGTAGAAAATGATCCAAGTTGCTGCGAAAGAAACTGAACCAACATCTGTGACGGGTCCGAACCAATCTTCGAATACGCTTCACGCATCAACACCAACGTACCCGAAATACTAACCAAAAACGTAATCGCCTTAGCTGAAGCCCTAACCTGTTTCTCAACTTCGTTCTTAAACCGAACACTCGGTACATTACTATAAACCTTGTTCAATTCACGAGCAGTTTTCCTCAACTCCGATTCACCACTCATTTTCCCAAACGATCTCCCGATTCCATTAAACAAATCAACGATCTCCTTATCGCTCAAATCGCCTTCTATAATCTTCGCTTCACGTAACACCTTCACGTCACTCGCGGTATCAATAATCCCACACATAAAATCCACATATTCCGTTAGTTCTAGACTAAATCCAGCCATAAAACTATTTTGTGCCATTAAGTTCTCATAAGCTACTAGATTTCTTAATATAACTTCTGAATCGAAACCTAGTTTTATAACAGGAAGATAACAAGATTGATCTACAAAGTTTATGTTTCGAATCCCTTCATTTCCTGGCGACAAAACGAAATTCACTCCAGCGATATCGCGAAGTTCTGATACCGAGGGAACTCTAATTTCTTGAATTTTCGTTTTATCTTCGTCGCTATCGTATAAAATTTTCTCAATAGATTCGAGTACTCCAAGAAACGGTTTCGCACCCGGGAACAATGAACCTGCTTGAATAATAGCTTCTAGTAATTCTTCAGTTGCGGGTTTTTCGTCTGGAAAGCTTCCGGGTTTACTAAAATTAACATCAATTGACTTAGATTTTTCGTTACTAACAATAGAATTGTACATATAATCAAGCAAGTGATTAACTCGATTAAATTCGATCTTCTGTTGCGATAACAGAAATGGCGAATTCGACATAGAAAAATATCGAAACTTGGACTCCCAATAGTCTCCAGCATCAGAATTGTCACTAGATAACGCTTTTTGAATTTCTTTCAAAACAATTAATGGAATTTGGTTCTCTAACATGATTAGATCTTTTTCATCTATTGCATAACCAAGATCTGAATAGACAGTAAGTTGATCTAGCAAGAATAGACCATCGATAGCGAATAACCATGATAAAGCATCGTCGTCCATTTGAGGGTACGAATCGTAGCAAGCGGAAACGACCGGAATGATTTCTTTGACTTTAGCGACGACTCGGTCTTCGCAGTCAGGAACTTGGATAGGTTTTAGTACTCTTTTAACTGCGGAAAGTTTGTTTTGTTCCATTTTCTGATAGAGCTCAGTCTGAAAATGATGTTTCGGGCCGAGCCCTATTCGTTGAGGCTCGTATGCTTCGAGTTTTTCGTCTTTTAGGTTTTGGGGGATTGCCAATATGGAAACTGGTGGTGTGTCTATAGTGACTGAAAGTTGGGTTTTCAAGGTTTTTCTGATTTGATCTACCCATGGTTGATCACCGGATGTTGGTGCTACAAATGGGTTTAGAGATGCCATTTGATTTGATACTTAATTTCCAAAAATGGGTTCTAATTTCTAACACTAGAATGATCTGTGCTTTTTGAAAAGTTTGAGTTGAGTGGTTGAAAAGTTGAAATGGCTTTGGTTGGTCTATGATGATTCATATGGGTGCACTGCTAAATTTAAGAATTGGTTCTGCATTTATTATATGTCACAATTAAACACGTGAACAATAATTTTAAAATGTGATTTATGTATTTTTATTTGTTTTCTTTTTGGTTTGAATTATATATTTCACGAGAGAGTAGTTTATTTGAATATAAGCTTTTCTTTTTAAAGAATGAAAGTATCAATAAAAATATATTACGTGTAAAAATCTCACCTTTTTTATATTTTTAAAAGCTAAATATCTTAAAAATGACAAGTTAAAAAATAATAAAAATTACACTAAATCTTCATTTTTTTTCTCTTCGATTAGAAATCTCACAAGGTATACTTTCTAGGAACTTTTTTTTCTTTTCATTTTTTGTGAGTTAAACACACATGTTATGATGGGTTAACAAATGTAGACTATCACACGCGTTATCAACGACTATCACATATGTTACAATCGATAGTCGGTGCTAACACATGTGATAGTCGCCGGTAACACCTGTGTTACCAATTTTCAAAACCCATCAAAAAATGAATAAAAATAAAATTCGTCGAAAGTTTGTCACGTAGGATATCTAATCGAAGAGGAAAAAACGCTGATTTTTATGGTGAAATTTTTATATTTTTTTGACTAACTATTTTTGAAATATTCAATTTTTAAAAGTGTAAAATTTTTGTTATTTTGATAAAAATGAATAGTTGAAATTTATAACTTCATATTTTAAAAAAATTTCATTCTAAAATGAACTTTTATCTTATTCACAATACTTAATTTACTTTCGCTGAAAAATATTTGTTATCATTAGTTGAATTTTTAAATACAAGTTATACGAGTATATACAACGTTTCTGTAGTCAGTTTCTTTCTTAATATAATATAGAATAGATGGTGTGGGTATATAATCTCTTAAATAAAGTTTTTGGTTTATTAAATTAAAATATTAATTAAATTAAATTGCCAATTGACGTGATGTACCTAACCCCTTACCCATGAGTTGTCCTTATCCATTTGTAAAAAAGATAAAAGAAAAGACCATTCCATTTCAGATCAGAATTGTGAGGCCGGAGACATCCATAAAACATCACATTTGTGAAGAGCCCGGCGGGGATAAAAATAAAACCCAAATTAATACTTACAAATCATAAAAATGTTTAGCGAGTTTGGCGTTACTTAATTAATAAATTATCAATACAAAATTAAGTTCAAATGAGAATCAAATTTTTGTAAAAATAGAATAATCAATCTCAATCATTTATTTTCATCAAGATAACAAAACCCTCATATTTTTAAAAATTGAATATCTCAAAAATAGCTAATCAAAAAATTATAAAAATTGCACCATAAAAATCAACATTTTTTTCTTTTTCATCAGACATCTACATACTTTCGACGAACTTTCTTTTTTTCATTTTTTGATGGATTTTAAAAGCTGGTAACACATGTGTTAACTGCCAGTAACACATGTGATACTTGCCGGTAACACATGTGTTATTTGTTGCTAACACATGTGATAGTTTAAAGTAACATACGTATTACCAGTTTTCAAAATCCATCAAAAAATAAAAAATAAAAAATTGTCAAAAGTATATCATGTAAAATGTTTAATCGAAAAGGAAAAGATATCGATTTTTATGGTGTAATTTTTATAATTTTTTGACTAGTCATTTTTGAGATATTTAACTTGAGAGAAAATTGAATTTTTAACTTAATTTTTTAAAATATATATCGCAACCACTTATTATTTTGGCATAAGTCTTGAGTCTAGAATTTAAAAGAGCATGGTTGAAACTTGAAAAACGAGCCGAAAGAGCTGAGAATGTGATGCAAGGAGCCGAAAGAGGTCGTCAATACCCGGCCAATACCCGTTGTACAACTAGCAAAAGCAATGCCAAATTGCTAACAATTATTTATTGTACCATAAACTTCACTTTTGTCAGGTTCCAATCAACAAGCAATGAAACGAATGGTGCACATGGTCTTGTTGCAAGTTTTCCAAATCAAACCAACCAAAATACGGAGTAATAGTCTAGTAATCAACTCTAAACTATGGAAAACAAAGAAAGAATGTGTTAAATAGAATTTCAGAACCAAAATCAGATCTAACTAAAAAAAAGAGAGTAAATCCAGTGTTATGAATTCCGAAAAAAATTTACAAAGAAAAAATATGACACATGGAACAACATTGCCAGATCATTTTTCAGAACCGCGGTACATATCATTGACTGTTATTTCGATGGAAAAATCTAATGTGCTATTAACAGTACCTGACTTAAATGTTGTCAGGCAAAATGAAAATTGAATACGTACATATTTAGAACTTGATAGACAGATAATGTAAAATTGATGGTTGTTGATCGGTCAATAACACACGACAATACTGTGTCTTGCAATTGTAGTGAAATTATATTATCATTCTCACCTGTACTTCAATGGTTGGATCCTGATTTACAATTACAATAATTTTACCTATACATCGATAACAATTAATTAAACATCAATAATTAAATTCAGCTGATGTGTAAATGATCTTCAGACAACCCGACCCTTTGGATCAGTGAAGATGATGAGTAAACGACTCCATTTGGTCTGAAGAAAATGAACCAACATCATGTGGGGCGGATTTAAACCATAAAACTTCAAATACACCTCACGAATCAAGATCAATGTGCTCGAAATGCTAACGATGAACGTAATAATCTTGGAATAAGCCCGAAGTTGTTTCTCAACCAACTTTTGAACCCAGATTCTCGGCGTGCTTTCATAAACCTTATTCAATTGAACCACAATCTTTCTCAACTCCGTTTCAACGCTCATTTTCGCATGAGATTTCCCCATCCCATTAAACAACTTAACGATATCCTCATCACCCAAATCGCCTTCTATAATTTTCTCCTTGCGCAACAACTTCACGTCCTTAGCAGAATCGATGATCCCACACATGAAATCCACATATTCCGTGAGTTCAAGACCATACACGGATGTAAAGCTATTCTTTGCCATTAATTTCTCGTACGCTACCAAGTTTCTTAATACGACCTCTGAATTAATATTAAGATTAACTTGAGGGAGATAACAAAACCGCTCTTTTCCTTGGACGAAGTTTATGTTTCTAATACCTTCGTTTCCAGGAGACAAACGAAACTTCACTCCTGCTATTTTACCAAGTTCTGAAACCGAAGGCACCTTGATCTCTTCAACCGTTGTTTTATTCTCGATGATGTCAGGAAATGTTTTCTTTATGAATTCAATGATCTGAATAACAGGTTGAGCCTTTGGTATCAATATCGCAAATTTGATAACCGCTTCCAGTAATTCTATCTTCGCGTCCTTTTCTAATGGATCACTTTCAGGGTTTGTGAAGTCGACTTTTGTTGGGATCGATGTTTCATTGTTCACGATGGAATGGTACATATAATCAAGTAGGTGGTTAACTTGATTAAAATCGATATTCTCTTTGGATAAGAGAAATGGTGAGTGAGACTTGCCAAAAAATTGAAACTTGGACTCCAAGTTATCTTCTTGCCCATGAAAATTTTCACCCAATAAGGCCTTTTGGATTTCCTTCAACACAATAAGTGGAATTTGGTTCTCTAACATGATCAATTCATTTGCCTCTATTGTAAAACCATGATTTGAATAAGCATCAAGTTGATCAAGCAAGAACATACCGTCAATAGCGAATAACCATGCCAACATATCGTCATCAGCTTCAAGATACAAATCGTAGCAAGCACGAATTATGGGAACGATTTCTTTGACTTTTTCGACTACTTCTCGTTGACAGTCATGAATTTTATGAGGTTTTAGTAACCTTTTCACGGATGTGAGCTTGTTTTGCTCCATCATCTGATAGAGCTCTGGCTGAAAATGGTGATTTGGCCCAAGCCCTATCCGTTGAGGGACATATGCTTCAAGTTTTTCTTCTTTTAGATTCGATGGCAAAGTGAATATGGAAACTGGTGGCGTGTCTATAGTGACTGCAAGTTGGGTTTGTAAGCTTTTGCTGATCTGATCAACCCATGGTTTGTTGCCTGAATTTGGACTCACAAATGGGTTTAAAGAAGCCATATGATACTCCCAAAAATGCTGTGATCTAAACCAAACATTTTGACTTTATTATTTGAACTTTACATTTTGACCATCTAATTCGATCTGAACCGTCCATAATTCTTGACGTTTATATTGTGGTTACTGATCGATCCCAAAACAGCCCAATCGTTTTTAAAATAATAATAATAATAATAATAATAATAATAATAATAATAATAATAATAATAATAATCATCATCATCTATGGTGGTTATAGCATAGTTTATTCAATTCCAGAATTAGTGATGAAGTTAATGAAACTACTAAAAGGTTACAAGTTATACGAAATGAAATATAAAACTTATTAGAATTACTTAATTAAATATTGCTGATTGGTTCCAATTAGTTTCGATCCGAAAAATGGGCTGCAAAGATAAAGGAGAGATAATTAAGCCAAAAACCGATTGGCCACAAGAATCAAGAATTCAAGACCGGTCTTTATCCAATCAGAACTGGCTTTTAAAGTCAGTAGTTCACGAGTCACGACCCGGAAAAAAACAGCAAATGGTCCCTCCCTGGACCGGTCCCCATGGTGGCAAATAGTTTGTCCTTTAGGGAATATGTCACGTGTTTGTCTCACTTGTATATTGAGAAGATAATTACTTACTTTTATTAATGAAATTTTTTTTAAAAAAATTCTATATTACATCATTTTGCGACAACAAAAATTGCAAATACGTCATTTCTTAAACTATCGGTATCGAAAAAATTATTAGAAAAATATATCGGTGTCATCTTTATTTTATTTATATTCATATAACAATAAAACTACTCAATTTCGTTGATGACCGAATATGAAAAAGTTATAATGTATATAGTCAGACTTCTATTCGAAGTTAAAGGAAAGACGCTCGATACAAAATAAACATACTAATAATTTTAAAATTATTAATAATACTAAAACTAGAAATAATACTGAGAATCATAGTAAGAATATTAATAGTAATAGAAAAATAAATAGTTAAATATATATATATATATATGTGTGTGTAAATATATATATATATATATGGATATGAAAATTAATAAATATATATGCAAATATATATAATATATGTATGTATATATCTAGAAGTAAAATAAATAATATATATATATATATACATTGTAATAGACATATTAATAATATAAATATGTATGTATCTGCCTAATACATCATACCTATCTATCTTATCTACGCAAAAACACCCTCCCCATTTACTATAAACCTACATAAACACCCTAAGAAGATAAAATATCCATTGACATAACACGACAAACGATCTCAACTTAACTATTTTTAACTAATATATAAATATCTATATATATATAATAAATATATCGGTTTACTTAAAGCACTCTACTCATCAATCATAATCCTAGCCCTCCACAAAATTCTATCAGAGGTCATGTCATTGGACAAGAGAAGCTCATTCATGTCGAGCTTCAATTTATCCTCCCACCTACGTCTTGGTCTGCGTCTTCTCCTCATGCCGTCTACAAAGGTCTTCTAATCTCCTAACTTGCGCCGTCTTCGGTCTCCTCCTTACATGTCCAAACCATCTTAGTTTTCCTTTTCTCAACTTGTTGATAATGCTCACAACTTCTAGTTCCGCCATATAACTCCATTAGGTATCATATCAAACATAGTTTTACCACATGTCCATCAGAGCATCCACATTTTCGCCATATTCATCATCCTTTCTTGTGCCTTCGTTGTCGGCCAACACTCTCCTCCATACAACATAGCAGGTCTAATTGCTACCTTATAAAATCTCTATTTCAGTTAAAGAGGGACTTTCTTGTCGCACATGATGAATGTCGTCGCTCTCCATTTCAACAAGCATACATTTATACGGTGAGTTACTTCCTCATCGATCCTCCCTGATTTGAGTAGCACCGAGCCCAAGTATCTAAAGGACTACTGCAGGTGTAGGATCTGGTCGTAAATGCGGATATCCACTCCGTTGTACTGCCCGTTCGCTTTCCTATCGAAGTTAACTGTAAGTATTTAGTTTTTTGTCTGTTGATACATAAACCTTGGTCTTTTAAGACCTCCCTCCACTGCTCCAGCCTTCTATTTAGGTCATCATTGGTTTTTGAAACAAGAATAATATCATCGGCAAAAATTAAACACTACAGAATGCTCTTCTATATTTTACGCAACAACTCGTTCAAAATTAAAATAGAAAAGTATGGGCTAAGAGCTTATCCTTGACCAAAAGTAATAAATTACACTAAATACATAAAATGCCCCGTGAGATTTTTCCCCCTTCTCATAGTTAAACCATAATTGAAACAAATTAAAGAATCAAATAACCAACACATATAGACGATAAAACAAATATTAACAAATTAATTTGTGCTTAGCTGCTGCCGCCTAAGAGCTTAGGACAGCCATAGAACTCGCAAAACGAGTACAATATTACAACAGAAGCAGCAAAACAGTTAATAGCTGAGTAACCACCTTCCACATGGATAACAACTTCTTTTTCATGAACTTAAATGTCTTCACAACCAGCCTCTTCTTATAATACTTATTAATCCGCATAAAAGTCTTGTTACCAAACTGGTTTACTTTGTTCATCCCATTGAACAAATCAGCAATTTGATCGTTGGTTAGATCGCCTTTAATGATTCAGTTTTGCTCTAACAATCGTACATCCTCAGCATTGTCGATAATTTCACTGATCAACAAACTGCGAAAGCAAGGAACTAGAATGTAAATAGTTCATAGAAGTTTCGTAGGCTACCAAATTCCTCAATACTACTTCTGAATTAACATCAAGAGTTATTATAGGCAAGTATAAAGCAGCTTCTTCTTCTACAAACTTGATGCCCCTTAAACCGTGTTTGTGGACTTAAACGTTATCCCTGCATAGTAATGAAGGAAGGACACACATGGTATTCTAATCTCCTCTACCACCGGCCGTCATATTTTTTTGGATCGTTGACAGCAACTTTTAGGCCTAAAATGGTCTGTATTTTATCCCATGGTATATCTTGTATAACCTGAAGTGGTTTCAAGACTTTTTTACCAATCCCAAACTTCATGGCTAATTCCGTTATTTTACCAATATTATCGCAAGTGGAATTGATATCCTCTTCAACAAATTTTAATTCCTCCAAACTCATTTTGGCTTTCTATTTGCTCTTCGTATTGAGAAAATCTTTCGGTTTCAGAAACGCCATTGTTGGCCATCAAATGGAACATTAAATCTAATAGATGCAATTGGCTTGTTTCATATTAAGAGCGTGATGATATCGATGACAATTGGAGAGGAGAGTTTTCTCGACAGTAATGTTCCATCATGTGAAGCAACTCAATTTCATCGTCGTCTATTTCAGAAGAATTGGTTTTTTAATTGTCTAGAAATTTCCTCAAAACCACAAAGGGAATTTGGTTCTCTAACAACATTAAGTCCCGTGAAAGAATAGTATCTCGTGCCAACTTCTTACCTTCAATATAAACAAAGTATTCTTGTAAAAGATTAAGCAAGAACAAGCCATCTATGACGACAATCCAAGATAACGTATCGTCATCCAGGTCCAAGTAATTGTGGTAGCAACCTCTGACAAAAGGATCTAGTTTTTTGAGTTTATCAACTGATAATTCTTGAAACTTAATATTTTCATGGCTAAAATGGGTTTGGTAGAAAAGCCACTGAGCACAAGATATCCTGTACCTTCCCATATGATATAAATGTGGATCCATGTGATGGTATGGACCTAAGGCAATCACCTGAGGGCATAAGCCTTTGGTTTGAAAATGGTGATGGATTTTGGAACATTGAATACACAAATTGGGTTTTCATCAGAAATGTCTATGGCGACTTCCCTGATGAATTTTTGGCTAATATGATTAACCCATCTTTGCTCTTTGAGGGCAGAAGAGAAATTTGTGATTAGGGCCATATTTGGATTTTAGTAATTTTTTTTCCTTTGAGTTACTTACGAGTATTATTTAAGATTATGCCCCATTTGTAGTTTTGCAGCTTTGTAAAGTCTTATAGAGGAATCGATTTAAGATGCAATCATTCCTATTACGCATGTGACAAATTCGTATATATGAATCATATCCCGCCTAATTTACAAAAATGGATCAGATTCTTACGTGTGAGGATACAAGTATAAACTTGATACAAGATATGATGTTGGATCCCTAGGAAATTATGAATACGCACATCTTCTTCCTTTCTCATACAATTCTTTGATTGTTCTTTTTCTTACTTTTTTATTTGTCTTCTTTTATCCAACTTGCATGTACACCATTCAAATTTTCTTATTCATCAATATCATGTTCTTTCTTTTTGAAAATTAGGGTACGTGAAAACACGGTAACTTCGTTGACAAGTAAAATTTATTGAATAGTTTGCTTCTGTCCTTCTCCCCTGATTTGTCGTTTTTTTGCAATGCATTGTCGTTTCCAAAACAAAAAAGAAAAAGAAATCCATATTAAATAATCAAGTCTTATTGCTTTTTCTAGAAAAATTAGATCTTACAATTTGAAAGAGAAATGAACAATGAAAGTTTCTAATTATCGCAAGATCAGTAAAATCGACATATATACATTACACATCAACTTCTTATTGCACAAGAAGGAAGATAACAACTTAACACAATATGCCCCTTTAGGAATTATGTCATGGATATATGATTCTTAATTACTTCCTATAAAAGCTAGCTTCTTCGACAACCATAGACTTGGCAGAACGAGTATAAAATCGTGAGAAAGCATATAAAAATTGTCAAACCAACGTTTGCAACTTTCTGAGAGAAAAGTAGATCTTTCTTGATGAACCTCCATGCCTTGATCATGGGTCTATTTTTGTAATACTCGTTGAGTTGTTCAATTGTCTTGTTGCTACTTAAGTACACGTTATTCTTCTTCATTCCATTGAACAGATCAGTGATTTCTTTGTCGTTCATGTTTCCTTTAATTATGCCTTTAGCCCGAAGTAACTTGGCATCCGCCTCTGTGTCCACAATGCTACTCATCAAGTCAATGTATTCTGCCAATTCTGGTGTTGATCTAGAAGTTGCCACTTCATAAGCAATCAGATTTCTCAACACGACTTCTGAGTAAACATTAAGAGTTATCACTGGAAGATATAGAGTCGCTTTGTTTTCATCAAAGTTAGCATCTCGGATCCCTCCATACGTCTGGATGAAACTGATTTGACTGTATTTGCTAAGAGATGAAACTGAAGGGATTTTAGTTTTTGTAACATGGCGTATATCATCATCGTTTTCTTTGTCTTGTTTTGTAATCTTTTGACCTAGCAAATTCGATATTTTCTCCCATGGGTTGTTTACGACCTTATTACAACAATCATCCCTTTTCCTCACACCAGGACGTAAACGCCTTTCCATTTCAACTCCTAAGTTCTCGTTAAAGTTATCTTTGTTCACCATCTTAACTAGAGAAGGTGGCTGGGTATCCTGATTGTTGACGATCGAATGATACATAATATCAAGCAAATGCAAAAAGCCCGTCTCAATGCCATAACTGAAGTCTTTCGTTAATGTGAGAGGAGAGTGTACCTCACAAAAATTTCTCATCATGGAGAGTAACTCGTAATCACCTTCTTGATCATGAAAGTTCGATGAGAGACGAAGGATCTTCCATAATTCACTTAATAAACACAAGGGAATTTGGTTTTCTAGCACCATTACATCTCTATAAAGTACACCATCATTTATCAACTTTTTAGGCATTAAGGTTACAATATCAACATAATGGCCTAAAAGACAAAGCAAGAACAAGCCATCAACTGCAACAATCCAAGCCAATGTGTCTTGGTCAAGATTCATATACTTATGGTAACAAGCTCGAATCATGGTCTCCTTTTCTTTGAGTGTATTAATCACCAATGACTCAAAGGACAAGACTTGATCTTGGCTCAAGATCGATTTAACAGCAGCAACTTTGTACCTTTCCATTTGATAGAGATGAGTCTCGAAATGGTGGTAAGGTCCTAGCGCTATAGCCAGAGGTACATAAGCCTCAGGCTTGAAATGCCTTATGGATTTCGGGACGTTGAAGACACAAACAGGAATGACGTCATTATCGTTGCCAGCCTCATCCATGAAATTCTTGCTGATTTGATCCACCCATCGTTCTTCGCTAAAATCGCCACTCAAAATTGAACTCGAATTCATCTTAATATATTTTTGCATGAATATAATATGACCGAATAAACTTTAAATTTATAATAGTAATCAATGTAGGCAGTAGGCTAAAGTCGACTAAAAGAAAGTAAACGGAAATTCATTAAGTTAGGCATCATTGTGAAAAAAAAATTTAGTAATAATAATAACAACAATAATAGCATAACGTGCAAGACTAAAAAGCTTTGTAATTGTCATGTGGCATATCTATCTATTTACGGTATGTCTTGTGCAACGTACATGTCTACATCTATTATTTAATAATAATTTTATTTAATTTAATGTTGGAACTTAAAAAAATATAAAAAACATTCACGAATTCACCGTCAAAATCTCCTTTTTATGCCTCGAGACATTGTGATCAAGAAAAAAGGAAAACTCTGTTTTCTCTTATCGTTTTTGAGTAACAAAAACTAAATAGGTAACAAAAGAACAATCGCATAGCTAACATTCGAACGCAAGGAAAATAAAAACAGATAAAATTGTATTCGTATGAAACAGAGTCGCACACAGATAAAATCCCATAAATGTGCTCTGAAAACTCTAAAAGTTGCTACTAATGGGCCGATGGAATTCAATTTCGCTTGGAGGCGGGCTGTTAGACTAGGCCCATACCTGGCTCAGTTTGTAGATATGCAGGAGATTCTGACGAGATTGGGCCTACTGAAAGGCTATATCGCTGGGCCTGCTTGCTAGACGGCCGTTATGTCTATGATGTTGAAAAATGTGTTTCTACCGTTTAATTAAAAAATAAATTTTATCAAGCGAAATAAACCTACATAGTTAATTGTTTGATACTTTTAATACATTATATCTTTAATAAAATTTAATTGAGTTATTGAACTTTATTTTTGAAAAAAATAAATAAAAATCACTGTATTTCTGAAAACTTCTAAAACGATAACTAAACTTAAAAATAAACGCAATTAAGTCCCTACAAAATCAACTATTTGATATAAGCGGTTATACTTTTTCAAAAAAGAATCGTACAATTTATTGGTTATAAAGAGTAAATTAAGTGATTTATGTAAATAACATGTTCGCAAGTATAATGAGCTTTTTTAAAAAAACTAGCGTTTATAGACCTAACTAATTTAAAAAAAGTACAATGATTCTGCATTATTAACCTTCTAATTACACGTTTTAAGAGTTGTGGATATGAAACTAATATGATTTTTCATTTATTACTAAATCATTTAAGGTATCTATTTTAATAAATAACAACAGTTATAACTAATCAGTTAAGAGTTGTAACTTGTTAGTTAAGTTGTCACTCAATGTCAATCCCGTCGAATATTTAATGTACATTAAATGATGAAAGCAGTGGGCCGGTTTATATATTTGTTCCGAGTAACGAATGATATTTTAGGAATTACCTAAATTACGACTAATTACAACAAAACCACGTCTAATAAAGTAGTAAAATATTATTAACAATGACGAATATGAACATAAAAGACAAATCAGCGTGCAACATCCGTCACTTATATAGTCTCTTTAGTAACCAATTAAATGGTAGTCCGACGTGTAATTTGTGTTCAAATTGACATCATCAGTCTTTAAACCTTGCATTATGCTTCAAACTCTACCCCTTAATTAGTTTTCTCTCAAAAATAAGGAAAAATAAAAAATATGCATATGATAAATTTCTTCTAATAAACCGTAAACATGATTCGACTAACCAATTTTACACAATTGCAATTTTGTGATTTTAATATGTTTATAAACTTACAAAAATACATAAGAGTTTTCTTGAAGTAGTCTCATCTAGTTCTAAGTTTGACCAAGCATATGTTACTAGTCCAATCTAGAGTATGATAGTAATGATATAATATGATAGTAATGATATAATAATACTCCGTAATATTTTGAGGACTTTGTCATTGAGTTGACCAAATCAACTAAAGTATTCATTTTACGTTCAACCAAATCAAAGGGTATTTATGTAAATTAACAACCCAAAAAAGTCCTATATATGCACCAAAATCTCAATTGCTCCTTGGTTTGCCTGATCACTACTTAAGGTTTTAGACTCTTGATTCTTTGACCAGTTTCAACAACACAGAATCTTAATTTCTTAAATGACCACAAAATTTTCCACTTCAAATTTAGACACTAAACCTCAGCCACCATCAAGGACATGTTTATGTTCTCCGACCAACCACCCAGGCTCGTTCAGATGCAGTCAGCATCGCAAACTCAACAAGGCTCCTAGCCGGCGTGCAGCCACCCGTGGTACACGGGAGTTGGCAGTTGTTGCAAAATCCAACTCGATAAAAGCAGTTATTCGAATGATGATAAAGCCATCGTGTCGTGATCTTCAAAGGAGGAGAAATTTCCAACAGAAGCCTAGTAGGTTTCGTTTATTGGATGGCAATTGAGACAGACTCGCAATAGTTTCTTGATCATCATTGCGATACTTCTTCAGTTGCTAAATTTATTTATTTATCTTTTCTTGCAAATTTCAGTTTCTGTCACTCTGTAATTAAAGTACAGTGTATATAGTCGAAAATTTTCTTACATGTTTATCAGTTTATGGACATCAAGATTCAAAGATATTAGAAACGAAACGATATATACGTGGATTTGAATATGTACAACTATACGTACACTCAGGGCGGAGGCATGCATGATATTTATATTGAGGGAGGGAAAAATAATTGCTATTTAACTTTTTCCTTTTAAAAAAATATTAATTAATATTTATTTTTACGTGATTTAAGATTTTTGAAGGGACAACTATTCTTTTGAATAAGTTCTTGATACGCTGCACACATTTTCTAGTTTCACAAGTTCTACGACATAACATCTATCTATTATCTATATATATATATATATATATATGTTACTTTTAGCTTCTATTAATTGTAATCTGTAGGCATGGGAATCAGTCAACCACAAGGTAATTATATCGTACGTACATAAACGATATAGTATATACTAATGTAATAATTATTTATTCATTTTGTAAATCTAATCGACATTTTTGGTTTTGAAAGATCGTCATTGTAGGATTCTACCATCATTATATATGTCAAGAATCTCGTAGTGAACATTCAGATCAAGTTGCGACCTGCAAGTTTTCATATTCGAGTTATTTTTAATATTCTAGACCGATGCTTCGGTTACAAAATGATTTAGCACCATGTACGAGAGAAACATAAAAGTGAGAAAAATTAAATTAATTTGATATTGACAAGTTATTTGTAAACTCTTTTTCATTCTACGGTATTTTCAATAACAAATTTCCTTCCTTTATTAAATAGTTCGATACACGTGTAATCCAAGCAAGTGGGAGCCCTCCAATACTTGTGGTGAACGGCCCATAAATTAGTCAACCGAAATCAACTTGACCACGGAAAAACTATTCTTGGTTGACCCACTCCCATGCCACTATGCCATTTTCTGCATTAGCGGTCCATTAAAAGGTTCTCTATCCCATAACCCTTTGTAATTAGGTATTCTTTATAATGAAGTATTGGTTTAAATGAGAATGGGAAAGTCCGTAGAAAATGGAGAGAAATTTATAAAAAGTTAGACAATATTTTTTTGAACTTTTTGCTTTTTTCTTTTCTTCTCATTCTTTCACTATCTATCTTTTTCCTTTTTTTATATTTTTTAATATAATATTTTACAGAATAATTTTTTTATGAATTATATTTTTGAAATATACATTCTATATGTACCTAATTTAACATTATGATAGACTAAAATTTAAACTAATAAAATTTATAACAACGATACATCATAAAATTAGAAATTATTGTATCATATTCTATAACTATAATGCACCCAAACTTATACAATAACGATGTTAATCGTAGATCTAGAAGTTAGAGTGTCATACTTAATAACCATAATACACCAATTTTTCAAAATATACAGTATCATCTTCTATAACTCTAATAATGTACCTAAATGCGTAATTTTTGTTTATCATTTTCAAGATTTAGATGGTTTACGCTAAACAGTTGTAGTTCAAGCCTAATTCAAGATCTATGAAAAAAAACTTTAAAAAAAAAAAAAAAAAAAAAGGAAAAAAACTTTGTGCGCTGATTGACTATTTGTTCATATGCTTGAAACTGTTGGTTGGTTGCTTGAGACACCATGAATACTACTACCATGTTAATACTTGGTAGCAATTTTATCATTTGTTTAATGTTAATTATCATGAGATATGAGGAATAATTTTTAATTTTCATTGATAGTTATAGCAGGAAATATACATATTAAATCAAGGCAGACTTCAAAAATTACTACAGGAGGATATTATGAAAAATTGTTATTCTTCCGGATTACTAAGGAGCTATTATTGTGTTTGTGTTATGCAGGAGAAAGGTTCAGAGCTTGTAGTTATGACACATACTACAAGTTTAAACTCGAGGTATTTCATTCATGTTTATATCTTCATCAAAAGGTTCATGTTGTCACTTTTTTTATACCACAAGTTTAAGTAGACTGCACGGGTACTTAAATTCTTTTTTGTTTCCATTCTAATCATGTGATCGTCTTCTTTGTATTAGAAACTACTCATTGTTATGTGAATTATCGTTTGTTTACGGCTTTTGGGGAATAATTTGATCATATAATTAGAGATGGCATGTATGTGACATATTGGTTGGTGGTTCCTACACAACTAGTATAAATAAACTCCTTTTCAAGTTGAAATTAATTAGATAATTTAGTAAATGAAATTTGTAGTAAATGCATTTACTAAAAATTAATGTATACGAGGTGTCGATCATATTGGTTGTTGTAAAATCTGCTAAAAGATGGAGGCATTGTTTAATTTCATCACTGAGTTTTTTTTCTGATTCTGATCTGCAATCTACTTGTGATTACGACAATGCTACGTTTGTGAGAAACCAATTATATACTTATTTATGTGTCTTTCCTATTAGGATAACCTCTGTTTCTTTGCTTATTATTGCAGCTTTTAATTATGTATTCCGAATACATATATTTTTGCAGCGAAGAAGATGTTGTTCTAGTTGAGACACATGCCCCTGCTCTTGGGCAGCCAACGGATATTACACTAGGGGGTTGATTGGCTTTGAGTAATGTGAGGATTTATTTGTGAGATAAAGACTACAATGCTTATGTTTGGTATCATTTTGTAAGGTGAATTCGTGAATATGGTTCGAGTCTTTAGGAAGGTATAAAATAGCAGAAGAAACCAGCTTCGAGTTGGGGATGATCTACTCATGCTCAAAATTAAGAAATCTGGGTCTTTCATGTTCATTTTCAGTATATTTGAAGGTAGTAATTTTCAGTATATTTGAAGGTAGTAATTCGTGAATCCAACATTTTATATTTTTCTTTAAAAAATGCACCAATAAAATAATTACCGTAGTTTTCACTTGTCTAGTATAGTTTTCGGTTATCTCTTTAAATAAAAATGAAATGAAAGTATGACAAAAGTAATGATCGGATAAGATTTACTTGGTCTATATCGTTTGAAGAAACAGTTAGATTAGGTATCGATAATGATGAAATTAACGTTGCTTAAAGCTAAATATTGATACAAACAACCATTGAGACTTTTGCATGATCTTTAAATTATTTAATTAGGATGAGTCCCAAAAATATCTAATATCCTTTTCAAGACCAAACAAGATAAAGTTTACTTAAAAAATGAAATCTAATACTGTATTAGCTATTCGATCACTTGTTATAACATCATTGTCCTCTGTAAAACACATCTCACATGAATGAAAGAAAAATAAAACAAGAGTAGTGTAAATAGGTACAATTGATCGAATGAATTACAAGATTCATTAAACACCTTACTATCATAGTTTTAAATCTATTATGAATTTGTTGAAATTATTGTTAGAAATAGAACTAGCAACTTACCTTCTATCATATAACAAAAAATATCAACTATTTTTTCAAAGCGAGAAATATAAAAGCTAATACACATATAATGTACAATCATCACGAATATTAACAATTCACTGATTCAAGTAAAGGTTGAACCATCAACTTTTTGATTGAAAAATTCCTCTCATACTGTTAGGCCAAACACCATTTACTAAATAATAATAATAATAATAATAATGATAACAGTAATTCAAAAGTTAATCGATAATTATCAGCAATTAGTTCATTTATTTCATTTAAAGAAAAGTAAATACTAACAATAATAGTAATAGTGATAATAATAATAATAATAAAAGCAGATGTAAACAAGAAACAAGGTAAGAGTCTCCATCACCACTCCATTAACAAGAAGGCCAAGTTGGTCATCTGCTTGTCTTCAAGATGACAACTAAGCTGTACTCATGGTCCATTTATTTGGGATGTTTATCCATACATTATTATGTATTATTAAATATAATATAGAATGCCCCTTACGTTAAGGGTTTTACAATGATGGATAAGTTTTGATTTATAGTAGCTCTCAATGTAACTTTTTTTAACCAATCTACATTTTTTTTTTTTTCTTGAAAAGCCAAAAAATATATTAATAAACAAACTAGCCTAAGGTGGACTAGACATAATATAAATTACAATACAGTGTACAAGACTCAAAGGATGAGCATTCAAAAATAAAATACATTACAAAATGCTTTGTATAATGAAGTTAATCGGCAGAAAAATGTCAGTACGAGTTTCAACCATTCCTTAGAGCAAATCGACTCTAGGGGAGTGATCACAGGGTGATGACTTAAAAATGTTAGAGAGTTCAGTATCATATCATTTTACACTAAAATTATATTGACATTTATTTTTTTATGTATTTTTCACATTATTTTCACACTGAAAAGTGAATCCGTATTTAAATAACTTTTACCTTTATAAATAATTTATACACACACAACATAAATAAAAAAGTAAAAAGATTGACTACCACTTAAAGTGGTTTCAACTCTTTTAAGTCAACATTTTATAATCAAGTTGAAGGATAAATGATCATATCAAAATGATTCTTGATCACTCATCCTACTCTCTTCATTCTTACGAAATTCGTAAGTCCTTAGACAAAGTCAGATGATTTTACGGACAGTTTCAAGGAGTGAGTGATTTTCTAGAGGTAGCGGTTACTTTAGGGTTGGAAGGCGATTTAATATTAAGGAACCATTTTAGGAATTTAAACGGTTTAGATTGAGAGCTAAACGCATTTAGACGATCCAGATTAAAAAATTAGCGTAGAAACAGTTAACTTGACCTCCAACAATATATATAAGTATAAAGTGTAATACGTGGGCATCTATATGGACCTAGTCACCACTTTTTTAATGCGTCAATCGTGTACGTGGCGCCCCACCATTACCACCCTAAACCACAGCCGTTTTAAAAACGGTTTTTACTATTGTCGTTTACCGCCCACCGAAATCAAATTCCTTTTGTTTTAAATTAGGAAACCCACCGTAAACCAACCTAACAGCCCAAAGGGAAATTAGTTTATATTCCCTATTTATTTAGTACATTATAAAATAAAAATAAAAAAGTAAATTCACCAATTCTTTTTGCCCTATAAATACGTTCCTTGAGGAAAGCTATGTTTGCCAATTTACATACCTAAATCCGCTCTTAAAAAAAGAAAAAAAACCCTCTCTTTCTATTTTCAATCTATACATAAACACTTTCTGTATCATATCTACAATGGCGGTTTCAACACGAAGAACAAACGGACACATACTCCGATCAGGTTCACCTTCCGGAAGGTTCTATAACTCACCGACATCGTCAGCCGCCTTTGCTTCCACCAGCTCAGCTTTCACATCCAGTTCGACGTCGTTTTTTCAGAATAGATCAGCATCTCCATCTCCAGTGAACTTGTACGGTACATCACCAGCGTCATCCGTACGATTCTCGTTCGATAACCGTCCAACCTCTCCAAGTAGATCTATATCTTCGTTGCCAAGGAATCATAACCAGAAACAGTTAGAAACACCTAAAAGGACGTGTATGTGTTCACCGACGTCACATCCAGGTTCGTTCAGGTGCAGTTTGCATAAAAACTCAAAGAACAGCAACAACAGCAATCAGAGTAATAGTACGGCGTCGTATCCTTCGAACCGACTCAACGCGCGGCGGTCAGCGATGACAAACTCGCTCGTACGTATAGGAACGGTAGAAGGTGGTGATTTGGTGAAGAGAGCACTAGCGGCGTTGATCCGGCCGTCGTCTCATCAACAACGCAGGCGAACGTCATTTCAAGCTAGACCTAGCCGGTTATCTGTTATGTCAAAAGCGGATGATATTTAGAAGTTCTTTTTTTGGTCATGAACTCAGAAGGGAAACGAGCCATAACTTGATAGACGAATACCTTTTTTAAGTGTATATAGATATACATGACGATATATAAATATCAACATCACTTGCTGCCTTGATTCTAAATTCAAATCTAATCACTCTCAACATTAAAATGATTTAAATCTAATTCAAGCAAAGAACTGCCTCGAAACAATTTGATGAAGTTATTTTTTCCGTCACTTCACAGCTCAAATTCATTCATCTCCGTTACATGAACTGAGTATTTTCGTTACGTGAATTAGGTTCATTTCATTTCTCGTTACGTGCGTTCAGTTCCGTTCATTTTTCGTTAGGGTCCGTTACGTGCCGTACCGTGTTAGGCGTTCTCCGTTGACTGTGATTATATACGGTGTGTAAGTAATTCCGCCGTCACGTCATACGTCGTCGTATTCCGTGTTGCCGTTCCGTCGTTTGTTTAGGAAGCTTATTTTGTTATTTTCAACTTAAAATATTTTTCTGGTACGTTCTATTATTACTGTTACTATTTTATTATATTTATTAATTGGCTATAATTAATATGCAGGTATAGTACGTTGTTTTGGACAGGCTGGAGGTTGAATACAAAGTTGTGGATCAGTGTGCCGTTTACGACTTTGATATTTGGGGAGCAGCTGGACCACTCTTGACCAGGATGACTTTTAGACTATGCATTGGAGGATTCAAGGACCAATGTTAATGGAGTATATATATAAGACCCAATTATTGGAACCTAAAAATAAAATAAATAATAAAATAAATGACTGTTAATCTCCACTATTTTATTTATAAAAAAATATATAATCTGAATTTGGAAGTGGTATGGTGAACAACTAATGTTGGTGCAAGTTGCAACAAGGAAAATAAAGTTTGGTGAGTGGTAGCTAGGTTGTAAACAACAAAGGATCATGGGAATTTTACTGATGGATGACAAAATATCTAACAAGGGATCCAAACCGGTGGAGATGGTTGAATAAAAATCTAAGACAACATGAGTTTTAAACCTGTTATAGTTTTGATGCACATTTATTAGCTTGCTGGATCATCAACTCATAATTAAAGTTGAAGAACAACTAAAGAAAATAGATACATGTCGAATATTAATCTATTCATACTTGTATATCAGTTGGGCTTATGAAAGTTTGATATTTTTGGAGTAATCGAATTAATTGAAGTAATTATTGGTGAGAATGATTTATTTTGGTGCTAAATCATTTGAATTCAGGATTTAATACAGTAATTAGTAAAGTTATGGTATGTTTGGTAAAGTAGCTGTAGGCTGTAGCTGTAAGTTGTAGCTGCAGCTTTAGGTTTGAAGTTTTTCACGAGAAGCTACTTTTAGTAGCTTTGAGAACTTAAGCTTTTCGTTTGATTCTAAAGCTACACCTTGTAAATGATAAACAAAACTTTTATTTTCATAGGAGCTTTTCGTTCAAAAACGAAAAGCTAAAGCTCCGAAAAGCTCAATGTCAAACATGCCCATCGTTTTTAACATAAAATTAGAAAAGTAAAAGAATAATTATTTTAATATAAATTATTTATTTTTAATTTAAATATTATGATTTACCGTAAGTTGTATTGAAATAGAAAAAAGGGTAAAAAATTAAAAAGTAAGATAGAGAGACATAAAGAAAAATAATGGCTGAATTCGCATATCTTCAACTTTTAACCATCAAATAAATATGACCTTCACAGTTAAACCATTACCACTCGCAAAAAATTACCTAGACAAACACACCCGCAGTGAGTAGCATATGAAAACGGGAATCTATCTGCTTTATGCAAGGGAATCTGACCAGTAATACTGACAGAGGTAAATTTTAAATTTGAGACTTGTTCTGTTTTTCAAAGCAAGAATCTCAACTGTACTGGACAAGGATTATAGACATGGTGACACGCACCCTCTTCTTATTTATTGAAATAAGGGAGCTAGATATAACTTTCTTTTATGAGGGCGTAACCGGTGATGTTAGTTTCTAACCAGATTAATCAATCTGTGAAAGTGTACCTGATTTGTTATTTTTCAAAAGTTAATCAAACACTCAAATACTTACTCGAAACACTTTTTAAGGACTTTAACGACAGTTTTTCATAACTTCTGAAGATTCCTCAAAAAGCCAATTCTACAACCATGGACCACCCCATTAGTCGTACGGAGTTTTTATCACCAATATTGTGTTCGATTTCTTTAAAATGGATAGTCGGAATACTATTATTTTTTGTTCATTTATCAGCTTACATGTCTAATGATATTGTACATTATAACATGATAACATATACTCAGTGTGTAATAATCTATCTGTTTTGAAAAAAATGTTTACATTACTATTTAAATTTACTTTAAAATAATTGTCGACTTTTAAAAAATAACTATTAAAAATTATTAAATTCTTAATTACTCTCGATCACCTATTTCTTAAGTGATTTAGTCAAACTCACTTTAAATATAAAATTAAAATTGACATTTATCCGACCTATATTAAATCAAATAATAACTGTTGAGATATAATTTTTAAGGCGGGACAAATAATAAATAAATAAATAATTTAATTGATATACGAATCACTCGGTTCTTTTAAATCTAAAAGAGAATGCTACTTTACGTTACCTGCCTTTTTGGCTTATTTGGTTACATTTTTAAAAAACAAAAATTGAACAAAAGGAAGTGAAACTAAATATCTAGAGTGGTTGATTAACTTTGACGCAATTTACAGTAAAAACAAAAATAAATAACAAAAATGTAAAAATGTTTTCTACCATTACCATGAAAATGTCTTTTTACCAAAACTTTGTTTGGTAGAGACTTTTTTGATTATTTGTATGTGTTGTTTAAGAAAAAATAAATTCCAATGGAGTATACGGTTTTTTATTGGATGAGTAAGTGGAATTATTATAATTATAATAATTATTATAATGTGAGTTTTAAAAA
The DNA here is from genome assembly GCA_963921325.1 of Logfia minima. Classification (NCBI taxonomy): domain Eukaryota; kingdom Viridiplantae; phylum Streptophyta; class Magnoliopsida; order Asterales; family Asteraceae; genus Logfia; species Logfia minima. The sequence goes on along the minus strand of OY992765.1, from coordinate 2,092,171 downwards.
AATGAATAAATGAAGCAAGACTTAAAAATTCAAATCATATATATAAAAATACATATATATATATATATATAAATATAAACCCACAATTTTTATAAATAATACGATATATATAAAAATACAAAATGGGGTAACATGGTAATTGAGCAAGTATGCAAGTATTTTATTGTTAAGAAAATAAAAAGGAAAAAAAATTATGTACAAATTGTCTCTATCACTATCTTGATGTAAGTTGAACCAACAATAAAATAGAGACCCTTCAAGTTTGAGATAAGAATTATGAAAAACAAAGTGAAAAGTGTTGTGGGTACCCTTTAAACATCCCTCTTTTTCTTTCATAATTTTCATTTCTATGGTACAAAGTACCTTAATCTTAATCAGTAGTAATATTTTTTAGAAATGGAGTACTCCGTAATTAACAAGAGGAAAAACTAGGATATAATACGTAAAACTTTTTAAATGATAGTAACAATAAGGTTTATTGTTTAAAAATATATCGAACTTTATATATTTTAGTATTATATATAATTAATTTTAATTTTTTTTTATTATATGTATCTAAAATTAAAAATGTTTATTATATGCAATTAACTTAATATTTTATATATAGAGCTTACAAAGAAAATATCAATTTATACATAAAAAATATATATAATAGACAGTTTTAGAAAATAACAATAAAATATTTTAGATTTAAATAAAATATAATTGTAAAATATATAAAGTTTGATAAATTCTCTAACGATAAACCATAGAATAAATGAGTGTGACAACTACTATCTTAATAATATTTAATTAGACTACTTATTGATTAAATGTTGCATTTTTATTTTATTGATATGTATGAGCTATATTACTTTTTTACAGAATGTCTTTTAGAAACAATAATATGTCGCAATGATTATATGTTCATGTTAAAAAATGCACATTAACGGAGTACATGCATGCATAAGAAAGACAAATCGACATGAAAACGTGAGAAAAAAACAAATACGTTTTGATATATTTAATCAAAAAGTAGTCATTTTCATGATCACCCATAGTGGTATTTGAGAACATTATCTTAACTTATGATTGTATATCATACTTTTGCTATTTCAATCCACTTGATATAAAGTTAACATTTTCTTAGTTTGAATAGGATTTCACACAATTCTTTTCTTTTCGAGATTGTTATTATATTAGGTCACGTTGCCCTTAGACATTGGGAAATTAAACTTCATTTATTCATGGAAAATGATTAAGCTACCGAAAAGAAGCAAGTTTTAGTTAAAAGAACGTTGGGATAATTAACGCGTCATTGGTTGCTTTTGCCATATCGTATAGCATGCATATAGTATTGTCGTGATCAAAAGATCTTACCCTTCTCTCTTTTTTTGGTACCAAGGTATCGAAGAAAGGATCATCACTTATCCACACGAGGTATACAAAACGTCTTTCCTACTATACATTGTTTCTTCACATATTGAAACTTTGTTTACCGTAGGTGACTAGATGTTCGTATAATCAAAAACCATTTGTGTTTCTTTGATTTTGGGGAAGTATAAAGACAAAAGAGAAATAAAACAAAAATGTGACCTTATACTAAAAAGAAAACAAGAACAGATTGGTTTAGGAAAAATTAGTAAAAGGGGTAGAGGAGTCATAAAGGGGTGGTAGTTGGGTTTAATGACATTCGAGTCGGTCCAGTAAGGACAGCCCATATGATGTAGAGATTTGACATGATGTGCTTAAGTTCGGTGGGTCCAGGCACTTTCGACGGGCGTTAGCTGCCTAGTCAAACTCTTTGTTGTGTCGATGGTTTTACAATGAATTTGGAATTTTGGATATAAACGGACGGGTTTTATATATTCTTTGCAAGATAAATAATAATTTAATTATCTAGTACACTACCAAATGTATAGATCGCTGTTTTTTATGTAAAGATTTCAAGCACCATTCGAAAATTTCAAAGATCAATTAAACATTCTTACTTCAGGCGATTAAATGGTACGGTTCCAAATGTATAGGTACTTCTCTTGTACCGTTTGCAATCGCTATATTTATTTGATATGGAAATATAAGATATATAAAAGTATAACCAAAACCAATAACCGAAAAAGCCCAGGCCTGCCGGAAACCCGAAAGATCACAGGTCAACAGCGGACCCCGGGTGGCCAGGCAAGCAGCTAAAGGCAAAAGGCCAGCATTTTGAAAGCATGCAACTAGCCTCTACCTACTTGATAAATGGGCCAACTAGCCAGGTCATGTCAAAAGCCTGGTCCAACAATGTCCCCCAATAGGCCCAAGCCCATCACCGATACTTAAAAGTTAAAAGTAAGGCCACTGCACCTTTTTGAAAACTAGAAGCCATACAACAAAACCACAGATACAAAAAGAACAATCACTTCGATTTCGATTCAAGATTTGATATGTAACAAACATCTGAGCCACAACTAAACAACAAACTTGACAAGCATTTTCTTACCAAATTTGATAACCCTTTAAAGGTTTCTACAAAAATTTTAGCCCTTTCACAAAGATTCATCGATCAAGTTTCATCTTCAATTGTTCAAGGTAGCAGCAACACAGTTTCTGAGGTTTCTGGGACAAAATACTTCACTTCCCTATTCTGATACAGGTCAACAGTCTTCCCACTGAAATAGTCAAACAAAACCTCCATATTTTGATTCATACCAAAGCATAAAAGAAAACAAAACCTCCATATTTTCTTGAACATTTCGTTCTTGTACCGTATCCACATTAAAATAGAAACGGACGTAGATATTAGATACTAATAACCATAAGGATTACAAGATGAATCATCACTCTCTCTAAACAAATAGTGCAGTGTCCACATTCTATTAATTTATCTTATCAGAAAAGCTACAAAGACTCGAAGAGTAGGATCATATAGAATTATAGATCATAAGTACATATCAATTTATCATTTCTCCTTTTCAGATAAGTAAATCTCATATTTTCCATATAATGAACACACAAAACTAACAATCAACCATCATAACTCTGATACCAGTTGTAGGAACCGTTTATCAAGCAAAACAAAAGGTATAACAATTAATTTAAATCGGAAGAACACATAAGATATTTTCTAAGTCATATAAATATAATCGATAATGAACAACTTAGAGGAGACATGGGGGAGACGATCTCAAGTTATGAGATTGTGGTTTTACATGAATTAAGACACCTCTAACATATACATAAGCTAATGAATGATAACTAAAACGTATTCATTTCCAAATTCAACATGCATATACTTATGAAATCCCTGTTCTTAGATACTTAAACTTAATGCTAGCACATAACATAAATAAATTTCAAAGAAGCATGGACTTTTATACCAACATTTTGAATGAATAAATAGTATTTGACTTACCCGACTTAAGTCAGATGCAATGGCACTTCTAATCATCTCACCCGTCTCATCTCCTTCTCCTTCATAATCAGGAAGATCATGATTCCTGACATAATCTGAATCTTCATCAGGGAACTCCTCACTAGACTTGATAAGAAAATTATGAAGCAAACAACACGTAACCACAACATAAGGAAACGACTCGATCGATTCCTCCTTCCATTCTTTCGACAAAATCCTCCACCTAGCTCTAAGCCTCCCAAACGCAGTATCAACCAACTCCATCCCTCTATTATGCACACTATTAAATGCTTGTTTCGAATCACTCAAATTCAAACCACTATCATCGTTTCCATCATCTCCATCATCATCATCATCATTAATAGTAGTTTTTCTATAAGGTGTAATTAACCACGACAACAGAGGAAAACAAGATTCACCCAAAATGTATTGAGGTATTGAAGTACCATCATTAAGTTCATAAGAGGCACCGCTTAGAATCTCGTGTGATTCCTCAACAGCCGAAAACAACTCCGATTGTCGTAAAACGAGCTCCGGTTTCATCGTATTAGGCCAACCAGCTGAAACATCTAAAAACCTACCTTCAGAATCAACTAAAGCTTGAACCATAACAGACCCATTTTCACCAAAAAGATTACCTTTTACACTAAAACTATCGATACCCAAAACACCACAGCAATTTGGAAGCGAAATCCAACCAAACCCAACAATAATTCTATTCAAATCAGTCCTTAATTCAAAATAATGACTTAAACTATCAATCACCGCTTTACATACCACATAAAAAACACGACAAGCATTCTCCGAATCGAGATCAAATCGTCTCCCAACCGCGTTAAACGACGCGCCGTGCGCGAGACGGAACAATGCTGCCGCAACCGCGTAATTCGCAGGAATACCAAGTGTTGCGAGACTAGGGTTTAAATTTGGGGCTAAAAGTGATAGTAAATAAGAAAATGATTGTTTTGACATACGAAAAGATTCTAAAAATAACTGATCGGTACTGGAATTGAGAGAATTGAAGCGGTGGAACCATGACGGAGGCGGCGGAGGTGGACGGGGGACGGCAAAAGCAATGGGGTGGTGAATGAGGGAAAGTAAATTGGAAATTGATAGTGAAACAGCGGAGATGTTGGATTCTAGGGTTAGGGTTTGGGATGGGAGAAGAGTGAGATCGTGGTTGGTGACGAAAGTGTGGGCGGCGGCAGTGGCGGAGGCGGCGGTGGCGACTAGTTGGAGGAGGTTTTGGCGGCGGGTTGAGGGTGTTGGTGGTTGTGGTTGCGGTTGCTGGTGATGGTGATGGCGGTTGGTGCGCTTGGAGGAGGAGGATTTTGCCGCCATTGAACTTTTGGTTCCACCGGCGCCGGCCATGTGACTTCCACTGTGAAATGAACTGAAGAGCAAAAGGTGTTTTTTAGACCGAAACTTTTATATTTATATCAACCTTCATATATATACACTTCACAGGTGTTCTTGGGTCTTTGAGATCCTAAATGTCATAGTTTTGTTACACCGGAGCAACAGTGAAAAATAGTAATTTTAAAATAATTATTTGATCATTTTTATTTTTTGACTGCTTTACTTTAAAAAAATGAATAACTCGGAAAGAAACTACAAATTTTGAGAAAGAAAATAAGAGAATTTCAGCATTTGATTTTATTATAAATTAATGTATTTCACTATTATAAATGAATATTAAATTGTAATTTTGAGTAACATTCATCACAAATGAATATTAACGTTCTGATAATAAATGACTGAAATTAACTTTCATATTTCTCTCTCATCTCTATCATATATATATATAGGCAACTCGTAGCAAGACTCACTCTAATAAGGTTAACATAATAATTTACTTATCATTGGAAGAAATAAAGTAAAAACTAAATGTAATATTGAAATAGAAGATGAAAGAAAGAAAATTAAATTAATCTCTACACTGTTACCACAAGTCGTTATTAGAAATAGCTTAAAGAATTTAATATGTTCCTATCATGCTATACTAGTTTATAACCCGTGAATTCGCGAGATTATACGTAATATTTATTGTTAATGACTTGTTTCATGTAGTGGAATATAACACAATTTTTTAAATACACGTAATTTGATATTCATATTAGTGTGTATTTGTTTGTAAACATTGATTATAGTGAGGCCATTCGTATTGTAAATTTAGTTATATTATCGTTCTTTGTGGATATAAGTTATGATGGCTTTGATGACAATGTATGAATAACATTAAGACTTGATTGATCGATATGATATAGTACCACTAAGTGTAATAGTTAAACAATTAGTATTACAACCACTATCAAAATTGTATAATTCATTTTACATATGAAAATTTTTCATGTAGAATGAAAAAGTATCAAAGACACGTCGTGTATAGTAAAGTCATATTGATGAGTTTTATGTTTGTTGATAGTGCTTATTACGAGTATAACTCAATGATTTTTCTTGTTCAGGAATGTTTAAAATAAATGGGTATGATATTAAATTTTTAAGTGCAATATTTAAACAATAATTTAAGGTGTGGTATGATTATATATTGATGAACAATAATGATCAAATATCTATCAATATCCATATCTATATAATAATCTATTGAAGGGGTGGTTATGAATTCTGTTGACATAACTTAGTGGAGTAATTTTAGTAAATTAATGGTCTAAAAATATAAGCCTTTAGTCACGTGTATAAGGGGTTATATGTGTAGACATTTTATTATTAATTAGTATAATGTTATAATTCACTATGATTTGATATCAACTCAGATTACATATTTAAGGGTGGACATGTCTTACGTTTGTTAGCAAATTGATCACATACATTAGCAACGGTTCAATTACGTGTCATCGTAAACAGGGGTCACTTATGTTTCATATCTCCTAAGTCTTATTAATACAAATGACTACGTGTCAAAATATTTCACAAACTTGATCCCTCGAAAACAGACCTAGTGATCAGGTACGTTAGTCAATTCAAAGATGAGGACTCTTGGCTCGTTGAATAAGGTTCGAAGATGGTTAATGAAAGTACCAAAAGTACTACGATCCAACAATAGCATGATCACTTATACCGTGCAAACTTCAGCACATCCCTCTACCCATATGGCCTAGCAGATTGGAGAATAATATTCCATGGGTTGTCAATAATAACAATCACCTAGCAGACCCTTTGCAATTTTTACCATGTCTTTCCAAGGTTGATAATGTATGTACCTAAATTAATAAAAAAAAATTTTAAATCATCAAAAATATACAACTCTACAAAGCTACACCAATACTATTACCTATAATCATAACAATGAGCAGAACAGAATCAACTCATTTAATACAACTAAAACTACTTTTGTTAACACTCAAAATATATATATAGAACTTACTAAAGTAACTACACAAATACACGTATAAACCACAACAACAAAATTAAGCAAAACAAAATACAAAAGAGGCGGGGAACCTTGCCCGAACCTCAAAAGTGAACTAATCAGTAACAATAGTTAACATCACACACAAAAAGACAATACTTTTACTCACCACAAAATTTACCGATGACAACCAACTATTTCCCAATGCAAATCATTCATACCATCATAAAAAGTTTCAAATTTTACTTGACAGTTTTTGTCTTCAAGATTTATAATGTATGATATCTACCTTCAAGGATATGGATCTACAACTTAAATTTGCATGGCTTACTGAACCTCCTTGATAGTATATCCATAACTAAATATAAGCATAATGAACTCAACTAAAAGACTATAAATTCACATTTAGACTCCAAATTCAAAAGGTCAAAACGAATAACAATCCAAACCTTTACAGGAAGTATCATGTTGTTAAGCTTTCCGTTAACGCCATTAATAAAGTATTGTCGAGCAGCAACCTCAAAAGACTCAACACGTAACCAAGATACATATTTAAAATGTGTTGGTATCTTCAAAGCCCCTTCCTAATAAAAATATGGAACTACTAACTTCATATATTCACAGAAATTACAAGTGGTACGTACTTATATAGGAAGACTCCAACAAGCAAAATCCAAGTTGTGTTAAAATTAAAGAATTTCATCATGTGGTATCGAATTATGTAGTTGTGGGTTCAGTTGAAAGAAACTAATAAAATACAAAAAGAAAAAAGGAAAAAAATATTACGACTTACGAATGAGCTTCATATACTAATCTAATGACTTGCAGATCACAATCCTCTGTCATCTAAAGAACCCATAGATTAAACTCGGATCTTATAATAACTTGTTCCAAAATATTTAAATGAGATACATTAAACCACTACCTCTTCCTATTACATATGCTAGAAAGCAACCCGGTAAACTACGTGTAGAGATTGAATTACCTACATTAATAATGCAATAAACATATGTATAAATAACAGTAATATCACAGAAACGTAGAAAATCAAATTTTCATATGCATTTCACGAGATGCCCATGGACTTACCTTGATAATCTCTACACGTTGTGCAATCCTGTCCAGGTAAGTCCGCGAGATGCACAGAGGGGTATGTGAAAAACATAAACTTATATCTAATAGCTATATGTGAAAAGATTATTTTGTGCAAAGAACATGTCCAAGTAGCAGTTCAGCAAGAACACAACCGACTGACCAGATATCAATTGCATGTGTCTACTCAGTTGCCCCGAATATGAGTTTAGGTCGACTGTAGTATTGAGAACAGATGTAGAATACATTAGGTTCCCCTTTGATCTGTTAAGCATAAGACCCTGTGAATTCAATGGTCGGATACATTAACTTTATAAAAACATAATACCTACACTACAACAATCAGTAAGAACTAACTATCAGAAACAAATTTAAGATCATCATTTTACAAAGAAAAGAATTTTATAGGAAAAGGAAAATAAAACTCAATATTTCGAGATCAGCAATCCAGATTAAATTTTCATTGTAATTCTATAGGTCAATAATGTGATGTATATCAAAAGTGCTATGTATATTTGGATCCAACAATTAGCATATGTAGAATTGTATAACGAAATTTACTTTGCAGAAAGCATTATGTACTTTCACATGAGCATCATAATTTGAAATATCACAAAGGGTGAAAAAGAAAAATACCTGAAACATTGAGCTTTAAAATATGATTAGCTTTATCTAAGATGACTCATAGCCTAAATATACATAAAACTAATGTTGATACCTTTCCTCATATGCATTTCAATTGATCCGAAGTAATCATCTTCGAATTACCATATGCTATTAAAGGAATGTTCTACTACTTGTTGAAGAATCATTTTCATGGCTAGACATAATAAAATAGTAACCAACATTAATGTATTTAACTTACAATTTAGGCACTTTGATTTCTTACATTTGCGGTGCTTTCGACAATCATTGTAAGCGCTCGTTGGAGATAAATATGAATTTAATTGACAAGAAAATAGGATCAAATTCACCAAGAAAAACCTTCAACGAAAGACGAAAATACAATTAAAACGGGAGTAAACAATGATGAAAAACCAAAATGGAAGAAAGATATTGGAACGTACTGTGAAGAATAAACACGAGGAAAACAAACTCGGGAAATTTTGAAAGCCAAGTCCCACACAAAAATTTCCTCTAACACAAAAAAATGCACCCCAAAACAAAAAGATGCAAACTTAATTCGAGTGTCAAAATTGAAAAGGAAGAAGATGAAACAACCTTCAGAGTGTGTATTTGCTGCCTCCAGGTAGCTTGGTTCCTGTTGTCGTCATTACATTCCTACAATACAAACATAACAATGATTAATCCGGATCATCGATTCGAGATAAACGTCGTAAAAATTCAAAATTGATTACCGGTTAAAAATGAAAAGATAGAAATACATGCAAAATCAAGATTTAATATTGGAGGAATCAAAGTGAAGACATTAGCAGGTTTATTGGAAATATGTATATCAAAACTTAGAGATCCTAATCATACCTGCATTAACTTTCTCGAACTCAATTGAAAGATTAGGGTTTTCATAATGTGATCAAAATTAGCTTGTGTGGTATCGAATTGAAAAGTAATCCCACTCGATTTGTATTTTGAATTTTGAATTAGCTTCTTAGAAAAGCTGTTAATTTGAATTTTTTAAATAATAAATTTTTTGTGACTTTCTAGACAAGCTTTTAATTCATACGTCCTTTTCTAAATTTGTAATTGTTTAGTTTATTTTATCGAGATTTTAAATTCAAATTAACTTTTATCTCAGTTCTTTATCTACTTCCCATTTTTGCTAAGTTGGTGCCTTTATTAATTTCTTGATTTACGGATCGTGATTTAGTAGTTTCTTAATATGTTGTGATTTAATAGTTTCTTAATATTTGTATATATTTATCGTGATTTAATAGTTTCTTAAATAAATGATAGTATTTAATGAATTTGTACAAAAATTAATAAATAAAATTTCTTTGTATATTTAATCTTAGGATTTATTAATTTATATTTTTTATAATTTAATTTTCTGTCAAACTCGTGTAGTCACGGGTCAATAAACTAGTTTTGAATATAAGCCAGCTAGTGAAATGAATGAATTTGTAAGAGATAATTAGACTTAGAAGATAACGGGTAATTTTAGCGAATATTTAAGGGAAGGTCAGTAATTTGAGAGCCTCATTCCTAATTTATTATGTAAACAAAAAGGTTAATGGTTGAAATTCAATAATTTTAAATAATAAAGGACGGAGATCATTTATGTTTACTTAATTAAAGTTTTCTTTTAGTTGATAAAAAAGGAGAAAGGAGATAATAGAATGAACTACTTACATATGACATCATATATCACATGACTTAGTCATTTTCACCATCAAATGTATTATCCTTACCCTTATGTAATTACTAATTACTAAAGGTTATAAAATGAATTACTCCAGCGGCAAGACAAAAACAACACCCCAACAAGAGTAATGTTGAAAGTTATTGCTCAATGAAATCAAAGAAAAGTTGCATGGAATCTCAAGTTAGATATTGAAAGAATAAACATAACGATTTTAATACAATAATTTTTACAGTTTAACACGTAACGACGTTAAAAATGACTTAGATAATTTATTCTTTTTAAATATTTACTTTTTGATGTTTTTATATATGATTTAAATGTAAAATCGATTTCAAAGTGATTTTATACTTACTAATTTAAAATGACTATGTGTCTATCGATAAGACACCTATGTGTCAAACTTTAAGATTCTTATATTCTTTTTATCAAAATACCTATATACTAAGATATATAAGATATTGTTTATAACATATCACTTGTTTTTTTCATTTATACAAGGAAGTTAATTGGTTTGAAAGTATTTGAAAAGCTTTGAAACAATTTTAACTTATAGAGTTTGTCATATTTATATAAAAATATGAACTCCATCCATTCATATATAGTTATCATCATCAAATAATTAAAGTATTACTTATTCTATTCATGTATACAATGGAGTAAGTATTTAAAAAGTTTTAAAATAATCTTAATCTATGAACTTCATTCATATATAATTACAATCATCAAATAAAATGTATAATATCATTGAATAACAAATTAATTAAGGTTTCCCAAGCATTAAGCCATCTATTTTTTTAAAGTTGTATGAACATAAAATAAAAGGTTATACCAATTTTAATTTTATTGTGTTACTTCAAAAGGTAACATTTAAGTATCACCTTTTCATGATTAATCAAATTGTCTAAGTTATTATAATTTGTTTGAAGTTGCCACATGTCAATATAAGAGGCCATCCTCTTCCTCTATATATATATATATGTATATGTATATTTGAGCATACTTGTTGGGAGGTAAATTGGAATGAGAATAAGATATAAAAGATTATATAAATCGATTATCTTACAAAATCTAACTAGATGAATTTATTAAAAGCTTTCGGAAGGTTTGAGTATTGTCGTTGATGTTTTTGTTGTCGTCGTCGTGTATATAGAGGCTTATTTATATAAAATTATAATTATTTGTGTTTTAATATTCATATTATATATTAAACTATTCGCGTTTACTTCGTATGTAGTGAATTTACAATTCATTAATACTGTATGTATTTCTTTTATACTTTAGTTTTGTATTAGCTGTATGAGGTGATACATGTAATTATTACACATTGACATATTACTAAAATACATACAATAAAAATAAATTAAAAATTAGTTATATACAACATAATTTCAAATAATTTATTACATATTATAAATATCCCAAACATATATAATTAATGTACAACTACTTAAACCTAAAAATATTTTTGATAATTATCTTCATGGTTATCTACTTCTAACTTTTGATAATCTTATTTTGTTTCATCATACTAAAAATATTTTAAATTTAGTTTTTATTTACGATCCTAAACCTAAAGGAGACATCACTCTTGGAGCCGAAGGAAAGAAAAGGGATCACTCTTGGAGCCGAAGGAAAGAAAAGGGCGAGCTTTTTGACTCAAAGGTTATGGCACTGACAAGTTACAACCCTATATTTTGATCAACTTTCTGTTTGGCTGTCTATTCTCCAGCTTTACTCGATGAACTATCATAGAGCAAAATATGTTATTTTATCAGGATGACTTACAATCTTTTTTATACAGAGTATATACAACTCACTAATAAAATATCCAGATTCACTATAATTATAATATGGTAAACAATAGTAAATCCTATAACACATTAAACAAGAATCTTAATATAACGTGTTCTCTTATCGATAAGTTTATTTATGTATTAAAGTATTAATCAGTTGATATCATGAAAAAATATAAAATTAAGAAATTATGAGCTAAAATAGAAGTAAAAAATGAAAACAAAGTTTGTAATTCACCTATGATCTGTCAATCTAAACACTATTGATTCTTGATCAAGCAAACTTATTGTAAGGAATATTATTTAATATATTTCACTAATTTAATTAAGTATGTCATTTTCTTTGTCATATCAGCTAAAATAGAAGTAAAATATGTTTTTTCAGATCAAAAGTTGATAATTTTGATATTGTAATTAAAAAATAATATTTTAAAACGTAATTTTTAAGGTCATGGTTAATACGTAAAAGAATATTGTACAATATAATTACCTTAAAATTAATAACTAACTCTCATGTATAATACTTTTATATGTGTTACCATAATTTCAAATAAATTCTACGTTTAAAAAAATACATTTTGAAAGAAAAAGGTTTTAACTAAAACAGTCTCTTTATATTTTGATAAAACTATTACCGTCTACATCTTACGTTTCATATATCTCGCTCTCAACATGATTGAGTAGTATTGTTGTTGCTGAGAAAACTTAAATACATCCATATATATTTTTTTTCATGTCATAGAGTAATTACAAAACTTGCAATGTTTTTCAAAAATTATAATCTTACTGCCACTCTTTAAAAAACTAGTTTATTGACCCATGTTTACACGGGTTTGACAAAAAATACAAAATTAGCTGCAATGTATCTAAATCTGTGAAAAAAAAATACAAAAATTAGCTGACAATATATTTTTATTTATAATTAAAAAATATAATTTTTTATGTAAAAAAGATTTGCTGGACAAATGAGCAAAGACATTAATGATAGAATCAATATATGTGTTTGAAGACCACACGTTGACAAACTTTATACATTTGTGTTTTTATTTCTATTTGTAGACAGAAGAAATTGATCTATATAAATTTATTTATAATAAATCTATCTTTATAATAAATCATTCCTTCTTCCAAAACATTGTTGAACACAGGAAATAAAGCTTTTTTAACACTTGCTTGGATCTTATCGGCCTAAATACAACAACCATAACATAACCTTTAAAAGTCGAGAAACAATGTAAAGCAAACAATAAAAATTTAAACTTAAAAGTTGTAACTAACCCTCTCATCCATAATGATCATGTCAAGTTGAAAAGTGGTCTTCCACAATCGAAGAATGCGAACCTTCAACTTCCATGAATCCTTGATGGTATCAAGATCAGCAATGAAACTGTAATTTTCTTGTTCCATTGTTAGTTTAACAAAGTAAACTGATGATGGTCTGAATGAATAAGAAACAATTTACTTATATAACATAAAGGAAACCATTCGTTTCCCCTAGGTAGCTGCAAAAATATTGGATAATGTGGGAATAATGAATGGAGCATTAATGGTAGATGCAACTTTTAGTCTATAAAATCTGAAACAAATCAGCCCATATATCAAGACTCATTAATTTTGTGGTTTTATTAATTATTAAACAAAAATTAATTTCGTGGTTTTATTAATTATTAAACAAAAATATGTTTCAAGTAAACAGATTATTTCCTTAGCACCAATATTCATGACTACCTCTACAAAAAGGAAGAGAACACATCAAGACTACCTCTACAAAAATTACTGAAGTGACCTGAGCACCAATATTCATGACACATGTTGATAATCCATTTCCAAAAACAGCAGCGAGACCTTCCTGCATTAATAGGTTAAGGATTACTATTGAAAAAGCAAAACAAAAATAGGGCTAAGGAAAGGGACAGAACTGCTTTGAGTGACTACCCCTTAAATTAAAACTTTAAGATGTAATCAGTTAGCTAAGGAAAGAGCTTGAACCCACTTCCCGCAAAATCTTTTTTGTCAGCTGCCACATAAGGCACATGATCAATAAATAAACTGTTGCTGGATAAACCTGACTTTCGAGGTCGATAAATAAACTGTTGCTGGATAAAATTGTCCTCTACTACTAAACGCATGATATATAACACTCAGTGTGGCATAAAACACACTCATCTTCTACTTAACCACAATACATGGTTCATATAAATTCTCCATCCAGTTTTCCAGTTTCTACATAGATCTGAATTGAATAAGAAAAAGTAAGCGTATTATAACAATTCGAGAAGCAGAATAAGAAACGTGAAAATCTGCCAAATATTATTCCAAAAATGATTTTGGATAATTAAAGGGAAACTTTGTTGAACTGTATCCAATTAAAAACGTTTTAGTTTTAGTATTTTATATCGTTCTTACAAGCTTGCTTTTTTTTTACGTACCAAACTACAGAGACCTACTAATGTATGTGTCAATCCAACTGAAACCGGTGTTTCACTTGGGTGTTTCTGCCATTTGGATTTAAAAAAAACAATAAATATTTTTTATTTACCTTTTGATGTAATAAAAGTTTTCCATATGAATGCAGATATTAGATAAACTAAATATGTCATGAAATAACAGAAGGTTAATTTCATAAATCACATATAACCTAACAAAATAAAAGGATCTCGATAAACCCTAAAAATCATAATAAATCGATAGGTAGCAGACTATATCAACAATTGAAATACCAATCACGCAGATGCAGAATTGGAAACGCGTGATAATAACAGAAGATTAATTTCATAAATCACATATAACCTAACAAAATAAAAGGATCTCGATAAACCCTAAAAATCATAATAAATCGATAGGTAGCAGTCTATATCAACAATTGAAATACCAATCACGCAGATGCAGAATTGGAAACGCGTGATAATAACAGAAGATTAATTTCATAAATCACATATAACCTAACAAAATAAAAGGATCTCGATAAACCCTAAAAATCATAATAAATCGATAGGTAGCAGTCTATATCAACAATTGAAATACCAATCACGCAGATGCAGAATCGGAAACGCGTGATAATAACAGAAGGTTAAGAAGACCTAAGGTGATTAGGATCTCGATATACCTTTATTAGGTTTATGGAGTAGAGGTTAGGAGGTTCGTCACTTGTGATTCTTCTTCCTTGGATCCCTGCGTGAAGGCGATTGTAGTAGATTTTTGGTAGGGTTTAGGAGGTTCGTCACTTGTGATTCTTCTTCCTTGGATCCTTGCGTGAAGCTGATTGTAGTATATTTGTGATAGGGTTTCTTTTGTGTTTCAAAGAAAAGGCTGAAAAGGCTGAAAAGGCTATAGTTAGGGAAATGAAAAGTCTACAGGAAGTAAGAAATATTAAACAAAATTCAAAATAATTAGAATATTTCTGACTTTATAATTACGCCACGTCATCTGATGAGCTTCTTAATATTATGCCAAATCAGCGTATTACTTCTTATAAACTCCCCTTTGGTATAATAAATAGATAGATAGGGGTCATTCTGACACATCACCCAAACATCCAGGTACTGATCACCCAAACAAGTATCAAAATATAAGAGTCCTATAAACATATAACAGCAAAAACCTTTTAATAGGAAGTTTCTTCTTCAATTTCATCATCTTTTACGAACCCCGTTGTCGTATTTAGCAGTAATCTTGATCACTCTAAAACCAACATGGCTGCAAAATTGAAAATAGCAGGAGCATGGTGTGGTGTTTTAGAGACTGATTTAGAACAATGGACTGTACCCTTTTTAAAACAAGAAATTTCAAACCGATTAAAATGTTCAATTGATTCAATTAACCTTATTTGTTCAGGAAAAGTGTTGAAAGATGATAATGGAACCCTAAAATTGCGTGAATTGGGGGTGAAAAATAATTCAAAGATTTTAGTCACTAGGGTGTCACCTGATCAAGGGAAGGAATTGGTTGCTGAAGAAGAGAAGACCATTAGGCTTCAAAGACTCAAGTTTGTATTTTTATTTTATGTTTTGATCGTAATATTCGATTTATTTTTTAGGTTTTTTGTGTTTGTTGATCATGGGTTATATGAAAATTTTGATTTTTGTTTGTGGGTGTGTGGAAATTGGTTACATTTTTATCTGCTTTGATTATAATTTTTGTATGGGGTGTTGGGTTTATGTGATGGTTTTGTTTTTGATCAGGGGTGGCTTGAAAGTTTTAATTTTGTTTTGTGAGTGCTGTTTAGTAATTGATCAATATTTTTTAGCTATTGTTTAGGGTGAAGTTATTTTAGTACATTAGTTGCATTTTTTGGTATACAATTATTTAGGGAGTGTTTGATATTGTAGATTATTGCGTTTTTGAAACCAGATAGCTACTTTTGAGTGTTTCAGTGAAGAAAATCGCTTATGCTTATATGTTTATTTTGGGGTGAATTTTTTTGTTATCGATAAGCAGCTTGAGATTGTTTATTTCAAACTTAATATTAAGGGATTCAAAATTTACTATTTCACGGTGAGGTGAAATAGCTTGGTTTTAAACAAGTTGATTATAAGCATTTACATAAGATGTTCAAATAAGTAATACCAAATAGCTTGGTATTTTGTTTTGCTGCTACTAACTTATTATCTCACTGTAAGCCTTTGTTTCGTTTATAAGGGTCTTTTAATATGTTTAAAGAGGTTTATGCATACAATCATGACACTTATTTTGGATATAAGATTTATAGCGATAAACTGGCGGTGACATTTTGAAATTTCCAGGGCTGCTGCAACTTCCCTGGCAACTAGGCATGCTGATGGTTCATTGCCGGATGAAGATTTCAACATTGAATTGGCGAATCAAAGTGGAGAGAAAGTGCAGCTAGGCACTGAAGAAGATCAGAAGTATGATCATTAACGAATTGCATTCTATATGATATTGTTATCAAAATAAGGGGTTCAATGTTATTTATCGAGTTTGATGATTAATGCTAATTTGGCAGGGCACTAATGATGGGGCTTATGTTTCATGGGAAAGCAAAAAGATTGGTCAAAAACAAAAAGTATGATGATGCCTTGGAAGTTCTAACCATGGGGGAGGTAAGTCTTTTTATTTGCGTTGTATTGCATTCAGTATGTCCCAATAAAAAGGATAGAACGTTCTCCAAAGCTAAAATGGCCGATAAGGAGTGAAATATAGTACAATGGTTTCTTTTCCAAATAGTTATCTTTTTATATGCATATTCTTGCTAAGGTCGTATATGGTCACTTAAACTAAATTGTGTCGCGATAATGATTTCAAGTTACTCTCTTGTAGGAGGCTTTCTCGTTATGCGATTCCAAGGTCGTTCAGGTAAACCAACCATTAATCTATTAGTGACTTTTCTTTTGTAATGTGTAAGATGCTACTATCATTTTTATCTTTCAGTTAAAATTTTCCTTTTATCTTTATTTTGTTTATTTAAACAACCACTATAGATTATACTCGCTTTCTTGAAAATTACAAGTATTTTGTCTTTTGATGTCTTGAAAAAGTTGCATCAATTTTTTCCGCAACTCTTTTAGTCTAAGATTGTTTGCATGCTCTCTGCCAGCATTGTAAAAAGAATACATAAAAAGAAGTTTTAACCATAAATACAACCTGACCTTTAGTTCCTTAATATATGTCACATATTGTAGCAGATGTATAATTTTGACTATCTTATCATTCTTTTTTGCATTTCTTTTGTTTCCAGCTAATTGACAATTTCCCAATACTCCAAATAGACATGGTTTGGTGCTATTTCATGCTCAAAGACATCAGTAAGTTATCAGTAGCTGGAAAATGTCTTCAAGAAGCTCGAATTGGAATTGAAAGATCCCACGGGAAAGAATCTACCCGACTTAGACTTCTTCATGGAAATTCGCATCCTGAGCTTGCACTGTAAGAAACTTCGTTATGTACGTAAGCTTGCAGGTATGTTATATCTGTACATGACACTAGTTTTGCGATATAGGCACTTGAGATTGGAGTTGCTGGAAGGTATAGTGGCATACCACAGTGGTGACCTCGAAAAGGCAAAGAAATCGTTGAATAGTGCTAGGGATAGATATTTGCAGGTACTTTTAATAATTATTTTTTGACTATTACTCTGTATTAATTAGATAGATTAAGATTTGTGTGTATATATCTATATTATTTAATTGCAGCTCCAGGTTCCAGATGAAGCGCTATCAATGTTAATGGGAATGGGGTATAAAGAACATGCTGCAAAAAGAGCACTACGTATGAACCATCAAGTTCCTGAGCGGGCCGTTAATTTTCTCATCGAGGAAAAAGCTAAGAAACAGCTGAAAATTGAGGAGAACATTAAGCGAAGAAATGAGATCATGTAAGTGTCTTTATATGGTAAAAAGTAGAAAAAAATAAGAAAGAATATTAGATTACTCATTGTTCCTGAGCACAAATTTACAGGGAGCAGAAGAAGTTTGGAGTTACACCGCTCAAGAAAGCCGTCAATCTTCTGAAGTTAAAGGAATTGGTATCGCTTGGGTAAGCTGTCGACACTTCATTTTGTACTTTTGACTAAAGTGTTCATCGTTTTTTTTCTTCTTCTCTTCACATTTTTATATCAGTTGATAAGGTTCTTGGTGTTGGCAGTTTTGACAAAGAACTAGCGGCAGAGTCCCTTCGAAGAAATGAAAATGAAACCCAAAAAGCTCTTGATGACTTAACGAATCCAGAGACAAATTCTGATATACAGGTAATTTTCGGATATAATTATTTTACACTCAAACTTCTTGAACGGACAGCAAGAAGTCTTATAATCTTGATTATTTTGTAGCTTTTCATTGAATCACGAAAGAAGAAGAGATTGCGTCAAGCTGCAGATGAGTCTACCGAGAGACTCACGTCCATGGGTTTCCCGAGAGAAACAGGTAACTGTAAGCTCCATCTTTTCCTTTTAATGCTTGAGAGGTTGTTTGGATGTAAACTTTGGAACTGTCAAAGGATCATGTGATACTGAATAATTGGATTATAAGTTGTATAAAATGAGCTGTAGAATAGTTTCTTTTTACTTTTGTTAATATTTGTTTGCTACTTTTGTTAGTTCTAGCTGCTATTCGTGCTTTTGGAACAGAAGAACTGGCGTTAAATCATCTGCTGGAGCAGAGTGCACCAAATGGGAATGCACCACCCACAGGTCCAGTGGCAGACAATGTTGGTAGTTCTAGTGGTTCAGGTGGTGGTGGTTCATCAAGTGCCGTCAATGAAACCATTGCGAATGATGGAGATATGTCGGGTTTTGCTGATGAAATGGAGAGGGATGTCGAAATGGAAGATGAACTTTATGAGGATTTACAAAGAGAAGATGCCTTTTCGGATTATGACATGGAACTTACAAGAGAAAGTGAAGCTATTGAAGAGTACCTAGCCCTCGTCTTAGTCTAATTATCGAGTATTATCATGAACATATGCTTTTTGCTGTATAGTTTCAATTGACTTTGGATGATGCAACTTAAACATTTTTTGGATGTTTTTATGTTATTGTTATAATCTGCTTCGGTCCCAAATTTTTCTCCAAAGTGCTCATGTAGATATCTTTTGGTGTAGATTTTGCTTAGAAGTATTATTTGAACCCTAGGAGTTCAGCTGTTAATTTGAAAAAGATCCCAAATTTCTCACACTTGGGAGGTTCAAGGTTCTTGGTGCAAATAATTTCTAGGAGTTTGTGTGGCGGCCAGTTTGGTCCCCAAGAACAGTGATCACGAACAATAGCGTCAAAACCACATATAAAGAAAGATATTATTTGTATATTGAAAATCGAAATATAGCATCGATTTCAAATAAGAAAAATTGTAGCAAGTGTCCATGGGTAACTGCAAGTAGTAATCATGCAGGCCTGGGATTAACGTAGGACTTACTCCATGGACATGAGGCCAAATTTCAAAGAGATCAACCTTACGGTTTCTCTCTCTCGGGACATCTGAGAGCTTTTTAAGATAATTTAATTTATACTTAAATAATTCATAATTATGCGATTGTAATATACATATAGAGAGTTGCGTTCATTCTTTGCTAATATAAATAATGGTTTCTAATTCTAATAACATTTAATGTTTGGATAAAATATTATGTACATGATTAATAGATGTTGGATAATATGTTCAACATAAATCAAGTATTTTAAATTAATTCAATTATGATTATTTGATATCCCATCAAAATGCTACATCAAAACTTCCTTTTTATTTAATAATATACAAGAATATCCTTGATCAATAATGAAACACTGCATAAGGTCAATTCTAGTATACGTTAATACAGTAATAAATTTGTCTTTAATAGTTCTTATGAATTATTTGGACTTTTTATTTTATCTCGTAAAAGGGTAGCTTTAAATTGATTTTCAAATTTTAAATGTGTGGATTGAAAAATAAATACAAATAAATAATAAAATCACAATAAATAAGAGAATCACGAACTTAATCTTTTTGCGTCAAAAGTTATATTATCAAACTTTTGCCCCCAACTTATAAACACTTTATCAATTCACACCCCCACAAAACCCTAGAACACTTCTTGTTTCAAACAAACAAAAACCCTTCTTTGCCCCCCAAAAAGAATCAACTTTTCAAACCCTAATCCCAAAATCCTTCAATTCACTGTCTTTATTATCCTTACCCGTTTCCTGAACCATATCTTCTTTCAATTTCCCTCACTAATATCTGTAAAGATTTGATTTTTAGTGGATTGTGAAGATAATATTTGGGGATTTCGTAGTACAATGGAAGTAGTAAAATCTTTGAGTTCTGATTTGGGGGTTTTGCAGAAAAAAATGGTATCTTTTGCTGGATTGGTGGCTTTTGAAACCCTAATTGCTGCTCATGTTTCTCTTGCTTGTGTCATCATGACGGTATATATAATTTTGAACCTTTTCCGTTTATACTTTTAAGCTTTCGTTTTTAATGAATACGTTATGTTTAATTTGCTAATTTATAGGTTTGATTAAGTTTACATGTATTTTTTTTTTTATTATCTAGTTGGGGTTTAGGTTCTAGGGTTTTAATATGATAGTTACTGTCTTTTTTTGTTGTTGCTAGTAATAGATACCTAGTTTGATTTTTGGGTCCTTTTGCATAATTTGAGGTTTATATTGTGTGGATGCTTCCAAGATGTTTGATGGTTGGATCTTATATAATTTTCCCCTCTTTTAGGGTTGTGTTTAACTTTTGGTAATGGGCGTGAAAGTTTTAGCTTTTAGGCTTATTTGTTGTTTTTGTTTTTATGAATTATAAAGGTTAATACAGTAGTGATTACTCTTTCAACTACAGTGAAGGTATACTTAGATATTTCTTGAAAATTAAGCATTATTTATGTGATGATACAAAAAACACAGTAGTTTCAAAGAATGAATTGCTTTGGCCAAGCTATCTGAAATGTGAATTCACTCGTTTTTGCTAAGTGTAGTGTTTGTTTTCAGCTTCTAGATTACTTGGTTTTTCATTGTTCTCGGTTTCCTCAAATCTCCGATTTAATCGTGATTGGCTTTTGAACCATATTTTTGCAAGAAAAATGCACTAAATCATTCTCTTTTCTTAAATCTCTCTACTTGCATTATCTAAATCTGCATTCTTGAATGTTGTGTGTCTCTCTACTTTGATCTGTGCACTAGCTTTTTTATTCTATATATATCTTTAAAGTTCCTATCAACAGATAATTCCAAAAGAGTATCTGCGTACATGTTTCACTAAAATTCAGTAAATTTGCACTTGCAGGCCGGATTTCTTCTTCACGATGCACATACACTCCAAAGTTTGATTGTAAACGATCAAAGGTTATACCCGATTTCCAAGTAGTTTTTGTAATTGGTGCTTTTGGATAGCACATTTTGACACATAATTCTGCAGGTTTCCTTTTTCAGAGCTTCACAAGAAGGGCACGACTGGACCTGAAGCCAAAGATGGCAGTGACACAGAGGACAATGACGAGGATGAGGAGGCAGATGAGCCGGAAGATGATGCTGGAGACGAAGATTTCTCAGGTGACGAAAAGGAAGACGACGATGACGATGATGCTGATGCTGATGCTGAGGATCCTGAGGCAAATGGCAATCCGGGCAGTGATGACGACGACGGTAATGATGACGAGGACGATGATGAAGATGATGACGAGGACGATGATGATGAGGAGGAAGAAGAAAAAGAGGAGGATGAAGAAGATGACGACGAGGAAGAACAACCACCGGCTAAGAAGAGAAAGTAAAAAAAGCTAATTCGTTAAAAAACAGGGAGATTTTCCTTGGATGTTCAATTATCAGTGGGTATGCCCTGAGTATGTAGGATAATATTTTTACTTTGGTTATGTGCATTTTCAGTTGTAGGATTGTTAATTATCTAAACCTTTGTTTGCAATGGTTATCGTCTTCTTTTTAACTTATGATGCAAATCTTAGGTGAGCTTCGCTTATTAGTGCAGATGTTTATTGTCTACTGTTTTTTAGATCTAAATTCCGTTAAGTATTTTGATTGTGTTCTGTAAGGTAAGTTTTGCATTTCCTTCCTTTTTAGGGTTAGTAGATGTTATGTGTCTACTAATTTCAATTTTTACAGCTAATGCTTTCCAAGACTTGGCCTTTTGAAACTAAGCAATGCATCTACTAATTTCCATTTTTAGTATATTAATAATTTCCTTCCGTTGTGATCTTCCAACTCTGAAATAAAATGTGAGCAAACGTTAAACCTTTTTAACTAGTATTTTTGTGGAAGTTTAAGATAATTCATTAATGATTTAATATTGATAATGTTGGTTGAACTCTTGAAAGATAGACCTCTGTTGTACCAGGATTATCGAATAATTCATATCCTCATGCAAATCATCGTTTCTTTACCATAGAAAATCAATTACGTAGGATGCTTTTTATAAAAACTTGTTGCACAAAATTCAAATTCAACTAATGTTTAACATATACTACTACGTTCGCTTTTGCCTTTTCCAACCAAACATAGTATTTGGTTGTATTTTATTATTTCCTGTATCTAGGACATTCAAATAAATGCAAATTAATTTCATGGCATATTAATTTATCATTTTTGAGAAATAATGTGCACAGATGCTTAACATTCTTGACTATCTCCTAGAAATGCACACTTCATTTTATTTTACTTTTGCCCGATATAGTTCTTTTAAATTAATATTTGACATTTTCGTTTCTATTTAAATGTTGGTTTGCAATGCAATAGAGAGTCGACTCATTAGTTCAAAGTTGATCAACCTAACCACTACACTCTCAATACCACAATCAAGACTCAATATGGCTTTCAATTCTATGGTTCTGTTACTTACATTTTGTTTGCTATCTTTAATCATCTCACACGCGATAGCCTGGAAATCATCAACATCCATTTCTCCTCTACCTTCAAAAACTCTCGTTGAATGTTATGACGCAGCTTTTGATGCGGGCTATTGCTATCGTGAAATTAGAAGGGCTGCACAAAGTGGCCAAATCAGTTCTATCTTCATTTCAACTTGTTGCACAGCTGCCAAAAAGATAAGTCTTGGATGTTGGTCTATGCTGTTTCCTTTTAACCCGTTTGCTAGTCAAATCCGTCGTATAGACTGTTCTCGTTTACCTTTGACACCTTTTTTACAATTACCAAATGCTCAAGGACCTTCAATGGTGGATCATGCACCAACACCGAATGATAAGGGGCCATTTGTGGATGCACCGGTTGCTCATGATCCTATTGCTCTGCCACCTAGCACACCATCACCAAATGTCGAGGGACCCTTTGCGGATGTATCAGTTGCTCACGATCCTATTGCTCTACGACCGGCCGCGCCATCACCAGTTGTCGAGGGACCTTTTATGAATGTACCAAGTGATAACAGTGCCATTTAAGTATCTGTTTATTCATTTAGTTAGAGTATTAACTTATGATAATAGGTATTCTATTTGAAATTTTGTTGTTACAAATGCATCTATAGTTCATATTGTTCTATATACAACTATACAAGTTCTTGTATTTAGTCTTGAATCGACAAATTGACGACCATCATTAAGCTATTTTACAAATGAAATACATGCATGTTTGTTTTAATAATTTATTGTGTCTATTAGTTTAATTTGAAAAGTTAATACATAAAATAACTAAATAAAAATAAACTAATTTAAAGATTTCCTTTAACTAAGTACGAAAACAGTTGAAAACTACCATTACAATATATATTGGTAATTTAATAATTACTTCGTATTTAAATTAATTAATGAAAAAATTAAAAGGACTACCATTACATGCAGCTAACAACATGAAGTTATGGCATTACAAAGGTTATAAACTTTTCCTATACTAGAATAAGGTAAATAGTAGGGGGTACATAAGATTATAACGTTTGGAATTTGCTTAGAGACATTAGTCCCTTCTCATTAAAATGTGATATCCTCCACCATACCATATATATGTGTCTTCAACAATTTTAGACCACATATTTGCAACTTAGATGATGCAAAGTGAACTTAACGTCGCTTTTGTCATCAAATCAATAATCAACTCAAGTTTTTCTTTTAGTTTAAAGATGTGAGACTGTGGAAGGAGGATTGACAGAAAACAGAAAAAAAGATATAAATTAAGAAGAAAAATAAAGGTTGTTATTTAGGAGATGGTTGCAGGCTCAACTTCCAATTCAAGCTTTTTAGTTGAAGTTAGAGAAGAATATCCATACCCTTCACATGTTATTGGCCCAAACTTTATGACTGTGAAGCTGAGTGGTAAGGACAAGTACAATGTGTGGAATACAAAGATGCTATATTAGCTATAGAGTCATAGTATGCTTGGTTTCATCGATGGTAAGTTCGTATGTCCTGACAGAAATGGAAAGGTGAAAGTGGGAGATATGGAGTCATGGATCAGATAGGATTCACTCGTCAAAGGTTGGACTCTTGGTTCACTTTTGGAACCAGTAGCTATGAAAGTTGTCAATCGTCTCATATCAAAACACAAAGATTCAGGATTCACTGCAAAAGATGCATGAGATGAACTACAATCTAGTGATAGTCCTTCACTTCTTCTGCAAGCAGCAGGTACAACTACAATTTCTTCTTAATTTGCTAATCTATTAAAGGAAGTATTTAAGTAGTTTCATTCAATCTTTAGTTAATTACACGAAGACTACTAGCCGTATGAGGTTGTGGGTTCAAGCCTCATTTGAGGCGGTGCTTACATATATATCGTGGTTGTGATCTTTTTCTTACCTTGATAAATTGCAATTTTTGATTGAGTATTGGTAGAAGAAGAAATAATCACAAGAGAAAAAGAATTAAGATTAGAAGGGAAACAGAGAGGAGACCCAATAAGAGAAAGGGTTTACCAAGAATTGTATGGTATATTCTACACGGAGATTTGCATCAGACGTGTCTTATTTGAATATTTGTTCACTTACACCTACGGACAAAATTACCAAAATTGGCAATACATCGCTCCATGTAGCAGTGGGTTCTTCTAACAAGAGTACTCAAGTATTAGAAAGACTGTTGGCAATGGTACCGGAAGAAAACACACTATGGGACATACGATATTCAGATGGAAGCACGCTACTTCATTTGCTGCTATTGTTGGTAACACCGAAGCTGCTAAACTCTTGTTGGAAATAAACCCAAATTTGTTATTTGCCAAGGATAATGCGTTGGAAAATTATGTATTGAATGACAATTGATGCTCAAGGATTATAAAAGTTTGCAACTTAATGTTACTTTCCGTTGTAACATAACCTATGAGTATTAAGTGGTAATCGTAATTGTCATCAATGCAAGCTTTTTATTTTCCCTCCTCCTTGCTAATATTATAGAGAATTTGTTCTCTGTGGACTTTCTTTTGTTACCTTATTGTGGAGGGAGACATGTATGAAACCTTAAACTCAAAAGAAACACAGAAAAAATTTACACATTGTTTTTGTAAGCTTATGAGCTTTGTTCTAGTTACATTGGGTCTATCGCTTTTGGTCATGTTAGGAACAAACATTTGGGTTAGCTTACAAACAACTGCGACAACCTTTTTAGGTATGTGGTTCAAGTCCGGCAGTATTACTGCTTCAGCCGTTGTACTCTGAGAAATAGTAACATCAATCGTATGACTGAAAATAGCAGTGAAAGTACTATATTTCTTTCTTTGAGATGCTCATTACGGTCTATACATGTTGCAGTACGGCCAATCTTTGTAAGAAGAGTCTATAATTATCATAATGCTCGTTGTTTATTAGACAATGTATGTAACCAGATACAGATGGCAGGTAACTACAATGCTTACGGTCACCCTTACACCAATCCAGTTTTTTAAGTCACACGACAAGATGCATACAAGGTTGTTACAAAAATTGTGGAATATTTCCCGGATGCAGTTTGGAGAACTAATGAAGATGGTCAAAATTTTATTCAGTATGCTGTGATAAATCGTTTTATGAAAAGATATATAACTTGCTATATCAAATGAGCGAACATAAGAATATTTATAAAACAATCAAAGACTCATCTGGGAATAACCTCTTTCATTTGGCTGCAAGATTGGCTCCTGCAAACAAATGATATCATATATCAGGGGCACCATGCAAATGCAAAGGGAACTTCAGTGGTTTAAGGTAGAAATTTCTAACTAATGACTCAAATTTTGAAGTTTATTCAGCATACAAAACGTTTTAAGAACACACTTTATTTATTTATCATGGTTAACGTATTGTGTAATATTGTAGGAAGTAGAAGGGTTTGTATGTCCCTTAAACACCATACAAAAGAACTCTGCGGACGAAGCTCCTGAAATGGTGTTTTCTAGAGAACACAAAGAGTTGGTAATTGAGGGAGAAAAGTGGATGAAAGCCACTGCAGAGTCATACATGATTACAGCTGCTCTAATAACCACAACTGTTTTTGCCGCGGCTATTACAGTACCAGGAATCAGGATACAGGAACTCCTATTTTTACTAACAACGCCGTCTTCACAGTATTTGCAATTTCAGATGCCATATCATTCATTATTCACGGCTATTACATCGTTGTTAATGTTTTTATCAATCCTCAGCACAAGGTTTGCTGAACAAGACTTTCTATTCAAGTTACCTAAAAGATTGATGATTGGTCTAGCCACCTTATTCATCTCGACGACAGCCATGATCATTGATTTTGGTGCAACATTGTTCATTGTGTTCGGACAAAGTAAATTGTTGATTCTTATACCAATAGGTGCATTGATATGCCTACCAATTACTTCTTTTGTTACTTTGCAGTTTCCTCTTATCAGGGACATGATGAGTGCCACAATATGGTCGTAGTATTTTTGTTATAAAAAAAATCTGATGACTACTTCTACTAAATTAATCCTATTCACATGTAATTGCGTTATCTCAAGGATATATTATTAGAGAAAGAATTCGATTGGGTGGTTACTAATTAATTTATCGAATCTTGTGGGCCAGAACGCAACTGGATTTTAAGATCGGGTCTGAAACAAGTACCTTAATTGGGCAAACTCCACAATATTCAACTATTTTGAGTTTTAGATTATAATTATAATTATAATTATTAATTGGCCAAGAAAACCTCCTAGAAATCAAACGAAGTCAGTCATTTTGGCTGTTCTTGCTTTATGTTTCTTCAGCTAAATGCATTAATTGAAACGTTGTCTTAACTTTGATGGCTTTTGCATTTTATATATAATAAAAGTTAAGAAATCCTAGAGTACGTACGGATAATGAAAAATATTACTACAATTCGTATGAGTAAAATATTAGTGGGTCAAATTGAAGAATACGGAGTACTTATGATTAAAGAGACCATTTTGTCTGTCATAACGTTTTCAATGTCGAAAGCGACAATCGGTCCTTGATGACAATTATCGTTTGGTACTGCAGACCTTGCCTCAGGTGGCATCTTTGACTCGTCTTATTCTGACTTTTGCACAATTTTACTACCTACAATTTCAATATCATTGAAAAAAAGAAAATGAACTATACTGAGTTTACACCACAATTTAATTTTCTAACCATAAAAACTAGAGAATTTGTTTTATCCCTTTTGTGGTTGTAGCCACGTCATCAAATACCAGAACTATGTATCAATAGTTACATAGTGATATATTTCACTACAAGAAAATTGAGTATTTGGCAGAGGGCAAAACTGTGCCAAATACATTTAGCATGGGGAAAAAATGTGCCAAAATAGTATTTGGAATGGTTTTAGGACGGTTTTGACATTTCGTGCCATATAGTGAGAAGTTGGCACAATTGATACAGAGCCATGCCAACTGTGAATTTAGCACGGTTTTACACCTCGTGACAAAAACCATTTAGCATGGTTTTGCTCCCCATGCCTATAAACATTTGTCACTGTTTGTCCCCTTGCCAAAAATTATTAGGAACGGCTTCATCATCGTGCTAAAAAAACACAGTTGGTACAGTTCTTAGTCTTGCAAAAAAGTATTTGACACAATCCAAGAAGAAAACATTTGGCACGCCTCTATGTCCCTATTCCAAATATACATAGCACTATTAACCAATCAAACTCAAATATGAATCAATTCAAACTATAAGCACAACATAAGTTCATTTTAGCCAAAAACACATGCATATGATTGAAATTGCTTAAATCATCCGAAATCAAACCAAAATACAACTTGGATTCAACGATGCTAGACAAATTAACTTGAAAATTATAAACTTATAAAGCTACTGTACTAATAACACGATAAAGACTTTTTGATTAAGGAGTCCTGATAAGACCACCTGCAGTTATAACACCCGTCCTCACTGTCACGTGAGCCAAGACAGCTCACGACGGAAAACTGGCCACAGTGGTGTTTTCACAACAGCTCATGACGGACAACTAGGACCTACTATTTTCATTATTTTTCATTTTTCTTAAAAACACATTTACTTTTAATTAAATATAGTTTCATATAATTAATTTAAAAACTAGTTAATAATTAATAAAAAAGATACATTAATTAATTAAATAAAAGATACATTAATTAATAAAAAAACCATAAATATTTTTGTACATTTCATTTTTGTTATAGATATTAAATTTTTTTAACATACAATTAGATTTTATATATTTAACTAATTGGGCTAGTTAATTTAATTTTCTTTTTCAAAAAAAGCCCAAAGTAAAAAGTCCCATTAGATTAATTAAAAAGAGCACAAAATGCCCGCTAGGTTAATTAAAAAAGAGCAGAAACTTCATCATCTTCATCTTCTTCTTTCATGTCCTCCTCTTTATTTTTAGTTCTTAAACAAAATAAAAAACTAGAATAAAGTGAAAAAGAAAACTAGAAATCAATTAGATAATATGTGGGCCCCGTGTGCTTTTGTCCTGGATCCGTGCATTTCACCACGAGGACGGGCCACGACGGTATTACTCCGGCCGTCCTCACCCGTCGTGGCCGATGGTGTGCTTGAGGACACACCGTTGCAAGTGGTCTAAGGAACTTTACAACTCGAAACTCAAGAAATCCACTTCGGCCCACGTCTTCGTATATCCTACATAATATAAAACTCATATATTAGTAATAATCAGCAATTAAAACTCAGCTTCAGTAAATTAAATGACAATACTAAGAGTAGAAAATCGAGTTGAAACGGGGCAAATGAGTTCTTTAAAACACAAAAATAGTGTCTTCCTTGAAATATATACAATAATGTGCCAAATCTGTTAAAGCTTGTCCCAATATTGTTCATATGTATCCAATGCAAATTCTTATTGAGACAAAGTAAAAAGCGGTTTTGATATTTGCAGAAAAATGTAATAAATACTCCGTGATTAATTTATACGAATAACCAAAGAATAATACTATAGAAAAAGGTTAAAAAATTCAAAGATATTAAGCATTTGGAACACCTTATGAATTAAAAGATATTAAGCATTTGGCTCGACTTATGAGTGTTCCAAATATCCATATATTTGGAACACCTCGTAACCGGTACAGATGCAAATTCATTTTACATGTCTCATGAAAACTGTTTCGCATGCAGATTTTGATTGCTTATTATGAAAGTCAAAATTATTATAATATTTTTTGTCTTAATATTTGGAGAGGTCAACTTAGAAAATAATATTTTTGAAACACGATAATATAAATTTATACTAACGACATAAAATTTTAAAAGGGTTAGAACCCCATACCTCTTAAAAGGTCCGCCAATGGTTCCACATACATAATTATTTGGCACCACTATTAGAATCTGTCTCAAATACATATTTATTTGACACTTCTGATGAAAACCGTTCTAAATACACAGTTACTTGGGACGGATTTTGATTGGCATTGCTAAACATGAGTATTTGATGCGACAGTTTTTTGCCGTTTCAAAAAAGTTTGTTATAAATACCCATTTTTTAAAAGTGTTTGTGATATGATATTTAATGAACGGTGATTAGATTTTCAAAAGTGAATTGTATGAGTTTTGTACTTCTACAAACTATTTGTAAGTTATTTGTTTCCCTATAGATAACAGTTAGAATTCATTGATAAAAAGGGACGCAATAATATTACTTGATATCAAGTACAAAGGAGATGGGGTTTCACCTTGCAAATATAAATGATAAATTCCTTGAATAGGCAGAGGAAATCCACATGCATTCAACCAACTTTTCATGTGATGTGTTTTCATTGCAAATGAATGATACAATTATTGTGTATGCTACTAATAATCCGGATGTACGTCTTAAAGTTGTTGAAACCCTTATAATAATTTATAGATATTCACCTACTCACAATATATGTATGGATCAATCATTGGAAGGTTTCAAAATCAAACATTATTCGTTCGTTATACCAGATAGTGTACACATAAAAATTGTATTGTTATATTTACAAGACAGAATGTGTGTAAAAATGTGACGCCAAAAAAGCAAACATGACAAATGTTTTTAAACTGTTGCTACGTTTGTTAAAATCATCTACTTAAGTGGTGACATTTTTCAAACTTAAAAGTGTGAAAACTTGGTAATTTTTAATAGTTAAGTTAATACTAGTATGAGTTGTTGTACTACAAAGGAATTCGAAATGGTTTATTTTCAACTAGATATATGGCCAGAGTGTCTTTACTTTTGCATCATAATGATCATTGTTTGTTTGTATATAGTTAAATTAAATTAAAAAGAAAACATTTTGATTCGTAAACAAGTCCAACTAATTAATCATCAATAATAGGATATCCAGAAAATTAGATAGATACTTTTGTTATACGCCGTTGTATTCAAAGAAATATATCTATAGATAAACTCAACCGAATCTATCTACTCAAATACTTAAGTCTCAACTTCCACACGAAAATGATGTTTATCCTCTACTTATCGTGTGTTAGGGGAAGATTCCGGTGTCACATACTACGTCAAGTTAGCATAAAAGCAAATGATGCTTTCAAGTAATCGATGTTTCATTTCATTGTATGAATAATTTAGTAGATAACCGCCTTTTGTTATAACAACACACACACAACTTGTGTTTGGCATTTTACACGCGAGTATATGAAGCCTATGAAATTCTCATAATCATTTTTGAAAGGATTTTCTGATGTTGAAGTCAATATGAGAGGTCATGTTATATCTCTCTAGAAAAAAAATGTACGAGAATATGACTACTTATATTATGTTATGTACAAACCTATACTTAATTCAATAAATGTCATGTAAACATCAAGAGAGAAACAAAGCAGTCACACGTATGTCCAAATAAAATTGCTCCAATTCGGTAAAGTGTCTTTTCTTGTAGAGCCGTTCCCAATATTCTCTAGTTCTAAAAAGTATTTCTTTTTTCTTTTTTGTAACTAAAGACGAAATAAAGGCAAATTCTAATCTAAAAGATTAAAACCATGATTTATCAACTAAAACAACTCAAATTTAGAGGCACCACATGCAAGTTACAATAAAGTTGAAAAGTTTAGTTCAACTCATCCATTTGTAGCACCACCCCAACCCAACCCACCACCAAAGGTTTTTGGGTAGTAGGTTGTAACAAAAACTCACCAGTCACCACCACCTCTTTCTTCATAAGTTCAGCAATCCTTTTCCACTTTCCCAAAGCAGCACAAATACAGTTCACACCCCCTACCCCACCCCACCCCCCCAATTAAAATCTGAATATATTTACCTCAAAAACCCAAAATCCAAACAACAAATCTTGTCTGAGTTCCCATTCAAAATATTTTAAAAACCAATCTTTTCCCCCTTTTATGGCAAAAACAGACCCAAAAATTACATCTTTTCATCTCTTTTTATCAACATTCCTTGCCCTTTTCCTTTAACATATAGATATAAACTATATATATGTATCATTCTTGAGCTTCATATTATCAAAAAGCTCAAGTTTTTTCAAATGGGTTATTTGATTCTTCAAATGGGTGTTTGTATTTGGGTTGTTTTTATCAGTTTAAGTTGTAATCTTGTGGATTCACAAATTGAAAGTAGACATGATGTTCTAAAAGGAAGTGTTTTTATTGATGGGAGAACTTCCATTGCGAAGATTGATAGTGACTTTATATGTGCAACAATGGATTGGTGGCCACCTGAGAAGTGTGATTATGGTACTTGTAGCTGGGGTTATGCTTCCCTCCTCAATGTGGTATGTTTTTTTGAACTTTGTGTGTGTTTTTGAAGGTGTGTAGTGTGTGTGGTTGATGATGTTACAACTGTATCTACAAGGGTTGTTTGTATATCCATTTTTAATTGTTGCCATTGTTGGGCATCCAATCCATCCATTATCATTACTAATTTTTCAGTGATTTCTTAAAATTTCTCATTCTATTTGTTTTGTTGCAAGAACTATGATTGAATTGAAACGAAATGACAATCTTAAGTAATTGAAAACTAAATTTTAATTACTTTTTATTTTTTATGTTTTTGATTTATATTAATATTTGCCTCTATTAATTTGACAAAATAGTTGTTGTGCTTCGGCAAATCCTTTACATTTTGTAGTTTTGTGTGTTTGAGAGTGTAAAATTTTATTTATTGAAGCAATTTTGTTTGATTTTTTTATATGCAGGACCTAAACAACAAAATTTTTCACAATGCCATCAAAGGTAAGAACAAAATAAGAAATTGATCATTTTGTTCTCTACTACTTACCATACTATGACCTCAAATGTCAAACAAATTACATTCAATTTCAAACATTTTCCACACATAACCACGGAGTATTTTTGAAGAATAATAATAACTACATCAACAATTACAATAAGCACCATAATTAATAAAAGAACTTATGTTGAAGATAGGAGGGACTTTATGAATATATTTTAAACTTGGAAATTTCATGTTTCACACTCAAAGTCAGATTCTTAGCTTGTTAACCTGTTTATTTGAAAATTTTGTGCAGCTTTTTCCAAATTAAAGATTAGATTAGGAGGTACTTTGCAAGACAAAGTTGTTTACCAAACAGAAAATAGTCCCAAACCATGCACCCCATTCTCCAAAAAAGATTCTGAGTTATTTGGTTATACTGATGGCTGCCTACCTCTATCCAGATGGGATCAACTAAGCAACTTCTTTAGAGAAACAGGGTAAACCTGAATAACCCATATTTTACAATTTTGTGAAAATCTAAATTCCTATGCTAATAATCATGGCTTACATTCAGGGCTGAAATTATTTTCGGTTTGAATGCACTGGCTGGTAGGACAGTAATACCTGATCATCCGGCGGTTGGTGCTTGGGATTCTGCAAATGCTGAATCTTTGATGCGTTACACGGTTAAGAAAAACTACACCATGTATGCTTGGGAGCTTGGTGAGTTCACTCCCCTAACATCATGTTAAGTTACAAATTCAAAATTTGAGAAATTAGCAAAAAACTAGAGGTTGCAGAAAGATGGTCAAAGCGGGTTGGGTTTTGTCAACCTAGAATACTTCTGTCAAAATCTTTTACCAATAAATTAGTGTGTGCTAATTATGATGTCAAAAATAGTAAATTTTTGAAGTACAAAATATTCAGCGATTCAATATTTCTGAATAAAATAACTTACAAGGTTTTATGCAATAACAAATACACTTCGGGAGACTTTCAAACCATTTGATCCGTTCAATCCGTTTGGACCGTTTCATTTTAATCTACTTTCTTCTACTTATTAGACCTGCTAGAGATAGAACATAGCCCAAATCGACCCATATGTAAGTACATGGGTCAAAATTGCGTCATATAAATTTAATCCTTCAAATATCTTGTAGGGAATGAGTTAAGTGCAAATGGAGTTGGAACAAGCGTAACAGCATCTCAATACGCTTTCGACACATTGACCTTACGAAACATAGTTCAAGAAATCTACGAGGGTATCGAGCCTAAACCACGGATAATTGCACCTGGCGGTTTCTTTGATGCCAACTGGTTCAAGGAGTTTGTAGACAAAACACCCGAAACCCTAGACATTATCACTCATCACATATACAATCTTGGCCCAGGTATTCTTTTTAAAAATTAAGCAAATTTATTTGAATCCCAAGACGCCCTATTTTGAAGCTTAGAAATCCTTTTCATTTCTAACAGGGGTTGATCAACATCTTGTTGAAAAGATACTCGATCCATCTTATCTTGATGGTGAGGCTGATACGTTTAAGCAACTTGAAAATATCCTAAAGACCTCTATAACTTCTGCTTCTGCTTGGGTTGGTGAAGCTGGTGGTGCTTATAATAGTGGACACAATCTTGTCACCAATGCATTTATCTTCAGTTTCTGGTAAGCAGCGCCAATAGACAAAATTACCGTTCGTCAAAAGTTCAGCCATAATGGGACATGAGTAATGTGCAGGTACTTGGATCAGCTAGGAATGTCATCTGTTTATGACACAAAAACATACTGCCGTCAAACATTGATTGGAGGAAACTATGGTTTACTCAACACTACAACATTTGAACCGAATCCAGATTATTACAGGTTCATAACTGAACTTTATGTGATGCTTTGACTCTTTTGAGGTCAAAGTTATAAGCTGGCCTTGTTTCAAGATTATAACTTGATACTATTTTGTTATTTCTTACCAGCGCTCTTCTGTGGCATCGGTTGATGGGTAGAAAGGTTCTTTCTACAAATTTCAATGGGACGAAGAAAATACGAGCTTATGCACATTGTGCCAAAGAATCTGTAAGTTTGCTATATTATTATAACAATGTAGAGTTTATACTCTTATTTGAGACGTTGCAAAATTCATAAAAGAAAAGGACACAAAGTGTTGATGAGTTGGTCCAACCCACCCTGACCCATTTGGCAATGAATGAAAAGATCCCCCATTTTGGCCCGAATCCATCTTGATTCTACCCAACCCGGCCAACCTGCCTGTTTGTCACCTCTAGTTAAACGTTGCAACTTCTGATAGAAACAACAACACTTTCCTTTTTTGTATGTCCTCGAATCTATGAAAACCATAAAAGGGCACTAAAGTCATTTCCTAGTCTCACAGTGTGCTTCTAATCTCTATTGCAGAAGGGAATAACGCTACTACTTATCAATCTAGATAACAAAACTACGATTGATGTAAGCTTATCTCTCAATAGCACTTGGAGGGTGCATAAACTCAAATCTCCTCCACATCATCATCAGCATAAAGCAAACAGGCCACGGAATTCCAAAATTGGTGGAATAAACACACGAGAAGAATACCATTTAACAGCCAAAAATGGAGATTTACATAGTCAAGTGATGATGCTAAACGGTAAAGACTTGACAGTAAATTCTTATGGGGAGATACCACCATTGGAGCCTTTGTATGTGAATTCTTCAGAGGCCATAAGTGTTGCTCCTTTTTCTATTGTGTTTGCTCATATACAACATCTGACTTTGTATGCTTGCAGCAATTAGATAATATAACATACACATACATGAAATGGAACTGAGAATCAGTTCCATTTTGAAAATGAGATGCATTATGATGGTTTATTTTGTTAGTGTTTGTGTATTTCTTTCCTGGAAACCATGTAGATGTTGCTATTTTGATCCATATACTCGTGAATGAGTTAAATGAGGTTATTTATTATCTTATTTAGCTCTATTGTGTCAATGGGTATAATATAAAGATTGATACTTGATTTTTTTTGCCACCTCTAAAACCAGCATAAGCACATGCATAACCCTAACATATATATTGGGGCGGTGTTTTGTGGTTTAAAAAGTAGAACTTTATAGCTATGAACTTCTATAACTAAATCTCTTCAACCAGAAAAATATACAAGAATTGTACATAATCTAGGGTCATAAGATGTTTTTATAGCTGTGAATTTGCATAAAATACAACAGTTTTGGTTAGTGAAAGTTAGTCACCTTCTATTCAAAATTGTTGAAGGGATCTAAGTCAGTGGAAGTTAAAAAAGTCCCATCCTTCAATCCATCTTCTTGAAACTTTGAGGCTCGCTGCTTGCAAATGCTAACCAGATGACTGTACCAGTGAGGTAGAAGAAAATCGATGGTGCAAAGAGTGACATCTACATGTAAAATTAGTAAATTAATTGAAACTATTTTTCATGAAGAAATGAAAATTAGGCAAGGTTTGATAAAACTTACACTCCATGAATGTGTTGAATCAAGAAGATATCCAGTGAGAGCAACACCTACAATTCCAGGAACTGCCCCTGCAGTATTGGTAATGCCCTGAGTGCACAATTCAAAATTTTCCCAGTCAAATAGGTCACTTGACATTTCAAAGTCAAGAGTAATGCAAAGGTACATAACTATTAAGCTTTAAAATTACAGAAGCTATTATAACAATATATCAATTCTCTCTTTAAGAAAAGAAACTGATTTTTGGGGATTGTAAGCATTTAGATATACATCATGTAGATTCGACCCATATAATATGTTCCATTTTCAATTAAGTTTTAAAATTTTACACATCTGACTCATTATAGATTAAAATGAACCCCGTTTTTAGTTTAATGTATAAAAAATTGCCATGAAAAAGTAAACAAAAAAAAAGAAAGAAATCTTTTTGAGATAAGATTGGAATTACAAGAGCATACCAAAAGTATGCTTGCATATTCAGGTGATATATCTTGATGCGTACAATATAGTCCTGCAACCAGACAAATGAAAGTAATGTTATGTCACTTCAGCACATAACAAATGCAGCATGAAGATACAGGACACCAAATCTGATTGAATTCAGTACCTGATAATGCAAAGCTTGATAGAGCTAAACCACCAGTAAGGATAGTGACGACTTCCCATGGGGGCAAACCCAAGTCAACAGATGATAGAATCATACATGCTGCCGGAGACAAAAATGCAATTGTTTGGCAGATCTTGCGCACCTACAAGAAGAATAATTAGGTACAGGTTATGAGAGTCAGAAGTTGCTAACAATGATTAACATTGATCCCACTTCAGTCATTCATGCGAAACTGGAGGTTACATGTTCATAGAGGTGGCAAAATGGGTGGATAGAGGGACAGGTCACAAAGGGTCTAATTTCAATAATAATTCAGGATATTCAAGGAATTAAAATTACACTTTGAACGATTTGCGACCTGTTTGACCCATTTGACATGTTTCTTTTTAGGCCAAGTCCTTTTCTGTTTACTCGTTTGAACCATTAAGATGAAACATAACCCAAATCAACCAATTCATAAGTACATGGGTCAAAATTGCAACCTCTAAGATGTGCATTTCTGCTCAACATACCACGGTTGTTTCAACTCCATTAGAGATTAACTTGTCTGCGAACTGTGATGCAAAGCTAGTAACTACAACTGAAGCTAGTGGAGGAAGAACAGAAACCTGGATTAAAGAATATACATCAACATTAAAGAGACTAGTATGTTTTAATCCAGAAATCCCATAATCACACTAAATTCCATCCATATTGCAATTTTATTAATATATAATAATATTGGATGTCCATAAGCCTGCAAAATTATCCCTTTTGAAAAGTTTTCAAGTTACAAATTATATATGTATTCTGTAACCGTCATTATGATCAGGTTTTTTGTAATGGTTACAGGATAAGCTTGCAAATTTGAGTTTTTGTAACGCCAATACGATATAATCTATAGTTGAAAATGTACGCAATGAGAAAGATGTTGATTTACGGACATACCCACGCAGCTTCTGTTAGATTTAAGTCGAGTTCCTCGCTGCATATCATAAAAGTCAAAGCTTTAGATTACTTTTATACCAAAATGCAGATAATAAAAATGTCTGATTATTCCTAACCATCACCTAAAATAAGTAGGAAGCCAAGATAAACAGCAATAGTGACCCCAACTTCCACAAAAATGAGCATATATCATCGCCCATACGGCTTTACTTTGGAAAAAGGCCTTCCATGGTACCTATAAATGTAAAATACATCAAATTTAAGGTTCACCTTTTTTCCAAATTGATAGATGGAATGAAAGAACTTAGAAAAAAAAAACTGCTTTGTACGTTTAGGGAGCCACCAAATTCTTCCATAGAAGTTTCCCATGACTTTGACTTATGACTTGGCTGAGACCCTGTAACATACACGAGTTCATCAACACAATCAGGTTTAGTAACGATAATGGGTATATATGTAATTTCAACTTAGAAACGGTTAAAAAGATGAAAAGTGTGAACTTCATACAACCCGCAAAAGGAAATTTCGCAAGTACTAACTTTAAAGTGACAAATACAGTTACGGAGCCAGGAGATAGAAAATGCATTTGCCCCCTCCAGTTATTGTAGTTAGTAGAGTTGTTCACAATTTTGTAGTTGTTTATTAAAAAAGGGAGAATTAAAAAACTTATGCTCTTACTTGATAACGATGAAGAGTTGGTGGAAGGTTGGTCTTCTGCAACAAACTGAAATCCCAAAAACCTTCAATTATGAACATATACATTAGTCAATTTCCAAGTAGGGATCTATATAAACAAAATATATATAACGAACTTCAACAAGTGTCCCGAGAATTTAATAAGTGTCAAATCATGTCGTTGCAATTAGTAATGAGCTGAGCGGAATAATTTATAGCATTTACTTACCACAAAATTCCAAACAATCCAAACATGTAGAATACGGATTCCCATCCAAAAGATTCAATCAGTGGAGGAGCCAAAAGAAGCCTGGAGGAAGTTATGGATAAAAAAACCTCGATTATAAAAGGTATGTTTGATAAATAGCATATATTTATTGTGCCTTTTTTAGAAAACTAGCATATATTTATGGTTGCTATAAAAAATATGTATCATACCCCAAGACACTTCCAACACTTAGACCACCAAATACAAATGATACAGCCCGTGACC
This sequence comes from Logfia minima, assembly GCA_963921325.1. Classification (NCBI taxonomy): domain Eukaryota; kingdom Viridiplantae; phylum Streptophyta; class Magnoliopsida; order Asterales; family Asteraceae; genus Logfia; species Logfia minima. Next base: position 2,053,046 of record OY992765.1, on the reverse strand, counting down.
GCTCTTCCAGGGGAATTAATCTGTATAGAAGGGTTGAAGGCAATTGAATCACGAATCTCAAAAGCCGTTTCAAATTGCTTTAAAACACGATAAAATGAAATAAAAGGGGTAACTAAAAGAAACAACATATACATACATACTGAAGTTGATATTCCTCTCAAATTTGTTAAACTAAAAATACCTGGCAATCAGATCCGTGGCAGCTGAAGGCGATACTCCTTCCCCGATTCCAACCTGCATTGTTGGATATAAATAATTATGGTTTCTAAGTTTCTTTTGAATAAACTTGCTAATAATGATGGTAATTATTCTGTGCACAAGTTTTAAGCATTATTCTAGAAAAAAATTCCTAAAAGATTGATGTGCATTGTACGTACTACATAGGTTAGTAAATTCCTCTACAATTCGAGATACTTTCACTAATGAAATATGTAGGAAAAAAGGAACATACAAGAATCCTTGAAAAAACAAGTCCAGGCATATAGCCAGCAACAAGAGGAACAAGTGCTGTAGCAAGTGACCATGCGAGAACACCAAACTGAAGTATTACCCTGGATGAAATCACACGTGAAGCATAAATCAAATTGATCAACATAATTAACTCCTAAAATTAGGCATCTTTACCATCAACTACGATAGTACATATATGTTGAATTACATTAAATCTGCCAAAAGACTAATAAACTATCTACTTGTATAACTATTTTTTGGATACTAACCTCCCACCAAATATTTTAGAAAGCCAACCACCTGGCAACTGACTCATGGCGTACCCCCAAAAGAATGATGATTGTACTAATCCTGCTACCGATGAACTCCATCCAAACTGATGTGACATTGGTATAATGGCAATACTCAAATTCACCTACAAAAATAAATAAATAAAATCTTTATTTTTTTGTTATCCAAAATTAAATAAACTACCAAATTCTTTCCGTTCAATTCATGAAGATTCAATAACCCCACAACCAAGATTACAATATGGTCAACAAAAATTTAAAAAAGAAACTGAAATAAAAAAGAAAAAAATTAAGAAGATCACCTTATCCATGTTACATATAACAAAAGCAAGTGAGGTAGTGCCGATAAGTTTATATCTTTGAGGAACATTTTTCCAAGGTGGCCAATTCAAATTTTGAAACCCTAAATTCCCAATTCCATTTTCAGGGTTTTCCCCCAATTCATCATCAACTCTTAACCCAGTAACAATTGATGAAACTTTATCATTTTCTTTGATATTTTCTTTTTCTTTAATACTACAAGAAACCTTCGAAAACCCATTTTGATGATTTAGAAAAGATGGTGATGATAATGATGGTTTTAAGAAGCGATTGTTGGGTGAATGACGAAATTTATGGTGTGACAGACAAGATAAACTTGTGTCTGTTCTAAATGTATACAACTTCGCCATTCTTTTTGAAGTAAAGTATGAAATTTGAAGAGATTTAATAATTACTTTGAGGGTTGCGTAATGTGTTATTGAAGTAGTATTTGATTTGATTTTGTGATGACAAAGAGAGGACCAAATGGCGCCACGGTGGAGTTAGTTTGCGGCCCCGATTTTATTGGAATTTATTTATGTACCAAAAGGTCAAAATGTTTTCTGTTTTCTGTTTTTTATTTTTGATTTTGTTGTTTTCTTTGGTATATGCCATCTAAAATAGTTTATTAAAATAATTTATTGTCTAAGAAGTAAATTCAAATGACAATGAGTTAAAGATGATGAGAATAGATGAATGAATATTATTTTTTGGATCTACCAAATCAAGGGTTTAAATTAATTCATAAAAATTTAATAACACAATTAAATTTTTAATATAATCTGGACGGAGAGGTACAATGGTAATTTTACCATTTAAACTATTCCATGTAAGTCATTTGAAATCAGAAAGCTCAGTGGCTCATTCCTTCACTCTCTCTTGTCCAAAAAACCCTACTTAAGAAACTCACAGACCGTCAATTTTGGGTATTGATTCTTCGAATTCCTGCTTTTAATCATCATTTTCTTTAACTACACTAGTTCAATTGATCATTTTCACGGTTTATTTTTACGTAATTCGTTTGTCGAACTCTAGCTTTCAAATCACACATTATAAACCGGATAAACTTTGATTCGTTCATTCTAATGGATATTTGAGAAGAGATTGTACATACAGTAGGATCAAATCCCCTATTCAAGTGGTTCCACTTAGATCGATTCCAGTATGTATGTATTTGTGTGTTACCTTTTTTGGTGATTTGAAAGATTCAAAGGCAAACAATATTAATAATGAATTAAAACTTGAAAAAAATTGATAAATGTCAATCACATGTGAGGGGTGGGTTCAAATAAAAATGTTAAAAAAGTAGAGAATGAGACAACCAATAGGATTGCTCCATTTTATTACAAAACTCATTTTCACATTTTTCTTTAAAATTAAATATCTCACAAACCTTCATCAATAAATTATAAAAATTACATATTCAGAATCAGCGTCATTTTATATTTAATTAGAGATCCCACAAGCTATACTTCCGACGAATTTTATTTTTATGGCGAGTCTTAAAAATATATTCACTTGTGATTTATGATAAAAAAGCCAAAATTGGTACACAATTATTTATTCATTGTATACTTTAATTAACACGTGATTACAACTTAATATATATACACATGAATATTATAAATAAAATGTTAAAAATTACATTTGTTTTCAGCAAAAATCACATATGATTGCTAGTTTGATATTTAATCATATATGATTTAACATATAATCACATGTGATTTTCAATTAAAAATTAATCTTTGATGATTAGCTTACCAGTATATGATAATTCATATATGATTATTATTTAAAATCACATTTGATTGAAGATATAATCGCGTGTGATTATTATTTAGTGTTTAAATCACATGTGATTTAACATTACGAATTTTTAAAAGTACCCATTAAAAAATAAAAAATATAAATTCGTCGAAAGTATAGCTTGTGGGATCTCTAATTATAGATAAAATGAAGATGATTCCGAATATGTAATTTTTATAATTTATTGACGTACGGTTTGTAAGATATTTTATTTTAAAGAAAAATGTGGAAATGTGTATTTGAAATGGAGCAATTTATTAGTTCTCTCATGTTTTACTTTTTTAGCATTCTTATTTGAACTTTTCTCTCACATGTGATACTACAAATTTGTTTTTACATGTTTATAAGAGTATGTATGTATTTGTATGTTATTGTTTGTTTGGTAGGTTGATAATTTTTTGTTTTTGGTTAGAATAAGTTGTGTGCATGATGTATCTTGTTTATTTTTTATTAGGACGGTATCACATGTGTTAAAGACTAACACTAACACATGTGTTACAGACTAATACTAACACATGTGTTACTAAGTAGTACCACATATAGTAAGTCTAGTAAGTAACTCAACTGAGTAACACACTGACTAGTAACACATGTGTTACTGACCAGTATCATATGCGTTACTCACTAGTCTCACTTGCGTTACACACATGTGTTACTAACTAGTCTTACATGTGTTACTAATCATTATTACATGTGTTAGTAACCAAAAGTTCGAGTATTATATGTGAATTTGTTAAGAATAAGTTATATGGGAAATTAATACGATTCATATAAAATGTGAATTTATTAGTAACCGGTATCACATGCGAATTTAAATGTGATTACTTCCATAGGTTCACATGTGTTAGTTGCTAGTATCACATGTGTTACTTGTTGGTATCGCATTATTATTCAATAGTAACACATGTGTTACTCAATAGTAACATATGTGTTACTTACTATATTACTATATATATAGCAAGCTTTTATATACCGTTATCGGTACCGCTTTTTATTATACCATCACATGTAAGTTACTTTGTTTATTTTTCATATGTCTAGCAATTACTTAGATAATATTCACAAGATGGTTGCGGATAAAGTTTGTTGCGAAGATGTTTCTTCAGGAGTTCAAGATTCACAAAGAGACGGTGCATGTTACAACACCCCATAAATCAAGTCAAGGTTAAATAAGTAATTAGACTCGGAAGCGAGGAATAAAGTTAATATTATATATCTTTTACAAAAAGGGCCATAATTTTTTCCGCGAGTTTTACAACATGTAACTAATTGTCTGCGGCAAAACACATACAGTTGTTTATGAAATCTGAATTCATATTAGTTAACAAAAACACGTTTACAAAAGCTATGTCAGAGCTAGGCGCGTGCCAAACATTCCTTTTCCAAAACTTATGCCTCTTGCCCGCCCTCAATCAAAACATAACCTGCAGGAAGTAAAGTGGGGGATTAGCACTAAGCTAAGTGAATGAAACTGTTACCAATAGTCTGATTTAGCCTAACAATACTGATTAACAACAATAACACTTAACACAACATCACTAAGAGGATCGGTGGTCCTTGTGGCGCCCTCAGTCGCGGTGGCCCACCAAGCGACATTATCACCATCTGTATTGGCCTATACATAATAGACCGATGACTTGTTATTACCATTTCACCACACAGGTCCTCATACAACACATGTACGAGTCCCTGTGTCTGCAATCCTGTAATAACCACGTCCAACAATCTGTTGACCTCTTTAATAACACCCAATGCCCGAAGGCCACATTGCACGTAGGTACATAATCAGCAATTCAGAATAAACAGTTTATCAAATATATCTACGTTACTTGTTGCAACCAAATCGTTACAACCAAATCGAACTTATGAGTTCTAGCTCCACTCACCTGTCTGCAACAGTCCACAACTCAGAATTCTAATATTACTGAGTCTTCGGTTGATCTGAGAATACAACAGACAATGAGTTAGTAACTCTTTCCATGGTCGTATAACATATTTCATTATTTAGTATCAAAATGGCAAACAATCACCAAGTTGCAAATATCGGATATAATCGCTCTACAACTATCAATTTATATCAAGTTATAACAATTCGTTTGTTTAATTATTTATTCAATTAACAAATTTCGAAACATTATTATAACTTATTTATCCAAGCAATTGACCCTTGTAATCTAGAAAAATAAAAGTCCGATCCGCAGTAAATAAGAATCTGTTAAATTTTCGTCGCTAAAAGTATAGCCTTTTACTTTATGCATTTTAAGAATTTGCAAATCTCAACTCGCAGGACAAAAACTCAGTTCGCAGCTCAGGAATTCAGTTCGCAGGAACTCAGTTCGCAGCTCAAGAACTCAGTTCGCTGGGCAGGAACTCAGTTCGCTGGACGAACCCAGAATTGCGAACTGAACCGCTGTTACACCAAAAACGAACCAATTCAACTCACAAACTCAAAAATCGGTTTCCTAACCATCTAACAAGCTTTCCCACACAATATACACATCAAATAACATCATATAACATCAATTTCACACCCAATTCAAGGATTGACCAAATTTCAAGTTCCTACTATAAAATAGCAAAAATGCTTACAATTCTAAGGAATAACAATCTGATGATGATGATGACAAATAAACAAGGAATCACAGCAAATAATCACAACTTGATTTATGTTTAATTTGATGATTTATTTAGGAAGGGAAGGAGTCTTGAAAGAAATAGTGTTAGGTGACAAAATGAGAAGATTAGGAAAAAGTTGGTGATTTATATCACCTACCAACTCAAATGTTGGTTAATTTTAATCCCTTGTTTGGCTTATTGTCTGGAACCTGAAAACCGTTTTGCGAAACAAGTTATTTTATTTTACCGTCAACTAATTAAATTTAAAACTATTAATATTCTACAAGACACAATTAACAATTCGACCTTCAACTAACTCTCCTATGTAAAATAACATGTTAATATAACATAAAACTTATAATTAAATACAAGGTTATGGAAATTACCGAATTACCCTTAAGTCACAAGAGTGGGTGTTACACATGTGCTTGTTGATGAGTTTTCGCAGTCACACATGCAAGAAGAGATCAAGAAGATGATCATAGTATATGTGTCATTGTTATGTAATATTGTTGATTAAGTGTATTTTTTTGTTATAATTTTGATTAGTTAATATCACATGTTTCATAAATTTTGTCATATGTTTTTGTTGCTACATTGAAATGTGATTAAGTCAATTGGTTCACAAGGTCTCACATGATTATGCTCAATACTAAATGTGTTATCACATGTAGTAGTAGGCAGTATAACATGATTATGCTCAATATACACTTTCATATGTGTTAGTAGCTACTCAACTTGATATTAACAACACATGTGAGACTAGTGACTAACACATGTGTTACTCAGTAGTAACATATATAGTAAAATTGTTAGAAGTAAAATATGTTAATAGTAACAAATGTGATACTGACATAAAAAATCAACAATTTAACTAGTAACACATGTGTTACTAACTAGTATCAAACAAATAATATGATTTGTAATGTTCTTCTAGATTTCTTGTTCTTAACAATTGCTAGATACACTTGTGTTACTAGATAGTATAACATGTGTTACTCACTGGTAAAATATGTGTTACTTGCTTGTGTCACATGTGTTACTAGATAGTATACTCACTGGTAACACATGTGTTACTTGATGGGGTCACATGTGTTACTTGTAGTATACTCATCAGTAACACATGTTACTCACTGGTAACACATGTGTTACCAGCTAGTAACACATATGTTACTTTCTGGTTTCACATCAGTTACTGGACAGTATATTCCCTGGTAATACACGTGTTACTTTGACCAACTCTTATTGTTTCTTAAAGGCAAAAAATAAGTATTTGAACAAAAAAAAATCAACAAAAATGTTTTCAAAACCTTAAAAGACAAATATAACTTGAATAGATATAAAGAAACTTTATATTCAAACATTTTAAACGAGCTAATTCTAATAAAAATGTTCTAAAAACCTGCATAGACATGATTAAAACAATATACATCAAAATGTAACAAAAACATAAAATAGTATCAAATTTCTTCAACATTAACTGTGCAATTTACTATTCAACAAGGACTTGAATGCGATCTATGTGGTTCTTGATTGCAAAAAATGATCATCTTCTTTATATCCTCTTGTGTGTGTGCATGTGAAAATTTCTTGAAAATTCCTTGCATCATTCTTGATTTCAATGAGTCTCTCAGCAGCTGTTGAACTTGATATCTTAGGTACAACAGAAGTACCTTCTTTATTTACTGCAAAAACTTAAAAAACACATCAAATATATAATGACAATCAAGCACAATCATAAAATAGTATGAGCATTTAGTACATTATCACATTATGTGATACTTGATATAATATATGTGTTACTGGTTACAAACACATGTGTTACTAGTTATATCTAATACACGTGTTAGTGGCTATTAACACATATGTTACTGGTTACAAACATATGTGGGAGTGGCTACTAACACGTGTGATACTGGCTACTAACACATGTGTTAATGGTTTTTAACACATGTGTTAGCAACTACTAACACATGTAGTACTGAGAACAATCATGTGAAACTATACAAGTAATCACATTTGTAAATTACATGTGATGGTAAAATAAAAGTAGTACTGATGACGGTAAATAAAAGCTTGGCACACATATAGTAAATCTAGTAAGTAAAACATGTGTTACTATTGAGTAACACATGTGATACCAGTTAGTAACATATGTGATACCAACAAGTAACACATGTGTTACCAACAAAACAAATTTGTAAAAACAACCTGCACAACAAGTCTAAAAAATTTACTAGTGAGTGTTGGTACCTACTAGTATGACATGACGTGTGTTAGTGTGACACCCGACACTTTAGGGTAATGATTACCTTAAACTAGAACTCTAATTTCGTGTATTTAGTTCTTTATTAGGCTAAGTACTTGTGATTACTTGCAACTATTTGTATATATGTGTATATACACTTACGTAATTGTTTGAATTACACCTTCGTAATTATTCGTAATTTCGCAAAACAACCGGACTTGGTCCGACTATTTATACGACATTGGTGAAAACTTTTCATAGATAACGTAATCGTATTTTATAGTTAAAATAGTGGTTATATGCCTTATATTACTATTTCAAATAATAATACACGAAAAACTTTGACGTTTTGTTTAAAACGTAACAAACGCGACGAAAACGCGCAAACCGAGCCCGACACCCGAGCAACACCCGAAATATACTTTTGTAAATCAATTTAGTATTTTAAGAATACTTACTTATCCCGAATATTATTCACAAATTAAAAATATATACAAAAGCTCAACGTAAATTATCAACTTTTTAAAATCACAAATTAACATTTAAACGAACGGGGAACGAAACACGAAGTCGAGAAAACGAGTCACGAGCCCGAAACACCTTTGGGCCAGGCCCAACTCGGTCTAAGCTAGTCCAAGAAACCCACCCCAAATAGGCCCAAGCCCACCCCACAAAAACACCTCCCTAACCTCCATTTTCACACACACACAAGCCACATTTCTCTCCTCCTTCTCTCTACACTCTCTCTCTCTCTAAAAATCTGCCACCAACAACCACCTCATCACCACCATCAACCACCACTCCACCACCACGAGCCGCCATCACACTTTCAAGAAAAAGTCAAGAATTCTCACCTTCCTCTCCCTTTGATCGGTTTTTCAATCTTGTAAGGACATCTAACTCGTTTATAATACTTGTAGTACATCTATAAACATTTTGAAATGCTCACTTAACAAAGATATGTCCAAAAGATTTCACAAAAATCGTTTTCATAAGCTTAAAACATGCAAGAACTTTACATGAAGTCCGGCCAGAAACTTTGTCCGACTTTGGGAGGTGATATCTCCCTCAAAACTTAACCAAAATGAACGATTCAAAAGGCTAAAACTAATTTTAAGAAATTAGCTTTCATTTGCCACTGGTTTCATAATTTTTGGAGCTCGTTTGATACCAGAAATAATTTTTACAAAAATATGTAGACGGGCTGCGAAAAAGGCGTAAAAATTGTCCCTCATTGTTTTAGTCATAACTCGAGATTTACGTGTCCAAAAGACTTGAAACCATCGCCAAAATTTCTGAAATTTTGTTGAGAAGAATAGTCGTAGAGATGACCATGTCCCAAATATGCACGCATTCTGCCCAGAAACTCGATCTCCTTGCATGTCTCCTGATTGGATACTTTTTGACCTCTGTGGAAATTTACAATTTTTATAAATACTTAGACTTGTCTAAAAATTCTGTAAAAATTATTTGAAGTACCTAACATACGAAAAAACAACATATATTTTTCTTGAATTTTATCTCGAATATTTGAATTACGAAATAAAATCTGCAAAACTGGTCTGTTTCTGACCCTGTGTCGCAGAAGCTCAATAGCCAATAGCGACACAACCCTTGTGTCGCTATAACATTCGAACCGTCACTTTTTGCGACACAACCCATGTGTCGCTATAATAATTGAACCGTCACATTTGCGACACAACCCTTGTGTCGCTCTATCATTCGAACCGTCACATTTGCGACACAACCCTTGTGTCGCTATAACATTTGAACTGTCACCTCTGCGACACTAAAATTGTGTCGCCAAAACCACATTAGCGACACAAGCCTTGTGTCGCTGATGACCAAAAATCAAAACATTTTTACTAAAGAAATATAAGTTGAAATAAAAATCCTTGGACCCCACCAGGGGTTGCCACCCCTTGGACCCCGCCACCAGGGGCACTGCCCCCGGACCCCCCGTCATTCGTAGGCTTCGCCCACTTACCACACTAATCATCATTATGTTTTCACAAACTTTCACCAACGGGTCGTACACGTTTTCAATAAAGCAAACAAGAATGGACATACTAGTTAAGTGAACTACTAGCGAATAGGTGGGCATTAACCCTCCACCTACATGATTGGCTTAAGTGGACATTAACCCTCCACTTATACAATCACTATAGATGGTCTTTTGAGACATCTACTTACACAATCTTATACGTCTAGGGCGTTAGAAGATTTCTCTTGGGAACACCAGTTGCTTGCTATTTGTTATTTGCTAAATAACATATTAATCTCAAGTGAGTTTCATAGCCCCTTTTTCTACGATTTCCACTCAGGGGTGAGAATACATACAACTGCTTTTAACAACTGCTATTTTTATGTGAACGCAAGTACAAAACACGATATATTGGTTGCATGAGTTATTTAACTAATCCTGAAAGTCCCCCACACATAGTTTGTTAGTATCGTTACAGCGTGAATGTTAATGAATAATACTATTTGGGATTGACTCCCCCCGTCCGGGTTAGTCGCACTAACTGGTCAAACGGATGCATTATCATTTGTTCTTACGAGTGTTGGATTAGGCACTCGCAGGGAGGCACCACGATCGTGGCACTTAATTGTGACCCGACACCACAGTTAAGCTCGAACTATGGGCTCATGGCAACAATATACACCTCTTTTACATTTTTGTAATACATTACTATCATTGTTGGATGATACAAACAGGAAATCTTGTGTTCCACACGTTCCATACAATGTAATATCAATTGTTTTCAAACCTATGAGCTCACAAACTTTATGTTGACTCTTTTAGTATGTATTCTCAGGTAACCAGCCGCAGTAGGATGCTTTGGAAGCAATAGCTCGAGTCGCATATTTTGAAACAACCAAGGAATTAGATTGCATTTACTATATTTTGTAATAATAGTTATGTAATTCTACGTATCGGATGCGAACTCCTAGCTTTTATGTAAACACTTTGAAGTTTGAAATGTAATGATTTTTTTTTTTTTTTTTTTTTTTGAAAACGTCTCATATAGAGGTCGTTTGTTGTAACTCTTGTGTTGTGATATTTGATTTGGTCGACGCCCCTTTGACACCTCATACCTTCCGCTGCCACGCATCTTGGGGGTTGCGACAGTTAGTACCTGGTAACACGTGAGTTACTAGTCAGTGTGTTACTTACTAGAATTACTATATGGGTTACTACTTAGTAACACATGTGTTAGTCTGCAACACATGTGTTAGTGTTAGTCTGTAACACATGTGATACTGTGCTAACCAAAAATAAACAAGACACATCTTGTACACAACTTATTCTATTTAAAAACAGAAAATCATCAACTTACCAATCACGACACTAACACACAAATACATACATACTCTTATAAACATGTAAAAACAAATTTTTAGTATAACATGTGATTGGCATTTTATCAAACACATTATGTGCATTATCAATTTTCTCAAATCACCAACAACGCTAACACACAAGTACATAAATACTCTTATACAATCATTAAAATGACACAAAAACAATGACTACTTAAATATTAGTATAAATAAACAAAAGTTAAAACAACTTACCAAGTGGAACCAATCTAATTGGAACAACTTAAATATGTGCTCATGATCTGTTTTTTTTTCTTTCTTTAATTCGAATGAAATTGGTTGATGAATCAGTAATAACATGCTTTTTTGCAAATCATAGTACAAATATGAAATCATAGAAACAAGAAAATCGTATTAATTTTGCGAATTAAGATCAACAACAGTCACGTAAATATGTAATCCAAAAACTGATACAAACAGATCAAATATGCAGAAATTGATTGCAGATTTGGAACAATTACGTATTTGTATCGATTTATGTAAGCAGTACATTTCGATTTTTTGTAATTGGAGAGCGAGTTGCAAATATGAGAAACCCTAGAAACCATGATTAAAGATGATGTACGTACTGTGTTTTTGTGTATATATTTTTCTTTTCTTTTTTTAATTAATGAATATGTTGAATTACCATAATACCCATTCACCTTTAATGAAAATGAATGATTGAGATGCATTATTTCATTCTTACTAAATATCTCATTGTTATTTAAACTCAACCCATCACAACAGTAATTAGGAACCTCAAAATGATATTTTCAGTGGTGTTTGGTTAAAAGGCATGAAATGAAGATATGTACTTGATTACCAATTAAAAGGTTTGGTTAATGGGATTTGCTTTTTAAATGAGTATTGAATATGGTTCAGGTAATAAACAATGACAAATCACTACCTGACGAAAAAGAATAAAATAGCTACAACACATTTCGGAGTTTTTGACGAAATGGACTACTTATCATCATTATCATATCAAAATCCCAGAAGAAAAATTGAAGTTGCTTATCAAGTGCCGAACAAATATAAAAAATAAGACATTCCCACAAATTTAAAGCAGCAACAACATAGCTAAATGACTCGGAAAATAAACAAAGACACCATGTAATATAACTAAGCAGATGAAATGATGTGGCTACCACCCGAATGCTAGAATGACCGGCATAGTCTTTTTTACGATGAATCTATAAATACTTGAACAGAATGCCTCCGTGGGTGGCAAAGAACGGAGCAAACACCAAAGATTCAACAGCCATGAGCTTGATCAGAATGTTTAGTGACGGCCCAGAGGTATCCTTTAAAGGATCCCCAACAGTGTCTCCAATCACAGCCGCCTTGTGAGCGTCGGACCCTTTGGGTCCAAGAGCCTTTGCCGCATCAGAAACGCCAGCCTAAAATTACAAAAGATGAATAAGCAACGATGACACATTCCGCTACTAAATGGATTTGGGATATGCTTAATCATTAACACAACACCAAACAAGTCCAATAAGAAAAGTTAGAAAAATAGGAAATGGGTCAAACAAGTCAAATTGGTCAAAAATATTTCACCCGAAAATCACTAGTACTGAAATAATACAGATTATTTGACACTATTTATATATAAACAAAAATGAAAAATATTAGACAAAAACTGTTAAGTCAACTCAATCCAATTGACCTATTTTCACCCATTTTGACCCATTACCAAACCATTTGTTACCTCGATGTATTTCTTAGCGTTGTCCCAAGCACCACCAGTGTTTGATGCAGAGATAGCGATCTGCATCATATAAACTAGTTAGAAACTTGCTTAAATCAAAACCAACCAAAAGAAGATGAATTTGTCAAGTACCTGTACACCAGAGATGAGCGATCCAGCAAGAACACCAGAAAGTGTTTCCACACCAAATAAAATCCCAACAATAAGGGGAGTTAGCATGACAAGGCAACCAGGAGGGATCATCTCTTTAATGGATGCGTCAGTGGAGATTTTCACGCAAGTGGCGTAGTCGGGTTTACCAGTACCTTCCATGAGACCTGGAATGGTGTTAAATTGTCTACGAACTTCTTCAACCATTGCAAGTGCGGCTGTCCCCACACTCTTCATTGTCATGGCCGAGAACCAGTATGGAAGCATGGCACCCACAAGCAAACCAATGAAAACTTTCGGGGTCAAAACATTTACGGTTGTAACCTCAGCCCTACTCACAAAAGCACCGAAAAGAGCCAAGGATACAAGAGCTGCAGAACCTATAGCAAAACCCTGAAGCAGACAAAAAACAACATCAAAATCAGGTTGAAAGGTAAAGCAGAACCATTGAAGTATTTTTCGCTAATACAACAACACTAGTGATATGGGTAACCAACTACTTTTTACTAATTGGGTCACAGATAATTTAAGTAGCTAATCATCAACTTCTTGCCATGTGTGTCACTAAACTCTCATTTGTTGACGTGTAAGTCCTTATATCACTGTTGACACGGGGAGTTGACGAAGCAAAATGACAACTCAGTGACTTACGTAACAAAAAGTTGTGGGTTGGACACTCATATTAGCAACAAAATGATACTTGTTTGCCAAACCATGCAATTAACTTTTGATGTAATTACAGTCTTTGTAATCACCTTGATGCTTCAGCTATTTCTAAGAAATGGACAAAAATTGTATGTTGGGTCAACCAGACTCGTACCAAAAACAACCAGTTACTGGAGTGGCCAATGTACCTTGCCAATAGCAGCAGTGGTGTTTCCAGCAGCATCAAGAGCATCAGTTCTTTCACGAATTCTGTGGCTCATACCAGCCATTTCAGCGATACCTCCAGCATTGTCACTGATGGGACCATACGCGTCAATGGCTAAACCGGTGGCTATGGTGCTCAGCATCCCAAGAGCAGCTACAGCAACACCGTACATAGCAGCAAAGCTAAAACTAACAAATATACTGATTGCGATTGCAAAAATGGGGATGATAACTGATTGATATCCCAAAGCAAGACCAAAAATAACATTCGTAGCAGCTCCAGTACGGCAAGATTCGGCAACTTCTTGCACAGGGCTGAAAGAAAGAGTCAAGTTAATTAGAATTAGTCCTTGCAAATAACAAATAGACAAGTCAATTTATAAGTCTTTACATTTAGAGCAACTATACTCGAGTTTAATTGTTTATGTTATTTATAAAAAAAAAACATTTTGAAAATTGTATCAATAAGTTATTTTGGATAAAAAGCAGTCAAATAAGATTCTTTTATTTGCACTAACATTCCCTGAATCTATATCAAGAAAGAGATTAGTTTGCAACAAAAATCAGCCCAAATAATACAGCAAATGCATATACGATAAACTTGTACCTGTAAGCATTGCTAGTGTAGTACTCTGTTACGAATCCAATAATAAGACCAGCCCACAAACCAACACTAACACACAAGAACAATTGCCTGCACCATATTATCAAAGTGTAAACTTTCATGGAAGTTTCATATTCTATATTAAAGAAATAAGCAAATCAACAATATCATACCAGTTCTTAACTACTTTCTGGGCTCCAAAATCGAAGATGGTGAAGCTAGAAGGAAGAGCAATCCAACTAACAACCGCGATACCAATAGTCATCAGCACGGTTGAAATAATAAGTTGATTTTTCAAAGCTGGCTCGATTTGCTTTACGTGTTTGACTTCAAAGAAATCGGTGGCAAACAAGGTAGTGATCAAACACACGAGGATGCCCACGGAGCTCACAATGAGTGGGTACATCATTGCGGTGAAATCGTGAGAGTTCCCGAATGAGGAAATGGAAGCAACAACAAGAGCGGCACAAGAGGCTTCTGCATATGAGCCAAAGAGATCAGATCCCATACCAGCAATATCTCCAACATTGTCACCCACGTTGTCAGCAATAACCTGCAGCAAATTACCATTTCATTGCTAAGTTAACACTAAAAGAATAAATAGTAAGTTTAAAATTAGAAAAGCTTTCCTCAGATAGTGTGTGTGTGTACATACACATAAATATTACTATAATAGAAGTGGCAATTTAGACCCACTTCCTGATGACTAGGTTAATTTGGGTTGTGTTTTATGTCACATTGGTCAAATTAAAAATTTAGCTAACAGAGAAAAGGGTTGAAAGTCGTCCAAAGTCTATCTACAGACTTATACTTCGCTTCATTAGATGGTTTAGTCATTTGGATGACTACTGTAATAATAATGTCATTGTAAACATATTTATCTTTAGTTATTTAGAAACAAATATATAAAATTAACAAAAAGGTGTTACCCACCCCAGGCCATTATGTCCCATACAAAAAGGGTGACCCGTTGCCGATTTGAACCATTACCCAACCCTTCCATTTGCAAGTATTATTCTGAACATAGATACAAGATTTAATTAAAAAAAGATAAGCTTTTTACCGCTGGATTCCTGGGGTCATCTTCAGGGATGTTCCTTTCGACCTTGCCAACAAGATCAGCTCCAACATCAGCAGCCTTTGTATAGATACCGCCACCAACTCTACCAAAAAGTGCCATGGAAGAACCACCAAGTCCATAACCAGTAATAGACTCAAAAAGACCTTCCCAGTCATCTCCATAGTAAAGCTTGAATAGGTTGATGATGATATACAGTACAAAAAGACCATTTGCTGCAAGAAGGAACCCCATGACTGCACCCGATCGGAATGCAACAATGAAGGCCTTTCCGACACCCTTTCTAGCCTCAAGGGTAGTTCTGGCATTTGCGTATGTGGCAATTTTCATTCCAAGAAAGCCAGAGATGACTGAGGTGATGGCACCAAGAACAAAAGCAACAGTGCTGAAGACAGCAGTCATTAGAGCAGGTTTGCACATCTTGGTGGCATCATATGTGCATACTTTACTACTGGTGCTGAAGCTCTCAACAGAGCCAAGGAATACAAAGATCAGAACAGCAAAAATGACCATGAAAACACCAACATATTGGTATTCAGTGTACAGGAAGGAGGTTGCTCCTGAAAATATTAAGAGAAAATAATAAAGTTAATAAATTTCCATTCATGAACATAACTTTAAGCTAAAAAATGACCTTTACATTATAAAAAAGTCAATGTTAAGATTGATTAAAGCATGGAAAAAAAATACTTCTTCCATCCTGTAAAGAATGGAATGTTGGACTCAGCACCTCGTCTTGAAAAGGAATGATCCCTTGTTATAGTTATACTCAAATTGATAAATAGTACTGTGACCAATCAATATAATAGCTTCCCGACTATAATGTTTTAATATTAACGGATATTAATTTACTGCAAGTCTAACTGATAATGACAGGACCAATTACAGCTATTATCACTAAATAAGATTAAGGACATACAAAAAGGTATTGTTATTAATCGAACATGTTTTAGCATAACAATAAATCATCTACAATCCATTTTTACCTTATTCAAAATGAGATAAAATAAAAATAAAAATAAAAAAAATGACCACGGAGTACAGCTGGAGCAAAAATGAAAAAAATATGTAACACGCTTACAGTTGTTTACGGATCCATGTAAACAACTGTTGTTGTCACTTGATGTAACATACTTACCATTTTATACCATTTAATATACAAATTGCATACTTTGGTAAGAACTGGTAAAGTATGTGACAATGAATGGTAAAAGAAAGTCACTATGTTGCATGTTGGATCAGTAAAAATGTATATAAAAATGTCACATTTTCGTTCAGTCTGTCCATATAACTATTAGTAGTTTCAGCTTTAAATTCTTCTTGAACCAATCATATTAGCAACAGGATATGAAATATCACTGGTCCCAAGCACATACAACCAAACAAGTCTCTTGTTTTCTTTACAGCTTTACCCACGTTTTGTTCATATATTGTTTCATCCTTTGAGCACAAATCATAAATAAAATGGTACAGTCATCATAGTATCCCATTTTCTATACTAACAGATCTAAAAACAACATCATATGCAATCGCATTTTTAATCATTAAAAAACCATAAACCTTAGCTCATAGATCTCTTCAACACACAGCAACCAATAATCAGTTAAATAATAAAATACATATATTAAGATAGAGATATAATTCCACCGACAACCAGCAAGATCCCAGATTTGAACAATGTCTTAGCTCAAAGCTGCCAATTTTTTTTTAATATTATAGATTCATATTTAGAAACTTGAATCAAACTCTACCTACACGTGTACATTAATAAAATATTTAATTAAATATATTTTCCATCGATTCAACAACCACCGCAATTACTAAAATTAAAGTAGTATTTAACTAATGGAAAACCAGATCTCAATTTTAACCTAAAAAGTCACTACCAAACCACATAGTTAGAAGCAAATTCAAACATACTTACCATTAACTAAATATAAAATTACAATCAATACTAATATTCAACTAAACATTTATACTTATTACTCATTAATTAATAATTAATTAACAATAAATGTATTTAATTCAATAATTTACCTTCTGAAATAGCGTTTTGGATTTCAGCACATTTCTGAACGACCGTATGGTCGTTAATTCCTTCTTCTTCTTCAATCAACGATTCAGTGAAACCGTTTTTACCGTCACCGGAAGGTTTTTCCGGCGAGATTTTGACTTGCGAAACAAGGTACCATTGAAATAGAGAGAATACGATTCCAACAATTGCACAGATTGGAATAAGGATTTCAGTGCCGAGATCTGAGAGGATTGTGGTCCCCATTTTGGCCGGAAAATTAGATCAGAAAAAATAGAGATAGATAGATAGATATATGTGTGGTGTATCTATATATCTCTGGTTTGGGCGAATGAAGTGGTGAGACCTCGAAGTGATAAATAGAGGGGTTTTGAATGATGATGAGACAACTGGGCGGGTGTGTGAAGTTGATGATGTCTTTGTACAGAGTAACAAGTGTTAAAAACAGAGTATTTGTTTATTAAGGTGTTGTATTTTGTTCTTTAAATGATGTATATTGTTTATGGATTGGTGATTTGAGATCTGGATAAAGTAATGCTGACGTAAGTATAATGGTGTACCATAAAATCAATATTATCTTATTTCTTTTTGTTAAGAATAAGAAATCTAAAAGTTTCCATTTTTACATCTTTTACCTTATCTTATCTTTTTAACTCATTATTGTCTTTTGATTTAGTTATGAGTTATGATCTTCATAAGTTAAGATGGTAAATTAGAAAAAGTATATTACTACCATTTATATTTATATTTATATATCAATATAAGGTACAATAAGATTAGCTTGATATACAACTTATCAAAATTCAAACATATATAGTGATGGTTGATAGTGGTAACTATAATTTTAGTGATTATTTTGTTCAAATTTATTTTCCACAATCAAAATTCAATGATTAATTTTAGTGAATATTTCTTTTTATGACATGATAGAAAGTAGTCTTAGTTATTTAGTTGTTAAATTATATATAAGTATAAATGTATTCATCATTTATTTATTAATTAACGAAAAGAAAATGACAAATAAACAAATTTACGTACGATTCATGTGACCTTTAAATTGTTATATGCTTAATTTATACGATACTTTAAAAATGAAATAAGTGCGTATTATTATTTATTTATATTTATAAAGTATGGTTTATGCTAACGATGATATATTGGTTTTTAATATAATTTTTAAATAGATAGATAGATAGATAGATGAATTAATTGTAAAATTTATGAGGGAGGTGAAGTGGCATATTCGCGAAAGTCTTTGTTGGAGAGCATATTTTATAAGCATCTTTGGTAACTAAATCAACAGCTTTTCAACTTTTACCCCTTCAACTTTCCGTTTGTGTGCTTTAATTATAGGATTAAACGTGTTTACGCTAAAAATGGTAGGTAGGAATTTGTTAGAATCGTGTAAATAAGAATACATATTTTTAACTAATTTAACTTGCACTTGACGGTGAAACAAACGATTATAATACATACTCGTATTAGTTTGAGTAATTGTATTCATTTCTTATACTTTAGAATAAATAAATAAATAAATAAATAAAGATAAAGATGTGAAAGAAATTGAAAAGAAATGCAAAAATACCATTTTTCTCCCCCATGAAGACAGCATGTATATTCTTCAGGATCAAATCAAAGGTAAGGAATAATACAAAGAATCTACACTGGTGACCATAAATAATACAATTTCCCACATCCGTTTTGGAAATAAATAAATAAAAGGGTAATATTAACTATAATTTCTCCGCCATTTATTTATGGATATGGGATATTTTGGTAGATGCAACGAGAGGCTATTTGCCATTTGTTTTATCTTTTTAAGGCGTACAACTCTTGTATATAGATAATCCTATTTTAATTTTTACATACAATAGAAATAGAAGATGGATGTATTCATTCATATTAATTTCTCTAAAATAACTCTTATTATCTATCTATTCGAATTTAATAGGTATAGGTATAATTTCATGACCTCTTACTAATTTTAGAAATCGACATACTCTGTACTATCGTATTTATTATTATTATTTCAAAGTACAAGATTAAGACAAAGCGACTACAATTTTGTTATTTTTAGGATACCCAACATCAACACCATTAAATGATAATCAACAAAATGGAACTTGTTTAACGAAAATGTTTTCTACAAAACTTTAATTTGCAAGCTATATCTATCGCTCCAAAGCTATTCTTTTGAATTTTAGTTTTTTTTTTAATATATTATTTATATTTTTATATATATTAGGGAAAATATTCGTAGGGAAGCTTTAAATCTTAGAGAACGAGGGAAACAAATCTTAGTCCTTGACTTTTTTATAAAGAAATGTTTTTAACATTCATCATATATGAATGTTAACGATATTCATTTATGATAAAATTAAAGGCTGATATTTATTTCTCCCATTCTCTAAACCTTTTACTTTCCTTTTATATATATATATATATATATATTGTAAACTGGTAAAAATAATAGTATTATTGATAATGGATTTATAGGTTATATACAAGGCTGACCCATCTATATTATCGTAAAAGACCATACTAGTAAAACCTAACATAAAAATAAAACGGAGTAATCCAATAGACTTTTGATAATCACACGAACTAGCAAATCCGATACTTTTTTACTCGTATATGCTACTAACAAAGTGCAGCTTTTTATGTTATACTATAAATAAAAAATAAAAATAAAAAAGAGGCAACGTTCTGATATTAATTAGATCTAAATACTTAATTAAATATTATTATTAAATTATGTACCGAATATTATTATTCGATAACGTGAATTTGCAAATGAGCGGTTTTGTTGTCGCAGTCGTCATGAAGAAGATCGGTGGTCCGATCGGGTGAGTCCGGTCGAGTTTCTATTTTCATAGCTGTTTGTAGTGGGACCCACGCCCAACCTATTGCTTTCACGATCCCACACCATAATAAGATAATACTATATTTATTCCTAGATCTACCCCTATTCCCATAAATCTACGACTACCTTTGCAAGTTTTACACACAGCTGTTTATGGTATTACTATTACTATCTAAAAATACGGAGCACTATTAGACGTCGATAAATTATTATACTTACTGTATTTAATTGTACAGTAATTATTATCATTATTTTTATTAAGCAAAAACTTGGTTGATCCTTAAAGGGATTCCTTTACAATCATACATATACACTGAGCATGAATTCTGATGATTTATGCTAAATCTTTTCGAAGCTCCTTTTTCTTTTCTTTTTCTAATATAAAACTACTAATCAACTTTCGATATCGGTAATGTAATACCTTTTCCGTTTCAGTTAAAATGCTCACTTTGATTTTGCATATAGTTTTAGAAATTTTTACTATATTAACTACATTATTCACCAATCATATATCATATCTACCAACTAAAATCTTTTTTAATTGGTTGAAATATCAAATGGATATCTATTTTGGGACAAACAAATAGAAACGTGAACATCTATAATAAGTCGAAGAAAATACTAAATTTAATTATGTGATAGAAAATATAAAATTTTATATGGTTGTCGTGTAAACATGAAAATAAAAGTTAGTAAATATGAAAAGTATATATAATTAAATAAAAGGTTCGTAAAACTATACTCATTTTTGGTATAGGAAAATGCAACAATCTTTGAAGGTTATTTCTTAGGAATATTAGAACCGTTGATAAAAACTTTTGATTATAATTACTTTTTTATCTTTTTCTAATTCAATCAATTCTACTATCGTTTAGTACTTTAATTTTTTATTCCTTGTTAGTTGTAGCAATTTTACTCCGTCCATTGGAAGTTTATGGTCCAAGGTGATGATGATTGAATATGGGCCCTTTTTGGCTTTTGTTTGTTTCAAATAAAATCTGGTTTACGTTTTCCTTTTGGTTTTGTTTTATGCAAACCTAAAAAAGTTGATCGATCAAATCCGAATATGAACTTAAGTTCGGTAGTCTCGAAAGCTAATAATCCTTCGTTAAATTTTTGACATTTTCTTTTTATCGTCATGTATGAATATAAAGAAATAATGTGTTCACAAATGTTTTATAGAGATTTGTACATAAATTGAAGTGTATCAATTATGTTAAAAAAAATAAACGAGGTTGATTCATGTCAGTCTGTACATCATATTGCACATAAATATTTATAAATTTTATGTGAGTGTAGCATCTCTTTTATCTATTTAACGATAAAAAACAAAAATACAATTTATTTAAACAATCAATTAAAAATGATCTGTGTTAATACATCATGGGTGTTCATAATGTAATGGTTGAAATCAATATGCTAGAATTATTTTATAAACCAGCCCATTTGTCTTATTTATTTGAGATCAAGTACAACAGTAAAAAAATAAATGATTAATAAAATACAAACATACTCACTTGATAAGTACCAGTAATTTAAGCCAGATAATATAATTAAGTGTCACCAGTCAGCTTAAGAATTTATCTTCGTCAAATTAGTCTAATTTTTATTTTATATTTTAATTAAGAAATCTCAATTCATAGAAAAAATACTTTTTGATTGGGTAGGTATGCCATTCCAATACTTATGGGATATGCCCCAACTTCAATAGATATATACGCCTTTCGTTATAAAAAAGTTATTGCATTCTAGTATAAATTTTGTCAATAGTTTAATACCACTATGATTAATTTAGTTTATCTTTCTATTCTATTTAACACCCCATTCCGTCGGTTTGAATATCTATCATGATTTCGTGTTGATAACGAATTGTGTGACCTTGAAAAATCAAACCACGAATATTTCTTATGTAATTCGGATACTATTAATAATTAATAATTAATAATCTACAATTAAAAAATACGGATTATTAATTAATTAAATAATTTACTTCGATCTTTCGCTGATGATGCAAATGATACGACACATATCATAGGTGGCTTTTAATCGTGCAAAAACCATCCACGTATAGTTGGATATTTCAGGTAAACACCGTTATTACATATATTTATTGTGTTGGTCAATATTTAGTTAAATATTAACTTTAATTCCATTTCCATATTCGTTTAAAAGAAAAAAACAAGGTAATTATTTAAAAAATATGCAATATATCATACAATAATTAGATTTGTATTTAAGAATGAATCATAAAATAGACGGATCCATCATGAAGACATGAACATTGCAGATTATTTATGATTACTTATATAGGTAACAAGTACAAGCAAAACATGGAATTGACTAACACAAAGTGCAGTTCCTATGTGAAATGATATGATTAGCAAACAAACAAGTGTGGCAAAGAACAAGTGTACCTTTTATAATAGTAGCATTTGAACACAAGTCAAAAAGATAAGAAAAATAGACATGACCTTTTATTCCCATGAATCAACTTGTCTCCCTCAACCAAAATTTGGACACATCTCACTTTTAGTTGATTAAATTTATAAATTCCGAGTGTAATATGTCATATGTGTTCGAATAAACGATATCTTTTTTCAAAACATAATGTCAACGTAAATGTTTTCTTAAAGGAAACCTAAATCTAAAGATCCAAACAAAATGTATATGGCGCAAATGGTTGTTGTAAGGTTACATCCAAGGTGAATGTAGTAGCACGAAAACTATCCTTGTGCCCGCCTTTCATTTTGTCACATTAATCCATCATATTGCTAGGCCTATCTCAAGTAAAATGTAAAGTACAATAAAATACTCTCTAAATCTAAAGAATAAACAAGATCTTACAGATCGAATATAGTAATAGACTACAACGGGAAGTCTTTATTCAGTCATTTCTTACCGTTCACAAGAGTAACACTATCAGTTCCTTAAGACTCTAAGAACAAAAAGCTAACAAATTCAAAGGCTATAAATGTAAACCAAATGTTCTAAAATAAAGACACTAACTTCAAATGAGATCCATATGATACATATTAACAAAGAAATTAGCACCTATAATCTGGTCTCACAAGACTTCTATAATACCTGGCGTCCTGGATTTGTGTTTTTTCATTAAACGTGATCTATTTAGTGGACCAATGTCAACAAGCTTGTTGTGCAGCCTGGTACAGGTTGCAGGACTTCTTATTATGGCCGGGCTGCTTGCACTTTGTGCAAGTTACCGTTCTCTTTGGTTCTGCCTCGGCTTCATCCCACTCCATCTTCTCCTTTGTTACATCGGCGGGTTTTGCAGGTATGGGTGGAAGCACAAGCACATCTGAATCATCATCTTCTACATTCCTAATCTTACCATTTTCTCCCTCACCTTCCTCAACCTCCTCAATTTCCCCCTGCACTTTCCCAACATCTTCATTCTCACCCCGTGCTTCCAAAGCTTCTTCCTTTTCATCCCCTACTTTCTCAATCTCTATATTTTCACCCTTCTCATCCTCAACTTCAACATTTTCACTATTTTCTTTCTCAGCCTCTGTTTCGTTTTCGTATCCTGTATTTCTCATCTCTATTTTTTCACCATTTTCTTCCGCAACTTCAACCTTTTCACCACCTTCTTCATTCCCACCCCCTACTATCAACGCTTCGTCAATTTCACCCCCTGTCATCTCAACCTCCATCTTTTCACCATCTTCATCGTTCCGACCCCCTACATTCAAAGCCTCTTCAATTTCACCCCCTGCTATCTGAAGCTCTATTTTCTCACCACCTTCTTCATTCCAACCCTCCACTATGAATGCTTCATCAATTTCACCCCCCTCTATCTCAACTTCCATCTTCTCACCTGCTTCCTTTTCAATGGGTACCGGGGCTATATCATCTAGATAGGTTAAACGATAAGCATCAACAGTAAAGTAATTCGAACAAAACTCATACGGGTTTCTACCAATCAACGCAAAAACCGCAAGAGCGTGACGACACGGTAGACCAGTTTCTTTCCACCCTAAGCAAGTACAACTCCAAGTACTAATATTCACAACATGGGTCGAGTCCTCACGAACCTCAAACAACGTATCAGAAGAGATCAACACTTTCAAACCACACGATCTGATATTCTCTTCTTGTAATTCTCTCTCCTTTGATGGAGTAAGGTGGCTCGACCACATACATGCATCCAATTTAGCATCGGTTATGGCATCAATCATAGTACGTATGATGGCATCTATTTTGTGTAAAATAGGTAAATCCCGATAATCCTCCATTAGTTTAGCAAGTGGCCAGCCAACATCATCTGTGATGTGGTTATACCTCTCGCCCTTAAAAGATGAAGTGGTCCAATGCTGAGGTTCAATCTGTATGACCCAATCGTAAGCCTGCGATGATATTTGTTTTATCTGCTCGGTTGACTTTCTAAAACCAACAAGACGGACAGCATGTGCTGCACCCAAGAAATGAACTGGCAAGAAAGATTTACCATCACCCTGAAACGGACCCTTAACGTTTCTCTTAAAGCTCTCTAAAAGATGGTAGATGGAGTAACCAACATGAGAATCTTGAAACACTTCAAAAACCGACGATTTCAAATTCTTTTCTCTATCAAACACGAAAGTGATAGATTGTGAGTTCAGGATTGCAGCTTTTAACTGTTCCAAGAACCAATGCCAGTTGCTATCATCCTCAACGTCTACTATAGCAAATGCAACCGGGAAAAAACCATCATTTCCGTCAATGGCATTAGCTGTCAATATAAATTCACCATATTTGGACCTTAAAGAAGTAGCTTCAAGAAAAAGAAGGGGGCGACAACCATTCTGGAATCCACATAATGATGCGTAGAAAGACACAAATAGGGCTTTAAATCTTTTGTTCTCACCAATAACGAGATTAGAGATGCTACCGGGATTCGTTTCGATAATCTTCTCACAAAACCACGGTAACTTATTATATGCATCTTTATCTGATCCATGAAGTTGCTCTTGGGAAACCCCGGTTCCATGATATACTTGTGTAGGGTTTGGCTCAACCCCAAAGTCTTTGATGAGTGCGTTAGCGATTTCGTTCGGTTTCAAATGTGGTGATTTTTGCAGCCTCTCGTTTATGGTATTTACCAACCAGTTCTTTGATTCGTTATCACATGTATGTACATTGTTCAGGGTCTTTATCTTAAAAGTTTTTTTGGATGGGACCCACACCGCATTAAACTTCCACGAACACCCTTCGGAAGCACATCCACCAACGGCACGATTTGTATCGTTTTTCTTGAACTTTAACTCAAAGTCATTTGCCATTGCGAATCTCTGTAACGCTTCTTGGAATTCATGTACATTTGCGAACTCTTGGCCAATGCCAGTAATGGCTGACTTCCATACCGTAACTATACTTTCAGGTGATGCATCATCATCACAGGTGGCAAGAGCAGAGGGTCCCACAAACTCAACGGGTTCTTGATCACTGGTATTAGCACGAGGACGCCCTCTCTTTCTTCCTGATTTTGTCTCCCGAGAAACCTCTTCTTTTGCAGCCAACCTGCCACTTTTTGTCTGTGATTTTTTATTTCCAGCACCCTGAGATTTTGACCCCACAGAATCAGAAATGATTGTGGGACGACCGTTAGCACCAAACTTCCAAGATGGAGTACGTCTTCGTTTTTTGACACTGTCAGCAGGGCTAGCATTGATATCTGTCTTATTCTGATCGCTACCCTTCTTTCGCTTCGGATACCTACTACTTGGCACATAGTCAGAGCTACGATCCGAGCCAACATTTTGATTGACTCGCTCAGAAGCAGCACGTACAGAAGTATCACTGGTAGAACCCTCCGACTTATTAGCATCATCTGACACGTTTTTTTCTTTTTCTTTTTCAGCTTTAGCAGCAGCAACAGATCGACGTGTCATCCTACCGGGAGATGTAATCAGACTCTTGACCACCTTATCGTCTTTCTTCACCTTCTTATCTTTCTTAGCACCCGCTTTGCCTCGTTTTACCTTCTCTTTCTTGATACCCTCGTCATCATTATTTACAGTCTCATCATTCTTGGCATCAGTTTGCCTGCAAATATCACCCATTTAGTTAAAATAGAGGTTGCAATTTCAATCCGTTTATGTATGACCCATTCGGATAATGTTGTATCTCTAACAGCTAGTAAATTAGAAAAATTAACCTCCTAAATCATTTTATTCGAAGTACTAAACTATTACTGAATAATATACTTGTTGTAACCATCTTTGACAAATGAATTAATATCATGAGATATTGATGAATTTCTGGGACCAAAGTGCATTGGGTTAACGGCAAACCCAACTCTACATGAAAATGATAGAGCAAGTTACTATCGTGATAGTAAGTATTATATAGTATTAAAAAATACCTGTTAGTTTCTACGTCTACGGTTTTACGAATAAAACCAAGTGTTCCTGCAACAAATACTTCCGTTGTAAGTGCTTCCCCATGAAAATCAATCATTCTTTTTACATCCTTATCGTTCTTTACAGTTATCAGGTTTCGCTTGTTTCCTGGCAGGAAATACTTGACGGCCACTGTTTCCTGGTTCAAATTACATGTTTCTGCCAGATTTAATTTTAAATCATTAAATGGAGTATCGGAAGTGACATTTTCTGCATTTGCTTCTCCCCCATTATATGTCAAAGTTCCATCATCATTTGTCACAAACTCACCACCAGATCGGCAGATTAATATAAGCTTTCCTTTCGCCATTGCTTATACCTACAGAAACAAAATAGGGAAGAGGGATAAATTACGGTAGGTTATGCATCACTTGCATAGGCTTTTAACTCGGTTAATATTCAAGAACTTCATTGGATTAGTAATATCTACGGATAACCAACATCTCTTTTGAAGACATAACATCCACATGTTATCTTTAAAGAACACCAACTTCATGCATTCAGGACATATTACCCAACAAGAAAATAACCATACTTGGACAATGATATCTTACACCGACTAAAACCCTAATGAGCCAAACGAAAATAGGAAGTTGAGTTAATCAATAAAACGTTCTGTAACAAATCTCCGATTCATCAAGTCTTGAACTACACTTATAAAAACCAAGTTCACAGTTTTAACACCTTACTTTGAACAATGATTTTCCTATATCCCAAGCTTTTCTCCTTCAATATCTAAGCAAACTAACAAACGTTGAGCCCAAACACATCAATCCAGTTCGAATAAAAAAATTCAAACCGTCAACCGACCAAGTGGTGGGTCAACTTTCACCACCTATCTCCTGCAAGGCCTCAAGGTAAGCACAAGAAGGCTACACTTATTATTATATTTTTAGTATTAGTATATGTCAAATGCATAATTCTGTAAAAACCAACAACAGCATTGTTCAATTCAAAGCAATTGGTACTTAATATACAGATACACACAGTATAGTTACAAACACACACAACAGTTCAAGCAACAAACACACATGATACAGCTAACTGCAAGAAACACAAATAAAGTACAAAAATCGCAAACAGATATACAAAAACCCTAAAATTAGATAAAGACAAACAAAATCAGAAAGAAAGTTACTCACTTTAACAGTTGTTGGTGCTGTAATTGCAGTTATTTGAGTGAACTGAAAGTTAGGGTTTTTAGGGTTAGGTTAAAATTGGGGAAATTTAAAAGAGAGAAGAACGGGGGTCCGGTGGTGGTGTTTTCAGATCAAATCGACGATGTGAAAAAGAATACAAAACTGAGTAAATCGATAAGGAGAGGGGAATTAGGAATCGAGGGGGGCATTATGGAATTAGGGCAAAAACTAAGGAATGAAATTGAAAGGAAATAGGGTTAACGCCGTTGATGAAATAGGTCGTCTTCTAAAGTTGTCCTTGTTTTATAAGGTTTAGAAAGTTGTGTGGCAAATTTGGAAATTATTTGTCAGAATTGGGTTTGAACTATTTCGTCATGTCCGGGGTTTAAGGAACGGAAAAGAATATAAAACTTGGAATAAACGTGAAGTTCAACATAAATTTTTGAATAGTACGAAAATATCGTACGAGTTTTTTTTTTTGTAATAATATATCTCAAGAGTTTAAACAAGTAATATGTCAGAGTTATTAAGTAACTATTGAAAGCATGTTACTACAATTAAAGTTTAGCGAAAATACTGAAGTTATTGTCTAATTGACAAGAAAGAACGATGGGTCTCTATTGTTTATTAGTGCTGCCCACCAATTTACTAACAAAAATTACAAAATTAAAGTCATTTGATTTTGTATAAGATAATAATAATTTTATAAATAAGCTACAAAATAAAAGGAGAAGTGGTACTATTATCAACACCCTTCTTCAATATGTATCATGTGTGTTATTTCAAAAGAATTATATAATCCTTTTCCCAAAAACTTTACAAAATATATATTACCTTCTACCGAATGATCGTTTCCCCCTCTTGTCATAAACATGTTCAGACACTCCAATAATTATCCTCACGTCTCGACGAGTGTGACCACATAACACAACTTGATTGTGAGTCTATCTCCAATGCCAAATGCTTTGTTACAAATTCTACGGTTGGAACCACACAATTCATCACGCCCGGGTGACAATTATAAACATATAAAAGCCCACATGAATTAGATTTTGAAAATATTCTTAGTTTTACAACGTATGATTTCCAAAATCACTAACTAATAGTATCGTGGTTAGGAATGGCAATTGGGCGGGTTCGGGGCGGGGAGTGATAACCCCAACTCCAAATCCGTTAATCAAAACAATCCCCAAACCCGCCCCAAACCCCAACGGGGATCTTATCGGGGCACCCATTGGGGACATAGGTTCCCCCAAACCCTAACGGGGTTCGGGGCACCCCATCGGGGACATCAGTTCCCTAATACCGTTTCCCATTTATAATACTCTTAACCCGTGCTTTTTTTTATTATTATTCACAATATTATCTAGCAATGTATATAGTAACATTTTCTTTTTCTAAAAAAAAATTATCAACACGATCAAGATAATATATAGTAATTGGTGTACGTTAATAGCACAAGTGGACGATTCAAAATCCCCAAGTTAACACAAAATGGTCTTAGAATATCCTGACTAAATCACATGACACTAAGTCGAAACAACAAGAGTAATCAAAACAAGACAAGTAATCAAATTAACATATATAAACAATCCGAACCCAATCCTAGATATAGACAATCAAATTAACATATAGACAAGTAATAACACAAAATACACAAAGCTATTTATTAATGTATATTAACAAATATTATATATATCGGGGCGGGGCGGAGCGGGGATGATAATACCCATTCCCCAATCCGAATCCGGAAAAAATCCCCATTTGCTACCCCAAAATCTGCCTCAAAACCCGAAAAGTTATCCCTAACCCGCCTCGAAAAGTGCAGGGTTCGGGGATCCCCATCGGGTTTGGATCTTTTTGCCATCCCTAATCGTGGTAACTCTTCTAACTATGAGGGTGGGGGTTCAAGTACTAAAGATGAAACAATTCTAACAAGTTTTGACAGGAAATAAAATCATAATAATTATTTTTTAAACCATTGAATAAGTTGATCAAACCATAAACGTGATCCTAAGATGAGATTATAAAACATGTCACTGACCCAGCTGATAGCCAATTAACCATTCCTATACCCCAACTCCTAATCAATCCCCAAATTCTTCAATTAATTTTATTCCTCCTATCTTTGTTTTTCCTATGTTATTCCATAAAAGTCTGAATCTTTGCATTCTCAATCTCAACCTAGCAAAATAATTGATTCTCTATCCATTTCCTTGTTTCCATCCCCTAAGAGAATTTAATACTTGAGCTTGTCATATTAATTACATCAAATGTACAACCCACGTAAACATGTAGCATATGAAAAGATATAAATGTATGCTCATAAAATAAATAATTTTCAATATCAATACAAGAGCTATAAATATAGATGAAAATCGAGGGAAACGAAGATAAGAAATCCACTCTAGAAGAGACTTAGCATAACTGAAACATCAAATCACAACTTATCAAAGACAACTTTTTGCGGACCATTCCCATCATCCAACATTTGTCGTAAACGTTCGTACCCTTTCAGAACATTTTGTCCAAACAAAACGCTTCGATCAAACAATCAACCATATCAACATTGGCAACAACACCAAGTTCCATCATTTGACCGTATAGTTCCCAGACGATATAAATGAACCCGTCTTTAACACACGCCCGTAAAACACAATTCCACGTTTCCAATGACGGGCAAGCTCCCATCTTTTTCAACTCATCAAACGCCTTAACAGCATCCTCAATCATTCTACAATCACACAAACACCTAACATACAATTCAAACCCGTCGGCTTAAGGAACAGACTTCGAAAATTCAAGAAAACTTTTCGCAGCTTTAGCAGCATTATCTTTAACTCCCAAATGCAGAATTGAGCCAATACAAAACCCTAATTGATAAAAAAAAAACATTCTTTTGTTGAACCATCACTTGATTTAAAAAACTTGAATCTAAAAAACTAACATTGGGGAAATTAGATAAAATAGTATTTTCTCATCTGGGTTTTGACCTAATAGCTGCACAAATATCTTTCACAAGTTCATTCAAATGTTGGGGTTTATCAGTATAATCATTTGTGAGGTTTCTAATTTCTTGATTAGGGTTTTGGGTGATTTTGGGTGATTTTGGGTGATGGGAGACAGAGTAATTTAGTGAAGGGAGGTTTTGTTCTTGCCGTCAATTGATAATGAAATTTGCGATTACTGAGTAGATACAGACTGACATGTATGTGTCGGTGAGTTGTCGAATAATGCTTACCAGTTACCAGTACTAAAAAAGGTTTGAAGCAAATAAACCCTAGAAAATTGATTAAGAAAAAGATCCAATTTTTAGAGGTGAATCGACCCGAAGAACAGAAGTCCAAAGTCCAAACTGCTTTACTTTTGAAAAATAACGATGGGTCCGTATGGTTGAAGTATAGGAAAAGAAACGGGCCAAGTTTCCAAATTTGTTAACAAAATACCCAACCAGATTCCAGTTCTTGATCCCAAACTCCACCTGACACAGGGAAGTTACTTAGTTTTTTGCTGTAAAAAAGTTCAGAAAGATTTCTTTTTGTATAATTAATCATTTTTAATTAACTTAATCGAATTAAAACTGGTTATTTAAGTAACAGGTTAGGTAAATTACAAATCGACCGTAAACATGATAAATTCATAGCTAATGAGTAAATTTTCCCCTTATTGGTTGCAACGTGTTTTGAGGTCATACGCACAACAAATTTCATAGCAACATAAGCGTACTCAAGCGGATGTGATATCATGATGGACTCCCCTCTCTTGTGTTGTCACCAAGATGAAGCCGATCACCTTTGAGCATAACGAACAATATCGTCGTCATGATAAGGGATGTTACAGCAATACAACTTATATAAATGGCATCAAATACAATGCTAATATTAGAATGATGGTTGGTCAGTTTGTACAGATTTCGTCCCTATTAAATCATGGTTTGTCAATTTTTACGGATTTCGTCCCTAAACTTATTATGTTTGATCCCTTGATATTCTTCTCAACGTAGGTAACTATGTTAAATTTCTATATAATTTTCCCTAAAAATAACAAGAAAAGACCACCCATATCCAACTACATTTGCTTTTAAGAGAAATGTTAAGAACTAGTAGTAGTTGAAAACTTTTGATAAAATTTAGGTCCATTAAAAGAAAACCACCCATGCATTGACTATCTTTACGTGGGCTGCAAGTGCCCTTAACATAATTTAACCACGACATCCCAACTAATTAGTTTTTAATCTCTTCTTAATAATTTATAAGTACTTCTTGTAACTCTTAAACCAATTGTCAAGAAATATTAACAACAAGGCTCTATCATAACCCCCTCAAACATAATGACTACTTCCAAGTTTGTACTTGAAGATGAAAATCTTGCAGTGGCATATGATGATGTCTCGGATTTCAAAGAGAAGCTTAGTGAAGCTGAAAAGCTTTTTGAAGATTTGGATGGTTATAGTTCACAAATGTTCAAAATATCACAATCCCTAAAGGTAAATTTACTGTTCTTATGCAGTTGTTACGAGTTTTCGTCACATATTAACTACATCAATAAATGGAAAAGGATGTTTACTTTTATGATTTTATCAAGAGCTAAGGTACCTTAAAGGATACGACAAACGTATTGTTTGGAACAGGATAGATGTGGAACATTTGGAACTGGCACGAGACATGTCTGGTTTCCGTCCAACGAGACCAAGACCACGAACAATTACATTCTTAGATGACAGTCATTTTGACACAAATGTAAGATTTATAACTCATGATCAAAATAATATAGATTATACCCAGTATGTATGAATAAACATCAATATGTTATATGTACTAATAGAGTAGTATACTAAGCCTGTGTACAAGCTTGTTGATATATATAAGTCAACATTGTGTCTCATTAATTGCTAATGGTTTTGTATCAAAATTTTATATTGTAGTTTCAATCAGACCACTATGCAACCCAATTAAGCCTATTTTCGTCTAATAATCGGTACAAAAGTAAGCTTCAAAGGAAGAAAAATGGCATGGAGTATTTGCAGCAAGCTGAAGAAGTTCTTCTCGACACGGAGGAACTAAAACAGACAGCATGCACTGTTGTCCCCGAGTATGAAGTTAACAAAATTGTAAGATAGAATCAAACTTACATTATGTACTTTATAAGTATATAAACATTCATGCTTAGTTGCTTACCGTTGTAAACTTCTTTGTACCTGTAATACAGGTTAGGAGCTTAACATTCGGTATCAAACATGGGAAAAAGAATCCTTCTGATGAAAAAAGACTACTTAGACAGCTAGCGCATGCTAAGGCTACTCGAACAAAAATTAGTTCAGAAGACTTGTCTGGTAACTACATGATTGGATGGCCGAAGGAAGATCTTGACGAAAAACAGAAAGTTAGTCCTCATCTTTGGTCTTCCACCAAGTTTTACTTCCAATATATTTCGAAAAGTAGCTAGCGTTGAAGCTACAAGTTGAAGTTGTGAGCTGGAGCTTTTGGTTAGAGCTGTAAGCTATAGCTTTTAAAACAAAAGCTTGAAGCTCTTCAAAGCTCCAAAAAGCTACAGGCCAATCATACCTTTAATGTTCTATAGCTTTGACATTCTGTTTTGTCTAAATCAGCAGCTGGGTACGTGTTATCTAAAATGATAGCAATGTTTAATTAGTTGAAAATTTCTTTGTTGAATACAAATGCAGATTCTGTCAGATGATATGGACGAACTGAGGAAGAGCCAGATCAAATACAACTCTTACCTGAAACATCTACTAGCAGAGTTAGAGAATGTAGAAAATGAATTAAGTACTATGGACAAAGAACTGGATATCAACTATCGTAAGAGAATGGAGGCTCGTGAATCCCTTCAAAATCTTAAAAATGAGAGAATGGAACTGGTACAAGCCATCGCACATGTGGGTGTATGATTAAGTATTTATGTTATGTTAATGAAACCATTTGAAGTATATCTAACGAACGTAACTTTATAAAGAACCATTCATACACTTTAAGGCTTTAAGTATTTGATGTTCTTTTATCACTAACTAGGAATATATCTTCTCAACTTTCTGTTCCTCTGTAACAATCACAATTCATAGATACAGTCAGATTCGTATTATTATCATGTAAACTGATCTTATATGGAAATGCAAGTGTAATGTTGTGCATCATGGAGGTATGAGCTGCGTGGCTGAGGAATTCGGAATGGCAATGGGCCAAGTTTGGACCGGGTCGACAACCCGATAACAAATACACCCTTGAAAACCAACTAATCCTATCAGTGATCTTAATGTGGACGCCCATTGAAGTTATGGGTTTCCCTAAAACCCACTCGAAACATGAAGAAGAAACTTGTAGATGTTCTACGAAATATTTTGAAAAAACAGTTCTTTTTATGTAAGTATCTAAAAACTCATGTCAAATAATCACCTAAACAATATAAAGTTTTTTTTTTAAGATAATTGATCACAGATATATCTAATAAACCTGAAAACATAAACATAGTAAACTTGTTTGTTCATATTGTGGTATATATATAAAAATATTATTGTATGTCTTATATGTAACCCAAAAACAACTTGGGTCGGGTTACAGTCGTTTTTGAGCCCTGATGCCCAAGCCCATCCCGATTACAGATCCTAGACACCGACTCGAAACATTTTCGGCAAAAAACAAATGTAACATTTTTTTTAAATCAATAAATGGCTCAGATTCTTAAAAAATCAATCAATTTTTTGATAAAATTCAATGATAGTGACAATGGGTCTATATCATTGTTCATTCAATACTTACTTCATACACATCATTTGTTAGACAGTATTAGAGTTCTCATTGATTACTCCATCCTAGGAGCAGTGTTGGATTTGAATACGGCTAATGTTATAGGATCTTAATTTTTATTTTTATTTTTATTTTTATTTTACCCTTTAGTTATTTACTATTTTAAGAGTATATATATATATATGCTTTCCCATGATTTCCTCTAGTATGTATATGTCCTCGTGCAATTAAAATTAAATCACCTTTTAATTGTTGAATCCCCACGCGAAATAAAGTAGTATCCAAAAACATGCCTAATGATTACACTACCTTAAAAAGGACATCAAAGAACAAAAATAATCATCATCATCATGATATACACATAAAATATTTCTTTTGACATAATAGTATCATCACTTTTATCATCCTCAACATATCCACAATGAATACTTTAAAGAATAAGCATCATGAAATATGACATCATTGTTCATGGTCTATGATCTTTATTTGTAAAGATACAAATAGCACCAAAAACTATTGAAAAAAATAAATAAAAAATAATAAACCTTTGACCCTAATAACTAAATATAGTCTTTCATTTGCTTTTAGTCACACCTATTGTTATATGGTGTTTATGTAGAAACAAAATGAGATATTAACATTACACAAAATGCTAACAAATACTTATGTAAACCAAATAATTAATCATCAAATCAAATGGTCAATTAAAAAATTTCTAAGGTGAAGCACCCCACAAAACCTCTGAAATAATAGTAGCAGCTTCAGCATCACAAACACAAGCATCTTTAACTCTTTTCAATACTTCTTGTTTCAATGCCCTTTTTTCCCTTTGTCTCAAACCTTCACCTACTTCCAATTGCACTGCAAATCTTGCAACACAGCTTGCAAATGCCTGCTGCTGTTTCTCACCATTTTTACATTTTTGCAATTCCACAAGTTTCTTCACTAAATCCTCTTCCAACATCGCGTCAATCGCTTCTTTCCTACCGAAATAACCGATCTCCAACACGCAATCCATAGCCATTACACAAACCAAAAAGTCTTCACAGCTTAAAAAGCTAACAATTTTGGATATTTCGCCATTTGAGACGATTTCGTCAATGATTGGACTTTTAATCGAGTTGATTAATTTGCTCAATATTAAAATCGCGCGAACGGAAGACAAAGAAATAATTGTACGTACAATTTTCCCCATTAAAACTTGACCTACAAACACATCCTTATTAAACTTGATTAATTCAGCAATCGCAAAAGCTGCGGTTTCTCTAACTTTAATAGAGAATTTACATTCGTTCAATATCGTTTCGAGCTCAGCGAAAACCTTTGATCTCAGAATCAAATCCTGTAATTCATGATCGAATCCTTTCGCTATTCGTTCCTCAAACTGTTCGATCAAATCAATTAAAACATCCTCTTTGATCACACTAGCTTCACGTAGCGATCGTGTTAGGGTTTCGATAAACTCGCGATCGATCCACGCTTGAATTTCGGACTCGATCAATCCAGCAAGTCGTGAAACCTCGTGTGAGTTGACTCGGTTGATAATGAACGATTTGAGTCCGTGACGAGGATGATCGGAGATACATGAGTTGTGAACTAGGGTTTTGAGAGATGTTAAGTGAGTTGATAACGTGGCTAATTGTGGATCATTGGATAAGATGGACTCTGATTCGTTTTCGAGTTCGAGTAATGCTTTGATGGCGGTTGATGATGTGTTGGAATTAGGGTTTTTTTGTAAGTCGTGTGAAGCTCGTTTGAGAGCTTGAAGGATTTGGAGGATTTGGTGTGTGTTGTTTTTAGGGGTGTAATTGAAGGTTTTAGTTCCAGGTTCGGTTTCCATGGCGGATTGTAAGGCACAGAAGAGAGGAAAACAAATGTGTTTTGTATTTGACCAAAAAGTGTATAGAAATAGTGGAGTTGTATCCTACGATGTAACTGGTAACCGGTTATTACCGGTTCATCAACCAAATGTGTTTAACGTGACACCAGATTTGTGGTATCATTTCCATAAACTTGATAACGATTATAAAGAAATGTGTAGCAGGCCAGTTGGGAGATGTTTAACTACTATAGTTATTAGTTGAAATATTTTAATACCAATTAATTGTTATACTGTGATAGACACGTGGTACATGTATTTATATGGGATCAAAACCACAAAAGTTGTATAACTGAACGAGTTAGAGTTGTACGTACTTAATTTTTGCATATTTCTACCTTGAATTCAAGTTATGTCAATTGTTGATAGATATAAATAGAACTTGATATGATTTATTAGTGATTAAAAAACGGATCATGATATGATTCATGATCCAATTAAATGAATAATGATCCGATTGAACAAATTTAATTAAACAGATGAATCATAATTTGCTTTTAAATATATCACAATTCTAAGATAGACTATAGTATGCATAACTAAATCAACAACTTAAACTACATATCTACAAATTAATCTACATAGTATATTATCCGTGCAATGCAACGGCAATTAAAGATTTACGTATATTCATATATTCGTTCAACAATATACCGTACTTTGATGAAAATTAAGAAATAATGGTATATCATTTTCTTACTATATTTTAAATATCATGTTTCAAATTGTTATATTTGTAAGTGACAATTCATGACTGAATGAAATTCCGATCCACAACAAACATAAAAATAAAAGGGTTAGAATTTGAATTTTAATCGATCATCACCTACTAAGCTCTCGTCAACATATTAAATTTTCTGGTCGGGTCAGATCAATTTCAGGTTGACAGGTGAACATGTCAACCAAAATATTCCTTTACAATATATTAGAAAAAAAAACTCTAACCCGCCAATTCGAAACTCACCTGATAACACGCCAATTTTGACATGAAATCAAACCCGACTTGAAATCAACCCACCTACCAAGTTGTTTACTAAAATGGATTACTTAATTGGTTATAAGGGTCGTGTCTAGACAAACTACTTTCTACCGGGCAATCCGTTAAGCAAAATCAGTTTGCATTCGGGTTGGAAAATAACTTTCGACGCTCACTAACCCGACCAGACTCAAATGGCCACCGCTAATTATATAAATGGAAATTTGGAAAAATGAAGTTACAAGTAGTTAATATAATTATTAAATGCGACAATTAAATATTTAAATATATAATGGTTACAAAAAAATGATAAACAATTGCTTTCGGTGCTTGTAATATTTGTGCTAAATGTTAAAAAATGGGTAAAAAGATAATTTATCTTCTTTTCTTTTTAAGAGTTTTAAGCCTTATGGTTCAAATGTTTTATATAGTACTGTAGATGATTATGGAAACTAAAACAAAGCCAAATTAAGTTTGCATCAGATTAAGTCCAGTGTGCAATCATAAAGCTTTAAGATTGTGCTCAAACTTGCAATAATTCAATTTTTGAGTTCAAGAAATTTCATCAACCTATTGGCCAATACAAGGGATACACATACATATATGTGTATGCAACAGAGACAACAAAAGCAACAAGTACTCAAACCAAATTTGCATCTCTTTTAGTTACTTAGAGTGCAATTATTTCTGACCAAAGAAAGATAATTAGTTAATGTCTTTGATCTCTATGAGCTAGACTATGACTACAGTTTTTTTATGGGTATATATCTAAATAAAAATCAACAAATAATAGTTATACCAACCCAGATATCTATTA
This sequence comes from Logfia minima, assembly GCA_963921325.1. Taxonomy (NCBI): domain Eukaryota; kingdom Viridiplantae; phylum Streptophyta; class Magnoliopsida; order Asterales; family Asteraceae; genus Logfia; species Logfia minima. The sequence continues at coordinate 2,014,692 of OY992765.1, read as the reverse complement.
TAAATTATTCATAATCTAGCTACTTCTTTTTTTGGCTTTCTTTTGCTATATATATATAATAATAATATATAATATATATATCATACAAAGACCATTGGAGTCCTCCAATCGATTTGGAATCGTAAGGTTCACGTACATCTCGTCAGCTGAATGAATATTCGGATTTTATTACAAGCATCTTTTTTTAAGTCAGATAAATCCAGCCTGTCTTTATGCATTTGGTTTGCCTGATTTATTTGTAGATCAATTTCATATTAAGGAGTAAAATAATTGGTGCTGCGAACGTCTAAGTGTTTGGCACGAAAATATCAGAAAAAGACAACTAAGATAAAGTAAAATCAAAAGTAGTCTGAAAACTCTAATAATTCCACGTTTTATCTTCTACTTGTATTTCTCTTCCTATAAACAATACAAGAAAAGCATTTGTGTTAGAATACTCAATTTGGCAGTTTAAATTATCTCGGAAGTGGTTTTTATAGAAAAATGACCCATATACAAAAAAATAAAAATAAAAACAAAAATTACGTTTTTAACAATACAATGATACAGTGTCGGTCTATCACATAATAATACTTACTTTATGTGCACAAGTTATTCTCATTTTTCGTGTAAAATATCATTAGATTATCAGTTTCTCGCCCCAATATCCAAACAATCTTCTAAAAGATACGAAATTATGAAAGTTCAAACCAATCAATCGTTATTGATCAAGTTCTCTCAACTCTCAAGTATCCAAAACCGGATAATATGGAGTACTATCTTGAATCTTGATACAAGCCTACAATAGAGGGAAACTCTAGATGGGCTCGTGTTTTCGGCTTGATAAACACTTTAAATGGGCCTATAGCCCTATAGTATATAGTATGGGCTTTAAACAAACTATCTTATTTAGATGGTATATTCTTACGGTCTTACCCATCGAAGCCTATTTGTATTTTGCTCCCATTCGAAACCATGTAATACATAGTTGCAACTTGCAACAATTTAAAAGTTAAAAATTAAAAAATCAGCTTAGGAAAACATCGTATCTTATAAACCATAAAAGTAAAGTATAGTTAGAAAATAGAAACTTATTATAGTATAACTTACAGGCTTACAGCAAACATGTGTCGTATCAGATATTATCAATCTTATGATTAAAAAATAACATGTTTTAGGTCCTATTTTATTTGTTGTTACCACATTTAAATAAAAAGAAAAATGTATTTAGATTCATAATTAATATGACTACCGTTATTATGGTCCATGGAGACGCGAGTAGATAATAACTAATTAATTTGATAGTTGAAATTATTTGAGAGGTATATATTTGATAGAGGTGTGATAAATATAATAATTTGTATAAATATTTTATGTAAATTAGTTTTCATGAAAAATTGTTATATATTATCTAATACATAATTAAATGGTCTTTTCTACAAAAATGGAATTGAAAAGTAAAAATAAAGTTGTAAATCGAATGCGTTTGGGTGTGTTTGGCCCTTCTATTTGGGGCCTCTAAGGCTTGAGATTTTAGATTTTATAAAAAGTAATTTTTATTTAGCAAATCAAATTAATTAAGGCTTTTATAAATTCTTAAAAATCTTTAAAATAAAAACTATTTCTACCAGCTTATAAAAATTCCTAAAACGTACCCTCTATGTTTTCTACCTAATACTCCATATAACATGCAAAAACTTTGGTCCGGATAGTAAGAATCTGGGTCGGGTAGTTTAGAATGAAAATACAATGGATTTGCAAATATTTTTGAAACCACAATATTTTAACAAATAAAATTTTCAGTAACACAACACTTTAACCAAAAAATCGTACTTCAGGAGTCAGTGAGGGTCAATTTCCTAGGCACTTGATCTCAAATTTCGTTTATCTTGATTAAAAAAATATTTTTTTTATCTTATAATAATTGTTCAAAATTAAATTTTATAAAATTTAGAAGTACATAATCAGCACATTTTATAAATAAAAGAATAATAATTTTACTTTTATTTTTTATACGGTTTTTTACCGATCATTTCATGAAAAAATAAATTCTGAATCATCCAATAAAATTAATATATTACTTATGAATTATTTTAACTCAGATTTAAATAAAAATATACATATAACTTATTTTTAAATAGAGGGGACCATATACTTCTCTTAGCTGGGAACCATGTGATTGCTAATATTTTATACTACTAATTTGGGCCACAAACATGTCATGATCATGGGTAGAGGTAGAGCCGGCCTTGTTGACATTCTTAAATTTTCGAGTGTATACTTTTTATGTGTGCGAGTTTGTAGGCCCCACTCTAGTCTCTAGTATATTATATGTATATGTGTGTACGAATATTCAAATAGCAAGCAAGTTTTCTTATAAATTATTTATTTACAACTATTTTTTACTATTAACTTTATATATATTTTAATTTATATAAAATTTTAGTTGTGTATGTCTAATCTTTTTACTTCGAAAATACTTTTAGTTTTTAATTTTACGTAAAATTTTAACTGTAAATTTTTATCTTTTTGAATATATAATTATTTTTGTATGAATCTTCGTATATGTTAGGTTAAAAATTTAATAATTTTAAATTAATAGTTCAAATTTATTATCATTTTCATCGAAACCCAAACTCACACGCGCGCGCACACACGCATATATATATATATATATACACAAACACACATTAGATACCATGTTTTTAGTGTTCACTACTGAACAAACATATAAATCAACCACTAATCAAAAGCAAGAACTAATAACAAAACTTTCATTAATTATAACTTAACTGAAAAAATTAAAAACAAGACCAAATAACCTCACAACAAAAAAAACACACTGTGATACTTCATCAATAGGCATAGATCATATATACAAAACTTAATTAGTCTTGTATTAAGATGATACATATTTAAGAGATCATGAACATGAACGCACTCACAATCCTAATCCGGAGAGTAATAACAATAGCAATGAATAATAATAAAAATAAAAGAAAGCCTGTCAGCTTTAAAAAAATTACAAAATAAACCCTGAATTTTCAGTCTTCTCAAAATGGTCACAACCTTTTGCAGCACACCAAACTTCCAAAAATACTAATTTGGCCACAATATATATAACAACAATAAACGAACTTAATTTCATACAATTAGGTTGTATTATTTAACAGCTACATCTTCATTGGTGGAAATTGACGGTGCAAGATTTTTATCGGATAAAATCGACGGCTGAATTTGGTTCAATGTGATGTTATTCTCCGGAAGTAATTCATATACCCCTTAAATATTTAGTTGGTCCACAATGACATATTAATGAGATCACTAACAATTAATATAATTGTAGAACGTTGTTGAATAACAAAAATTTTAAATTTAAAGTTTTATTTGAATTAATTAAATAATAATTTTATAATTGTTTATCGTGGAATTAAGACAAATAAAACTAGTCTAAGTAAATAATATTTGGTGACAAATTTAACTTTAACAAACCAACCAACTTACTAAAAGTGTTGACATAAAGCTCGTTGACTAACAAAAGTGACTGCTTAAACAAATGTATAAGTTAATGCAATTCTGGACATTCAATACGATTGTTGAGGTAAGTATTTATAGTGTCATATTTACTTGCTGAATGTTTGAAACCCTAACACATGTCTCAACCGTATTGGAGAAGGTTAAATGAACATTCCAATGAATGGAGCTGAGAGTACACCCTAGGAATAATGTCTACTGTTAACTTTATTCCAATGATGAAAAGGCAATGTACTTTTTCTAGTTAAAGTGCTATAAACAGCTGTACAATCTTTATGCAAGATATATCCAGCTGTTATAGTCCTTTAGGAGCTGACCTTCTTATAGTACACTGGTATTTGTCAAACTCAATGTACTTGCTGGATAATAGCCCGATCCACTGGTTATATAGATGAGAACACCTAAATCCACTTCAATGTTGACTTCTCTCTCTTTGTCTTCAGTCTTTCACTTGGACAAATGCTTCAGATATTCGTTCTCAGCATCAAGCTCTTGTAACTCATTCTAAGAGTCAAGTATCATATGCGTGAGTGATAAGGACACAAAATATATTCTAAGTTACAAGTACGGTCCCTGCCAATATATGCATCGACCAATAAATTATAGTTTATATTTTAAGTATAGAAAGGGTCGCTGCTAACATATGCATCGACAAATAAACTACTTAAGTTTATCTTTGTTATATATAAATTACATAAGTACGGCCAGAGACTCAACATATTTCATTTTCACTCCTTTGAGATTTAACTCATGTACAACTCAACTCCAAATCAATTACGTTCTCTATCTCGTAATGAGTGTCAACAATCAGATCTCACATAGTTAAAGAAAATGTATTGTATGATACAAATATGACAATCTTGTCTGTACTTTTTACACAGACTCCTATGAATCACTTTTGTGAAAAAGTAAATTGAGGGTATAATGATAAAGTTAGTATATTACTATTGGAAGTGGACACTTATTTTGAAACAAACTAAAATAGAATGGTAAACACTTATTTTTGGACGGAAGGAGTACAATATAATATTACATTTTACTCCCTCTGTCCCAAAATACTTTTTCATTTTAGGATATCTCAAAATAAGTGTTCACTTTCGAAAATAACATACCAACTTTACTAATTTACTTATAATTAACTTTTCCACAAAACAGATTCATAAATTGATTATGCAAAAAGTAAGGGTAAGACTATCTTTTTTCTCTTACACAATGTACTGATTATGTTTTTTTTAAAAATTTGTATAATCTGAATATGAACACTTATTATAGGATAAAAAGAGTAATATGTTTTTAGTTTATCTATCTTTTATATGAAGTAGTATATAACTATACGTTTACAAATAAGTTAATTTTAGTTCCTAAAACTTAAGTAATTAAATAGAACTTCTTGTTACCCTCACTATGAAATATAAATCATAGTTTTTTGACCATTAAAATGCATTTCTATTATCATATAAACTACCGTAAAATTTACATTAGACAGCATTGTTTATGAAGTTTTATTATAGTACTTTATAGTTTTAGACACACCCTTAGGTTTAATTTTTTTAATAAATTTAAGTACCTTGTAGTTCACTAAATCAACGGTTGTTGATGGTAACTAGTAGAGTATTGGTGAAATAATGCAATTGAAGACATTATTTCCTACCTTCCTTTTAAAGCTTTATAAAAAGTTTATTAAAACTTTATATGAAAGAGTTTTTATCCTTTGGGAAAAACTTTATAAAAAATTGCTCTTACACCATTTTGCTACAAAATCTTTGTAAAAGCTTATTGTTAAAAATGCTCTTATTTGAAATCTTAAAAGTATTAAAAATAGCATGCCGTGCTTTATGGCACTCGAGTACGTCCACCACAACTCACATATATGCTATATATCATAGGGTTTATTGATTCGTGATGCGTTTAACTTTCAAATTTTTATATATTATGGGGTAAACTTTAAAAGTTTCTATTGTATGAGGTAAACTTTTTAAAAACTTTCTATTGTATGTTGACTTGACTTTTTTGGCCTAAACAAAAAAGGAAACTTTCATTTTATGGAATGGTCAAAAAAAGAAATATTACATATAATAGAGAAGTTTAGGAGGTTTACTTCATACAATAGAAAATTTTAAAATTAATCCCATAAAATAGAAAAACATTAAAGTTAATCGCGTCACAAAATAATAAACCCTATATTATATTGACAGTCTGTCAAACTCCTACATCTAAGTTTAACAAAATCTACCATACGATCCTGATTTTAGTAAATATTTTGAACTAATGGTTAGATGTTATAATTTTATGATAAATATTATGATTGTCGGTATTTGTAACCCTTTTTCGCGGCGTAATGCGAGTCAAAGTCTTTACTCGAGTACCGAGTTAAAATAAAATAAAAAGAGTAAAGTACTTAACTAAACACAACATGTTAGTTTCTTAGAATCTTACAACTCTTATGCTTTAGTATATTATATATTGATGTAGATTAGTTTTGTTTAACTAGTATCTAAAAATGTATTGTATTAATTAAACATATATAATATTAAAGAAATCATAGAACATAAGCAAACATTAGATAATCACGACATATGTAGCTTTAGAAAAATTCTTAGAGCATCTTTAGTGAGAGGTATTGTTAATTCTTTTTAAAAATTGTTTTTGTTTTTTTTTAAGAACTCAATTCCTTTGAAGCTAATAACTCAATTTAATAAAGGCTTTTTTAAAATTAATTTATTACTCAATGACTCAATTAAATTATTATTTTTTATAATTAAAAAGAAAAAAGCTTTTCAAAAATTAATCCCTTAAAAATAAAGATTTATATTATACAAAGCAAATGAATATTTCGTAGAAACAGAATGTAACAAGTAATGAATTCAATTCAGTGTGGATGCTATTATTGAGCAACCAAATGTGTACGCTAGATCTGTACAACATCGAACATTCATTTTCGCTAAAAAACTTTGGTCAGTTATTGATCTGTTTATTTAGATTCTAGATCATCCTATAGGATGTCTTTTAGTTTTTATAATTAAATATAGAAGCAACGCATGTTAAACGAGCTGAGGATGAATAACTTACTCCATTACTTTTGTTTATAGTATATATAGTAGTAAACGAATTAATCTTTCATATTACAAGTAGTCCAATCCACCTAGTTATTTTTATGTATATAAACACATCAAATTCACCATAGTTTGTGCATCCAAAATTGGTACAACCAATTATATTATAAGTTTACCATAATCATATCATATGGCCTCCATAGATCCATCCTTGATTCCAGCCCCTGAACAGCAAAAATGGGTTGCTGAAATTAGTAAAATCTTCAATCATCAGTTTGAAATTAAAGTCGAAATCCCTTCTGTTTGCATGTTTCAACTGCCCGAAACCATAACCGCAAAGAAACCTGAAGCGTATGAACCACAAAAGTTAGGGCTCGGTCCGAATCATCATTTTCAGCCATTGCCTTACAAGAAAATGGAGCAGAAAAAACTTGCTGCCGTGGGAAAGTTCCTACAAGAGAATGAAATAAAAGATTATAAAGTTTCGGTGTTTGATAAAGTTCGAAAACTTATACCTATCATTCGGTTGTGCTATGACATGTTCCTACAAGGTGATGATGATTCTTTGGCTTGGATTTTTGCTATTGATGGTCTCTTCTTGCTCAGCCATTTCCACAGTTATAATAGTGGAATGGAAGAAGATATGAAAATTTATCTTTCTCTTTTAGAGGAAAGAGCTGATCAACATAGAACTATGATGATACTGAAATGTCTATCTGACGATCCAGAGAAAAATAGTGACGAATTTGTGATCCACACGAATCCTTTTCTAGGTCCACTTCTACGTAAAAAGGAAATCACAGTGACTTCAGAGAATCGACGCGAGTATGAAAAAGAGTTAGAGCTTTTTCATCATAAGATTGAGCGGCCGAAAGTTGGTACGAAAAGAAGATTGTTGGTACAAGATATAATGATGGTAGAGAACCAAATTCCTTTCATGGTGTTGAAGGAAATTGGTGAGGCGGCTTTGTGTCCATCATCGTCAGCTGGATTTCAATCACCTTCCGGTTTATTTCGAGTTTTTTGTAAGATACATTCGCCACTTATATTATGTCAACGCTCACAAGCTCCATCAACTGTAGACCATCTGCTCCATTATATGTATTCTTCAATACTAAACAATGTCGTTAAAAAACCAGTTGAGGAAGATAAAAAACCAATTGTTGAATCTCTCATCGTCAGTTCTGAAAGATTTGAAGAAAGGAGTTTTGAGGAAGCACTTATGACGCCTATCAAATTCTTTTCGAAAGTTCCTAAGGAAGAAATTGTTGCAGCTTACGAACAAACTCTGTCAATTCTAGAGACCTTTTCCCAAACTAAAACTCTCATCCCTTCTGCGTCCAAACTTATAAACCAAAAAATTAGATTCAATTTTAACAGCCTACCTAAACACCAAGGCATTCAAAAAATATACAAAGATGGGAAAGATATTTACCTGCCGCGTCTTACTTTGAACGAGGACTCGGAGGTCATATTAAGAAATCTGGTAGCTTACGAAACATTAACAGCCAAAAACCCTGATAATTTACCGCTTTCTGAATACATGGGTTTGATGTGTGCGCTTATTGTGAATGTGGACGATGTCAAGTACCTCAAGAAACAGGATATTATCAAAGGTGACTTAGGTGATGCTGAAGTTGCCAAAATGTTCGTTGACATGAGTAATTCGATTCCGACCATGAAAACCAAAGAAAAATCCGACTTGCAGAAAATGATTGATGATGTTAATGAGGTTTATAATAGCCGCCTGGAGATGAAGATATATTTGTTGTTCAAGAATCTAGCGCGTTCGTTGGTAGTGATTTTGAAGGCTGTTGGCCGTTTCGTGGAAAGTTCATGGAAGATTATAGCATTCATGATTAGCATTGTGACGGTATTCATTTTAATGGGGCAAGCGTATTGTGATGTTTATACTTGTGATAAAACAACCGTCGCATTGTTTCCGTACGCTTCTAGCTAGCTGCTTCATTTAATGTGGGCTTAGCTAGCTCGACCTCGATCATCGCGTTCCGTGGATTGTTGTTATTGTTATCGTTACTATTATCGCGTTCAACATATATAGTTTCGTCATGCTAAGTCAAGTCTAGTAGTAACCTTAATTGGGTGTTTCTGATCGAGTTGTGATCTATCTCATGTTTAATGAATAAATGGTTCTGAGCTATCTGCTATATTTGATTATTTCATATGCAGTAGTTAATTTAGATTTAGATTCGAAATGTCTTGGTCTTGCAGATATAATTAATTATTAATTAAAATATTAAACAGTCGAAAATAATGCACGTAAAGCCAAAAGTTGGACAGAAAAGCCAAAAGTTCATTGGTGAGAAAAAAATAATAATAAATCCACTAATAACATTTTTGGTAGAAAGTATCCGTCAAATAAAATATTCAAATATAATATACTATAGGTATAGATAGATATAGATTTTAAGAGTATCATGTGTAGTTAAGTGAAATATGTAAATGAAGTAAAAATATAACCCCGGCCTCTATACAAGTTAATTAAATTAATTAATTTCTGACATTAAAGGCAAATTAATTTAAGGGTATAATTAAATATCAATTGACATTAAATATATGTATCAAGTGAACTTGTTTGTGGAAAAATCAGTTCCCTTTGCATAATAATAATAATATTTATTATTATTATTATTATTATTATTACTATTTATCAAACAAACCCGTGAGAATTGTTTTTAAACGGAAATAATTAATAATGTATCCCCACATTAAACAGATAAAGAAGAAGACAAACGAATTCCGTTTGAAGATGTGGGTTATAAGAAGATTCAAACCTGGCCAATTAAAACCTAGGCCAGGCCAGCAACAACAAAAAGAGAAATTAATTAATTAATTTTTTACTTTAAAACAAAAAACAATACATTGGAAAGAACACTTTAATAAGATTAAACAATGTCTGTTGCTTTTGTCCATGAAGAAAAGTCTAAAAAGAGGTGCCTGAAATGCAAAACAAACTTGTTACGGTGGAAAAGAAATATTTTATTGAAATTAATAACTAAACCTTCAATTGTGTTGAGAAGCAGATTCCACTAATTTCTATTTAGAATAACCAAACATAATTTGATTTATGAAAAAAAATAAGTTCATAATTACTTATAATTTATAAAAATATATAAAGTATTTTGATGTTTTATATATAGAAACTCTTAAAATTAAGACTAAACATTTCTAAATATAACTTATGTAATTTTTGTTTAATATCAATTTTATCATATTCATAAAACACACCACCGTATCATAAATCCTTAACTTTATATAATATACGACTATCGATGAGTCACATTATATAATAAAATATTCTATTTCGCCGCATAACGCGGGTATTACGTTAGTTTTCAATAAAAAAAAATTTCTTCAAAACTATTTATTTTTTTAATTCTTTTTAAAAGCAATGAGTACACTCATAATAGATATATATATATATATATTTTATATGAAATATACGTTTGTTATGTACTTAAACTCACAATTTCACTATTAAAATATCATTTTAATACCGCTAATTCAATAATATTTGATTATAATCATCTATCCACATATAATCATTTTCAAAGCAACAAACTTATATTAGCACAACCATTTACACACAACATACACATAATAATAATGATAATCACATTTATATACAAAATAATGTAATACTAATGATAGTAATAATATAATAATAATATATTATTACAAAAATGATTACTATTATTATTATTCCAAAAATACAAAAATATTATTATTATTATTATTATTATAATTCTGAAAATGATTCTTACTTGTAAATGTATTTTTATGAACCCCATTTATCCACTATTAATAGATTAAGTTGAAAAAAATATAGCATATCAATTACCATGACAATCATTGAAAATGTATCATTTCATTATGTATTTTATTAAAAGATAAAAACTGTAATCATGTCATTTAACAAGTTAAGTGGCAACATTACTTGGGCGAGCGTTATACATGGTATTTCTTTATAATGGGTCGATTCGGCTGATATGTCTGATATGTCTGATATGTTGACTGTGTTATCGCCGATCCTTGTGAAGCTGGTCGTTCACATAGGCATGCTTATATTTCTTTCAAAGGAGACGAGAAACAAGTAAACATGGAACAACGTAGCGCTGTAAGAAATACGGTCATAGTCCAACTATTTGCATGGCTACTGAGGATTGAACGGACGACCCGAGCAGATCAAGATCCAAATTAAGATCCACCTCAACATCAACATCAAGATCCAAATCAGTAAGTTGCTAACCTTTTAACATCTATAAACTAAAATATTCATATGTCTAATATTATATTTGAATGTCAATTGCATAAAACCTCCATAAAATCAAAGGTGAAGGTCGAATCAGAAGTGTTTTAATCGACGCAGTATTTTTCAAGTGTACATTTGAGTCACCCTTGAAATTATTGTAGTGACAACACTTATGTTATGTACTACTTAACAATTTGTTTATGTTTTATTACCTGTGTATTTGATTTTTCAGCCAACAAAAATGAGAGCCTTTTTGAAAGAATTTTGTGAAATAAGTTGATGATCATCTTATTTTAAGGTCACAGAATTTATAGAACTTTTAAAAATTCCAAAAATCTCACAAAATCTTACCGGAAACGGTTTAAAAAAATAAGACGATTTATACAAAATAAACCACCATCCGCAAACTGCAAATTTGCGGGTTCTTATTTGCAGCAGGCCTGCTTTCCCGGTCATAAGTCCGCATCCTTGAAAGTACAACACGTAACCGGGCACACCCAACTCACAAATACGGGTTGCAAATAATGGGTAGTCTTTTTTAAATACATTTTTTGGAGTAAAAAGTTATGATATTTTTTAATTGTGTTATTTTAATTTCCTTCATTAAAATTATTATCATTATTTTTCAACTCAATTATTTGATAGACTAGATACTTTTACATTATTATTTGAATAATGATTTTTATTTTATTTATTTGTAGTTTAATACTCATAATGATATTAATTGATAATTAATAATTAGATGTCAGTTATTTTTGTTAGTACTTAACTAAATATAACTATAACTATATTAATAATATAATTGATGGTTATTGTATAACTGGGTTTCGAACCTATAAAATACAGTGTGTTGTTTGTTTACGAACTTTAGTTGAGGTACTTTTCGGTTGGCTTGCTCATGACACTCGAAAACTCAGGACCAACCTTGAATACAAAATGGAGTTCTAGTGAACTATATATATTCATGCTTATGTACGTGTTATATTTTTATTTTACTTACTTTTGTTTTTGCATTATTGCATTTTCTGTTCAGTTGTAAGCAAAATTTTATTGTTTTAAGTCTTGAATGCATTCATGAGGTAATGACCTGTGAACTAAACCCAGATAATATCAACGGATCGATATCGTCTCAAGTTACAAAATAAAAGACCCATCACGAGTATTTAACTTCTTTTTATTTTTATTTTTATTTTTATTTTTTATTTCACAATAACCGCAACATGATCCAAGTTACTTTATAACTTGATAGTATTAGCAGCATATCAGAAATGAGAATCTCAGCTTAAATAACAAATTCTCACTAGATTTATTTTATATTCAAGAAACACCAACATATGACACATATCTAATTAGAATTATTCCACCCCAAAATAATAACTGTTAATATTGTATTTGTTTGTCCTAAATTGTATCCGTAAGTTATGAACAAATTTATTATTTTACCCTTGATAACTTACATAATAAACTTTTACTTCAAAATATTCATCGATGAAAGTAAAGATAGAATAAGTGTTTCATAGCTAAAAAGTAGTGTAATTAAGTACCTCTAAAACTATATGTTTTATGTTTTACATAGTGAATTACTTTTTACAAAATGAATAATAATATCAACCTATACTAGTAAAATGTTTACGCATTGCAGTAAATAATTATTCTAGTTAATTCTTTTAAGATAAAATGATTATTGAAATGAATACGTAGATGTCTATCAATTAAGAGTAGAAGTTTTTATTTTTTGATATTCGATTAAGGTTATATATAGCTTTATACAAATACTTACATGAACAATATTAATAATATAATGTTTTATTTGATTGAAATTTAAAAGTGTTAAGGTTGAAATTTTAATATTTAGTTACTTGTAATTTTGTTAAGTTTTTAAATTTGGAAAATCTAATACTTTAATAAAGGAGGGATATAAATGTCATTTTAATTATTGTTGAAATTTAAGACTATCGTAAAGATGCATATTAGTATTCTATTTTTAAAAAAAGTTTAAGAAGTAAGACTCAATATTTTCTTATCTAATCTATACTATTTACAATGTATATTGTTATTCTATTTTAAAAAAATTTTAAGAATTAAGACTCAACATATTTTTATTTAATTGATTTAATTCACATTACAATTTAATTTTATCAATTTAACATTTTTTTAGTTTTTATTAAGTATATGACAAATCACAAACTTTTAGTACAAACAAACTAACATCATTAAATAATTATAATCACTGGTAAACATACGACTATATATATTTTATATATATTTTATTTTACAATGATAATAGAAATGTATGTATAAATAGAAAATTATTAGTTCGTAATATTATTTTCCAATTCAGAATTTCAGTTATTTTTGTCACCTATATCCGAACTCCTAAAATTAAAATATAAAATACATAAAATAAAATAAAATAAAATAAAAGAATTTTAGATGGGTCAAATTGAATATACTAATCTTTTTACTAAACATACTAGTCAATCATTTACGACACAATTTCTAATGCAGTATCATAATTTTTAAAATGATATTTCTTTTATTAAACTAATATCTGTAGTAATGCTTTTAAGTTTTAAATATAATCGGTAAGAGTGATGATGATAATTTTAACTTTTAACGTATGTTACATATCACATCAAGAAGCTGTGTGTACCTACGCCACGCTAATTTAAACCACAATCATATCATCCAGATTCCTGCTAAGGTACGCCACCTCAATGCGACTAAATTAAACCGCAGCAACTGCTTCTTTCCAACGACACCATTTTCTCTATCCTACAAATCAGTTGGTGAGGGTTTGTTAAGTTGTTCGTCTCTCCATTAGTTTCAAGGTCAGTCAATAATCACTTCATTAATTATTAAATTAAATTCGCATATGCAGCTGAATGGTTCGAAGTAATTATTTGACCTGATTTTGTTATTAGTGGAATATAAAAATGTGTACATTCTAATTGTTATTATTGAATGTTGTTACTGAATAATATTGATTTAATTTTGAATTATTTTAGTATCATAGATCATACAGTGAATGTGTCCATGCTTATATCAAAGCCAAAATTTGACTGTACGTGTGTATCAAACTTTCAATTTCTTGTTATTGTGTGCATCCAATGAGTTCTCATCGAGTAACCTTTTTTTATTACGTGGTAGCTAGATTTGTTGCCACGTCACCGGTTTATAAGTCATTAACTTTTGCCAAAGTTGGGCCATTCTTTGTTTGCAGTTTTGTGCTATCTGGGGCTTGTAGCTGGTTGAGCAGTGACCATTTCGAAGAATCAAAAAAATTGGATACAGGATACCTCAGTTCCTGGCTATTAGCTTAATTTGGTTCAGCTTTCTGAGCAATGCTCATGCTGGTGTCACAAGTAGTTTCGTGCGTTCAGAATGGCCATCAGTTGACATTCCTCTTGATAATGAAGTTGTTGCGGTTCCCAAAGGTTATAATGCACCAGAACAGGTAAGCTTCTGAGGGTCGTGTAGATTATACAAATTCCTTTCATATTCACGTTTTCAACATGTGAAATAAAAGACAAATATATGTGTGATGATGCAAAAATATCTGTTTGCCAGTGTTTATGCTAATAGTCTGTATGCGGTAATGCATATATACGTATATTCTATGTTCTTGAAGCAAGTTCTCACAGAATCGAACCTTTTTGCTTTCTTACCTTTTCTAATTCATCTGCTCATTCTATAGGTACACATCACTCAAGGAGATTATGATGGAAAAGCTGTAATTGTTATATGGGTGACACCTGTAGAACCAGGGTCAAATCAAGTTAGATATGGAATATCAGAGAAAAAGTTTGACTTTACTGCAGAAGGGTCGGCAATCAGAAACTATACATTTTATAACTACACATCTGACTATATTCATCAGTGCCTTATCAGTGACCTAGAGGTACCTGTTAGTTAACTCGATAACATTAATCTATGGTGTAATTCTAAGAGCGATGTCAATGGAAATCTCAAGCCGTTGACTGAAATCCAAGCAACTTCCATCAACACCTATGAAGAGAAACAACAAACTAATAAACTATAATACAGAGCATAACAATCAGTAACTGGAATCATATATCCGTTTATATTTAATGATCTTACCATCTAAATGTTCTCTTAGTGTACCATTAGGTACATACTCTGTGTAATGACAAGACGTTCGTTTCCTTTATCAACATAACCAAGCAACTTGACTAGATTTCTATGTTCAAGTTTTGCAAGTAACTCGATCTCACATTTAATTTCACTTCGTAGGGCATCGGAGTGTTCCTGCATAACCTTTTACATTAATTGATTTTAGAAAGAACGTGATTGGGAACAGCAATAAATATATCTTTTTCTAGAAGACCTACAAAATACAAAACTATGTAAGGGGAAGAAATGTTACGTTCCCTGACTTATTATTTGGAAAGATTTAGGCAATTACTGGCGACCTCATACTGCAAAATTTGATGGAACATATTGCTTATGCGGTCAAACTGGCCATGTTTAGTATTTTGAGCTGGCATAAAAAGATAACATTTAGAGGTAGAAAACATACTGCATTAATTTATAGTATAAAAGAGACAACAAGGATGAAGTTTATGAGTCTCAAAACAGAAATGTGAAAACTGATCTGTTTGACTAATAAAAGTAAAAATGTTTTGTTCCTAACATTTTTCAACCCAGAATTTGCAATGTAACAAAGTGCTCAACATTCTACTAACCAAAATGGACTATTTTTCGCCAACTACAATTTAACCAAAACAATACATCTTAGGACTACATTTCTTGTTACAATTTCAACTCCCAAGACTCAAAATCAATTAGTGTAACAAGATTATTCTCATAAACAACAATTCATAACCATACTTTATATCAAACCAAGATCATAATCATTTTACCAAAAATGACAAGTTTCATAACCAACACATCTATTGCTAATCCAAATTACATACTACCATCAACCACGACTCAATATGCACAAAAGTCAACATATATCCAAACGACACTATTTGACGCATTTATGTCAACATGGAGTAATTTCAACCCAAAGACACCAAATTACATACAAAACTACTTTGAACACATTTTACCATCAAATGACAACTTTTAAACCAAAAACACAACAATGGAACTTGGACCATATTTAAGTGTCAACACGTTAACTCCATACTTTTTTACATATTCAAAAAGGGTGTTCATCAATATAGAGCATGATCAAGGTGTCATAATTCACCACACCAAGAATTCTTTAATCATAAGTTGGTGTTATATTTTACAACACCAATTATCACCTCTAAACATCTACTTTCATCATTTTCTTTCAAAAATTCATATAATATTGGGTGTTTGGTTTTCTTTTTCAAACTAAACTTATATCATCATCAACATCTCTACTTTTACATAAAACCCACAAACACCCATGAATATGTAATTAATCTCTTTTACACAAAAATCATCAAAATTAACTTACTTTCTTAATCAATAACATATAAAAATCATTGATATATATACAACCCCCTTTTCATACAAAGTTTACAACCTAAGGTTTATGTTTACCTTAGACATCAAATTAATGAGTTAAAACATAGATCATACCTTAAAAACGGTTATATAAGGTTTAGAAGCTTCAGTTAGTTAGTCTTAGCTTCAATTTCTCCACTTCACTTCTTTCCCTCTTCCTTTCTTCTCCAAGTCGCCAAACACACACACAAGTTAGTTGGTAAAAAATGAATGTAAAAGAAAGAGCCAAGGGTTTTATTTCATCATTTACCTATCTTCACCCTTTAAGTAACTTGATTTGGCAAAACTATCCCCTTAACTCTTTCTATTAATACATATTATATATATATATATAAATATATACATACAATCAATACGTTTAGTTTGTTTAAGATGTGAATTTTGACAGAGGGTATTCTTTTATGATTTGTGATATCAGGCATATTATTGTGTAATAACTTATGTTGCCTATTAGTTGTGTTTATAAGATGCTTGAGTATAACAGTTTAGTTGTATTTAGCTGTTCTTTCTTTTGACTTGTTTATATCTTAAGTTCTCTTGTCACAGGTATTAAAACCATGGATCTACCTAGTCTAGTATATGTTCATAATATACATGTTTGAACCTTTTTTAATCGGATCTTTATAAGTAGCCCTTTTGTTCACATAATATTGTTTCATTTTCTTTACATACGTGTCTTTAAGTTTAATTTTTGTTTGTGTAGGACAAATTATTTGGAAAAATTCCATGTAAAACCGAATCTTATGACAAATTACAGAAACTCGACGAAGGTGAAGACAACTTGTCCGATGCAAGGTTGAAAAAGGCTGTAGCGATGTATAATGAAGCTATCAAAACCGCTTATCGGCAGCGAACCTCTCGCTATGAAGCCGATGCTAGAATTAGAGCCCTTATTGAATCAGTGGAAGAAATGAAGATTAGTATAGAGCAAATGAAGAAAACACTCAACGATCCACAACGCACCATGCTCTCTAGCGAGTAATCCAGTGTTCCCTAACAACCCTTTTTGCTATATAACTACTAACCTATTGGCAGCTAATCTTGAAATCTTTTATAACATCTCAAGCTACCTTACCAATTTTTGATAGGTTGTTATATTGTAATGAATGCTAAATGAATCGTTAATTGATTCATATTTTGTGCATGGTTGGATTTTTTTATGAAAAATCACTGGGTTTTGTTATTTACTTTCAGATTACAGGTCTATAACATGTTTGTATATATTATGGGTGTAGTAACCAGGTTCGTATATAATGGATTTTATGAAATTTACGACACACTGCCTTTTTGCATTCGTAATTTTCCACTGATTAGGTTTGTTGCTATTCAGAGTTGAAAATAGCAACTGCTCGATGTTGTTGTCATAAAATG
The DNA here is from genome assembly GCA_963921325.1 of Logfia minima. Taxonomy (NCBI): domain Eukaryota; kingdom Viridiplantae; phylum Streptophyta; class Magnoliopsida; order Asterales; family Asteraceae; genus Logfia; species Logfia minima. The sequence goes on along the minus strand of OY992765.1, from coordinate 1,996,977 downwards.
GCTGCTAATATAATTAGTCGTGAACGTCATTGCTATTATCAGAATTAGCAACGACTAATCAATAATCTAACGACGTAAAAATTCGTTGCAATTTTCAATGACTTGAGAGAATTGGCAACGACTTTGCAAATAGCAACGGGCGTACTAGCAACGAACGCGTTTCGTTGCTATGTTCGTCACTAACAGCGATTTGCAAACGATTTTTGACTGTTTAGCAACGATTTTAGATCGTTGGAGATGGCAGTGTTTCTAGTAATCCCAATCAGAAAAAATAAAATATTTGATGAGTTTTGGTTACTAGCATGACGGGTTGAAATTCTAACCTTAACCTATTTATTTTTGTGTCGAGAATTACTACCGTTAATTGGAATCGTTTGAAATATATTGTATCACGTATAAAATAAAATAAGAAATAGTGTACTACTTCCCAATTTTTACTGAAGGATGAAATGCCTCAATAATAGAACAAAAAATTACATTTATTACTAAATGTTAAAGTCATAATAAAGTTTTGAAATATTAAATAATCAAAGTTTAATATTCCAAAGAAACAGCTGTATAGACCAAGTTATAATAATTATTATATACTTAGCATGAGACCACAATATTATATTTGCTCACCAAAATTAATCATTTCGTAGTTAGTTTTTGCACGTACATTTCGTAGAGGTAGCCTGTGTTCAAAAATTCCTTTTTTATACTTTCAGGGGGCCTAACACTATTTCAGTAATATTGAACATAGTTCCGAGGGTTAACTTGAAACTATATAAGAATAACCATGATCAATTGATCATCCTCTCCTTCGTTCGCGTACGTAATGAGCATTATTTGCAGTTCTTAATTCTTCAAATTTCAGTTTGTTAAATTCTAAATAATTACATGAACTTTATTTTAACATAATATAGTGTATTACTGTAAGGTCTTAGGTTCCAATTCGTTGATAAAATTGAAGCTTTAAGTCCCGGAACTTTCTTATATAGCCACCGAAACGATGAGTTTAACGGTTGGCCGGTTTCAATTCGTTTTAATCATCGATATAAGCATAAATAAACAGACATAAACTAATACAACATCGATATACATGTTGGGTTCATGAATGACCTTCTAAGACCGACCCCGAATTTAACTTGCGAAAACCGCCGTCATTTCCTTCACGGCTTCACTATCTGTTTTCCTCTTGAATTTTTGTGATTGTGTGACTTTAGTGGTGATTAGATTAATTGGAAATTGGGTAATATATATAAGCCAAGGTTATAATGGAACGTGTATTCTAACCACAAAGTTGGAATATATCCTAAATTGGTCATGTATATGTATGAATAACGTTTTGACTTTCCATATATTTGTATGTGTGAAAGAATAACTTGGAGAAGGATCATTGATAAAGTTATCATATCGACCACCTTCAAGCACCAGCATGTTTTACCAAGTCTTGACTAAACAGCTTTTAATTCATTAAGACTATTATCATCGTTTTCCAACTCATTTATTTGCTAGACTAGATACGTTTACATTATTATTTGACTAATGATTTTGAATTTATTTATTTGTCGTTCTAATACACATTTAATTAATAATTAATAATTACATATCGGTTATTTTTGTTAGTACTAAACTAAATATAGCTATAATAATATAATTACGGGTTACTGTGTAACTTACATAACTAGATTTCAAACCTATAAAATATAGGGTGTTGGTAACTTACTTTCTTACCTTGTGTTTTCTTATGTTGTAGTAATGCTCCAAAATTATTTACCTTCAATTCCATCCCCAATCATCCTTGCATATTGTTTATCATTGTAAGACACATTATCTCATTTTAATCACTCGTATCAAATCCAATTAACTTGGGGATTAATATGATTATGATCTGGAAAATATAATTTCTACTCGAGGTATGTTGAAGTAATTTGTATAAGTTATTATTTCATAACTCTGATACAAACATCATTCGCAATCAAAAAATTGATACATGCCAGCCATTAAATATAAAAAGGATTTAGTAGAACATAATGGGTCACCACATTTCTTTTTAACAAAAATACTGCGATCATATGTGGAACTCATCAAGTCTATGATAAGAGGAAACTGCAAGGTCACAAAAAATATGATTGGCAGGCATGTTAACGCACCTATTGGAATGAGAATCCACAAGTTCCTTTGTCCAAACACAAGGAACTATGTTGCACCCAAAGCTATGATCATGGCTGTCGTTGAGATGAACAAGGTGGTTAGACCAATTATCAATCTGTTAGGCAACTTGTAAAGGAAGTCTTGTTCAACCAAACGAGCGGTAAGGATCGATAAATAAAAAACTTATTTTTTAGGAGTTATAATTTCTTATATTTTAAAGATTTGTAATCTGTTTTTATTGTTAATAAATTTTATTTCTTTTATTTAATTTATTTTGTTATTTATTTTTATTTTTAAAATTATTTGAAATTTCAGACAAATTAAAAACTCAAAAATAAATTTTTGAACACCGTTCTAAACACTGTTCATGCTCCTCCCTTTTTTGCAACAGTGTTACCGCTGAAAAGTGTTACCACGCCGTGTGCTAAGAGCCCACAAAAAATAACAAAATAAATTTACTAATCCATTTTAATTTTAATAAGTCTTGTCTTGTTTAAAAAATTAATTTAAAATAATAAGCCCACAAAAAATAGGTCCAACTTAAAAAATCCCACAAACCCAACTAAAAAACTTAACCTAAACACGCACACATACGTCTTCTTTTTATTCTGACCATCCTGTTCTTTTTTCTTGCAAACATACATTACATTTTTTTTTTTCAAATCAAACAAAAAAATAAGAGAAAAAGAAAGAAAACAAGAAGAAAATAGGAGAGAAAAGAAAAAAAGAAAAGAAAAAGAGGAACACAGCATTCAGGGGGAGGATGTTGCTGCTTGAACGCCGCCAAAAAATATCGTCTCGATAGCGTTCTACTAGGGGAACGCGCGCATTCCTTCTCTACCCATGTGCTCTTATTATAAGTTGCGTTCCTTCAGTAACTTTTTCTTTTCTATTAACACAACACTTAGGGATTTGAGTAAGATGATAGAAATGTAACTTTTATGTGGATGATTAAGGAGTATAAACAATAAATTAGTGGTGTAGAGATTCATCATCTCATTATTTAAACATCTTCTAAGAATAGTGAGACTACTATATACATTTACATAGAGGATGATAGAATTGAACACGTGTACACGTAAATACAAAGAATGTCCATTTAACAATACAGGGACATTAGATTTAGAGTTTCCCATTTCTAATGTTGGCCATAAACATGTCATGATTACGAGTATAGGTAGAGCCGGCCTTGTTGACGGAAAGTTTGGAAAAGCAGAAAGGTTTAGTTTTTACAAATTTATTAATTTGCCTCGTTGATCGGGACTTTGGGCTACGTTCGCAGATTCACTATTTAATATTTATTTACAACTATTTTTGACTATGAACTTTAGATTTTAATTTACATAAAATCTTAGTTGTGGATGTCTAATTTTTTTATTTCGAAAATACTTATAGTTTTGAACATTAATTTTTTTAGCTTCACTTAAAATGTTAAATGAGTGAATTCATATTTTCCTCGTATAAATTTTTTTAGAAATGTTAATGAGAGGTATTTTGAAATTATTTTTTTAGAAAAAAATCTTTAAAAAATTTAATTCTATCGAATTTAGCTCAATTTAATAATTATTGATTTGTCTATTTAGATTCTAGATCATCCTAGGATGTTTTTTAGTGTTTATAATTAAATATAGAAGCAACGCGTGTTAAACGAGCTGAGGATGAATAACTTACTCCATTACTTTATTTATAGTATATATAGTAGTAAACGAATTAATCTTTTATATTACAAGTAGTCCAATCCACCTGGTTATTTTTATCTATATAAACACATCAAATTCACCATAGTTTGTGCATCCAAAATTAATACAACCAAATATATATAAGTTTACCATAATCATATCATATGCCCATATGGCCTCCATAGATAAATCCTTGATTCCAGCCCCTGAAGAGCAAAAATGGGTTGCTGAAATTAGTAAAATCTTCAATCATCAGTTTGAAATTAACGTCGAAATCCCTTCTGTTTGCATGTTTCAACTGCCCGAAACCATAACCGCAAAGAAACCTGAAGCCTATGAACCACAAAAGTTAGGGCTGGGTCCGAATCATCATTTTCGGCCATTGCCTTACAAGAAAATGGAGCAGAAAAAACTCGCTGCCGTGCAAAAGTTCCTACAAGATAACGAAATAAAAGATTATAAAGTCGCGGTGTTTGATAAAGTTCTAAAACTTGTACCTATCATTCGGTTGTGCTATGACATGTTCCTACAAGGTGATGATGATTCTTTGGCTTGGATTTTTGCTATTGATGGTCTCTTCTTGCTCAATCATTTCCGCAGTTATAATTCAGTTGGAAGGGAAGAAGATAAGAAAACTTATCTCTCTCTTTTACAGAAAAGAGCTGAAGACGATAGAAATGCGCTGATCGATAGGAATGTGGATCCAGAGAACAGAAGTGAAGAAATGATCAGCTCGTATACTTTTCTACATCCAATTCTACGTAAAAAAGAAATCGCAGTGACTTCAGAGAATCGACGTGAGTATGAACGAGCGTTACGGCTTGATTCTATTAAGATCGAGCGACCGAAATTTGGTACGAAAAGAAGGTTGTTGGTACAAGATATAATGATGGTAGAGAACCAAATTCCTTTCATGGTGTTGAAGGAAATTGGTGAGGCGGCTTTGTGTCCATCATCGTCATCGTCAGCTGGATTTCAATCACCTTCCGGTTTATTTAGAGATTTTTGTAAGATACATTCACCACTTATATTGTGTCAACGCCCACAAGCTCCATCAACTGTAGACCATCTGCTCCATTATATGTATATTTCAATACTAAACAACGTTGTTGAAAAACCAGTTAAGAAAGATGAAAAACCAACTGATGATGAATCTCACAGAAAGGAAAAATCAAAGGTTAATGTACGTACTGAGAGGAGTGGTTGGGAGAGTTCAGTTGTCGCGCCTATCCAATTCTTGTCAAAAGTTCCAAAGGAAGAAATTATTGCAGCATACGAACAAACTCTGTCAATTCTAGAAACCTTTTCCCAAACTAAAACTCTCATCCCTTCTGCTTCCAAACTTATAAACCAAACAACTGGATTCGAGTTTTACAGCCTACCAAAACGCGAAGGCATTCTAAACATATACAAAAAGGAGAAAAAGATTAACCTGCCGTGTCTTACTTTGAACGAGGACTCGGAGGTTATATTAAGAAATCTGGTTGCTTACGAATCATTAACAGCCAACCCCGATAACTTTCCGATTTCAGAATACCTGGGTTTGATGTGTGCACTTATTGTGAATGTGGACGATGTCAAGTACTTCAAAAAACAGTGTATTATCAAAGGTGAATTAGGTGATGCTGAAGTTGCCAAGATGTTCGTTGACATGAGTAATTCAATTTCGACCGTGAAAACCAAAAAAAAATCCAACTTGCAGGAAATGATCGATGATGTTAATGAGGTTTATAATAGCCGCCTGGAGATGAAGATATATTTGTTGTTCAAGAATCTAGCGCGTTCGTTGGTAGTGATTTTGAAGGCTGTTGGCCGTTTCGTGGAAAGTTCATGGAAGATTATAGCATTCATGATTAGCATTGTGACGGTATTCATTTTAATGGGGCAAGCGTATTGTGATGTTTATACTTGTGATAAAACAACCGTTGCATTGTTTCCGTACGCTTCTAGCTAGCTGCTTCATTTAATGTGGGCTTAGCTAGCTCGACCTCGATCATCGCGTTCCGTGGATTGTTGTTATTGTTATCGTTACTATTATCGCGTTCAACATATATAGTTTCGTCATGCTAAGTCAAGTCTAGTAGTAACCTTAATTTGGTGTTTCTGATCGAGTTGTGATCTATCTCATGTTTAATGAATAAATGGTTCTGAGCTATCTGCTATATTTGATTATTTCATATGTAGTAGTTAATTTAGATCTAGATTCGAAATGTCTTGGTCTTGCAGATATTATTAATTAAAACATTAAAACAATCGAAAATAATGCACGTAAAGCCAAAAGTTCATTAGTGAAAAAAATAATAATAAATCCACCAATAACTTCCATTAAATATTCAAATCAAATCAAATATCAAATATAATATACTATAGATATAGATAGATATAGATTCTAAGAAAATCATGTGTAAGTGAAATATGTAAATGAATTTCTTTTACTTTTGTTTAAAATAAAATGTAAATGAAGTAAAAATATAACCCACATCTTCAAACCGGCCTCTATACAAGTTAACTAAATTAATTAATTTCTGACATTAAAGGCAAATTAATTTAAGGGTATAATTAAATATCAATTGACATTAAATATATGTATCAAGTGAACTTGTTTGTGGAAAAATCAGTTCCCTTTGCATAATATACATATACATATATAGGTTTTCATATGTATCACTATCACTAGTTATCAAACAAACACGTGAGAATTGTTTTTAAACGGATCGAAATAATTAATAATGTATCCCCGCATTAAGCAGATAAAGAAGAAGACAAATGAATTCCGTTTGATAAATGTCATACTCCACATATTATAAGAAGATTCAAACCTGGCCAATTAAAGCCTAGGCCAGGCCAGCAATAACAAAAAGTTTTTACTTTAAAACAAAAAAGAATACGTCGGAAGAACACTTTAATAAGATTAAACAATGTCTTAAATTAGATGTACTTTTTGTCCATAAAGAAAAGTCTAAAAAGAGGTGCTTCAAATGCAAAACAAAACCGAAGTGAAACATATATGGGCAAAACAAACTTGTTACGGTGGAAAAGATATATTTTATTGATAATTAATAACTAAACCTTCAATTGTGTTAGAGAAGCAGATTCCACTCATTTTTATTTTATAATAACCAACATAATTTATGAAAAAAGAAATTAAGTATATAATATATATTATATATTATAATAATTATACATGATACATGATATGAATATGATATGTCATCTGTTCGATGAAAGTCCTTAATAACCAAGAGTGCGATTCACTAATTCCCTTAATAAAGTGTATATGGACATACATTAATTTGATTAAGATGATATGATAACGTACCAAATTTTACTTTCAACTTTGCAATTATCAAATCTCTAGAAATATCAAAACTAAATCAAGAACACAAACATAATTATCCTGTCTAATTTCATTAATCAAATCAAAATATAAAAAACTTTCACAGAAAAAACTCACTACAAATAACACTCTATCTCTCAACACAATACACATCAATCATCAACACGATTATTCGGAATCAAAATAACCAGACACCAAAAACCCTAATTTGGAGAAGAAAGAGTATATACACATGTACACTAATATTTAAGATAAAACGAAAATAGATTCAAAAATAATTTTTTTATATTTTTAATAATTTAAATATGCAATTAACTCCCTTCAAACATCAACTTCACAATTTTGTATATGACAAATCACGAACTCTTGATACAAACAAACTAACAATGACACATCATCATTATTACGGGTAAACATACTATTATATATTTTTTATTTTATAATGATAATGGAAAATCTCTCTATCTCTTAAAAAAAGTCATAATGATATCATAATTATCTTGATAAGTTAATTTTAACCATTAAATATATTTTTTTGATTATGATCTCACCATTAAATCTAATTAGTCAAATTGATGATGTCGTTGATAATCCATTGAATGATGAAAATTCAAATGAGATTACAATTTTTTAGAATGAGAGAACAAATAAGAGTGATCCATTAGGCAAAAATCCATTTTCCTCAACGTTTTTTAAAATTTAATATCCCAAAAATGGTTAGTCGAAAAATTCCAAAAATTTTACCATAAAAACCAACATTTTTTCTTTTTGATTAGACATCCTACATGATATATACTTTCAACAAAAAAAAAAATTCTTCATGTTTTAGTGGGATTTGAAAACGACTAATACCTATAAATGATAAATATATAAGCATTTTTAATATGAATGATTCAATTATTAAAATTTTTATGTAAAATACCGCATAACCGCGAGATAAATAAACTAGTTATTTATAGATGGAAAATTATTAGTTCGTAATATTATTTTTGAATTCAGAATTCCGGTTATTTTTGTCACCTATTTCCCTACTCTTAAAAATAAAATAAAATAGAAGAATTTTAGTTATAATCGGTGAAAATGATGATGATAATTTTAACTTTTAAGATATGTTACATATCACATCAAAAAGCTGCGTGGTTTAAAACCAGTGCACATAATCATACACCATGTCATGCTAATTTAAACCACAATCATATCATGTAGATTCCTGCTAACGTACGCCACCCCAATCTGGCCAAATTTAACCGCAGCGACTGCTTCTTTCCAACGACACGATTTTCTCTATCCTCCAAATCAGTTGGTGAGGGTTTGTTAAGTTGTTCATCTCTCCATTAATTTCAAGGTCAGTCAATAATCACTTCATTAATTATTAAATTAAATTCGCATATGCAGCTGAATGGATTCGAAGTATTTATTTGACCTGATTTTGTTATTAGTGGAATATAAAAATGTGTACTTTCTAATTGTTATAATTGAATGTTGTTACTGAATAATATTGATTCGAATTGATAACTTTGAATTGTTTTAGTATCATAGATCACACAGTGAATGTGTCCATGCATATATTAAAACCAAAATTCGACTGTATGTATGTATCAAACTTTCAATTTATTGTTATTTTGTGGATCCGATGAGATCTCATCGAGTAACTTTTTTTAATGACGTGGTAGCCATATTTGTTGCCACGTCACTGGTTTATACGTCATTAACTTTTGCCAAAATTGGGCCATTCTTTGTTTGCAGTTTTGTGTTATTTGGGGCTTGTAGCTGGTTGAGCGGTGACCATTTCGAAGGATAAAAAAATGGGATACAGGATACCTCAATTCCTGGTTATTAGCTTAATTTGGTGCAACTTTCTGAGCAATGCTCATGCTGGTGTCACAAGCAGTTTCGTGCGTTCAGAATGGCCATCAGTTGACATTCCTCTTGATAACGAAGTTTTTGCGGTTCCCAAAGGTTACAATGCACCAGAACAGGTAAGCCTCTGAGGGTCGTGTAGATTATAAAAATTCCTTTCATATTCACGTTTTCAACATGTGAAAGAAAAGAAAAATATGTGTGACGATGCAAAACTATCTGTTTGCCAGTGTTTATGCTAATAGTCTGTATGCGGTTATGGATATATGCGTATATTCTATGTTCTTGAAGCAAGTTCTCACAGAATCAAACCTTTTTGCTTTCTTACCTTTTCTAATTCATCTGCTCATTCTATAGGTACACATCACTCAAGGAGATTATGATGGAAAAGCTGTAATTGTTATATGGGTGACACCTGTAGAACCAGGGTCAAATCAAGTTAGATATGGAACATCAGAGAAAAAGTATGACTTTACTGCAGAAGGGTCGGCAATCAGAAACTACTCATTTTATAACTACACATCTGGCTATATTCATCAGTGCCTTATCAGTGACCTAGAGGTACCTGTTAGTTAACTCGATAACATTTGTCTATGGTGTAATTCTTGAGATTCACTTAAAAAGACATGTTTCCTGAATGATAAGTACGTTTGTTGTTGTAGTATGACACCAAGTACTATTATGAGATTGGAGAAGGTGATTCTGCTCGATCATTTTGGTTCCAAACACCTCCAAAAATTGATCCAAATGCTTCTTACAAATTTGGGATTATAGGTGACCTATTTCATTTGTATCTATTTTGACAATAACATCATTAAACTACTTTTTTTGGACTAATTGTACATTTTGTGTTACAGGTGACTTGGGGCAAACATATAATTCTCTGTCCACTCTTGAACATTACATTCAGAGTGGAGCACAAACTGTCTTACATGTTGGAGATCTATCTTATGCTGATAGGTATACATATCATGATATGGGTGTACGTTGGGATTCATATGGCCGCTTTGCTGAAAAAAGTGCAGCATATCAACCATGGATATGGACAGTGGGAAATCATGAGATAGAGTATGAGCCGTATATGGTAAGTGGTGGTAATAGTATTTGTCCCATTTTTACAACTTTGTTGATCTTTTATTTGATTTATGTTATTTTTACTTTCATCTCTATGTCCAGGGTGAAGTTGTTCCATTCAAACAATATCTTTATAGATACCCGACTCCTTATGCAGCCAGTGAAAGCAGTAATCCTCTTTGGTATGCTGTGAGACGTGCATCTGCTCATATAATTGTGCTATCCAGTTATTCTCCATTTGGTAACCTACTTTCTTACCTTGTGTTTTCTTATGTTGTAGTAATGCTCCAAAAATATTTACCTTCAATTCCATCCCCAATCATCCTTGCATATTGTTTATGCTCATAAACCCTATCTTAAATCATTCCAATCACCACTACTCATACACTCTTCAAGCATCACAATCCACAAAATGATCAACTAAGTGAGTTCTAACACCTATTTAACTTACCTTTCTACGATTTTGCCAAAATTTTGTTATTTCGCAAAAAAATGGGTGTTTGCGAAATTTTTTATTTTTGCCAAATTTTATATTTTAAGAGAAATTATGTATACATATGAAATTAGGAGTTGATTTTATGTTAAATTATGTATATGTACACGATTTTTTGTCATCTATTTGTTATTTCGCAAAATACTTGTTTTTTTTTTTTCTGCGAAATTGGATTTTTTTTTTCCAAATTCTACACTATAAGCAAAATTATGCATATACATATTTTGATTTTATGTTAAATTATATACGTTTTATTTTGCATTAGGATGTGGCTAGAATTCGAATGATGGGGGGTTTGGGAAGTTCGGTATCAGATCAAACAGGCTTGGGGTGAAACAAGGCATTTTCTTAATAAGGCTAAAAATGGGCTAGGCTGGGTTTGGTTGATCCAGAAATACCTTTTTGTCCATCTTTAGAATTTAGTATAAACAACTTATGTGTTAATTATGATTAAAGATTTTAATATTACAGTAGTAGTTCAAAACTCTAAATATAAATGATTTAGGAGATTGCATTCATTTACAATAGACTTTGGAGGACTTTCAATCAGTTTGAACCATACCTGTTTGCTTTTAGCTAAACTTTGTTTTCTGACCCTTTTGCGATAATACACAGCCCAAATGGATCCATATATTAGGAAACGGTTGAACTTGCCACTGCTAGATGTTACCCTTTAAGATAGTACCTCGATATTGGTGCATGTTAATTGTATTCTATAACTGTCAAAGTTGTATTGTTCTTTTGGCTATTCCTCTAAAGATTTTTTCTAGATGTTTACTCACTGATTTAAGGGTCAAAAAGGCATTTGACATGCAGACATGTATTTATGAGTCTCTTATCATATTATTATTACTTATATCTAATACCTTAAATATGTACATGACCTTTGACAGTTAAATATACACCTCAATACAAGTGGCTTGAAGCAGAATTCAAAAAAGTGGACAGGAAATTAACACCTTGGCTTATTGTTATTATGCACTCCCCTATATACAACAGTAATAGCGCTCACTACATGGAGGGTGAAAGCATGCGAGTTGCATTTGAGAGTTGGTTTTGTCATTACAAAGTTGACATGGTTTTTGCTGGACATGTTCATGCTTATGAAAGATCGGTTCGTTACTATTCTCCGTATCTATTTAAAGCATATTATAGATGCTTGATTTAGTAGAACACATTTCATACAATATAAGTTGCATCAAATGTTGAATTTCTTATGGACATAACATAAAAAGGAACTTTTCAAACATTAAGGGCATTTGAGTTATACAAGTATATATACGTTTGAACAACACTCATTTCTACTGCTTATAGGCTTAGAGGCGGTACCAGAAAAAAAACTCAAATGGGGGCGACGTTTAGCTGTGTACGTCAAATCGGGTCACCGACTTGATTTTTTCTTTTTTTTGCATTAACCAAACCTATTTTAGTTTGAACCAAAGTGAATTTGGTTCAACATTTGTTTCCTTGAGAAAATCTAAATTGGAATTCTTGATTACATGGACACTCTTTAGCAGATGCTCGTAAATTTAGCAACACTTATCGAAATTGTGACAGTTTAATTCTATTACTATGTGCTTAACATATTTTTGTAGTAAATGTTACACAGTATTATAATTAGCTTATGGATAAAAAGGGAAAAATGTCATCATCAAAGTATATACTTTCATAACCTTGTTTATTTAAACATAAGTATTAGTAACTACAAACACAGAAGATGGGAAAGATGAGATAGAGAAATAAAAGAGCAAAAAATAATAACAAAGGGAAAGGTTAGAAGGAAATAGAGAAAAAGAAAACAAAAGATGTCCAGTCTTATCGTACCTTGGACCTTCCCGGTAAAGGGCAGTATCTTCACCACTAGTCTAACAGGGGCATATTTTATTATTTTCATACCATTTCTTATTTATTTACTTACAGTGCCATATGTATACAGCTTCCATCGTCAAAAAATTTCACAGCTAGTAAAAACTTCGTGGGGGGCGGCTCCCCTCACCGCCCCCACTGTAGTACTGCTAGTAACTTTACTATAATGTGTAATTTCAGTATCGGATCTCGAACATACACTACAACATAACCGGTGGTGTGAGTTATCCCGTCCCAGACAAATCAGCTCCCGTTTACATAACCGTTGGAGATGGTGGAAACCAAGAAGGTCTTGCATCAAGGTGACCTTTAATGGCCATGTTTTTTTTGTTTGTTAAACCACCAGCATTCTGTTTTAATGATTAATTATCTCTGGATGGATTTTGTAGCTTTAACGATCCTCAACCTGAGTATTCTGCATTCCGGGAAGCCAGCTATGGACATTCTACACTAGAGATAATGAACAAAACACACGCATTCTATCATTGGAATCGCAATGATGATGGAAAGAAAGTTGCAACCGACGCCTTTGTGTTGCATAATCAGTACTGGTGACTAGCCCATTCACTCAACTGCTGATGCTAAATTTGCATTTCTGTCTATGTTTCACAAGATTGTGTTATCTTTTTTAGCATTTGGGTTTCACTAGGATATTGTGTTATCAATAGAGGTGGACGTGGGACACACTACCAGTCACTTCCAACAAAGTTAATTGATTTGCTATTTCACGTCATCAAAATTCCAGTTACATGTTCGATACTAAATGACTTTGTACACATTTTTTGTAGGAACAAGAGTCTGCGGAGAAGGAAACTGAAGAAGAATTATCTGCACACAATCGTCCCAACTCTTGAAGTTAACAACTTATGAAGATAAAGATGTGAGTCTCATAAAGTTACTCAACAAGAGCCATCTCTCACTCTACCCTTCTGGTAGATCCTATCTGTAATATCCATGAAATGATGGCGTCCAGCATGCATTGATGTGATTATGTAGTAAGTATGATGTTGCACCATTCAAAGCTTTCACGTATTAACTTCTATGTTGGAATAAGAAGTTTGAAGGTAGAATTCAAACATCTTTAGAATGGAAAATTATGAATTTGAAGGACATGGTTGATTTGTTACAATTATTTAGCATGTCATTCTTGATGTATCTTTCTTTCGTCACATTTTGAGATTCTAGGGTCAACAAGTATACCTAGAGTAGTGGTAGTATGAAGTGACAATGGGAGTATGGGACTAGAGGTGCAAAAAAATCGGTTTTTTTCGGTTTTCGGTTTTTTAAAAATCGGTTTTAAAAAAACCGGTTTTTTATCGGTTTCGGTTTTTTCGGTTTTCGGTTTTTCGGAATCGGTTTTTTTCGGTTTTAAATATTCGGAATCGGTTTTTTACGGTTTTGAACCGGTTTTAATCGGTTATTTTTTTTCGGTTTTTTTTTCCGGATTCGAAATTGTATAACAAAATTTAAATAATACAAATGAAAATAAAAAATACAAACATAACTTTTATTTATATAATGCAATTACAACTAAAAATATAAAATACAAACATAACTTTTATTTATATAATGCAATTACAAATACGAATACATTTCGAGCTTCGGCATGGCCATCACCCGGAAATGTAATCGTGTAGTAAAGTATATCGAGCTTCGGCATAGCCATCACCCGCATACACTTAACCATGAATGTCGTCCCAAACTTCATCTTCATCCACGGATTCAACTTCAAGTTCTTCAAATTCACCTTCATCTAATTCGGTCGTTGGAGGTGATATTCCTAATGCGACTTCTTCATCTTGGATAATCTCTTCAACGTTACCTAATAGTGGGCCTTCCAACGTTGTTACATTTTGTATCCTATCTACCCCGTCCAAGTAATCTTTCAAACATATGCATACTTCCACGGATTCAGCGGTTAGTCTTGACCTTCTTTCCGATATGATTCTACCGCTAGTAGAAAATGCTGATTCGGAAGCTACCGTCGAGGCTTGGACGGCTAATAAATCCCGAGCCATAGCAGATAAAATTGGAAATTGTACTTCTCTTTCTTTCCACCAACTCAAAATGTCAAAATTACAAAAATCCTCAGGCCGGATACTGGTTAAAAAGTTTGTAGACTTATAGTTTCCCAACTCGCTTGTTGGAGCCGATGTTCGTTGACGCTTTGTAGCGTCTTCAACTAAAGTATTATAAAGGTTTATGCTTATGTCACTCGATGATGCTCTAGATGTCCCCGCCCGCATGGATTCAACGATTGGGTTATGTTGGTAACCAACTTTTGTTGCATAAATCTCAAATAATTGTGCAAAACCATCTTCAAAACGTTTAATTTCATTTGTAATATAGTTTGGGTTGTCGGTTAAGTTTAAGTCTAAATTTTCCATAATTGTTTTAAGTATAGCTTGTACGCCGCCAACATTTATAGTTGGATTTAGTGCGGCGGCACAAGTAAAAACCAAAGGCATGCTACCAAAATATTTTATAAATTTCTTTTTTATAACTCTAACCATTTTTCTAAACATTGGAAATAACGAGGTTTCAAATTCTTTTAATTTTTCGGTCATTATAAAAATTTGGTTTATCACTAAGGAGCTAGTTGGGTAATATACACCCGATAATATAGTAGTAGCATCTTTAAAAACTACTAAAAACGAAGTTAGATCATTTAGTCGATCCCATTCATAATCCGTAATAGCTACGGACTTATTTCTTGCAACTAATATGTTATTAAAAGCATTTAAAGTATCACGTTGTCGTAAAATATTTTCAAACATAGTGTGAGTAGAATTCCACCTAGTATTATTATCGTAGCATGGTCCTAGGGGAGTTTCACCACATTGTACACGAAAACGTCTATAATTAGCTTGACGTTCGTTACTAGAACTATATATAGTTATTAATAAACTCTTAAATTTTTGACGTAAATCATCACATATGTTTAATGCCGCTTGCACGGACAAATTTATAATATGAGCAACACAACGAGAATGAAAAAAAGCGCCATTTAAAATTGGTTTTAGACGTAATTTTAGTAAATCCATAGCTCTAGTATTATTTGACGCATTATCTAGTGAAATTGTAAAAACTTTATCGTCTAAATTATATTCAATTAAAGTGTCATTTAAAATTTTTCGCAAGTTACATCCCGTATGCGGATAACCAAACAATTTAAAAGCAATTGTACGTTTCATCAACAACCAAGACTCGGGATGAAACCAATGGGCCGTAACGGCTAAATAAGAATTTGCTGTACCATGTGGTGCGGTCCAAACATCACAAGTAATAGAAACACTATGTTTATAGTTTAGAAAACCATCAATTATATCATTTTTAGCATTTTTCCATAATTTAAACGCATCGCTTCTAAGGGTAGTACGACTTACTTGTTGGTATCGCGGTTGTAGTCTCTTTTTGATGATACTCGTAAGCCGTTGGTTGTCGAAGTGGTTGAATGGAAGCGCCTCTTGGATGACAAACTTTGTAAAATCTTCTCGAAGCGCATCATTATCGTATATAAATACCCCACCATCCGAACCAAGTGTCGATTGTGACACATCTTGACTAGCCGCCCTACAAGAACTGTTTTTGTGACTTCTTAATGTTGAGTTTGATGTGGGGTTATAAAACTTCCCACATCTCCTACAACGGGCCTTTTCCACCCCATCATTCATAACGCACAACTCGTAATTCGACCAAATTTCCGGATTCCGACTCGTTGATTTAATTTGCACAACATCAACATTTGTGTACACTTTGTTTCGTACATTGCTACCAATGGAAGCGGAACCGGAACCGGAAGCTTGTGATTGTATGTTTTCCATTTTTCTCAAACAAAAAGTATCTAAATATTGAGATTTAGAGTGTTTTTGAGAGAATAAGAGAATAATATTGAGATTTAGAGTGTTTTTGAGATAAGAAGAGAAGAAATGTTGGTGTGCTTTGAACCTAAACCAACTAGCTCTATTTATAGAGTTTTGGAGGTGCCAAAAAGACAAAAAAAATTCAAAAATACGCTCCCCCCGCTCCTCAAACGGCTACTTTCGGATTTTTTGAAAAAAACCGGTTAAAACCGGTTTTTTCAAAAAACCGGTTAAAACCGGTTAAAAAACCGGAAAAAAACCGGTTTATCCGGTAACCTAAAACCGGTCAAAACCGGTTCGGTTATTTAAAAACCGGTTCGGTTTTAAAAAAACCGGTTTTCCTCAAAACCGGTTTCGGTTATTCGATAGGTTTTAAAAAAACCGGTTTTTAATTTGCATGTCTATATGGGACAGATCAAAATGGGTTCTGGTGAATGTTCTGTATGGGCCAAAAATGAGCCGGGTCTTATTGCACAACGGAACCTACCAGCACTTATTGGCCCATTTTCTTTTTAACTTGTAAAATGGCTAAAACATGATTAAAAAATCTATACTACCAGTTTCAAGTTTTCAAACCCGTTCTGCTCAATTATTTTTAAGTAAAACGATTTAGAAGGTTGTTGGTATTGGAATACACAACGTGTAAGTTTCAAGCTGTTGGAGCCATTTGACCCATTTCATTTTAGTCAAAGTGTACCCTTTTGAGCCATTCGAAACAAAAAGCATTTCATACTTAAGGACAACAATGTTCTTTTTAAAGACAAATATTCACACTTGACAAAAATGCTATTTAAGGCCAACAAAACGTCTTATACCTTGCACAGTTGCACTTCTATTGATACAACCCAAATCATCTCAAATTCAATTCAAGAAACTACTTTTATGCACCAGATGATGCATCAAGTTCTTGTACCATGCAAAAATATACGCATTATACACCTGTTCTCTGCCACAATTGGAGTATGCAAACTCACTGCATGGTACAACCCATCAAAACAAGCACATCTAAAACTTACAAATCTACAATATCAGAAATTGAAGCTACTAAAGTCACTCTCTTCTTCCATGTTTAAGATATTTCATTCTAATAGCCCATAACCGTTCTCCTACTGACTTCATGTCGGGCCGATCGGCTCGTGTGGGGGCCGCGCATTGAAATGCCAAATTCAACATCTTCTTGAAGATCTTCTCGTCCACTGCTTCCTTCATTTGAGGGTCCACCAAATCCAACATTTCGCCTTTGTTATATTTCCCAAAGGCCTGCAGAAACAGATATAGTACAACTTTTAAACACCTAGTACAACATATCGATCGAAATGCTAATTGCTAATTAAAGAAGGTAGGAGTGTATGACTACTAATGTAAAATGTACAACATTTTAATGCCTTGGTTTAGAATATAAAAGCTTACCCATCTAATTGTGACCTTCTCATCTGGTGTCCGCCTTGATTCAACGGGCCGACGACCCGTAAGAATTTCAATGAGTAGTACCCCAAAAGAGTACACATCGCTCTTCGGGGTAAGTTGAAAGGTTCTCATATACTCAGGGTCCAGGTACCCGATTGTGCCTTTTACTTTGGTCAAAACATGCGTTTTACCAGATTCGTTATCTCCAAGCCGTGCAAATCCAAAATCAGCCACTTTGGCTCGCATCCTTTCCGTTAGAAGAATATTTGATGATTTCACATCTCTGTGAATTATCTGTTTTTCTGTTGAGAAAATTAATATATAATGAACGTATAACGACTCAAGCTCAGGAACATAGATCATAACTCAAAAAAGACCCGAGCCAAATAGAACAAAGGTGTCCAAAATGTATTTTTAATGAGTATGAAACAACTAAAAACATCTTATTAAAAGATTAGAGTCTTACTGACATAATACAGTTTCTTTAATCATATTTGACACAATAATGACCATATAATAAAAAGAGCTAATGTTTGATGAATTAAAATAAGTGAAAAGAAATGGTTATCACCTGCATATAAATGAAGGTAAGTTAAGCCATGAGCGATGTCAATGGAAATCTCAAGCCGTTGACTGAAATCCAAGCAACTTCCATGAACACCTATGAAGAGAAACAACAAAATAATAAACCATATTACAGAGTATAACAATCACGAACTGGAATTCAATATCCGTTTATATTTAATGATCTTACCATCTAAATGTTCTCTAAGTGTACCATTAGGTACATACTCTGTAATGATAAGACGTTCATTTCCTTTATCAACATAACCAAGCAACTTGACTAGATTTCTATGTTCAATTTTTGCAAGTAACTCGATCTCACTTTTAAATTCACTTCGTAGGGCATCAGAGTGTTCCTGCATAACCTTTTAAGTTAATTGATTTAGGAAAGAACTTGACTGGGAACAACAATAAATATATCATTTTCTAGAAGACCTACAAAATACAAAACTATATAAGGGGAAGAAATGTTATGTTCCCTGACTTATTATTTGGAAAGATTAAGGCAATTACTGGCGACCCCATACTGCAAAATTTGATGGTACATATGACTTATGCAGTCAAACTGGCCATGTTTGGTATTTTGAGCTGGCATAAAAAGATTAGATTTAGAGGTAGAAAACATACTGCATTAATTTCTAGTATAAAAGAGTCAACAAGGATGAAGATTATGATCCTAAAAACAAAAATGTGAAAACTGGACTGCTTGACTAATAAAAGTCAAAATGTAAATCACTTTTGAAATGAAGATATATAATCGAACCACACACACAAAGATTATTCATATTCTGTTACCTTGCTTGCTCGTTTTATGGCGACCATTTGACCATCTTGTAGTTGAGCTTTATAGACGGTTCCAAATCCTCCTTCACCTAGTTTCAACGATTGTGAAAAATTCTGAGTAGCTCTTGCAACTTGATTCATAGTCAAATGAACTGATCCAATCCTATCAAGTTTTGGTGACATTGAAAATCTCCCGGGACTTGGTGGAACTCGTAGAGGACTTCCAGGAATCCTTCCATTTACGGAATTCATTTCTATGGATGGCGCTGATTCCACTACAAAATCAAACACATACTTCACATGTCTTAATACTGAAATGTTTGACATCATGCATGGCTTATGATAAATGTTTGACTATTTCCCAAATATCTGAAAGGGAAATGGCACATTTTCACCATTCTTGGTATATAATAGATTATTTAGTGAAAATGCATTCAAGTAATTACATAAAGTTTTCTAGTATTAAATACCGCCCACTTTAATAACACCAACTGAGCTGTAGTTACCATAATGAGAAAATAGGTGAAGCGTATCTGGGGCTCGAAGAATCGTCTCGTGCATAGCCACCAAGGTTCTGTTGAGGTGAATAGAAATGAAGACTTGTTCCCTAATATTCAAAGAGTGGCTATGCTATGGATAACAAGCAGGTGCAAGAATATGCACTTTGATTGGTCTAATTGGATAATAATTACAAGAGATTTAATATTGCTTACTTTAGTGTATTTTAATTTGGATGTTTTGCATGGCTTCTTGATAAATGTCATGTTTAATTGGTTGGCTTTCTGATGCTCTTAGAGCTCAGTGGCTTTTTTCTTTGTAATGTTAGTTTTTGATTTTTTATAATATATTTCTATTTTTTTGGCTCTTCAAGAGAAAAAAAAAAAGGTGAAATTGTTGATTTAACATAAAAAGAGAAATGTGGCAATTTCAATGGACAACCTAAAGAAGAGACCATTGTCGTGGAACTACATTTAACATGAAGATGGTAACATAGAGTAATTCATAATATATTCACTCACTTGAATCTGACTCCTTAACAAGAACAGCATCGTCTGTATCTTTCCTTCTAGATCGAAAACAAGAACAAAGAAAACTGCAACATAGTAGCAAGAGTCCTGGTGCACCCATGGTCATATATTTTGTTCTAAACACAGATTTTCGAGTTTCTTGTATAACTAAATCGCGCAAAAATCTTCTCCCACCCTCCAAATGTAAACCATCTGCATGATAACAGAATATAAATGATAAATCCCATTTTCTACCCATAAAAGAAAGGAAAAAAACACACGAGTTGGTTAGAACTACAAAGTTAGTACTCCATAAAACAGATTATCTACCTGAATAAAGATTGTTTTCACTCAATCCTGAGGTAAATATGATTGGCAATTGCATCAACAGTAGAAAGCTTGATACAACAACTCGAATCCTCATTTGAATTTGAAGACTATATGAGTTGCATATTTTGTGTAGGGCATTGCTACATTCAGCAAGATACAACTGATCAAAACTAGAGGATTGTCAATTCTTCTAGTGACTTTTTTTCTTTTCTGACTGTAATTTAATAAAAGAAGTTTCTTGGTTCATTGAACTTGAGAGAATCTTGATGGGAAAGTGGTATTATTTTAATATCTGACATTTGGGATCAATGATCATGGAGTGATGCTGTTCACACTATGAAATTATTCCATAATCACCGTTGAAGTCAACAAGAAGTCTTTATAACCTAATCAAAATCAACATATGTAAGTCACCCATGTGATAACTGAATTGCAGGTGCAAAAGAATCTTTGTGGCAATGACTTGGAAACTCTTAGAGAACTCAGAAACAAAAAATAAGAACTGAAAATTCTTTGACCCCAAATTTCTTAAATGTCAAGAAACCTAAAGCTGAAAACTTTATAGCTCAAAGGCCTAAATTATTTAATACCCACAACATAAAATTAAGCAAAAGTTTCAAGATTTGCAGAAAGTAACCTAATTTTCTCCGGATGGAAATAAATTCTCAAACTTTATGGATCATAACCACAATTGAATCAAACCCATGTGATAAATCAAAAACAAAGTAAAACCCTACTTCAAAACATATCGGATTGCCACTAAATATACAAACTTTAACAACCCATCAAATTTGATACCCGAATGACCTAAAAAATGAATCTTTTAACACCCACAAAACAAAAAAGCAGCAATCGATCCTGAATAAACACTCCCCATTTCAAGATTTACAAACTAAAGACCCCAAATTTGCTCATCAAAATAACAAATCCCATCAAACCCATGTAATAAAACAACAACATACCATGATCGGTGAAACATTTATGAAGCAACAAATCAAGAAACTAATTCATATTTAAGTCAATATAATTGTGAAGATAAAGGTCAAACCTTTGAACTTGATTGAATGATTACAACTGTTAGTTTTTTTATAAAAATAAATTTCTTAATGAAGATTCATTTGCAGTGACTGGAAGCACCTGCGAAGGCAGATAGAAAAAAGAGAAAGTGAGGTGTGGCGGGCTTGATAATAAAACTGCCAAATTAAGCAAACTGCCAATATATAATATGTATAATGTCACCTTACTTGTGTAAGTAAGAATGTGTATGTCTTGAATTTGGTGTGTTCACACTTCACATTTATTTAGGGTCATCATTTTTAGAATTGTGGTAAATTTTGGTCAATTTATTTTACTTACTTTTGTTATTTTATTAGCGAATGTTTTGTTCATATAATCACTTGACCTGTTTTATAAATCTGTAAATTTTGGCTATTTAGTTACTTTTGTATTTTATTAATAAATCTTGTGTTCACATAATAACTTCAAGGCTGTTTTTAATTTTATTTAATATAGAATTTAGATATACTTTATTAATTTAATAAATAAGACATGTCTTAATACTTTAAGTCATGAAAATGTGAATTTTCATATTATCACGACCTTTTCAAAATATTTGACTTAACCGCCTTTCAACTGCATTATATAGAGGATTAAATTAGTAATTTTATAACGCCTTAGAAAAACTGGTTGAATGTGTAGCTAATGTGTTTCGATTGTGGTCTAGAAAGAAATATGAAAATATGCAGGTTTTTGGCCTCACGCGTCCGAGTGGAGGGTCCACCCGTTTGGGTGAGGTGTGGTTGGATCGGGTGATGTTCTGTTCGACCGTGTGAAAGGGTGACAGCAAGTCGTCCAATTTAATTCACATGTTTGGGTGAGTGCAATTTGAAGCTCGTGTCGGCCGGGTGAAGGTTCGTCTAAACGGGAGCCAAATGTGGCCACCCATCCGGGTGAGCCTGCTTCCAGCAGCTAAAAACAACAGAATGCTGTATTTTTCCCCACTTCCACCTACCAAGTTTATATCACGAAAAAAAGAGAATAAAATGGGTTGCGTTGGAAGGAATTCACATTATTTTGAGCTAAGAAGAGTGGATTGAATTATCATCTATCCTCATCATCATCAAGTAAGTGTCTAATTCTTTATGAATGACCTAAATAATAGAAATTGAGGATTTTAAGGTAGAAAGATGATATGGATGAATTCAACTCAAAAATTAGGATTCCTTGAACATTAATGATAGCTATGTCAAGTAATGTTGTCAACACTATACCATTGTGATGGGGCTTTGCAAGAATTAAACTAGTTAGACTTTAAGAGGGTGAAGTATGGAAGATTAATGATAATTATTCAAAGTTATAGTTGAAACAGGTTACAATGATGTTATGGAAGATGAACATAGTAGTGTCTAGAATTACTAATTCCTGAAATGGGTTTAAAAGACTTGATTGATTGAATTAGTATTGGGTTGACTTTTAAAAGTCAAACTTGATAACGCATAGAATTAAATTGTGAAAACATGAATAGAGAAATTGTATGCATTGGTTGATAGACTCTCATTGTGTTATTAAGTTCTTATGTACTAATTATAGGTGCTAAATGAGTGGAACTACCAATTGGGGAATTGTCAACATCTAAACCAAGAGGTGAGTTCATGAGATTCTTTTCATTATTTTGGGATACATGGCTTAATCGAAAGAAAATTATTAAACAAGTATAATTCCCTTACGTCTTATCTTACTTGCTAAACCATTTATGGATTTGAGGTTTGTACGAATGAACTTATTTTGTGTTCCTATGTGTGAAAAGAATGTTGGTAATGCATTTCCCCTTCATGCTTCATGATCCTCATGTATAATGGAAGAAGTAAAGAACGACAACTCATAAGCATACATGAATTTAATTGCATAAGTGACATGTTGAAACGGGTCTAGACCAAAAGTAAGCTATCATACCGAAATAATTTGTTCTTTTGGGATAGTAATGACGAGCAACGACCGTAAGCAGCTATTATAATGACGAGTATCGGCCACAAACAGCTATTGATTGGCACATAACCATTAGTCCTAACATACTACAGATCAAGATATCGAAAATGGTTCGATAAAGTTAAAGCTTTTATTATCATCATGCATTGCATCTTTTGCATTTCTATCTTATTATGTTTAGTAATTATGCTTATTAAGTGTTGTGAAAGTTTATGTGTCCAAACCATGAACTCACGAGACAAATTGTCTTACGTAATATTTTCCTTTTTGATGCCATGTATTCCAGGTTCGGGACCAAGGATTTAAGAGGTAGAACTTTAGAAGATGATTAAGTTGTATTGTTTAGAAGAAGGACTTAGTTTTTGATTATCTATTGCTCATGGTATGGTTTTGTAATGATATTATATGTAACACCGTCAATGGTGAATGTGAACTCGAATTAAACAGTTCTTTAGGTTAATGTTATTTTGTAATATATGCTTCAATAGCGTTCAAAATTTTTTTAATTGAATCATGGTGTTATAAGTTAAAAAATAGGGATGTTACATATTTTATTTATTCGATCGATTATTCATCACATAAAATAAATAACTATTATATCGACGATTTATTTTGAATAGACATTATACATTCATAGAGACACGTTATTAATTCAGAACCTAACGAAAAAAACAAATGAGTCCTTACTGAGTTTTATTGGACCTAATAGATGTAATGTTTAACTATATGTAACTTACGGAATTTAAGATTAAAACAGAAAAAGACATTGATACATTCAATACTAACTTGTTGTATACACATAAATGATAATTCATGTTCATTGACGTTAATATAATACAAATTTAGGTAACATTTAACATTACAGGTGATTTTTTCTTTATGACTAGCTAAAATGATGTTAGGATACAAGGAATTTAAATGATTGGATATAGAATATCATATAGATAACTTGTTTAGCATAGTATGATTGTTTATAACTTTATATGTAAGATTGGTGGTTGATGATTACCGAAGATTGACCCTTATCTTAGCTTCGTATTATATATTATTAAATTAAATTAAATGTATCTGATTCAAATATAGAAAGTTTAAATTGTAGTAGACTGCATATATATATATATATTAGTTGTTAAATTCGTGTGTATACACTTGTTATTAAATATGTCTTTAATTTTTATTATCTAATAAAATAGTGTAGGGTAAGATTTCGAGAGCCAATAGCACGTGCAATGAATTAGCAAATGTATATTACGTAGTACGATCTTAAAGAATCAACATTAAATACGTATATAAATTATTTCTATAATAAATAATAAATCTTAAATGGAATAGATTTTTAAAATATACATTGATAAAAGGTAAATATAAGTTACGACACTTTGATATTAGAATACGTAGATATGGATTTTAAATTATATATTATAATACATGCTAAAATATAATTGCATTATTTTAGTGAATCTTAAAATCATGATTTATGATACCATTTTTTCCTTAACCTTAGCCAATTTAAAAAAAAATCAAATAATTCTATTGGTTAATTGAATATAAGATGATATCATTAACCGATTGCAATATTTAAGATTTATTATTATTAGGATTATTATAACTCTAATTTTTCTTTTTTTCTTCTTTTTTTTGATAAGAAAAAGAATAGAAAGTATTTAAGAAATTATAGTATGTATGCTGTAAAAAAAAAAAAAAGGTTAAAAAAGTATATATATTTTACAATACACGATGCTTTAATTATTAACATAGTATTGAGCATTGAGAGGAGAAGCTTCAAAGGGGAATAGAAAAAAGATAGGGTTCAACATAGAGTTTCGAACTCCTATTGTAATTAGGTTTCTCTTTGAGGTATGTACGTGTCATAACTCTGATAAAGTTGTAGATTTTAAATCCCATCTAAATACTACTTTTAGCAACTGATGTTCAAATAATCATCTGTTAAGGTGCTAATATTTCAATTTTTTATTTGGTAAATGAGAGAACAATGATGTATTTAGTTATGAGGATGGGGTGATCAAATTTATTTGCAAAATTATAATTATATTAATAATTTAAATCCAAATTCAAAAAATCATATTTTATTTTACAAGTATAATAAGGTAGGTCGAGTAACATATTGGGCCTTAAAGTCCTCCATGAAAATGAAAAATAACGGGCCGGCCTTATAATCAGCAGGGTTTATTTTGCAAAGCTTTCACTCAATTTGCATGGTTTATGTTTCTTCATGAAATCAAAGATTTAAGGTTTGTATTTCGTATGTTTTCTTATATAGATTTCGATTTTGATAATTTATTATGTGCGTGTACATGGATTTTGATAATTACCACGGTTAATCCTACAATTTTGACCGTTTAATCTACATGAAACTTCGATGACTTTCGATCATATCCGTTTAATATACCTCCAACAGTTATATCGATCTGGACAGTTTTTGAATCAGTTTTTCAGAGAACTGCCATATCAAATCAAACTTCAAACAATAAATGTAATATTTTAACGACATATGTAAATCGCCAAAACAGAAGCCTACAAATCCGGAGTTAATTCTGGTAGTTATTCACAAGGATTGCAAGTAATTCATTATCAATCTATTCTCCTTGGCCTCCCTTCCAATCTTTTTTGTTTTTGTTTTTGTTTTTTGTAATGTATTGATATTTCAAATATAAATAAATTATGTAGGTTACGACCGTTAGTTATTGAATTAAGAAAAGTCAATTAAATGTGCAGGTTTCGTCATCATCGTGTTCACTAATGTATTTATTTATAGTCAAATGTTTTCTTGAACACCAACTGCATGTGGAAACACCTTCTTGTAATGGACAGATCTTTCCATTAAAATTATGCCAACTCACTTTGTACATAGTACATGATTTTAAGTTTACCTATAACCGTGTATAACTTTCAGTAATATACTTGGTATCGTGCTACTAAAGGGAATCCAACAATTTCGGTTCTTATGTCAAACATGTCTACTGATTGATTCTTAATCAACTTTAATTTTAGTTATTCTCTTATACTTTTTTCATGTTTTAGAGTGTCAATGAGTAAGCATGGGTCCAATACAATCAAAAATGTTATATTTCTATCTATCATTGCACAATGTCGTGTTTGACGTCACTGATCTCTATACCCGTATAAGATTAACTCATTTTTCCCTGTTAACTAACGATCCACTTATTGCATTTTGAAGTTAATTACACTTACTAGGGTTTTGGCGTTAACTATGGGATTCAATAAAACTGACTGATGTATGCTAAAGTTTGTAGGGTCTTGGCATGAATATTCCTTTGGAAGATTTCTATGGCATAAACTAGAGAGATTAAAATACATTGGTTTGCAGTGGGCAATGAATGCCAAAAAGGTACATATTATCTCTTGCCTACATTAAACATGTTTATGGATAATACATTTGATGTTGAAGTCAAAATCTTTCATACTACTGATCAGGTTTAGGTGCAGTTGGAACCAAATAAAGTTCCGAGCTCGTGGTAGAAGGATAAAATATGATGAGAGACTGCTGATGCAGTTATCCTGTTCTTAGTAAGACACATCTTCATGTATTACGGTGTCTAAACGACACCATTTGGGTTCTTCATATGTTTCTTAGGGAAGAGGCTTCACCATGTTTTCTATATATACCT
This sequence comes from Logfia minima, assembly GCA_963921325.1. Taxonomy (NCBI): domain Eukaryota; kingdom Viridiplantae; phylum Streptophyta; class Magnoliopsida; order Asterales; family Asteraceae; genus Logfia; species Logfia minima. The sequence goes on along the minus strand of OY992765.1, from coordinate 1,969,943 downwards.
CTGAAAGTGTTTCGGGTTTATTATTTGATATAACATATGGAAAATCACAATTAAATTCTTAAGATATAATTAGAAACGAACATTGATGTTACTTTTTAATAGACCACTAACAACTGTTTGATGTTACTTTTAGATAGACCAGATTAGATAATCTCTTATGGGGTTCTTTTGTCATCTTGTTAGGAACATTCATGCTTTAGCTAGCAACGCTTTGAAGAAATCGAGTGGTTTCTCTTATTATGCCACAAGGTAAATTAACTATGATCATTCTCATACAAAACTTGCATAAATGAAGTTGCAGTTTGTTAGTTTTTGTTGTTGATACGGCTTCCATTTTATGAAAATTCAAATATCTAAGTTGGTATGTTTGTCAAACATACATTGTATTAGTTATAGATAGACATTTTGTATTTTCAAAAGTAGATATTAAATATTACAAGGGGATAACATCTGGTAAGATGGTTTTGATTTGAAAAGTTAAGATTAAATGACATTTGGGCAACTGTAATTTTGATTACTAAGTTGTGAATTTGATATTCTTTTCCTGACATATACAGGGTGTGTGTAATTGGTGCATAATTGGGAGGTCGGGTCATGTAGCGAATTGCTCAAGGCGAAACAAGTTACTCTTACACCTGTGTAGAACGACTCGGATTGATGCTTCACTGCACAAGTTGATTCGGATGACGTTAACTTAACCCCATACATTTGTATACTCAGTTTCTAAGACATTAGAAGGGTTATTTGAACTTAAAATGGTTATTAGTGTTGTTCTTTCATTCAATATATATACGTCGATAAAACAAATTAAAATTAGAGTAATACACACCTGGTACAATGGGAATGTTGTTTTTCCGTAAATTACTCTTTAATTTAACTTGTATGTTTTTTTATATCGACAGACGCATAAATAAACACTTTTGTCGGTTAACATTAACACGAATACAAATGATCTTTTACATATTTCAAAAATAGTTGTTCAGGACACCACTCGAGTATTACACTAATTGGAAGTGTGTTCAACTTTTAGATGGCAATCTGTTGAAAAGAGAACACGTATCTTTTGAATCCCATCATATCATTCGTATCGATATGTTGATTTTAGTTTCAACATTAGTGGATCAGTTTATTCATCAAAAAATCTCATTTATACTCTCCGCCTTAAGGCAGGTGAACATTATTCGTTATAAACATGAAAGGAAATGAAGTAGAACCGAACTTATTAAAGTTTGTTAAGTTGTTTGTGTTATAACTTATATAAATAAGGAATTTGTAGCAAAACTTGAAATGTTGATGTTTAAGTCCATAAAATTCTAAAAAGTTACACGCACTAATGATGTCTACCGAGTTGACTTATTAGATATTAATATTTCTTGAAGTACTCAACATTCTTTCTATTTCTTCGACCCAACACCAAAACGGCCCGAGTCTGGCATTGGAGGGCCATGTTGTCTAAATTGGGTCGGATTCTGATGTATCTTCCAAGAATTTTGCATTTGCACATTTGCTAGATTGTGGTTCATAGCTCTTTGATTCATTCGAATTTGCTCAGCGTAAATGCTTTGGCCATCACTCTCTCCAACCAAGACTACGCCGTCACTGACTCCAACTCCGGCTGAGATTGTCACATCATCATTCGCTCCAGACCTAGTCATGCCATTCGCTCTAGCCCCGTCCACATAATCATTTACTCCAGCCCTAGCGGGTACTGTCACCCCATTATTAACTCCAACTCTGACGGATGTACTACTGCCATCTCCACCTCTAACCTCGGCAACATTTTCGCCTGCCACGGGAGGTAGCCAATGCCAGATTCCCATTTCGTCCCTGATTGCTACCACACTAAAATTTGGTCCGTACGTTACGCCTTCAACCGTGTCCTCGTCAAATTGCCATATCCCAGAAGATGTGCCATCCATCCTTAATTTCTATGAAAACTATACTAGCAATGAGGAAGAATGAGAATAATCACTTAATTTAAAATCCATGCGATATCACATAGATCAACAATTTATAATGATTAAATAAATTGACACCCTAAAACCTTAATGTAGCCTATGCCTAAAATCATACTTGAACCAGCTAACCGTGAAAATTAACAAATTAAACTCCGTTGTACTGAGACGATATCTTTGTTCAATTAAAACAGATTTTAGTCTTTTTAGATGATCCATGATTATTATATAATGATTAGTTACGAAATTAACAAAATCATATCCACTAATAGACATTAAAATCACGGAGGTAAAAAAGGAAAAACTAGAAACACGTAATATATTGGATTGTTTGCGATCATGATGGATGTGTTATTATCTTGCAACAAAAGTAAACTAAATAGTTAAACGATAAAAGGATTTAGCCTCGTTAGTTAGTTTCTAAATACTTGAAACATATTCGTACAACGGAACCAATTTTCGCTCAGACGTGTTTAATTATATTCATCATGAAACCGACACTATATATTAATTAATAACAATAACTCAAAAACACAACATATATAACAAATCTATGTCTTTCATGTACACCTAGCACGTAAACTACCGATAAAACAAGACTAGGAGAACAACTGAACAAGAGTTACCTTAAATTATTACATCGAAACTTGATCAACAAATGTTAGGGTGAAACAATGGGGATTCGATCGTCTGGTATTTATAACAGGATTCGAACACATAATCGAGTTCTATTCAAATCCTAAAATAAGTAATTAGTAATATATAAGGTATTACATTCTTTTCGTATGTTTTTTTCTCCTTACTCTGAATACATACATAAGGTAAACACCATTAATAAATCTTTTGATAAGAAACAAATTAATAAGTCTTTTAATTTTAACACCAAACCAAATTAGTTAATAAATCAAAACAAAATCTATATACAAAATAGGAATTAAACCGGTACTAAGGAATACATAAAAACCATAATAAATGTGTGAAGTAATTAAACCGGCCAATTACCTGCAAATGAACAAGGATGGATCTGAATGTACAACCTCGATCAACAATGCAAGCGTTAAGAGAAAATAAAACCACAATCTGATTTTTATTTTCTTTTCATTCCTTTTGGATATTGGATACTTATATAAGGTGTTTTGTAAAATTAATTCTTCACTCAATTGGGCCTAAATTTGGGCTTATGATGAACCATAAGCCATGTAAAGTAAGTTTGGCATCAATCCATATCTTAGAGCCCAGAAACATAGAAACGTACGTAATTTTAATGCGACGTAGGTCAAGTAGTGCAAACACAAAAATATATAAGATATTTTTGCAGTTATAACTTAAAACCTTATTTATTTATTACTCACACATAATTACCTCTCATTTACCTTGATTTTTGTATATTAGCAATATTAAAAATAAAAAGTACAGATTACTTATCATTTTCCCTAAGCATTTACACATATGATCCATTTAAGGTTTTAATTGGTAGATAGTAATGGATCATATAAATGTCTTTAAGTTAGAAATTACTTTATTTGAAAACGTAGACATTTAATATTTATCTTATTTGGAAGATTTAATCTTAACGTAGATAGTATACTATTTACATTACCAGTACCTAAAATTAGTACCCTAAAAGATGCAATGGATTGTGAGTGATCCACTTTGCACCAGAAAATGTAGTTAGATGCAGGTGCTTTAACTAACTAATACATAATGTATACAACATATACGGACATGTGAGCGTTTGGCTTTTAGATTATTGCCTTTTTATATAATTTATTGTGTAAAGTGATGTTTGATGAACTTGGTCCAATGATGTGACATTTGGTCTATCCATTTTATTCTTAAAGCACTTGAACACAATGATATGTTTTAAGGACATGTCATTTTCTTTCAGTAGACTTCAGGTCATGTCACCAAACCAAAAATCGCTAGATTCCGCCTTTAAGATCATGTCGACATGTCTTATATTTCAACCTCTTAACTAAGTTTATACAATTGCATACTTGAATTTATCAATTAATTTCAATTGTAAATTGTAAATAATTATGAAAGTTATTAAATATAATAATTTAATTTGAAAATACTGACTTAAAAATTGTGATATAAATCTGTAATAACGTGAATGTTTAATCGATAAAATTAATAAAAATGGATTATGGGATTTGTACTCCTTGATGTAATAATTAATTGTGGGTGATTGTAATGATTGAAGTGATATTGATATGACACTTGTATGTGCGAATGTAATCATTAAATGATATAAATTCTGAATTGATAATGTATAAACTCACAGACCCATAAAAATAAATAGTAGATTGAATTTAGACCCATAAAAATAAATAGTAGATTGAATTTATACCATACCAGAAGGAGTTAGCATCAAATATCAATCACATAATGTGGACACACTTCTCGATGACACGATGAAAATAGAATATTCTATATTCTATAATAATTATCCAAAAGTCCAAAAGTGCATCGTTGCTATGAGGACACGTGTTATTTTAAATTGCACCATCGTCCTTGAAAGCACATGCATGATGCAACTACTACTTCAAGTATAACTAAATTTCCTTTATGCTAAACATATGGTAAAATAATAGAGGAGATAACATTTTTCTGCATTGGACTGTATAAATATTACAGTTCTAGTTATTTTGATTTTCACAACCTTGGCCCTCCTTCGCTGTACGCAAAATATGTCAGTTACACCAATCATTTCCCTTTTGCTAAATAGTTTCATAAAATAATATAATCCTCGACTTATGTAACAAACTGTTAGTTACTATTATAAAACTATCGACCATTCCTATAGTTAACTACCAAGTATTAAAAATTAGCAAACTAAAATAATATTTAGAAACCACTCTCAGGTTGTTGAGTGTTAATCATAGCCCTTCAAATATGTTTGATATAATCCCGATAGCAAAAATAATGTAATAATACGAAGTAAGACATATTTTTGTAAATGAAAATGTTCCAAACCAAATGATTGTTTAGCAGAGAGACTTCATATATAGGGAATGGAAATTTGGACTTTAATTATATTTATAACGTCAAAGATGAATTGTCTAATTACAGCTCGACATGCTATTTAAATGGTTCAATATGAAAAAAGATAAGTTCTAAATAAGAATCTCACGTGATTTACTTAGTTCAAAAAATAAAGAATCTCATCTTACATTAAAAATGTACAATGAACCCGTGACAACAAATGAACATCTAACACTCGTTATCAAAATTTCTTCAGACTGTAAATCAAAGTAACAAACATAATTACATATTATAGAGTATTTTTCAACTTCAATAAATAGGAATTAACCTAAATATTAAACCGTCGTAACTCCTCTGACTCTTTTAAATAAGTGTGTCTACAAATGTATCGACCTTTTGGTTGCATACAAAGTGCATTAACCGTTTCATTTTATTAACTAACAAAAACTAAACATTATACTCTTTTCGTTTTAAAACGAGTGTTTGTATTTCTATTTAATTTGTCCTAAAATATTATCTATTTTAAAAAATGATAACTAATTTCATCCATTTATTCATAATTTAATGTTTTGAAAAACAAATTTACAAAAGATAAAAATAAAATTATGTATTTTTTTCATAATATTATGTAATGTAATATGATTGTGATTCGACCTTCGACCAACCATTCTCCCTTTGTCAAATCGGGATGGAGTGAGTAATAAAACAATAAAAATCACAATCTCACATCCCTATAAAATGAAAAAAATAAAAATTTACAAACCCCATGTATTCTCTCTCTGCCGCGTGTTATCAGATCATTCAATCCATCACGTTCGTTGTCACTCCAATTTCACTCAATTCAATTCAATTCAATTCTCTTTCTTTCCAACTAATTTCATTCACACACGCTCAAACCAATTTCACTCTGCATACATATAAATCTGGTAAATCTGAATCAAAATCATCAGAATAATGGCGGGAAACGATTGGATTAACAGTTATTTAGAAGCAATACTTGATGTAGGACCTGGACTTGACGATGCTAAATCGTCCTTACTACTTCGTGAACGAGGTCGTTTTAGTCCTACTCGTTATTTCGTTGATAATGTTATCGGATTTGATGAAACTGATCTCCATCGCTCTTGGGTTAAAGTAACTGTCTAATTTTCATTTTTCAAATTATTTTTTATCTTTCAAATTCTGTTATATGTATACGTAGTATATGTTGTGTATCTATATTTAGATTTTGATGATGAATTCCAGGCACAGGCAACTAGGAGTCCTCAAGAGAGGAATACTAGGCTTGAGAATATGTGTTGGAGGATCTGGAATTTGGCTAGACAGAAGAAACAGGTGATTTTATTTTTTATTATTAGTAGTATATATTTTTAATTCAGGTTTTTGGTAATTTGTTGTTAATTTTCGGTTTATGTAATAAGTTGGTCATATTTTTGTTCCTGAAAATGCTTAATTTGAATGTAATCAGTGAGGATATTTTGTACAAATAAAAATTATGTTATGAGTGTTTATAAATATTTTGTTGTAGAAATGACAATGTCTGAGTAGATTGATGAAATTTAGGCCTTCAACTGAAAGTTGATTAATTTGAAGACTAGATCGAGTGACATTTTCTATATGAAGTCGGGAAGTTTTTATGAGGAATCTATGAAGAGTATCTGAATTATGTTACAGAGATTATAAGATTGAACAAAAATTATGTAATCCATTAATTAAAGGTAGTGTCTTTCAAGATCTAATATTCGTGTATCCGTTGTATATTGGACTGCGATGTAATTAACATACATATGAATATTTTATATGTATTATATTGTAATATAAGTGTTCAGGAATCACCATATGTCTATTGTCAAAACATTCTGTACAAGTTATTATAAAGTACTGTTGTTAATATTCTTAGTTTTTGTTTGTTAGCTTGAGGGTGAGGAATCGCAAAGATTGACCAAACGACGTCTTGAGCGTGAAAGGGGTCGCAGGGAAGCTGTGGCTGATATGTCGGAAGACTTGTCTGAGGGAGAGAAAGGAGATATAGTCAGTGATGTTTCTACTCACGGTGATAATCAGAAAGGTCGGTTGCCTAGAATTAGCTCCACGGATGCAATGGAGGCATGGGCTAATCAACAAAAGGGGAAAAAGACGTACCTGGTATTGATAAGGTAGGATATATCCTCTTTTTTAATATGTATTCTCAAGTAATTTAAAATTGCATGCTTAGTTGATAGACTAATAATGGGGACCAAATTTGAACTGATCAAGAATCTCACCATAGGTTCTGCTTGCAATTGTAGCACTAAGAAATACACTGCACAATGATCATCAAAGACGTCTTTCTGCACTTTTAGAATTTGTTAAAAAGAATTGTGTTAATAAGTTTATCGTGTAGAGGAACAGAAGCTTACGACATCACTACAAGCCCATGACTTATATTGTGATAAAATTTGTTATGAAGCCTGTGTAGCTGTTATAGATATCTAACAGTGTCACACATGTTAATCTGTGAAATTGAGTAAATGTTTTATATTCTGCCCTTTCATCGTCTGGTCTGTTGACAACGTTTATAAGCTCTTGCATTGTTACAGTCTTCATGGTTTAATACGTGGTGAAAATATGGAGCTGGGTCGTGATTCTGATACGGGTGGTCAGGTATGTTTCTGCTGGTGGACTTTCAGAATTTTGCTATGTTCATCAGGCTTTTGTTTCTTCTTGTTGATTTGGAGTAATATTAATACTTTCAGAAATTGTATTTCCGAGGTATGTTGTAGAGGTAGCAGTTTTTACCAATATACTTATGATTGGGTTGATTTAGGTTATGTTATACCCATGAGCCGTGTATGAAAAAACCTAGCTAAAACGCACGTCAAATGGGCCAAAGGGATGAAAGTCACCCAAAGTGTATTATCAATGCATAAAACCTTCTAAATCATATATCTAACAAATCATATTAATATTGAAATAATTTAATGGTGTATAATCATATTTGACACACATTATTTATTAAAAAATGCAAGAATCTGGACAAAAGTTGTTTTGGGTCAACCTAATTCGACCTGTACAGAAATTGTCCGTTGCAGTACGTTATGTGATCCACTAAATTAGCCAGCTGTACTTTTTTGTGACAAAATGCAAGAATTTTGCTCTTATTTTTTTCATGTACCAGGTTAAGTATGTTGTGGAGCTTGCTAGGGCTTTAGCTTCAATGCCAGGTGTTTACCGAGTTGATTTACTTACCAGACAAGTAGCATCTCCTGAAGTGGACTGGAGTTATGGTGAACCAGCGGAGATGCTCTCTTCACATAATTCTGATGGGTTGACAGATGAAATGGGCGAGAGTAGTGGTGCATATATAGTCCGTATTCCATTTGGTCCAAAGGATCAATATATTCCTAAGGAGTCCCTATGGCCTTATATCCCTGAATTTGTTGATGGTGCACTTACCCACATAATACAAATGTCCAAAGTTTTGGGTGAGCAGGTTGGTGGTGGTAGATCTGTTTGGCCTGTTGCTATCCATGGTCATTACGCAGATGCTGGTGACTCAGCTGCTCTTCTTTCTGGTGCACTAAATGTACCCATGCTCTTCACTGGTCACTCTCTAGGGCGAGATAAATTGGAACAACTTTTAAGACAAGGGAGATTATCTAAAGATGAAATAAACGATACATATAAGATATTGCGTAGGATAGAGGCTGAGGAGTTGGCCCTTGATGCCTCTGAAGTAGTCATAACCAGTACCAGACAGGAAATAGAGGAGCAGTGGCGGTTGTATAATGGTTTTGACCCGGTTCTTGAACGCAAACTTCGAGCTAGGATCAGGCGTAACGTGAGCTGTTATGGCAGGTTCATGCCTCGCATGGTTGTAAGTATCAAAACATTCTTCTAATTATACAGATCTTATGTGCCTCCTTCCACCAATTGTTTATATTTGTTCACTGCTGTTGAAGATTTATCAGTTTACAGACACTTGAAAAACCCACTATCATTTAGTTTAGCCCTACTAGTTGTGGCAATTCCAACCTATTTACCTTTGAACGTGTCGATTGGGGTTGTGTTTTATCTCTAACGGGTTGGATGGGTAAAATAAAAAAATGGCTTAAAGGGAAGCTGGATCGAACAGGTTGAAAGTCGCTTAAAGTTTATTCAAATGCATTAAAGCTCCCAACTTGCCTACTTATGTAAAAAGTTGCGAACTTTACCATCTTTTTATTATAATACCATGTTTGCAAAATTAACCACTATAGTTACTGGCAGGTAATTCCTCCCGGGATGGAGTTCAATCATATTATTCCACATGATGGTGATATGGATGGCCAAACAGAAGGAGCAGAAGATCGCCAGGCCTCTCCGGACCCACCAATCTGGGCTGAGGTTCATGCCATTCTCATCAAAATCAAAATTTGATATAAAAGAAAACTTTTACTTCTTTTCTCATGAAGGTACGATAGTATCAGCTCATGGGATTCCTAACCTTCTTGTGATGCAGATAATGCGTTTCTTCACCAACCCACGCAAGCCTATGATACTTGCACTTGCTAGGCCCGACCCTAAAAAGAATCTTGCGACTTTAGTTAAAGCATTTGGGGAATGCCGTCCATTACGGGAGCTTGCAAATCTTGTACGTCTGAGCTATATATTGTCTTCTTTTTTTTCCGGATATGCATATTTATCTGTTTGTTCATTGGGTATAACTTTCAATTGGATTTTATAGACGTTAATAATGGGTAACCGAGATAACATCGATGAGATGTCAAGCACCAGTGCGTCCATGCTTCTTTCTATCATTAAGATGATCGATAAATATGATCTGTATGGTCAAGTAGCATATCCGAAACATCATAAGCAGAATGAGGTTCCTGATATCTACAGTTTAGCTGCAAGGACGAAGGTAAAGTTATTATTCAGAAATAATATTGTGTGATAACTACCGCTAATGGATTTAGAGATTTTAGAGAAATATAAAATTATAAATCTTGTTTTATGTCTCTTGGCAGGGTGTTTTCATTAATCCAGCTTTTATAGAGCCATTCGGACTAACTCTAATCGAGGTTTTCTTCTGATATCTTTTGCAATTTGGTTATTAAGTTTTTATCTATTAGCATAGCTCATTAAGTTTAACTGAACAGGCTGCAGCTCATGGGTTACCAATGGTTGCCACGAAAAATGGAGGTCCTGTAGATATACATCGTGTAAGTTGTAGGTGTTCTATAAAGTACCGCTTCATGACTTAATTAAATCAACTTGCAAAATCACCATGCTATTGTTGCAGGTTCTTGACAATGGTTTACTTGTTGATCCTCATGATCAGCAGTCCGTTGCTGATGCCTTATTAAAGCTCGTGGCAGATAAGCAACTTTGGTCAAAATGCCGGTCAAACGGGTTGAGAAACATACACCTGTTTTCATGGACTGAACATTGCAAAACTTATCTCTCACGGATAGCAAGTTGCAAACCAAGGCAACCGGGGTGGTTGAAAAATGATGATGATGATGATGAAAATTCAGAACCTGAATCACCGAGTGATTCTCTAAGGGATATGCAGGATATATCGTTGAATTTGAAGTTTTCAATGGATGGTGATAAAGGGTATTCTGATAGCCCCTTTGACTCCGAAGATCGAAAGAGTAAACTTGAGAATGCGGTTATGTCGTATTCAAAGGGTATTATGAGAGGTGCTTCAAGAACAATGTCTGTAGAAAAACCCGAACAAGCTAAGTTTCCTGCATTGAGGAGAAGGAAGCATATTTTCGTAGTTGCTATTGATGATGCTGATATTAACGGGCTTTTTGAAAATGTTAGAATGATTTTCGAGGCTGTAGATAAGGAGAAAAGTGAGGGTTCGATTGGATTTATACTGGCGACATCTTTACAGATGTCGGAAGTTCATTCATATCTGGTCTCAAAAGGGCTAAATCCTTCTGATTTTGATGCTTTTATTTGCAATAGTGGTGCTGATCTATACTATACATCTTCGCATTCTGAAGATAACCCGTTTGTATTTGACTTGTATTACCATTCTCATATTGAATACCGGTGGGGTGGTGAAGGGCTTAGGAAGACTTTGGTGCGTTGGGCGTCTTCTTTTATTGACAAGAAGGCCGAGAATAAAAATCAAGAACATGTTGTTATGGAGGATGAAACCGTTTCAACTGACTATTGTTATGCTTTCAATGTTCGCAATCCGGCACTGGTAAGTTCATCTCTTACTAGAGGTGGCAAAATGGGCGGGATAGACGGGTAAAAATGGGTTTGTGTCAAAATGGCTAATTTATAAGTATTGAAGTTATGTTTTTTATTCTACTTTCATTGTTGTAGGTTCCTCCTGCAAAGGAACTTCGGAAGATGATGAGAATTCAAGCTCTCCGTTGTCATGTTATTTATTGTCAAAATGGGAGGAAGATAAACGTCATCCCGGTTTTGGCGTCTCGTTCCCAAGCCCTCAGGTGAGCTTTTCTGCTTTATGCATTTTTGTTTCTCCATACGCTTATATGCATTTTATATATTTAATTAGAGAAACTTTGATAGCCTCTAGAGATGCACAAGTAGTCAAGGAGCAGTCCTTACTCCTTAGAGCGCTGTTTGAGTGTGTTAATCTGTTGGGCCCAGTCCTGGTGGTAACTGGTCCTTGGCCCATTATCTAGACCTGTTTAGGCCCACCAGTCCTAGCCAGTCCTGTTGGCCGTGGTCTGATATTGTCTTGAAAAAATAAAAATAAAAATGAATAAGTAATAAGAAATTGAGTTTTTAATTGATTATTTCTTTTAAGGCGAAGACTACCACACCCACATAACTACTTCTTTAATAGCCTATATATAATAATTAACAGTTACTTGATGTAATAGTAACAGGACCTTTACTGGTCCTTGCCGTAAATATTGCATTTGTTTGAAGACCGCCTGGCCTCACAGGACTGGCTAGGGGCTGGGCTGTGGACCGGTCCCAGTCCTTGGCCATTGTGCATCTCTAGTAGCCTCCCCTTCATCCGCAACACGGATACAATGAAAGCCACAGAAAAGAAAGAACAAATATTCTGAAGTTATTTATAATTTTCAATCTGGAGTTAGGTGTCTACCTACTATCACCAATATAATCAATCAATGCCATTAATTCTGTACGTTCTACAGAATCTTCTATAGATATAATTTGTCATTATTTGACGGTATACATTTGATAGAATAATCGAACATTTAATAAAACTATGTGCTCGTTAAATATATTACAAGTTTGACGAGACACTTATGGATGTAATCTTGTGCTTATTATTGTACAATCCTAATATCTTTCTTTGGTTAGATTTATAACGGCTGCATGCTTTTGCTTATATAAGCAATTTTTACATGTAATCACCTGTTGGTAGTTGAGCCAGCTTATTGCCATGCTTTGAAAGTAGGTTGTTTATCTTTCAGCAGTTGGTAGAGACCGATAAATTTTGGAAAAATACAAAAAAGCTAAATACCATACTTGGTGATAGTGAGTTGTTTTGTACCAAAAATGTCAAGCACTACGGTTTTCATCTTCATAATCAGTGATAGCGAGTCTTTTTTGCATTTATGCTTCCATAACTCGTGCTAATCAACCTTTTTGCGTTTATGCCTCCATAACTTGTGATAGTTAGCCTTTTTGTATTTATGCCTCCATAACTTGTGATAATCAGCCTTTTTGCATTTATATCTTTATAATCTTTACATTGTCCGATGATGATGAAAGTGATAGACTATAGCTTCCCTTTTTGGCATTTTTACAAAAACAATGTGTAGTTTTAACATAAAGAGAAAGAGAAATTAAATCATCCGTTAAATTAATGTTCGATATGCTTGTATATGGAGTGCCGACACATGAATAATTAACATTTGTGACACAATATGCTTCTAGGTACTTATATCTCCGATGGGGTATGGACTTAACGAAAGTGGTGGTTTTCATTGGCGAAAGTGGTGATACTGATTATGAAGGTTTTCTTGGCGGTGTTCATAAATCTGTTATACTAAAGGGAGTTGGTACCAATACTATCAACCAACTTCATGCCAATAGAACCTATCCACTAGCAGACGTCGTGCCCACAGACAGCCCTAATATTATTCAGACATCCGAAAAGCTTAGCAGTGCTGACATTCGTGGGTCATTGGGAAAACTTGGGGTTCTCAAAGGATAAAGATTAACAATATCCGGGTAATGTGTTCATGCTCCATCTGTGCAAATAAAATCTTGAATTGACCTGCACACAAGTTTATAGAACTACAAGAAACTTATATTGTACAGAATTTGGAACTTTGATTGTTATCTTTTGGGAGCTACAATGGCCAAATCTTGAGGAATAAAGCTATTAAGACTTGTACTTTATACACTGAAATTTATACCTTTGTTTTATATTTGTTGGTTCTAATTTTGAAAGTCAAAGCTTAATTGTTTGACCTTGAAAGAAGAATAGTTTGATAGAAGTTTTTTACCCTTTCCATCTCAAAATAAGTGTTGACATTTTCACGTTGGTTTGTTTCAAAATAAATGTCTATTTATAAAAGTAATATATCAACCTTACTAGTTTACTCGTAATTTACTTTTTTTTAAAATTAATTTATAAATGTCATTTTTCTCTTAAACAATATATCAATTATGTATTTTTTAAAATTATGTATAATCTGATTGTGGGTAGGGAGAATATTTTGTTAGCTGAGGTTGAGGTTTCTTGAGGGAAACCAAATGGCATAAGATAGGTCATCTATCACCCACCTACAAATTTGGTTTTCTTTATTTTTAGTGACTGACTAACACAATATGAACATAAAGCGGTACCAACAATTAAATTATTTATCTAATAGAGGTAGTAATATACTTGATGTCTAATTTTGAAGTCTATTATATAACCTGTGGAAGAACATTTGATAGTTTGCAACGTTATTGAGGCCTTGATGATTGATTTGATGTACATAAATCTACTGAAATACATGCGGTCTTAAAACATAAGGTTAAAAATTGGTTTTGTTAGTGTGTTTATGAAATTAATCTATTGTTTATGTGACGTGTAAAATTCGAACATAAGACTAATGATAAAAGAATTAATTAAATTCTAGGGGGATTAGCAAGTCCGAGAAATCAGCATTAAAATTAGGTCAATTTCTAAATCCAAACTATTTTCCAATGGCCATCAATTAACGGTCAACCATTTATGCCCACAAGTAACTATCAAACTTTGTTTGAAATGATTGATAAGCGAGTGTTTGTATATCTGGGGGTCTTTTTGTTGCTACGTGTATTATGTAGGTATCATTTTTATTTTTATTTTTATTTTTATTTTTTAACGACATGTAGTTTTTTGTTTTTCATTTTTTTTCTTCTTATAATGTGTTGAGACTTAGAGACGATGGGTCGATTCGTGGATTTTCTTTTTTGTTAAGAACACTATCATAGTCTCTTGAATATATATATATAAATAGGAGTGGGTTCAAGGAAGAAAGAAAATTTGGTAAAGAAAGAGGAGAAAGTTTTTTTAACGCTTCGATTAAGTTAAATAACTCTTTGGTTCAGTTTTAAATTATTATTTATTTTTTACTGAATCATAGTTGTTTTTTCTGAATCATAGTTTTAAATATATATTTCTCCCCTTTCTCCCCCAAAATTTCTTTCTTTTTAGATCCTGGTACTATATATATATATATATATATATATCTTATTCTCTTATAATGGTTGTAGGGGGAGTTCCTCCACACACTTTTGAAAAAGACTAAAATACCCTTCATTTACATTAATATTTACATCAAACCTACCCACTTTCCTTCACGTTCTTTAAAATTAAATATCTCAAAAATAGTTGTTGAAAAAATTATAAAAATTACACTATAAAAATCAGCGGTTTTTTTTTTCGATTAGACATCTCACGTGTTTTACTTTCGACGAATTTTGTTTTCTTTCATTTTTTAGAATAAAAATCTAGGTGTTTTTACATAATGATTCAATTACTAAAAATTATATGTGTTATCCCGCTTTATTTGTCTCCCTTACATACATCTTATCTAAATATAAAAACACATAATAAACACCATAGGAAAAATACAGATCGGATGTCTGACGCCGCTACTTTACGCAGGTATAAGGCTAATATATATATATATGTGTGTATAATATAATATCATTTAAATTAAATACTAAAACACACTAATCGATGGAATTTGAAACAAAAATAATATCAATCAACTTGTCTAGTCATTTTTGGTGTTCGTGAACTACGTTGAAATAGTACTGCTCAAGTCGTCATGATATATATACGTAGAAGTGAATTAATTCATCCATTTAAATATGATTTCTAAAATCTTTCTATATATAAAAAAGAATGTAAAATAAATAAAAATAAAAGCTATGTTAACATTCTTAAATGGTTAAGGGATTCATAGCAATGGGGAATTTGGGAACCACGTTATTTTTTTTGCACGTCTCATATTTTAATTATTTTCTGTCGTGCAGATTATATTATTTGCAATGAATTAATAAGATAATTCTACACTTAATATACAAAAAAAAAAATCAGTTTTAGAAAGTCACTTAATTAGTTAATAATACCAATTTGAGTTATGCTCATAGTTTCCCAACTATATTTTGTGTCACCCAAACACCAAAAGCGATGGAATTTTTACACTTAAAAGTTGTTATCTATGCATATTTAAATTGAAGTAACATTAGCTTTGTCTTTTCTTACATATAAAAATAAAAATAACAGTTTAAATTGAATTTGAGCAGTTTGTTCCCACTGCATAAACACAAGTACACAACACTCTTTATCAAAGGAAATAATATAATATAATCTTCTGTATCTATATAATAACATATAAAGACAAATCATTTTAGGTTGTAAAAAGCTTGCGTTTTTGACGTCGACTTTCAATTCCTTAAAATGGAGGTGCCATTGAAAAATTATTCATGGTCGACATGTAATAAAATGACAACAAAAGAATTGTCATCGTATAAATTTCAATATTATACGTTTCAACTTTCAAAATCAATACTATTAATTATTTTTTTTAATATTAAATTTTGCCTTGAATTTTATTGTTGGTTGCCTTCAATGTTTTTGCTGTCAGCAGTTGGTCTAAAACTACCTCAAATACCCCCAAATCTCCCTCTCTCAATGACACTCACAAAACCCTCATTCCATACTCTCTTTTTTTTTATTACTTTATATTCTTGAAATTTGTGTGTTTTTTCCCCCACAAATTCAAGAACACATGAAAGAAAATGAAGGGTCCATTCGAATGAGGAAATCAAAAGAGATGATGGTCATGGGTTATCATACTTCAGAAGAAAAAAGATCCAATTTGTCAAAAAAGAAAATGAAAAATGGGAATCAAAATGAATACCCATTAATGAAATTTGAAGAATTACCAGAGTTTATGAAGGATAATGAGTTTATTTTGGATTATTGGAGTTAATTGGTCTCTTAAACAAGCCCCTTTTAGCTTATTTCATTGGCATAAGGAAACCCTAAACGTCTGGACGTAAGTATCATTTCTATCAGTATATCTATATGTATCTCATAATGCTCTGTTTCCATTTTTCTTTTTATGATTCTCGAAGCTATGAGCTTAAAGTTGCTTGCTTTTTTGTTAATTTGTGTGTGTAAATTTGTCAGTGTGCTGTTAATTTCATCTTCATTGAGTTAGCTGTTTAGGAAACATGAATTTGGGTCAAAATTTTGCTGGAAAGTGTTGTACCATGTGCATCAAGATCTGTACATATTTCTTATGATTAGTGTATATTTCTATGGATTCTTGATTCCCATTAAATGTGAATTCAAAACATTGTTGGTTGAATTATTGTGTTCCAGCTATTCATTGCATCCGTTTTTCCATAATGCTCTGATGAACATAAATACTCAATCCTATTTATTATTTTCTTCTGCATTAAATATAGTACCATACGCTTTATGACCTGTCAATTTTGAATTGGGTAAATAGCAAATATTCCTATCTATATCTATATCTATATCTATACTCCCTTGTAAAGCATTTCCACTTTTTGACTTAAAAGTTGAAATTTGGAAGATCGGAAATGTCAATTTTACCCCTATTAACTCAACTAATATGTCAACTCTATTAAATTCATTATTCAATCAGTAAAAATGGCAAGTATATAATATCCTACACAAAATACTCATCTTTCACAATTAAAAGTCAAACATAGTTAATAACATTTAAAACTTCTTTTCAAAATTAACTGATACCTTATTGATACCTTATTAAATATACAGTTGAATGATATTATCGTCGCCGCCGCATTGCGCGGGTACTAGACTAGTATGCAATTATAAGTTAGTGACTATTAGTAGTATTGCCTTTCTGTTCTGCGTACTTATATAAAGCTCATGTTATCAAGATTCTATTGTATTTTCTTTTATATCATGCTAGTCATTTAGCTTACTTTATTAGTATTGTTTCGGATTCATTTTCCATTACATGCCCTTCATTTATCTTTTTGTCCATGAAGTAAGTTTAGAGATTGCATAACTCGTAATGGTAAAACTGTAATCGAGAATTATTATAGTTAAAGATTGATGGTAATATTAATATATACTCTACATTTCATAATGTTAACCATTTAGCTTATTTGGTAGCGTTTTAGTAATAAAGACTTCATGAAGTAAGTTAGATAGAATGCAAAACTAGTAAGGGTAAGGAAGCAAGCTTTACAATAAATAAAGATTGATGATAACTACCATATTGTTCAATCCGACTGCTAATGACATATTTCACTTATTATTTGTTCTTTTTCTTGTGCAGACACCTGATTGGATTTGTTGTTTTGGTGGGATTAACAATTTCAAACTTGATGGATGTCCTGCAAGTATCTGAATCATTAATATATTAACATGGTATGTCAAGATTCCATCTTTTCTGTAGAGTTTTAGTCTAAAAGAATGATTCAATACATGATTCTTCTTTTCATTAAGAACAAATAGAGAAATATAGTTATCCTTTATTTAGTTGATACACACAACAAAAAAGGTAGCAATGTGAGTGGCAAGTGGGGATTAGAGGTGGTTGGGAGTGATAGGTTAAATGTGAGTTTATAATATTGAAATGAAGTATCATCCTTCTTTAGTTTCAAGAGAGAGGGGTATTTTGGTTAAATCAACCCTTTTTGGCTTGAAAATGAAAATTCGGTGGAAGTGATGCTTACATTTTTGTCATATTTGTGTAATACGAGGAAAAAAAATTGATTTCTGGTCTATTTCACTTGATATATCAGAACTTGCTATAAACGGATGAGGTTTTCCCTGTTCAGGTCACCCGGGAAGGGCGAGTATTTTTACTCAGATGTACGCTACCTAACCGGGGCATCATGTGACTGTTTTCGAACCCTTTCCCTGGCCACCCCAGGATGTGTAGCTAGTGAGGTTTGAACTTGAGGCCTCCTGTGAGGATATCAAGACGCCAACCACTAGGTCATCTTACTTGCTATCTATTAGCTTAAATTGACCATAAAATGTTAAATAATTATAGAAGTTCTTGAAGATTTCTAGTGGTTTATTAGTTTGGTGTTTCTGTCACGAACTGTGCTCTAATTTTATCTTGTCGAGAAAACTAACTAGATGATGTTATTGCAGGATACACCGAGACTCATAGACTAAAAGCACAAATCAATTTTGGATATGGACATCACACCACCACTAATGGCGGCAACACGGTGGCCATTTTTCGTAATCTTGGGCTGGCAAATGTTCTGCCTCTTATCTAGTAGCACCTGGCACCTTTTCGGCTGCCACTCTCACCGTCTAAACCTTCAACTCCTCCAACTGGATTACGTAGGTATCACAGTCATGATCATTACCTCGTTTTCCACCAATTTACAACATCTTTCAATGTGATCCTCGCCGGCAATTCATCTACCTTGGTGGGATCACCATCATGGGAACTTTTACAGTTATAACGTTACTATCACCGGCACTCTTTAGGGGCATTGGGGCAAATATCGTTCTTTTTGTGCTTTTCTGTTTATGGCAATGGGTCTTTTTGGGTTAATACCATCTATTCATGCTTGCATCTTGAAGTGGGATATGAACCACAGAGAAATGCCACATTGTTGTATGAAGCAGGCATGGCACTTTCCTATTTGATTGGTACTATGTTTTACTTCACCAGAATCCCAGAAAGATGGAAGCCGGGTTGGTTTGATTTGGAGGGTCATAGTCGTCAAATATTAAATTGTTTTGTGATTATGGATGCGTTGTCTCATTATGGTGCAGCCCTTTGTTTGTTGAGTCATGGGGTCAAGCCGCCTGTTAGTGTATCGACCATTGCTGAACAGAAGTTTATTAGCAATCATTTAATCAATATTTTGTATAATCAAAAGTCATACCATGTTAAAGCTGTAGCTAAGTGAACAGAAATTATTCACGAGGCTAGCTGTTATGGTACCTTATTATGTTTTTATGTGTCGAAAGCATTCCTCAGTACTAATACTTAACAATAACTATTTAGATTTTTTGTCAGCTGAACTTATGTTTTCTGAAACAATTAACTACCATTTTACTACAAATAAATCTGAAAATTAAAAAAAAAATAAAATAAAAAAAAAATAAAAAAAATAAATCAGGAATACAATAACATACTCGATCGTGCTTTTCAAAGTAAAAAATGAGATATATTATTTTTAAACTTCAAACACTTTCTTTGTAGATTTATCGGATACCATTCGGACATGATCCACTCTAGATAATATAAAAATCTTGATAAAAAATATACTAAGTATATGTTAGCGACTCCCAACATCATTAAATATTTGTACGATTGACCTCAACGGCTATACGTATCGCACATTCTTTGCCATTATGGATTTATGGTTACCAGAAGTAGCAAGTCGCAGAAAAATATTATAAAAAGTAAGTGGAAATATAAAAGATTTCAAGAATAACAAATCTAAAGTCTTAATTAAAAAGATATATTTAATGTATGAAAACTGTGAATATTATAAAAGGAAAGCTTTCGATGAAAGTTTATTCGGAATTATACAAACATGATCCTTTTTGTATAGATAATGCGAAATAATTTCAAATTATATTTCAACAATATTGTTCTAAGAATAATAAAATGTAATGAATTACAGAATTTATTTATATGAATATAATATATCAAATATCAATTTACCATTTGCATAGCGTACTGCACCTTCTATGCAAATCGGATCTGCATCCATTGAGACGCAACTTTTTGAGATCAACAAAATTGAATAGTTTAATTAATCCGTGATAATATACAGATGTTTTTATCCAAGGAAAAAAGATTTGATCATATCGTCTCACATCCTATATCTATATATTTGTTATCAGATTTATGTGTTTAATATATGTACGTGCAAATAAACTTAAGTTAAAGTTAAAAGTCAAATTTTTTATTCATTGATCGATAAATGTTAGACTCACTAAAATTTTATAAATATATTTTTATAAAATTAATAATGTGGAGTAAGATGTGAACCAATATAGTGTATTTTTTCTCTCTCTCATTTTTCACTTGATACGAGTAGTATATCTCGCTTTATAAACATGTTTTTGTTATAATATTACGTAGATGTAGTATTTCTCTTGTCTTTTTAAAATATAAAATGCTTTACTTGCATATACATCGACCGTTGCAAAAGCTTATGTATCATTTTGAATCTAAATGGTTGAGATCGTTAAACACTATACTTTTTTTTACTGCTACATCTTTTTTAATTTTACAAAAGGTACAATAGTTTTTGGTATTTAACGTGCATATATTCATGTTTTGATTTAGCTTCGCCATGTAACGCTTTTATGTATTCTGTTTAAGATTCATAACCTTATGTCTTGATTTTCTATCTAAGTCCAAAAACACATGCTCCATTTTATTTTCTCAAGTAAACGACTTCAAAGCCTGCCAACGCATAATTTTAATTAAAAGAGCGAATAATTAAGTTATATAACTATTTTATCTATAGTTTTGAGTGTAAGCCAAGAAACTAACCATTTGTAATTTTTTAATTAATCCCCTCTATGTGCATTTATACACATACTCGTCCACTAAAAGTTAAGTTAGACGTGTAGGAGAAATGGAAGCTGCTACTAAATTCACAATAACATTAAGCCTATTTTCACTTCTATTTCTTGTGCAAAATGAAGCTGCACCCAACATCAAAGTATTACTTTTCATCTTCTTCATTTTAATATTTCAATCTTTTACTTATTTTGACAGAAAACTAAATCATTTACTTATAAGTTTCCAACGTGTTTCAATATTCACTTTTTGTTAGAGAAACGATAATAGGCCAGCAATCGAAGAACAGTTGGCTAAAGCAAGATACAAAATTCGCAAAGCCATTGTCGAGAAGAGCTTGTCGTTGAGTGAAGATAATGAGATGGGCTTCGTTTCAGAAAGAACCATGTACAACAACCCGTTCGCCTTTCTTCAGTAAGTATGAACTATTTAATTAGCTAGCTATGTCTAAATCTAAATACATATGGAGTAATATACAATAGGCCTACTTGTCCATTTGTAATTTCCAATATTTTGATTGATCATTCAGGAGTTATAATGAGATGATGAAGACTTTCAAGATATGGATTTATAAGGAAGGAGACACCCCATTAGCACATGATGGTCCGATGAAATGTATATACAGCATCGAGGGTGACTTCATCCAACAGATGGAGAGGAAAAGACACCCGGTGGTGGCTAACCATCCAGATGAAGCTCATGCCTTTTTCATCCCCATAAGTGTCACCAACATTGTTCAATACCTCTACACGCCTACAGAACAATTTGATTTTCTTAGACGTATGCAGGTGATAGTCGAAGACTACATAGGTGTCATTGCTGAGAGGTACCCCTATTGGAACCGTAGCAATGGGGCTGATCATTTCTATGTGGCTTGTCATGATTGGGTACATATAATTTATTTTTTAGTTTTGTTAACGACAACTTTAAGGACGGCCATTATAAAATTGGGATATGAAGTCGTTATGCTATAATTAGTTAAATACAAATATTTATGCATTTCTCAAACTCGCAATGATGCCCTTAAGGCCGTTATCATCATTAATAAGCAATTTATTTGTTAGAAGGCTCGCTAACTTTTTAAGTACGTACACATCTTGTTTACTCTATGTGAACTTATTAAATGATACAAAATAACTGCTTATGTATTATAACAGGGGCCATTTGTTTCAAGGGGAAACCCTAAACTCTTTGAAAATCTCATAAGAGTGCTTTGCAACGCCAACACATCGGAAGGTTTTATTCCAAGGCGGGACGTTTCGATGTCAGAGATTTATGGACCGTACGACAATATCCCACTCGTAGGTAGTGGCCAATCACCTTACAATCGTTCAATATTAGCATTCTTTGCAGGTGGAAACCATGGTTTTGTACGAAATAGGTTGTTCCAATATTGGGGAAACAAACAAGATAATGAAATTCAAGTCCATAGTTACCTTCCAAAAGGCCAAAACTACACCGAGTTATTAAGTCAAAGTAAGTATTGCTTATGCCCTAGCGGTTATGAGGTCTCAAGCGCTAGATTAACAGAAGCGATTCACATGGGATGCATTCCTGTAGTTATCAAAAATAATTACGCTCTACCGTATAATGATGTGTTGGATTGGAGTCAGTTTTCGGTACAAGTGGCCGTAAGTAACATTCCTGATTTGAAAAGAGTTTTGGAAGATATACCGTTTTCAAAGTATTTGGAATTGCAAAAAAAGGTAATGGAAGTACAGAAACACTTCACACTTAATATTCCAGCTAAAAACTTTGATGTATTTCACATGATTCTTCATTCACTGTGGCTTAGAAGACTTAACTTTCAATTGCTAAAATCTTGATCGAATCAGGCGATCACCATTATATTGTAATATGTAATACTTTGTTTTGATTCAATTCGGTTTCCATAAGAAGTCTTAGGTTGCGTTTAGTTTAAGGAATTGATTGAAATTTGATGGAATTGAAATTGAGATTTCATTCATTAGTTTGTTCGGTTGAATAATTTATAAAGTTAATTTCCATCAAATTCCTTCCATTAAAGGAATTGAAATTTCCTTTTCTTTAATGAATTTCAATTCCTTTAAAAAATTCCGCGAACCAAATGCAACCTTAGTATTAAAAAAACGTAGTGCTCCCAAATTTTTTTAATTTTTTGTTAATCATGACAAAACTTCACTTTTTAACCAAATCTATTACTTTGTACTATCTATAATATATATTAGAGTCTTAGTTTTTAAATGTTAATCAAAAGTACTAATGTACCACCAATGTTACATTTCCTATGTATCTCCTAATCAATGATATAACTTTACAATGATCTATTTTCAAAATTAAAATTGATTATTCATATATGATTGTTGATTTTTTATTACAATTCAAATATTTTTATGTATATTTTTAAAAGTCACTATATATATTTCCATGCATAATTCATCAATATAATTTATGAATGCTCGTTCTCAAAAACAATTGAGACATATAAACGGAGTTATGATTAATGGAAAAGAAACTCAATATATTTTACTTATATAACGAGACTAAACAAAATAAGTATCACACTGATTTGCATGGTTAATCCGGTAGCAATCTTAGATATTATTTATTCAGTCTATTTTGAATAATTTATATCAAAACTAGATTATTGACTTACGTTAACGTTAGAAAAATATTGTTGAAAATTTAAAAGGACTTGATAAAGGATTCAATTCATATTCTGATATTAGAAATCATGGAGCAAAAAAACAAAATTTGAAAATTACTAAGAAAAATAGAATATAATATTTTGACATTCCCACAACGTACGCACTCTTTGCCCATTGGTTATGAAACCAATAGAAATTAATTTTATATTTTAAAAATCAAGTCAACAATAACCATTTCTAATAATGATTTTCCTTATTAAAATTTAGTAAGAGTATTTGTTCATATTAAGAGTTGTAAATTTGGAATTAACTAAGTTAAATATGATAGATTTATGAGCGCTCTCCTTAAAGATAATACATATAGAACTTGATCTACAAGTTAAAGGTAGTAAAATGTAATTTGACCTAAATGCGTGTATATATATATATATATATATAGGGGAATGATCCATAGGGAAGTTCCAAATTTTGAGGTAAGAGAGAAGCAAATCTTAAACCTTGATTTTTTCATAAAAAAACGTTTTTAACATTCATCACAATTTTGATTAACATTCATCACAAATGAATGTTAACAACATTCATTTATGATGAAATCAATGGTTGAGATTTGCTTTCCTCATTTCCTAAATTTTCTGCTTCCCTCTTGATCCCTCCCATATATATATATATATATATATATACGAGGCCGACGACCAATAATTATGAGCACTCACTAGCTTTTACGTGAAAAAACTTTTACTTGGTGCGTACACATCGATCAGCTGCATCATTTTCTCTCTTAGTTTGTGGTAATTTTGTGTTGAATGAGATACCTATCTTTTACAATCTAATCAAGTTCATTTTCCGTATCTCAATGTATGAATGGGTTTAACGTAAGTAAGTCTGTACCTAGCTCATTGTTTGATTTATAATGTTGCTAGATTGATCAGTGTGGATATTCACATTGAAGAATTAATGTGGGGTCCAAACAGTTTTCGAAAAGCTCTTGGAGCCATAAAGGACAGTATGACTGCCAACTTGGCGAAACTCAATAATGAATACAAGGTATATATGTTCGAGATCGAATACTTTGTGTAGTTGTATGATGTGGTTTCTTTGATATCGTTATCTTAATCATCTGTTTGTTTTTGCTTCTGTAGGAATTGGAAATGTAAATATTGTTAAGGCCACTAATCACGATGAGCATCCAGCAAACGAGAAACATATGGAAGGTGTGCATGACATATATGTATTCAGTTCTATGGAGATTTGGTGGGCTGGAATTTAGTTTTATGAAAATTATTTGTGATGTATTTATAGAAGGTTTTTTGCATTATATATGTTAGTTTAGATTATGTGATTATGTAAATAATAACTTACAAAATCTTTAGTTGTTAAAATTGAGGATATCTAAAGAAACCCATACATATGTGATGGTATAATAACATCAATGCATGTGAAAAGATAAATGGAAATCTTTGTTTTTTCTAAAAAAATATGACTAGTTTGTTATCAAATAAAATTAGTTTTTCATGTCATTATTTATCATTATGACTTTCTTACTTAATACCTTGTTTCTGTTTGATTTACTAACTTCTGGATTATATAAAAGCCATACACTCAAATGAAAAACAAAAACCTTTAAAAAAATTATTTCTTCAAAAATTACACACATTTAAATTTTCATTAAACAAAGTTTTGATTTTCTCAAAGTTATTCATAACAATAGGTATTCGTCACTGATGTAAAAAAACTTTTTAAAGATTTTCTTGTAAAAATAAACATTTAAAATCTTACATTTAAAATTTCATAAGAATTGTTATATTTTTGAAAATTTAGAGAGAGAAACATAGATTGAAAAAGTAAATTCGTTTGATAAAAGAGTTAAATCATTTAATAAAATAAAACTACAAAGTAAGTCACACATGTGTTCGTGTCAAAAGAGTAGACATGACCATGAGTAAATTTAAAATTAATTTGTTATACAAGAAATAGTATGGCTCTTTCTATATAATAAGAAAATGAAATGCTAAAAAGATTAAAGTAAAATATATTGAAAATGTAAAAGTGTTTGTCAAAGAAGATAAAATATAAAGTGAGATGTGAATATATCAAAATAGTAAGGAGGTTATAGGAATTTAATTTATATTTTTTGTTTAGAAAAAATATATTTTTAATATTTTTTTATTTAAAAATTGATGTTCTAAACAAAGAAACCATGAGATGTCATTATTTTAGGCCACCTTTATGTTTTCTTTATAAAATGGTAATGGTTATTTATGTGGTATTAAGTATTAATATTAATTTCTTACAATTTTAGATTAAATTAGTATTTGAGCATTAATTTAAAATGATGTATTATAATTTATTTTACTTTTTATTTTTTTTTTAATTATGGCAACAATTGACAAGTTTATGCACTATTTTCATATTCGGGTCGATTCGGCCGGTCATACGAGAACCGAACTTAAAGTCGGGTCAACTCTTGTTGGGTTAACATTGATTTTTGACTTTGAACAAACCGATCAGGTTTTCAATCAGAACGATTTGACCTGGCGACCCGAATTAGCTTTGACCCAGTTTTGTTTTTACCAGAACCACATATGTCAACATTCTAAATTAGTAGGTAAATCATGGTTAGGTTGGAATCACTTGTGTGCGTGACTTGAAATATATAGGAGACCATGGTAAGTTGTAGTTTGTGTTACCACCGATGTGAGACAACTTCAACGTTAAAAGTAAACAAAACAAAATAAAAATGTCCACCTTATGTTTTGAAACTCAGATCTTTTGTTTGTTGGATAGTTTTACTGTCAACTGATCTAACCATAACTTGTTCATAGTGTTGTACTTATAAATATTTATTACTAGTTTGTAAATGATTATTTTAATGATTTTTCTAATAGCTCTTTTACTGATTATTTTCAAAATTTGTGTTATGTGTCTTAATTCTAAGATATGAAAGTGTTTTTTTTTTAATTAATTCTAAGGTAATAAATATCTTTTATAACAGACAAAAATTAAAATAAGAAAGTTTAAATTTAAGCAATTCAATTTTAATTTAAAAATGATATAACTCGAAATAATCCTCATAAAAGAATCAATTACATTATGAGAAATCAATGATGTCGATGAACTTACTCCAAAATTGTTGTAACAATTAACAAGCTAGTCTCTTAAATGGTATGCACGGATTATTGGATTTTCATTAGAATAATATAAGGGTTTAGTTGTAATTGTACCCAAGTCTTCCTCTTATGAATCAAATTCTTCCTAAGTTGTAAAAATCACTAATATATTCAACGGTACTATAAATCACATGATCCACTTTCTATAGATAATTGGAATAATCTACAATTCCTAAGTACGATGTATCAATATAAATGAACTAATTTACCATTGGCAATTTGGCATAACGTACTCCATCATCTGTGCAAATGCAAGTTGGATCTACAGGCATTGAGTGTTTGAGACCAAAATTAATTATTGAAGTTATAAAAAATTTGCAATTGGACAAATTGAACTATAATCTTATTAGATTAGATTGATTTATGTGCGCGCATGTGTTCAATTAGTAGAGTGACGTCGAAGCTATAACTTGATTCTTTTAGTAATAATATATAGACTGCTCAATTAAAAAGACAAGAAAGAAAAGAAATGGTGATAGGTCTTTATTTATTACGGGGAAAAATAAAGAGTAAATTACAAAAATGTCCATGTGCTATATTAATCTTTTCAGTTTCAATCTATTAATAGTGTTTTTCTAATGCTTTTTTCCTCATTCACATGAAATGGTTAACATACTCCTCACATTCTTTTACATGTTTAATCCCTAGAAAGGACTAATCGTATAACAAAATATGTCTTTTAGGGACTGGATATTGAAAAACATGATCAACAAATCCCTTTTATAATTTACTAAAAAACGAATATGATGTCGTCGATTAACTAAACTTATATGTGATAAATACTTTTAAAAAATTGTTTTGTTGTAAAGAAATTTAAACTAAAATTCAAGTCTAAGATTTACAACATCTTATCATGATTTACCAATGATTTAAAGCAGTAAAATTTATAATAGGTATTTCTAATGACTTGCAAAGAAGATAAACATTTGCTATTTTAACAGGCTGCTTACGTACATGCAGGAAGTTTTAACATATATTTTAGTATAATAAAAAAACACCCATACACAATTATGTCTTGTATCGATCCCTTCAAGTTCAAAATTAAAAATTATAATACATGCTCCAGTTTTTCAAAGTCGGTAGTTTGATCAATTGTAAACTAAGTAACTAACCAATTTTAATCTTATTCTTCCACTCGTTAGCCACTATATATATATATATATATACACACACACTCACTCTTACATGTAGTCGTAGAACAAAAATGGCTGTTGCTGCCAAATTAACAATAACGTTACTAAGCCTATTTTCACTTATTATAGTAGTAACTTATTTATCTTCAAATAGTCCAACTCAAAATCTTCAACATATCTCCCATTTGCCACTAGGATCAATCTCCAGACTTGTGCAATACGAAGCTGCACCCAATATCAAAGTAATTTTTTTCATCGTCTTCGTTTAAATTTTGTAAGATTTTATCGTAGAAATTTGTTCTTACTTAATTTTCCAACTAAACTCATTTTGTTATGTACTTTTTGCTAGAGAATCGATAATCATAATAGACTAGCAATTGAAGAACAGTTGGCTAAAGGAAGATACAACATTCGCAAAGCCATTGTTGAGAAAAGCTTGTCAGCGAGTGAAGATAACGTGAGCTTCATTTCAGAAAGAAACGTCTACAACAATCCATTCGCCTTTCATCAGTTAAGTGTACCTCAGCTACTATATCTAGTTACGACGTTATATAAATATATATTTTTATATATATAGTATCAGGATCTAAAAATAAGGAAATTTTGAGAGA
The DNA here is from genome assembly GCA_963921325.1 of Logfia minima. NCBI lineage: Eukaryota > Viridiplantae > Streptophyta > Magnoliopsida > Asterales > Asteraceae > Logfia > Logfia minima. The sequence goes on along the minus strand of OY992765.1, from coordinate 1,941,467 downwards.
GAAATGGGAGAAAAATATATTTAAAATTATGATTCAGAAAAAACAACTATGATTCAATTAAAAATAAATATAATTTAAAACTGAATCAAAGAGTTATTTTACTGAATCGAAGGGTTAAAAAACCTTTCTCCCCTTTCTCCACCCAATTTTCTTTCTCCCTTAAACCAACTCCTATATATATATCCTTGAATTTGAACATTTAATAGTTTCTAATAATTTGATTATATATATATATATATATTAATGATTAATGATGATTCAGGAGTTACAATGAGATGAAGAAGACATTTAAGATATGGACTTATAAGGAAGGAGACACCCCTTTGGCACATGATGGTCCGATGAAATGTATATACAGCATCGAGGGTGACTTCATTGCAGAAATGGAGAAAAAAGGAAACCCTATAGCGGCTAATTAACCATCCGGATGAAGCACATGCATTCTTTATCCCCATAAGTATCGTGAACATTGTGTATTATCTCTGCACACCGGAAGAAAAGCCGCGTTTTATACCTCATATGCAAATGATAGTGGAAGACTATATCCACGTCATCGCCAACAAGTACCCTTATTGGAACCGTAGCAATGGCGCTGATCATTTCTATGTTGCTTGTCATGATTGGGTACCTAATTAGTATTTTTCATATAACTTAATTAGAAGGCTAACTAGCTTTAATATGTGATCTTGCTTATCAATCCTTAATTAATTAATAGGGGCCATTTGTTTCATGGAGAAAACCTGAACTTTATGAGAATGTCATAAGAGTGCTTTGCAATGCCAACACGTCAGAAGGTTTCATTCCAAGTCGGGACGTGTCAATGTCAGAGATTAACGGGCCGTACAACAATATCCCAGGCGTAAGCAGTGGCCAATCGCCTTACAATCGTTCGATTTTAGCATTCTTTGCAGGTGGAAACCATGGTTTTGTAAGAAATAGGTTGTTCCAATACTGGGGAAACAAACAAGATAATGATATTCAAGTCCACAGTTACCTTCCAAAGGGCCAAAACTACACCGAGTTATTAAGTCAAAGTAAGTTACTGCTTATGCCCTAGCGGTTATGAAGTCATAAGCGCTAGATTAACAGAAGCGATTCACATGGGATGCATTCCTGTAGTTATCAAAGATTATTACGCTTTACCGTATAATGATGTGTTGGATTGAAGTCAGTTTTCGGTACATCAAGTGGCCGTAAGTAACATTCCTGATTTGAAAAGAGTTTTGGAAGATATAACGTTTTCAAAGTATTTGGAATTGCAAAAATAGGTAATGGAAGTAAAAAACACTTCACACTTAAATATCTGACCAAGTGTTTACTTAATTTTAATGATATATTGTGGAATCATGGCTCACATTTTTAGTTTTTTGACAAGTCTTAAGAAAAATAATATAAGTTATTTGACGTTCACACAACGTACGCACTACGCACCTTCTTTGGTCATTGGCTATCAAAACGATGAGAAACTGATCATGAATCTTACTAACTAGAAATTTAGAATAAGGGGGGGAAATAAGTCAAATTGGAATATTATATTTTATACTAATTTTTAAATTTGTGTATACACACAGGTCGTTTAAACTACTAAAATAATATTAAATTAAAAAATTATATTTTTCTTGACACAACAGTTCACATGTTATAACCTAATTATGTTAATCAATGATTACGTTTTTTATAACAATTATAAATGACACAGTTTTAATTAAAAATTAGTTTTCTAGATGATAGAGCCATAACTTATAATTATCCTTATTACTAATTTAAAGATTAAAAATTATATGTTCGTTAAAACGTTGGAGATTTTTTGACACCGCAAATCTTATCCTAAACATATAACTTGTTAATTGAAAAGGTTGAAAAAAATTACACGTGGGATTCGAGATGTACATGGAAGTATTTGAAGTTATTTTATTTATCTAAATGTATTTAAAATAATAAATTAATAATAAATGTATGTTATATTATTTAAGTGAATTGAATGAATGGAGATATATTTTTCCTTAATCTGTAGGTATTATATAATGTATATACAGTTTCTCTAATGATACTTTTATGTTTATTGTGATAGTAGTAGAACAAATAGGTAACATTAATAAAACCTACTATTTCATAATTATTTACGAGTAATACAACTTTATTATATTGTTCATACTATTAAAGTATTATATAATTTAAAAAGTCTGAGACTGTAATTTTAAATTGAACAAAATTAAAGGACTTAATTGACAAAAAATTTAAATTAAATGATGATGTCATCAAATTCATAATTTTACTCAATTTAACAAAATTAAATAATTTTATTGACCAATTAAATATTTGATGATGTCATCGTCAACTTCTTATATTATATTTAAGATTTTACTCAACATCCAATAAATAAAATTGTGTTTGATAAAAAAATTACTATTTTTAATAAACTTAAGGTTTAATTTAATAAAAATATCATATATTATTTTGAATAAAATATAAGTAATATGCTTTCATTAAATGTTTGTAGTTTTTCACATCTGCAACCAAAAGGCCTAATGTAATTGATAACTGAAATATTCAAAAGAAAATTCATCCGTTTAGATTCTAATATTCTCTTCGATTAATAAAAGATGTGAAGTGAAATCCCTTTTATCTTTTTCTACTAAACTTAGTACATAATATTCTTTATATATAATTAAAAGAAAATACGGTAGATGAATCTGAGTCATTTATTATTTATTTACCATTTGCGATCCAACAATCTTTATTTTAACACTTTTGACCCCTTAAATATTTAATGTAGTTATTTAAATAATAGACCGAATATTTTATTCAATTATAAAATTAATGAGTCTGTAAACTCTATAGAAGATCGACAACAATATTTTATTTATTTTATTAAAATTAAATTTGTCTTACGTTATAACATGTCTGTAAATTATATAATAAATTTTTTACCATTCGTATAGCGTACTGCACCTTCTATGCAAATTGGATCTGCATCCATTGAGACGCAACCTTTTGAGGTCAACAAAATTTCATGGTTAAATTAATCAGCGTTAATATACAAATGTTTTTATCCAAGGAAAAAATATTTGATCATATCGTCTCACATCCTCTATCTATATATTATTATCAGATTTATGTGTTTAATATATGTACGTGCAAATAAAGTAAAGTTAAAGTTAAAAGTCAATTTTTTATTGTTCGGGAAATGTTATAGACTCACTAAAATTTTACAAACATACTTTTATAGAATTAATAACGTCGTCAAGTAAGATGTGAAGCAATAAAATGTATTTTTGTTCTCTTTCATTATTCTTTCACTTGATGTGATTAGTATATCTCACTTTATAGAAGTATTTTTGTTGTAACGTTACGTAAATATAGTATTTCTTTTGTCTTTTTAGAATATAAAAATGTTTTACTTGCATGTACATCGACCGTTGCAAAAGCTTTATGAATATGTATATTTTGAATTTAAACGGTTGAGATTGTGAAAAAACTATATTTTTTTTACTGTTTAACACAAATTTTTTAATTTTACAAAAGGTACAATTGTTTTTGGTATTTAACGTGCATATATTCACGTTTTGATTTAGCTTCGCCATGTGCTACACACGTAACGTTTTATCTATTCGGTTTAAGATTCGCATACAACCTTATGTCTTGTATCCCTATCCGGCTATTCAAGTCCAAAAACACATGCTCCATTTTATTTTCTCAAGTAAACGACTTCAAAGCCTGCCAACGCATAATTTTAATTAAAAGAGCGAATAATTAAGTTATATAACTATTTTATCTATAGTTTTGAGTGTAAGCCAAGAAACTAACCATTTGTAATTTTTTAATTAATCCCCTCTATGTGCATTTATACACATACTCGTCCACTAAAAGTTAAGTTAGACGTGTAGGAGAAATGGAAGCTGCTACTAAATTCACAATAACATTAAGCCTATTTTCACTTCTATTTCTTGTGCAAAATGAAGCTGCACCCAACATCAAAGTATTACTTTTCATCTTCTTCATTTTAATATTTCAATCTTTTACTTATTTTGACAGAAAACTAAATCATTTACTTATAAGTTTCCAACGTGTTTCAATATTCACTTTTTGTTAGAGAAACGATAATAGGCCAGCAATCGAAGAACAGTTGGCTAAAGCAAGATACAAAATTCGCAAAGCCATTGTCGAGAAGAGCTTGTCGTTGAGTGAAGATAATGAGACGGGCTTCATTTCAGAAAGAACCATGTACAACAACCCGTTCGCCTTTCTTCAGTAAGTACGTACTATTTAATTAGCTAGCTATGTCTAAATCTAAATACATATGGAGTAATATACAACAGGCCTACTTGTCCATTTGTAATTTCCAATATTTTGATTGATCATTCAGGAGTTATAATGAGATGATGAAGACTTTCAAGATATGGATTTATAAGGAAGGAGACACCCCATTAGCGCATAATGGTCCGATGAAATGTATATACAGCATCGAGGGTGACTTCATCCAACAGATGGAGAGGAAAAGACACCCGGTGGTGGCTAACCATCCAGATGAAGCTCATGCCTTTTTTATCCCCATAAGTGTCACCAACATTGTTCAATACCTCTACACGCCTACAGAACAATTTGATTTTCGTAGACGTATGCAGGTGATAGTTGAAGACTACATAGGTGTCGTTGCTGAGAGGTACCCCTATTGGAACCGTAGCAAAGGGGCTGATCATTTCTATGTGGCTTGTCATGATTGGGTACATATGATTTATTTTTTAGTTTTGTTAACGACAACTTTAAGGACGGCCATTATAAAATTGGGATATGAAGTCGTTACGCTATAATTAGTTAAATACAAATATTTATGCATTTCTCAAACTCTCAATGACGCCCTTAAGGCCGTTATCATCATTAATAAGCAATTTATTTGTTAGAAGGCTAGCTAACTTTTTAAGTACATACACATCTTGTAATTACTCTATGTGAACTTATTAAATGATACAAAATAATAGCTTATGTTATAACAGGGGCCATCTGTTTCAAAGGGTAACCCTAAACTCTTTGAAAATCTCATAAGAGTGCTTTGCAACGCCAACACATCGGAAGGTTTCATTCCAAGGCGGGATGTGTCAATGTCAGAGATTTATGGACCGTTCGACAATATCCCACTCGTAGGTAGTGGCCAATCGCCTTACAATCGTTCAATATTAGCATTCTTTGCAGGTGGAATCCACGGTTTTGTACGAAATAGGTTGTTCCAATATTGGGGAAACAAACAAGATAATGATATTCAAGTCCATAGTTACCTTCCAAAAGGCCAAAACTACACCGAGTTATTAAGTCAAAGTAAGTACTGCTTATGCCCAAGCGGTTATGAAGTCGCAAGCGCTAGATTAACCGAAGCGATTCACATGGGATGCATTCCTGTAGTTATCAAAGATAATTACGCTCTACCGTATAATGATGTGTTGGATTGGAGTCGGTTTTCGGTACAAGTAGCCGTAAGTAACATTCCTGATTTGAAAAGAGTTTTGGAAGATATACCGTTTTCAAAGTATTTGGAATTGCAAAAGAAGGTAATGGAAGTACAAAAACACTTCACACTTAATATTCCAGCTAAAAACTTTGATGTTTTTCACATGATTCTTCATTCAGTGTGGCTTAGAAGACTTAACTTTCAATTGCTAAATTCTTGATCGAATCAGGCGATCACCATTATATTATATTGTAATATGTAATACTTTGTTTTAATTCAATTCGGTTTCCATCAGAAGTCTTAGTTTTGAAAAACTATGGTGCTCCCTAATTTTTATATTTTTTGTTAATCATGGCAAAAACTTAACTTTTTAACAGAATCTATTACTTTGTGCTATCTATAATATATCTATAATGTATATTAGAGTCTTAGTTTTTAAATGTTAATCAAAAGTACTAATGTACCACCAATGTTACATTTCCTATGTATCTCCTAATCAATGATATAACTTTACGATGATGTATTTCCAAAATTAAAATCGAATTATTCATATATGATTATTGATTTTTTACTACAATTCAAATATTTTTATGCATGTATTTAAAAGTCACTACATATTTTCATACATAATCCATTAATATAATTTATGAATGTTCGTTCTCAAAAACAATTGAGACATATAAATGGAGTTGTGACTAATGGAAAAGAAATTTTATTTATTCTACTTATACAACGAGACTAAACAGAATAAATATCACGCTGATTTGCATGGTTAATCCGGTAGCAATCTTAAATATTGTTTATTCAGACTATTTTGAATAATTTATATCTAAACTAGATTATTGACTTACCTTAACGTTAGAAAAATATTGTTGAAAGTTTAAGAGGACTTGATAAATAAGGATTCAATTCATATTCTGATATTGGAGATAATGGAGCAAAAAAACAAAATTTGAAAATTACTAAGAAAGATAGAATATAATATTTTGACATTCCCACAACGTACGCTCTCTTTGCCCATTGGTTATGAAACCAATAGGAATTGAGAATGAATTTTTTATTTTAAAAATCAAGTTAACAAAAAGGTTATAACCATTTCTAATAATGACTTCCCTTATTAAAATTTAGTAAGAGTATTTGTTCATATTAACAGTTATAAATTTGGAATTAACTAAGTTAAATATGGTTGATTTATGAGTGCTCTCCTTAAAGGTAATATATATAGAACTTGATCTACAAGTTAAAGGTAGTAAAATGGAATTTGACCCAAATGCGTTTGTATATATATATACACGAGGCCGGCGACCAATAGTTATGAGCACTCGCTAGCTTTTACGTGAAAAAACTTTTACTTGGTGCGTACACATCGATCAGCTGCATCATTTTCTCTCTTAGTTTGTGGTAATTTTGTGTTGAATGAGATACCTATTTTTTACAATCTAATCAAGTTCATTTTCCGTATCTCAATGTATGAATGGGTTTAACGTAAGTAAGTCTGTACCTAGCTCATTGTTTGATTTATAATGTTGCTAGATTGATCAGTGTGGATATTCACATTAAAGAATTAATGTGGGGTCCAAACAGTTTTCGAAAAGCTGTTGGAGCCATAAAGGACAGTATCACTGCCAACTTGGCGAAACTCAATAATGAATACAAGGTATATATGATCGAGATCGAATACTTTGTGTAGTTGTATGATGTGGTTTCTTTGATATCGTTATCTTAATCATCTGTTTGTTTTTGCTTCTGTAGGAATTGGATGTAAATATTGTTAAGGCCACTAATCATGATGAGCATCCAGCAAACGAGAAACATATGGAAGGTGGGCATGACATATATGTATTCAGTTCTATGGAGATTTGGTGGGCTGGAATTTAGTTTTATGAAAATTATTTGAGATGTATTTATAGAAGGTTAATATTTTTTTGCATTATATATGTTAGTTTAGATTATTTAATTATGTAAATAATAACTTACAAAATCGTTAGTTGTTAAAATTGAGGATATCTAAACAAACCCATACATAAGTGATGGTATAATACCATCAATGCATGTGAAAGGATAAATGGAAATTTTTGTTTTTTCTAAAAAATATGAATAGTTTGTTATCAAATAAAATTAGTTTTTCATGTTATTATTTATAGGGGAAGGATCCATAGGAAGCTTCAAATCTTGAGAAAGGAGGAAAACAAATTTTAGCCTTTGATTTTTTTATAAATAAATGTTTTAAACATTCATCACAAATAAATGTTAAATTTTGAAATTATTTGTAAATTTTAAAATTCATTTATGATGAAATCAAGGGTTGAGATTTACTTCCATCCTTCCTAAATTTTTTTACTTTCCTCTTGATCCCTATTTATAATTATAACTTTCTTACTTAATACCTTATTTCTGTTTGATTTACTAACTTCTAGATTATATAAAAGTCATACACTCAAATGAAAAACAAAAACCTTTAAAAAATTTATTTCTTCAAAAATTATACACATTTGAATTTTCATTAAACAAAGTTTTGCTTTTCTCAAAGTTATTCATAATAATAAGTATTCGTCACCGGTGTAAGAAACTTTTTTAAAGACTTTCTTGTAAAAAGAAACATTTAAAATTTCATAAAAATTGTTATATTTTCAAAAATTTAGAAAAAGAAACATAGATTGAAAAAATGAATTTGTTTTGATAAAAGAGTTAAATCATTTGATAAAATAAAACTACAAAATAAGTCACATATATGTTCGTGTCAAAAGAGTAGACATGATCATAAGTAAGTTTGAAATTGATTTGTTACACAAGAAATAGTATGACTCTTTCTATATAATAAGAAAATAAAATGATAAAAAGATTAAAGAAAAATATACTGAAAATGTAAGAGTGTTTGTCAAAGAAAATAAAATGCAAGAGGTTATAGGAATTTAAGTTATATCTTTTGTTTAGAAAAATATATTTTTAATATTTTTTGTTTAAAAAGTTGATGTTCTAAACAAAGAAACCATGAGATGTCATTATTTTAGGCTACCTTTATGTTTTCTTTATAAAATGGTAATGGTTATTTATGTAGTATTAAGTATTAATATTAATTTCTTACACCTTTAGATGAAATTAGTATTTGAGCATTAATTTAAAATGATGTATTATAATTTATTTTACTTTTTTTTTTATAATTATGGCAACAATTGACAAGTTTATGCGGTATTTTTAGTTTCGGGTCGATTCGGCTGGTTGGGTGGGAACCGAACTCAAAGTTGGGTCAACTCTTGCCGGGTTAACATTGAGTTTTGGCTCGGAACGAACTGGTCAGGTTTTCGGTCAGATCTATTTGACCCGGTGACCTGAACCAGCTTTGACCGAGGTTTTTTTTTTCTTTTACCGAAACCACATAGGTCAACATTCTAAATTAGTAGGTAAATCATGGTCAGGTTGGAATCACTTGTGTGCGTGGCTTGAAATATATAGGAGGCCATAAGTTGTAGTTTGTGTTACCACCGATGTGAGAAAACTTCAACGTTAAAAGAAAACAAAACAAAACAAAATAAAAATGTCCACCTCATGTTTTGAAACTCAGATCTTTTGCTTGTTGGATAGTTTTATTGTCAACTGATCTAACCGTAACTAGTTTATAAATGATTATTTAATGATTTTTCTAATAACTCTTTTACTGACTATTTTCAAAATATTGTGTTATCTATCTTAATTCTAAGATATAAAAGTGTTTTTTTAATTAATTTTAAGGTAATAAATATCTTTTATAACAAACAAAAAATAAAATAAGAAAGTTTAGATTTAAGAAATTCAATTTCACTTCAAAAATGATATAACTAGAATTAATCCTCATAAAAGAATCAATTACATTATGAGAAATCAATGATGTGGATGAACTTGCTCCAAAATTGTTGTAACAATTAACAAGCTAGTCTCTTAAATGGTATGCATGGATTATTGGATTTTCATTAGAATAATATAAGGGTATAGTTGTAATTGTACCCAAGTCTTCCTCTTATGAATCAAATTCTTCCTAGGTTGTAAAAATCACTATTATATTCAACGGTACTATAAATCACATGATCCACTTTCTATAGATAATTGAATAATCTACAATTCCTAAGTAGATGTATCAATATAAATGAACTAATTTACCATTGGCAATTTGGCATAACGTACTCCATCGTCTGTGCAAATGCAAGTTGGATCTACAGCCATTGAGTGTTTGAGACCAAAATTAATTATTAAAGTTATAAAAAAATTGCAATTGGACAAATTGAACTATATTCTTATTAGATTAGATTGATTTATGTGCGCGCATGTGTTTAATTAGTAGAGTGACGTTCAAGCTATAACTTGATTCTTTCAGTAATAATATATATACTGCCCAATTAAAAAGACTAGAAAGAAAAGAAATGGTGATAGGTCTTTATTTATTATCGGGAAAAATAAAGAGTAAATTATAAAAATGTTCATGTGTTTTAAAAATGTTCATGTGAAATCCCTTGATCTTTTTCTACTAAACTTCGTACGTAATCTTCTTTATATATAATTAAAAGATAAAATGGTGGATGAATTTGAGCCTTTAATTGTTTATTTACCATTTGCGATCCAACAATCTTAATTTCAATACTTTTGACCCCTTAAATATTTAATGTATTTATTTAAATAATAGACCGAATATTTTATTCAACTATAAAATTAATGAGTCTATAAACTCTATAAAAAATCGATAACAATACTTTATTTATTTTATTAAAATTAAATTCGTCTCGCGTCATAATAAATTTATAAATTATATAATAAATCTTTTACCATTCGTACAGCGTACTGCACCTTCTATGCAAATTGGATCTGCATCCATTGAGACGCAACTTTTTGAGGTCAACAAAATTTGATAGTTAAATTAATCAGTGTTAATATATACAAATGTTTTTATCCAAGGAAAACGATTTGATCATATCGTCTCACAATCCTCTATCTATATATTGTTATCAGATTTATGTGTTATATATATGTACGTGCAAATAAAGTGAAGTTAAAGTTAAAAGTCAACCTTTTATTGATCGAGAAATGTTATATAGATCCACTAAAATTTTACAAACATATTTTTACAAAACAAATAATGTGGAGTAAGATGTGAAGCAATAAAGTGCATTTTTTTTTTCTTTCATTATTCTTTCGCTTGATGTGATTAGTATATCTCACTTTATAAAAATATTTTTGTTGTAACGTAACATAGATACAGTATTTCTCTTGTCTTTTTAGAATATAAAAATGTTTTACTTGCATGTACATCGACCGTTGCAAAAGCTTTATGAATATGTATATTTTGAATTTAAACGGTTGAGATTGTGAAAAAAACTATATTTTTTTTTACTGTTTAACACATATTTTTTAATTTTACAAAAGGTACAATTGTTTTTGGTATTTAACGTGCATATATTCACGTTTTGATTTAGCTTCGCCATGTGCTACACACGTAACGTTTTATCTATTCTGTTTAAGATTCGCATACAACCTTATGTCTTGTATCCCTATCCGGCTATCCAAGTCCAAAAACACATGCTCCATTTTATTTTCTCAAGTAAACGACTTCAAAGCCTGCCAACGCATAATTTTAACTAAAAGAGCGAATAATTAAGTTATATAACTATTTTATCTATAGTTTTGAGTGTAAACCAAGAAATTAACCATTTGTAATTTTTTAATTAATCTCCTCTATATGTATATATACACACACAGACTCGTCCACTAAAATTTAAGTTGGACGTATAGGAGAAATGGAAGCTGCTACTAAATTCACAATAACATTAAGCCTATTTTCACTTCTATTTCTTGTGCAATATGAAGCTGCACCCAACATCAAAGTATTACTTTTCATCTTCTTCATTTTAATATTTCAATCTTTAACTTATTTTTACAGAAAACTAAATCATTTACTTATAAGTTTCCAACGTGTTTCAATATTCTTTTTTGTTAGAGAAACGATAATAGGCTAGCAATTGAAGAACAGTTGGCTAAAGCAAGATACAAAATTCACAAAGCCATTGTTGAGAAGAACTTGTCGTCGAGTGAAGATAATCGGACGGGCTTCATTTCAGAAAGAACCATGTACAACAACCCGTTCGCCTTTTTTCAGTAAGTACTACTTACTAAGGAGTGTATTTAATTAGCTAGCTATATCTAAATCTAAATACATACGGAGTAATATACAATAGGCCTACTCGTCCATTTGTAATTTCTAATGTTTTGATTGATCATTCAGGAGTTATAATGAGATGATGAAGACTTTCAAGATCTGGATTTATAAGGAAGGAGACGCCCCATTAGCACATAATGGTCCGATGAAATGTATATACGGCATAGAGGGTGACTTCATCCAACAGATGGAGAGAAAAAGACACCCGGTGGTGGCTAACCATCCAGATGAAGCTCATGCCTTTTTTATCCCCATAAGTGTCTCCAACATTGTTCATTACCTCTACACGCCTACGGAACAATTTGGTTTTATGAGACGTATGCAGGTGATAGTCGAAGACTACATAGGTGTTATTGCAGAGAGGTATCCCTATTGGAACCGTAGCAACGGGGCTGATCATTTCTATGTGGCTTGTCATGATTGGGTACATATAATTTATATTTTAGTTTTGTTAACGACGAACTGCCATTATGAAATTGGGATATGAAGCTGTTACACTTTAATTAGTTTAGTCAAATATTTATGCATGTCCAGACTTTCAATGACCCCTTTAGGCCGTTATCATCATTAATAAGCAATTTATTTGTTAGAAGGCGAGCTAACTTTTTAAGTACATACACATCTTGTAATTACTCTATGTGAACTTATTAAACGATAGAATATAATTGCTTATGTATTGTAACAGGGGCCATTTGTTTCAAGGGGAAACCCTAAACTCTTTGAAAATCTCATAAGAGTGCTTTGCAACGCCAACACATCGGAAGGTTTCATTCCAAGGCGGGATGTGTCAATGTCAGAGATTTATGGACCGTTTGACAATATCCCACTCGTCGGTAGTGGCCAATCGCCTTACAATCGCTCAATATTAGCATTCTTTGCAGGTGGAAACCATGGTTTTGTACGAAATAGGTTGTTCCAATATTGGGGAAACAAACAAGATAATGATATTCAAGTCCATAGTTACCTTCCAAAAGGCCAAAACTACACCGAGTTATTAAGTCAAAGTAAGTATTGCTTATGCCCAAGCGGTTATGAAGTCGCAAGCGCTAGATTAACAGAAGCTATTCACATGGGATGCATTCCTGTAGTTATCAAAGATAATTACACTCTACCGTATAATGATGTGTTGGATTGGAGTCAGTTTTCGGTACAAGTAGCCGTGAGTAACATTCCTGATTTGAAAAGAGTTTTGGAAGATATACCGTTTTCAAAGTATTTGAAATTGCAAAAGAAGGTAATGGAAGTACAAAAACACTTCACACTTAATATTCCTGCTAAAAACTTCGATGTATTTCACATGATTATTCATTCTGTGTGGCTTAGAAGACTTAACTTTCAATTGCTAAAGAATGTGATGTGAATAACCAACGGATAGATTTGTAATGCTTAGTTTGTTGTAATTCAATTCACTATCTGACCAAGTGTTTAGTTAATTTTAATCATATATTGTGAAATCATGGCAATCAAGTCTTAAGAAAAATAATATAAGTTATTTGACGTTCACACAACGTACGCACTACGCACCCTCTTTGGTCATTGGCTATCAAAACGATGAGAAACTGATCATGAATCTTACTAACTAGAAATTTAGAATACAGGGGGGAAAATAAGTCAAATTGGAATATTATATTTAATCTTTTACTCAACACCCAATAAATAAAATTGTGTTTGATAAGAAAATTTATATTTTTAATAAACTTAAGGTTTAATTTAATAAAAATATCATATATTACTTTTAACAAAATATAAGTAATATATTTTCTTTAAATGTTTGTAGTTTTTCACATCTGCAACCAAAAGGCCTAATGTAATTGATAACTGAAATATTCAAAAAAATATTCATCCGTTTAAATTCTAATATTCTCCTCGATTTATAAAAATTAAATTTGTCAGACATTATTTATATTTCTTTTGTATAATTACACCTTTGACCTTTAAATATTTAATGTATTTGTTTAATCTAAAAAGGTTGGCTACAATATAAAAAAATCGACTAAATATCTTATTCATTGATAACAGTTAAATTAAATATATTAAACGAAAATAAACCGTCAAAAAACAATAACTTTGACTTATTCTCTTTGGGTTGCAACGTGGAGAAGTAAAGGTAATTCGGTTAAAAAGAAGTCCAGAATTTTGTTTAACCAATTTGCACATTGGCCTCCGAGTAGAAGAGGGTCAGAACCCCATACGTAACATTATAGCCGCTTCCTTTTAAATTTAAACCAAGCATACAGCGACAAGCCACCCCTTCACTTTTTTGTTAGTTTTTAAGAATAACATAGCTCCATGATGCATAATTTTTATTTTTTTTTAAAATTTCTTTGAAATATAAAATAAGATTACTCGCTATTTGTTATTACCACAGCGTACTGCACCTTCCTTGCCCTAATTTGCGTCCATTGGATCTGCAACCATGACCTATTATTTCTCAAGTCAACAAAAAATTAAGTTTGTTTTATCGGTCAATATTCGTGGTGTAGAATTAATTAAGAAAGTGCACAAATCATAGCCATATATTAATGTTTCATGTGCAGCTAAAGCTAGAGTGGAGTTGAAGTTAAACGTGAACCTTGGGGAACTAGCTCTTCCTATAACGTACTCCATATTCTTTGGCCTTATGTTGCCTCGTAACATTACATGTCGATCAGTATCTCAAAATCCTTTTTAGAAAATATTTAATGTAAGCGTGTGTCGATAGACTCAAATCCCATAAGTTTAGTTCTCGAAAGATGACCATGTTAATCCTACTTTCACTATTTTTTCTTGTAATCTATGTATCACCAACGAATCAGACCCGTAATTTTCTCTCGGTCTCTGATTTGGCCCCGTTAACATCAACCCACAGGGTTCTGCAAGATGAAGCTGTATCCAAAATTGAGGTAAGTTGATTTCATATTGAAATATTTGATTTTTCATCTTCTTCCTTCTTTTTAGTTTCAACCTTCTACTTTTTTCAATATTAAGGTTTTTGTAACCTGTTATCAATATGTGCTTGTTCATTAGAAAAAGGATATTACACTAGCGAGAATTGAAGAACAGTTAGCTAAAGCACGAGGTAAGATTCGCAAAGCGGTTGTTGAAAAGAGATTTGCATCGAATGAAAAGAATGGGAGTTTCATCACCGAAAGAGCCATTTACAAGAATTCGTTCGCCTTTTTTCAGTTAAGTGTTTGAATTTTAAGGCTTTAATTCTCGTTATATGCTTCAAAGCCTAGCTACTAGCCCTTAAATTTCCTGCAAAAACATGGCTAACCAATAATGTTGGCTGGCCCACATGCTCAATTTCTGACATTTAAATTTGGATTTTTTAGGAGTCATAGTGAGATGATGAAGACACTCAAGATATGGACTTATAAGGAAGGAGATTTGCCTTTAATGCATAATGGTCCGATGAAATGTATATACAGCATCGAGGGTGATTTCATCCAACAAATGGAGCGAAAAGGAAATCCTATGGCAGCTAGCCACCCCGATGAAGCACATGCCTTTTTTATCCCCATAAGTATCTCCAACATTGTTTACTACCTGTACACACCTCCTTTTAACGCCTTTGCGTTTATAGACAACCAGATGGAAGCAATAGTTGAAGACTACATTAATATCATCTCACATAAGTATCCTTATTGGAACCGAAGCAATGGAGCTGATCACTTCTTTGTGTCTTGTCATGATTGGGTACGTAAACAATTATAGTTATCAATTTCTTTAATATGCTATAGAACTACTAATTATTTCATATGTATATATATAATTACAGGCGCCATTTGTCACGCGAGGAAACCCTAAACTGTTTGAGAATTTTATAAGAGTGCTTTGCAATGCTAATACCTCGGAAGGTTTCATTCCAAGTCGGGATGTGTCCATGACTGAGATTAACGGTCCAGCTGATAATATCCCAATCGTAAGCAGTGGCCAATCCCCTTACAATCGTACAATGTTGGCGTTTTTTGCAGGTGGAAACCACGGTTTTGTACGAAATAAGTTGTTCGAATACTGGGGAAACAAACAAGATAATGATATTCAAGTTTACGCTCATCTTCCAAAAGATCAAAACTATACTGAGTTAATGGGTCAAAGTATGTTTTGTCTATGCCCTAGTGGCTACGAAGTTGCAAGCGCTAGAGCGACAGAAGCAATCTACGTGGGATGCATCCCTGTGATGATCAAAAGTCATTATGCTCTACCATATGGTGATGTGTTGGATTGGAGTCAGTTTTCAGTAGAAGTACCCGTAGATAAGATTCCTGATCTTAAAACAATATTACAAGAGATACCTTTTTCCAAGTATTTGGAAATGCAAAAAAGGGTCATGGAGGTACAAAAGCATTTCATGGTTAACATTCCAGCTAAACAGTTTGATGTCCTTCAGATGATTCTTCATTCTGTTTGGCTAAGAAGACTTAATGTCAAGTTGAACCCATTTAGCTTATCTTGATTGTAATATATAGTTTACTCTAACTAGCTAGTATCACCATTTGATTTTTCGTACCTATGTTGTTACTGTAACATTTATACGAAGGCGTTTTAATATTCACATTCATAAAGCGAACAACCATGTTTCGATGCATTTTAGTTGCAAGATTTTATATTTTTAAAACAACTGCTCACACACTTATATCTCTATTAAGATTTCAACTCTCAACATATCTCTTAATTAATCAACTTTTCTGTTAAGAAAACTTAGTAAAGAAACATACAGATTATAATCCAATCGCAATATTTGTATGGGGTCGTACAAATCTTGAAGAAGGTTTAAGCATTATAGAGTGTTGCTTAAGGTCGTAGTACAATGGAATTGAAAGCAAAAGCCAAGTACAATGGAATTGGATTGAGAGAAGATGGTACCAAATGTAACGGCCGCCCAAACGTTTACTGAAACTATATCACACTTACCAAAAACATTAATGATATTAGATCTAGGTGTGTAATGTGCAAGTAGAGTGGAGTTTAAGTTAATGTTCTTTTTAACAGCAACAGGGAAGCTGTTACTTACAAATAAAAAAATAATAATAGAAATAAATGGAAGAAACTACATATACGAAAACAGAGCACTGCTGGACCCTGTTCTGTTTCCTCTGTGTGTTAATAATTTGATCAGGTGTTGCTGAATCATGATTAGTACACTGACACATTCTTACTTTACACACTACACACACAAGATCTCAGATACATAGAAAGATCAACATACATAGTTAGAGTAAAAATGGTAGTTGCTACCAAATTAGTAATATTTACACTTCTTTTTCATGTACTTTATGCATCTCCAATCGAAGAACAGTTAGCTAAAGCACGAGATCACATTCTCAACGCGATTGTTCAGAAAAGATTTCCATCAAGTCAAGAAAACGCGGGTATCATCTCAGAAAGAAGCATTTACAGGAATCCATTCGCCTTTCTTCAGTTAAGTAACAAGTAATTGAATTATTTAGCTTTCTTTAGGAGTATATCAGATAGTATTTATACATTTTTCCCTTTTCTTAAAATGACGTTTGTTTTCTATTTTACTGCATATAATCGTTATTTCAGTTAGCTTCGTCGTATTAAAGTATTTTTCTAACTTTTAGATTACGATTGATTATTTAATTTAGGAGTCATACTGAGATGATGAAGACATTCAAGATATGGACTTATAAGGAAGGAGATATTCCCTTGGTGCATAATGGTCCTATGAGATACGTATATAGTATCGAGGGTGACTTCATTGAAGAAATGGAACGAAAAGGAAATCCTTTGGCGGCTAGCCATCCCGATGAAGCACATGCCTTCTTTATCCCCATAAGTATTACCAACATCGTTTACTATCTTTACTCGCCTGCTGAAGCCCACAATTTTGATGAACGACTGCAAGCAATAGTTGAAGACTACATTGCTATCATCGGAAAAAAGTATCCTTATTGGAACCGTAGCAATGGAGCTGATCACTTCTATGTTTCTTGTCACGATTGGGTACACATTATATATCTAACTCGATTGAATTTTCTAAAGTCTATTAAACTATTAATTAGCATAGCTAATACAAACTTATACCTATGTATAATAGGGGCCACATGTATCAAAGGGAAATCATAAACTATTTGAGAATCTCATTCGAGTTCTTTGCAACGCCAACCAATCAGAAGGCTTCATTCCACGACGAGATGTATCAATGTCAGAGATTAACGGGCCATCCAACAATATACCAAACGTAAGTAAAGGCGAATCACCTTCCAATCGTCCAATCTTGGCATTCTTTTCAGGCAAAGTACGTGGTGCTATACGAAATAAATTGTTCCAACATTGGGGAAACAATGAAGATAAAGATATTCAAGTTCACAATCATCTTCCAAAAGGTCAAAACTACACTGAATTTCTAAGTCGAAGTAAGTATTGCATATGCCCTAGCGGTTTTGAAGTTGCGAGTTCTAGGTTAACCGATGCAATCTACACCGGATGTGTTCCTGTAATCATCAAAGATCATTATGTTCTACCATATAGTGATGTATTGGATTGGAGTCGGTTTTCGGTACAAGTACCAGTAGATAAGATTCAAGATCTTAAAAAGATTTTGCAAGAGATACCTTTTTCGAGGTATCACGAAATGCAGAAAAGGATACTAGAAGTGCAACATCACTTCAAGCTTAATCTTCCGGCTAAACAGTTTGATGTTTTTCACATGATTCTTCATTCTGTGTGGCTAAGAAGACTTGATGTTCAATTAAATGCATTCAACTGATCATGATTATTGTAACATTTTTATTATGATTAATGTAGCAATAAACTATATAATAGATTAATGTACTTTCTTTAATTGATATAATTGATTGATATGGGATCACATATTATCCATATTACTTTAACTTATGCCAGGGCACTCACACTATACGACGGAAATACATAAAGGATATCATGATTATCAGTCCCATGTTGTTTTCTTTAATATGCAACTCAATAAAAATTAGTCTTTACTCACATCTAAATAAAAAAAATTCCACATTCATCTTTAGTATTAAAGTTAAAATAAAAACTATTCCTTATATATAAAAGGTATATATTATACAAAACTAATTCATATATATGTATCATATATGTTATTATTATTTTTCATTTTTTAAAAGTAATGTTTGAATATTTGTAAGGTAAGAATTAAATATATATACGAATTATAAAGAAAGATCACATTTGTTCTTCATTAAAACGTGTACGAATATAAATCAAATATAACACACAAAATCACACACTTAAAACATGAAGTTTTATAAAACGATTGAAAAAAAATAAAAAACTACTTAATTATAGTAGAAATTAAAATTCGCCTGATACACGTAAAGAAAAAGGTAAAACTTATAGACATTAATTAATTACTATAATTAAAACATTAAGTGTTAATAAAGAGAGTGAAAAATTCTTTATAGTTTCAGACAATCTATTATATAATTTGTATTTGCTATATAAATCGAAAAGTATTCACATAATTACGCTAATCATAGTTTAACAACTTTAATGACGTTAATTTCGTGTAGTGTTAATAAGAATTCCATCTCAAAGTTAAAATATTAAAAATATTATTGATAATAACTCATACAAATAAATACACTATAATTATATTATTATTATTATTATTATTATCTTAAAAAGATAAAACGATACAACTTACTAGTAATAATTAGTAATATACATACACAATTACTATATTTTTTGTATGTATATACGATTCTACGTTCCTCTGTGCGGGAAGACACCAGCCTGAGAACCTCTTTGAGAACGATTTCAGGTATATCTAATTTTCTTCCTTTTGATTCGATCTATCTAATATTCATCAATTCTTTAGCGTTAAAATAAAGCTAATAATTCATATTATTCTTGTTTTTTTTCGTACTTCTCTAAAATTGGTAACAGAGTGTGACGAAATTATGATCATGAGGTTAACTATCGTGTTCGCAGTTTACTGTTTGACATTGTATTCAATTTTCGATATTATACATTATTATAATTTTGTTTCTTCGAGCTGATAATAGCAATTATCCCTTTTATATTCAGTATAATCTCCGTGTGGTTTAATCGTGTGTTCGTACGATTTTTCTCTAGCAATTTTATTTGTATGATCTAGGTTTTAATTTATGCGTCCTGTGCATGAATGTAAATTACTTGAACATTATTCATTTGTGTAATTGTGTTATAGAAGTAGAACTATGTGATTTTATTATTATTATTTATATGTGTGTATGTGTGTGTGTGTAATTTATAGAGTCACATTTTTGTGAATTTGTATGCAGATATGTAAACCTAAGGCAACATTAGGTTTCATATATGTTGATGATTCCACTCATATTTTTGGTATTATACATATTTGATTGATCAAGAATGCAGATGTCGAGAAGGAGAACAAAAAATAGTTTGCGGAAAGCTATCGGGGCCATTAAGGACAGTGCCGCTGTCCATTTGGCTAGAGTTAGTTATGCATACAAGGTATCAGAATATTCTTGAAAACAAAGAATATAAAGTTATATGCTCGTTCCGTTAACATGCTTGTGTTTGGTATTCGCTGTTTGTAACGATCATATAGGAATTGGATGTAAATATTTTTAAGGCCACTAATCATGTTGAGCGCCCAGCAAAAGAGAAACATATACGAGGTTGGTGTTTACGGGAGATAGGATTGGAATGTTCTGTAATTTCGTATTATAAAAATTATATGTTTATAATCTCTCACCCTCTGTTGCAGCTATATTTGCAGCCATCTCGGCTACACGACCTAGGGCTGATATTGCTTATTGTCTCCGTGCTCTTGAAAGAAGATTGTCAAAGACATGCAATTGGGCAGTATGTATTCAAAGAATGTGTTATGTACATTTAGACGTAACTGCACTCCCTTTCTCCGAAACTGTGATTTGCTGAACTTGCATATCAAAGAATGTCGTTACATATATTGAGACAAATTTTCTTACAGGTTTGATTAATTAAGAATGGGGACCATTCCCCATGTTAGTTAAAATTTTTCCCAAATCAGATCCTTAGTTGAGTTATAATTTGGTACTAATTGAAAAAAAAAGTTTGTTTTTCTGTGTTTCAGTATAGTCAGACTTCCACAGATCTGATCCACATTAAAAAGCTTACATGGTCATATATGTTAGAAATTGTTATGATCAAGTTCACGTCGACCACATGTTTATGGTTCAGGTTGCTTTGAAGGCTTTAATTGTTATCCATCGGGCCTTGAGGGAGGTGGATCCCACATTTCAAGAGGAACTACTTAACTACAGAATGGAACGCCCCACTTTTCTTGACTTATCTCATTTCAAAGATTATTCTAGTCCAAATGGTACCTAAAAATTGTCAGTTGCATTAGTTAAAAAATAATATATAGAGTAAATACATCTTTAACGAAATAGATTGAATCTTTTGCTCAGCATGTGACTACTCTTACTGGGTTCGGATGTACGCTTCATATTTGGATGGGAGACTGCAATGCTTCAATGTCTTGAAGTACGATGTCCAAACAGAAAGCCCAGTAAGATAATTTATCGAGTATTACCTCTATAGTCACTATTTCAAAAATTCATTGATGCTACTTATTTCATGTTTCTTAAGTACCTTACCAATTTTGGTGCAGAGAACAAGGAATGTAGATATTCATGAGCTCTTTAGACAATTACCAACTTTGCAAACAACTATATTTCGGATCTTATGCTGTAAGGTATCATCTATAGTTTTATATTTCACTTTCAAATTTTCAACTAGTTGAAGGAGCAAAGATCGTTTAGCAAAGTTGGCTATGATTCACATTATTGTCTGCTTCAAATACATAATGTCTAAGGAGGAATCCTATTGTCCTATGCAGCCAGAAGGGGCAGCGACTCATAACTCAGTGATTCATATAGCACTTTCCATGGCAAGTAACATCTAATTTTGTTCCCTTATGTCACATGTTGGTGGTATCTGATTATATCTTGAAAATTAAACAGGTTGCTTCCGACAGTATTAAAGTCTACAAGGCAGTTAGTGACGGTACACTTAATTTGGTTGACAAGGTAGGCTGCAAACTTGGTTATTAAAACTTGGGTTTAGTGCGTACGAATGCACTTAACTTTGGTCGAATGTGCGTATTGTGTACCCAACTTACGGGTAGTGTATTTAATGCACTCAAGTTTCAAAAAGTGTGTTTTAATGTACTTTGGTGATGTGTCGTCCGTTTAAGGTGTCACGTGACATCCGTAGAGGTTGACACATAATCAAAACATCAGCAAAGTACATCAAATAACGATTTTTGAAACTTGAGTGCATTAAATACACTACCCGTAAGTTGAGTACACACTACGCACATTCGACCAAAGTTAAGTGCATCCGTACGCACTAAACCCTTAGAACTTTGAACATTAATCTCGGAACGATCTCAGATTTTTTGAATGATCCCTAACAGTTCTTTGAGATGAAACAACATGATGCACTTACAGCTTTGGATATGTATAGAAGGGCTGGGGCGCAGGTATCGCTATAAGGAAACTTTGCTTCAACCTCACAAAATTTGTAATAATTTTCGAAATATGTATCGTCGTTTCCAGGCCCAGAGTTTGTCCAGATTTTATGATACATGTAAAAGTCTCGACATTGGACGTGGAGATGGGTTCATTGAGATTGAGCCGGTATGACTACCTTCTGTTCAAAGTTTAAGTTTTTCTTTCTTTGTTTATAACACTATCTATTTACTTTTTCTTTGTTGTTCAATATGAAGCCATCATCTTCATTCATACAAGTGATGGAAGAATATTTAGACGATGCTTCTCGTGATTCAACTGTTAATGAAGATCTGGTATGACGTTTCTACAAAACTTGTTCTAACCTAAGATCTCAAATAGAAAAACTTGTTCGAATTTAGTGACATTAAAATTTCCGTGATTTTGAATATTTCAACCCAAGCAGTCAGTTGATGGGAAACGTAAAGAAATGTTGGCCATAGAACACATAAAGGAGGCAGAGCTTCAGGAGTACTACCCATCAGCGTCTCCAGCTGAGCCAGAGCCGGTTAAAGTGGAAGTCCATCTTGCTGACCCACCACCAGATTTGCTGGTAATTTGGTTGATTGTTATTATTGTTTTTACTCAACTGCTGCAGGGTTTTTGACTGTTGAACTATATATCTCAAGGATGATGTGATTTCATGGTTTATATTCATGGACTATTGTAAGTGGCTTCTGCTTTCTTTTTTTAGAGTCTGGATGATCTCACTCAAGAAGCCTCAGAATTAGACCAAAAGAATGCTATTGCTATGGCTATTGTTCCAGTATGTAAGTAATAGTTAAACAATTTACTATATTTCCACAATAGACAAGTTGATTAAGGCTTTATTTTGCATATATAGATAGTTCCATTATTGAACCTTTTTCTTATTATCCATATATTTGATGATACTGTAATTGTAGCTGATCATTTAGCTTCTACTGCCGCAAGTTCCATTAATGGAACTGCGGGATGGGAATTAGCCCTGGTAACTGCTCCAAGCTCTAACTACATTGCTACATCTTCAGGAAAACTGGTACGAGACCTCTCAACCTCTAATTTGAAGTATAACTTAACCATTCGGTTAGTGTAATAAGACATGTTATCGTATTTTTCAGTATGCATGTTACATGGATTTTTTAAAAATAAAATAAAAAAATTGCTAAATCTACCACCAACTACTTGTTAAGTTACATGATAGCTGTTATGAGTGTTATTAGAGAAGTATCCAAATTCATATTGGGAAATTTTGCAAGCCTGAATTAGATAAAGCTTTATCATGGTCAATAATCTTCCCCTTCCTTTGTGTTATTGATATGATGTTTCTTTTGTAACTTTTTTCTTCTTGTGTAAAACATAAGATCCTCATATTTATTCATCATTCTTTTTTTTCTCTTCTTCTTTTTAAAGATTAATATTCGAATTTATTTTGATGTTACTGAATATATCAGCCATTCGTATGGTAAGTTAAGTGAAACTATAGAGGTACCAATTTATAACTTTTATCCGTGATTTTTTATTTTCAACCACATAATTTCATAATTTCTTCTGTATATCCTTATACGCTTTTTTTGGTTCTTATGGGTGAATTAGGGTGGAGGGCTGGACAAACTTACACTTGACAGCCTCTACGACAACGCAGTCAGTAGAACAAACCAGATCATAAGCTACAACCCATGGGAACAACAAGGTCCCATGCCACCACAAACCGCACCAAACCTGTTCTATGTTTCTAACATGATGTCTACACCACACAATCTACAAATGACAGCCATGGATCAGCAGCAGCAAGCTTTCATAGTGCACCAGCAAGAACAACAATTGATGATGATGAGCCCACGGACGACACAACAAGGTTGGAACCCGTTTGCGAACCCATATGAGGCTAGTCCGTACCCCTACACACCAGGTGTGCTGGTTCAACCCTATAATCAGTATCAAGGCGTCATTTGAAATTTCCATTAATTTGTGGTACTTAATTTATAACTAGTCATATAATGGCCTTTTACATAAGGATTTAGGAAGCTAGGTAGTTGAGATATCCAGTAGTATGCATAGGAGATAGAATAAGAATATTTTTTTCAGGGTCTACAATTATTTTGTGATTAAGGAGTGGAATACTGTTTTGGGACTGCATTAGAATTCTTTGATCTCTTTCGCCCACGTGGGTGCCTGGCTTTTCGTTGATGAAAATAAAAGTTCTCTAAATAATTTGTTAAATTTTTTAACATTCTTGTCATACATATCATGACTGATGATTGACTGGTCATTGTTTAATATATGGAGCTTTTATTTGTTGCACACTGGTCCCGACTCATGTGGACATTTGCAGGCTAAGCGCCCTGCATTGTGTGCATAAAGATGATGTACAGGGTTCATATGGACCGAAAACCATATAGACGCTTATAGATTTGTCTTTCCTGTTTACCTTATCCAAGATAAGAGTAAGATACATACATATCTGGTCTTTTGAGTTACTGGACATTTTCTGTTCGTATTATGACTGATACTGCAAGCATCAACAACCATAGTAATCAGGGAAATAACGTATGTTCTTTTCGAAATGTATTATACATAGATATTTTTAAAATAATAAATTCATGGATTGATATTTGTGTAATATATAGGACCATATGCTTGTATAATAAGTGAAATATAATTCAATTGAAGTTATAACGTACCAAATAAGTTATAGCATATTCAACGATTTCCTACTTTCTTTTATCTTTATTTTGTTACACTCGTAGCTAAAAATTACGGTTCTTAAAAAAAAAATTAATAAAAAAAATAAAAATGGAAGGTTCTTTTAGACATGTGATACTCCTAAACAGTTATACGAACATATAACTAACTCACAAAGGCAGTTATAAGATTCAACTAATAATGAGTTAATTAAGGTTATGAAGTCACGAATAAATAAACTAAAAAAATAACTGAAAACGGTCAAAGGTGGGTAAGAGTTCGTAAAAAACAAGTTGCACGGGTCAAATGCTTTCCTCAATATTTTTGAATGTATGTATTCGCTCAAAAAATCTAGAAATAACATCTACTCCGTATTAATTTTAATATTAAATTCTCGTGATCATAGTTTAAAACAGTTGCTATTTATATATCTTTTTATAATAGACCAAAACAAGTGATTGCAAATCGAGTCAATGAAACACAAGCCCGCTTATAATATAAATATATTTTTTTAGTTTAACCCTGTTTGATTGCCTACGTACTCAATCCACAGTTTTGTCACATTTATGTACAACTCTTAAAGATGATTCCGAAACATACAAGAAGCCAACCTCAAGTTTGAAAGGGTTCGACTTAAATCCTTAATGAACCTATAGCTCTATAGTTACAAAAGAAATCAAACTTTTCATGAATGATTTAATCTCAAATAAGGATTTACTTAATCATCACATCACATGTTAGTAACATATTTAAAATCAAGCCCACACAATTAAAGTTTGTTAAACCATCTATTCAAATTCTGAAATCAATTACAAAAAGGCATTTTTTATTGGATGAGAGTGTTTTTCAATTGGATTCCGGTTAAGTCTTTCACCACTACGAATCTTAAGTTAAATTCAAACATGTTACACTTTTTTAGTTATTGTGAGAAACCAAATACTCTCCTTTGATTTCAAGAAAAAACTTTCACGGACCTTTTTTCATTTTTGAAGATAGTGAAGACATCTTTGTTACAAATAATACAAGTATGACTCATATTATGAATAGTTACTTGATTAAAAACTAATATGGATTAATGGTTATCAACATTATTTTTCACAAATGTCCAAGTTTGAACAAATATTTATTTTTACAAGATTTTTTTTTTCATGTAGTATATTTAATCTTTCTGAAAGAAAAAGAGAGGTTAAAGAATGCAAGTAAAATTTTCTTTCATGTTTTAAATTGCAAAATCAAAACTATAGTTCCTATATATGGAAACATATAGATACATGAATAACAGATCATATCATCATCACAACTGATAAATCAAAGCAGACGGCACGCAATATATATAAGCCCCATTATTCATCATCACTTTCTTCATTCTTTTTCAGTCATCATTTTATATCATCACCAACTTCACTAATTTTCATAATCTCCAAAACTTACAAGTTCAAGAACCCTAAAAACCCTAATCAACCATGTCTTGCTTTTCAATCCCCAATCCACTCAACTCCGACGACGACGATGATTCTCCTCCGCCATCGCCCACCACCACCACCGGAAAACCAGACTTCTCCGTCTTCAAACAAACAATCGGCCGTCAATTTCAGAACGTTGCTTCGTTTCTTGCCCCACCACCACAACAGTCGTCTTCTCCTTCACCGCCCCCGACAGTGTCTCATGATTCCGGCGAACATTTTGGTGAACCTTCCGGCGAAGTTTCACCGTCTTCTTTTGATGGTGTAAAGAATGATCTGGCTGAAATTGGGACTAGTCTAAAAACAGGGTTATCTTTGTTATCACCCAAGAAAGCTGTTACTGAAATTTCGAAATTTGCATCAAATTTGCTTCAATCTGATAAAGGGAATAAAGATGGTTTTGAAGAGATTTCTGGGGTTACTAAGGATATTGTTCAGTTTGTTGAAATGCTTTCGAATCACCCGAATTTATGGATTGATTTCCCATTATCTTTACAAGACAAAGGTTTGATATTTTTTAGTCTTTTTGTGTAACTATGCCTCTTAATGATTGTTTTAAATTGTTTACAAGGTTCTAATAAGTTAACATTAATTGGATATCTAATATCTTGGAATCAAGTTATGATCATGATCATTGTCTTTGGGTGTATTCATTTAAATATATATATATATATATAAATATATAATATATATATATATATATATATTTTTCTTTTTTGCGTATTTGGTGTGCCTACCAGTTGATTGTTTTATAAAATCTTTACAAGATTTTAATAAGTTAATTGCAATTGGGTATTTGGAATCTTGGATCGAAGAAGTTGTTGAATTGACTTCTTTATTATGATCATTATCTTTTGGTGTATTGGTTATGAGTTGTAAAAAGATTGTGATATTTGCATTAAATGGCTTGTGATGATCATTGTTAATTGAATGTATCATGAGTGATGATGCTTTAATTATTATTATTAGTATATTTTTGTGGTTTATTTGTGATACTGATGATTACTTATAGAGGTGTCTACTGAATCCTAACTCGTTAATGTTAATCGTGTATTAAAATGCATCTAGTTTGTGGGTGGTTGTGTTTCTTGGAGTCAATCTGTTACTGTAGTGACTGGATATGATCATTTTCTTTGTAAAGATTAGGTTCAGAATATTAGAAACTTGATGGTATTGCCTTGCTACATTCATTTGACAGTGACGAATTAAGAAACAAGATCTTGCTTGCACAGTTTATCATTAATCCGATTTCCACATGTACTACTTTCAAATTATAGATAACAGTTAGACCAAAACTTAAGTTGCTTCCATTACGTCATAAAATACAAATTACATGGGTATATTTTCAAAGCCTTTTTTCTTGGATGCTAAAACACGTGGCTTATCTTATTACAGATTTTAGTATGTCCAGTGTTCAGAAAGATCACGCCGTAGCCATAGAACAGCTTCTACCAAGTCTCACTACTTTGAGGCATACAGTTCAGAATGACATAAGTGAAGAACAGTTTTGGACGATCTATTTTGTTCTGTTGCTTCCACGCTTGAATGAGGATGATTATCAGCTTCTAATAACCCCAGAGGTATGATTATATTTTCACATGATGGCTTGATTCTATTTATATTTATGATTTGCTTTCAACATTTTGTACATATATATGAAATAGGCAATATATAGTTGAGCTGAAAAGAAATAAGTTACATTGAAATAAATGCAGCATAGGGGATGTTTAGTTATCTGTATATCTCAACACTATCTACTACATCCTGTTTTGTCACTGTTGGTTATCTGATTCTGATAATCACTTTCACAATACCTCCAAATTTAGAGGGTCTTTTAGGTATTTGACTGATAGTCAGTACACTTCCGTTAAACCATGTCAAGAGTCAATTTTAACTATCATTCGAGTGATCAACAGGCCATAAATTATACGTACTCATTTTTCTTTTACATGTGTACTTTTTCCTACTCTAAACTTGGGTTATTTGTTCTATTATAGATTGTTCTAGTGCATGAAGTTCTGGAGAAACTAAAAAACAGAAAGAATACACCCACAGGGTTTTCAGAGGATACCCCCCACAAAAAGGGGACAGAACAAAGCACAAACACGTTTCAAGAAATTGATGCTTCAGGTGAGACTAGTAATGCACCGTACAGGAGGAAAAACAGCAACCACGAAGATGATGTTTCTATCAGTGATCTAGACAATGAAACATCATCAGGAGTTAGACAGACACAAAGTAGCATGCTTTCTTCTGCAAGTCAATTTAGTGACTGGGTTAGTCTTAGTGACGCTTTGAAAGCAAACGGTTCAGTGTATCATGAAGGACGTTCAGATAAAAGTGATTCCTCAGGTGACAGTGGTAATCCAAGGAATAGTATGAATAACAAGAACGAGGAGGATGTTTCTTCTGCAAGTGAAACTGGTGATTGGATTCATCTCCGTGAAACTGCAAAAGCAAAGCATTCAACGTATCGTGAAAGACGTTCAGAAAGTGAAGAGTCCAGTGACTGGCACGCTGTCGAGGATGTTGATCTATAACACACCATAGCTTCTCTTTTTCGTAAATCTTACATAATTGTGCATTTCCCTTTTTGGGCGTTTCATATGCTTCTGTGGATTCTGATAGTCGGTAGAGCGTGTAAATTCACTTTGTAAATGACACTCCATTGCTCGTGGTGTTATATCAATCTGATCGTTTGGTAGGTTGATGTGTTGATATTTTGGTCAAACTTCCATTGATGTTAGTCTACTCATCATCTTGTATAAAACGTTTAGAAAGACTAATTTGCTTGATTAGAAGATGGTATTGTTAAACTTATCGTCATCTAGGTAACTGTTTAAGATAGTTAGATTGATAGTAAACGGACAAAATGATAAATAGATATAATTTTGAGTTAAGGTGGTTATATCGACTCTTTCCTTTTGAATAGGTTAGTTCGGGTTATATCTAATCCTTAACCAGTAACTTTATTAGTTGAAAACCACTCGATTACTATTTATTCTTATGTATGGAAATTTTTAACTATTTTATTTACAAAATTTTCATTATTATTTACACAATGTAAATAGTGATCATATATTATTTCAAGAAAGTTTTATACAAATGTTTTGATTCTTTTAAATCAACCTGACTAGAGGTGGGCAAAATCAAATTCGGTTTGGTTCAAAGCCGATTCGTTTTGAAAGGTGAAAAAAACAAACCAGATCGAGACCTGTTTCCAAAAAAATCGGTTTGGAACAAACCGGTTTAGAATCTGGTTTACACTTATCAGTGGGATAGGGATAGTCTATCCGACGGATAGGCCTTTTCTGTTGAAAAAAAAAAGGGAGTTAACATACTATGCGGCAAATAGGTTATTCCTATCCGGCGGATAGCGGCCTGCTGGAACGTTTCAACCCTAAATAAACCCTCATTTTCTTCAAATAACACACACTCTTTTCCTCTCTACTCGACTTCAATAATATTTCAGCTATTTTTCTCCTGATTTTCATCCACATTTGCTTGTTAATTTCATCTTCAATCCAATGTATGATTCTCTTGCTACTGACTTTTATACATTCCTTGAATTTTTAACCTAATTTGTTGATTATTAGAGTTTTGTTATATTATGATTGTTAATTGATGCTTAATCTTGAAGTTTCACGGTTGAATTTGTTGTAATTAGAGTCTATAACCGTTTTTGTGATAATTAGGGTTTATAACATGATTTGAAGGTTTTGTTCAATTTTGATGGTTAATTGGACTTGTAATTGTATATAATTGGTTGAATATGTTGTAATTGAGGGTTTTTAACCTAATTTGTGATTTAGGGTAATTGATAATTTGAATTTATAGATACGTGCTCGGTTCATATAAGCTTAGTTTTGATAAATGTTACCTTTTTGCAGAAATGGCACCAAAAAAGTCAAGAAAACGTGAGGAATCGTCTAAAAGCCACAATGACGACGCAACGAAGTGTTTGACCTTCCGGTGCCAGAAATAATAAGAAATCACCAATTCTTAAAGTTTAATAATCGGCATTGGAGTTCTGCTGAAAATGTGGAATTTAAGGCGAGGTTGGAGATCAACCTCCCCAAACAAATTCAACCTGCTGATGTTATCGATTGGGCTGTTCCTGATCAAGTATCTTAAAGTTATTCAAATATACTAGGTTCCCACACAATTCGAGAGTACCTACGGATGGAGTATAGGTTATATGATGGTAGACTTGGTTTCACCTTGATAGCTTGGTCGAAGTTATTTAGTATTCGGGAGCATATCTATTGGGAGGCCACTCTCGAGTGTTTTAGCTCACTTTTATTTGATGACGTCATTACAGATGTGGATGCACGAACCATTCGCTTCCAATTGTGTGGGGTGCCCCGAGAGATGAGTGTCTCCGAATTCGGTTTAGCTTTGGGTTTGTACACTCTGGATGAGATACGTATGGATCATTACATAGATCATTTGTATGTTGTGATTCGGCATCCACAATATTGCGATCTACTGGCCTTTGGAGTCGGATTTCGTTCTATCCGTGGACAGCTAAGCCCAAGTCTTCTACGCAGATTTATGATCAGTCATCCGAGTTATACAACGAACGTTTTCTACATCGATCACATGTCGGAGAGAAAGCTCCGAGAAAGTCACCCAAACAGATTTGTTTTATCTGGGGTGTATCTTGAATAGAGGCTTGGTGAATGTTTTGGGTTGTCTCGCCCGGTCGTTGTGGAATTTGGCTCAAGAGTCACGTCGAACTAGTATCATTAGTGGCGGGCAGTATGTGACCCGTTTAGCCCGCTACTTTGGTAACCAAACCCCTGGAGGATTGGGAACGTGTACGATCGTGCAACCGGGAATGCGATCATTAGATGCGAGATGTTTAGGCATTGTCGGTTGATTACGGGGTCCGTAAACCTACAGTGGGCTCTATAGGTATATAATCATGATGAGGAGAAACCCGATGATGAGGTCCATGAGGAGTCGCTTGCCAGCCCTACCCCACCTCTATCTATTGACCAATGTTCAGACACAGTTTGATTGGCAACGGGACATGATGGAATCGCTTTTTGGGTATATGGGTATTGACTCTCATTGATTTGTTTGGGGTGGGGCAGGGTCGGCAGGCGCCTCCTAATGGACCGGGCGAGACAACCCGAAACATTTAACAAGCCTCTATTCAAGATACACCCAAGATAAAACAAATATGCTTGGGTGACTTTCTCAAAGCTTTCTCTCCGACAAGTGATCGATGTAGAAAGCATCTAGTGTATAACTCGGATGACTGGATTATAAATTTGCACAGAAGACTTGGGCTTAGCTATCTACGGATAAACGAAATCCGACTCCAAAGGCCCGGTAAATCGCAATGATGCCAAATCACAGCATACAAATGATCTATGTAATGATCCATACGTATCTCATCCGAAGTGTACAAACCCAAAGCTAAATCAAATTCGAAGACACTCATCTCCCTTGGCACCCTACACAACTGGAAGCGAATAGTTCGTACATCCACATCTCTATTGACATCATCAAATAAAAGTGAGCTAAAAAACTCGAATGGCCTCCCGACATATATGCTCCCGAATACTAAATAACCTTGACCGAGCCATCGAGGTGAAACCAAGCCTACCATCAATTAACCTACACTCCACCTGCAAATACTCCCGAATTGTGTCAGAACCTAGTGTATTTTAATGTCTTTAAGATATTTGATCAAGAACAGCCCAATCGATAACATCAGCGGGTTGAATTTGTTTGGTGAGGTTGATCTCCAACCTCACCTTAAATTCCACATTTTCAGCAGAACTCCAATGCCAATTATTAAACTTTAAGAATTGGTGATTTCTTATTATTTCTGGCACCGGAAAGTCAAACACTTCCGTTGCGTCGTCATTGTGGCTTGTAGACGATTTCTCACGTTTTCGTGACTTTTTTAGTGCCATTTATGCAAAAAGGTAACATTTATCAAACCTAAGCTCATTTGAACAACATGAACCGAGCAGTATCTATAAATTCAAATTACCAATTACCCTAAACCACAAATTAGGTTAAAAACCCTCAATTACAACATATTCAACCAATTATATACAATTACAAGTCCAATTAACCATCAAAATCAAAATTGAACAAAACCTTCAAATTGTGTTGTAAACCCTAATTATCACAAAAACGGTGATAAACCCTAATTAGAACAAATTCAACCGTGAAACTTCAAAATTAAACATCACAATCATAATATAACAAAACCCTAATGATTAAAACCCTAATTATCACAAATCATCATCAACAAATTACAAGAAATGTATAAAAGTTAGTAGTAAGAGAATTATACCTGGAATTGAAGATGAACTTAACAAGCAAATGTGGATGAAAATCAGGGGGAAAATCGCTCAAATATAATTGAAGTCGAGTAGAGAGTAAAAGAGTGAGTTTTGTGTGTTATTTGAAAAAAATGAAGGTTTATTTGGGGTTAAAACGTTCCAGCAGGCCGTTATCCACCGGATAAGAATAGCCTATCTGTCGGATAGTATATTAACTCCTTTTTTTCTCAACAGAAATGGCCTATCCGTCGGATAGGCTATCCCTATCTGGCGGATAGGTGTAAACCAGATTCTAAACAGGTTTGTCCCAAACCGGTTTTTTGGGAAACCCGGTCTCGATCGCGTTTGAAACCGGTTCTCAAATCGGTTTCGCCGGTTTGTGTTTTTCACCTTAAACCGGTTTCAAACCGAACCGCTTTGAGTCAAAACCGGTTTTGACCCAAACCGGTTCAGTTTGAAAATCAGTTTCGATTTGGGCCGAATCTGGTTTTGCCCACCTCTGCTTCATACCAACGTTACTTAATTTGGCCCAAACAGTTACCCAACACATTCATTTTTGCTACCTCTATCTTGAGCATATAAAAGATAACTTTTCTTGTTCAAACATGTTTTCTAATCTTTCATCAAAATGAAAGTGCAAACAAAGAGTTAAAAGGACAACAAGAAACAATAACTTCACAAAGTTGGAGAGCATTAGATACCTAAATTCACATTTTGAGAAAAAAGGAAAAAAGAAAAAGGTGAAAACGAGAAACAGGGGTTGATGAAAAGTTCACAGGAACTACAACATGAAATCTATGATACAAACCTTCCAATTTATGACTTTCCCGAAAAAGAAGAAAAGTATCCACTTATATAAAAACTTTGAAATAGACTGATCTCGGCGTTTCTGATCTTTCTTTGTTTCAAGGTTGTGAGCGTCTTCTAGACGGTAGAAATGGATGATTGGAAGTAAAAGAACCTGGCTGATGCCACAAAGGTACCGGTTATGGTGGTGGTAGTGGCGGCATTGGTGGTCTAATAAAAGTGGGTGGCGGAGAACTAATGGCAGGTCAGAATGGTTGGTAAGAAAAGGATGGACGGGTGTCTGCTCGCAGTGGAGGGGGAGGGAGAGGCGAAGGCAAAGGCAAAGGCAGACGTGGTGGGCATGAAGGTAACATTGCGAAGCTTGTAGTCATACTTTGCGGTGGTTAATGGTGGTGAAATTTTGGTGGACACCATTCAGGCATATGCTCATCATCGTCACTATCAAAAAGTTTGATCTTTTCCGAGGATTGCTCTAAAGAACCATCATTGGTGTTGTTTGGATGTTGGGTCAATCGGGAATCATCCAACTTTTGACAGCTGACAGATGCCAGTCTGTTGCCGCCTGAAATAGCAGGATTTATTGGTTGACTTACAAGAGTTGACTTTCCACCAGCAACAGTAAAGTCAAACTATGGAAGATCGTCATCCACAAAAGGCCTCTTTCTCACTAGGTTACATGGGTCACAACTAACCGAATTCTGCAAGGAACTACAACTAGATGAAGAATTACCTCCATTATGGTCCACTTCAACATGTGTTGGGGTGAATGGTACTGTCAATGGTAAGGTCGATGCTACAGTCAATGGTTCGTTATGCTGACTGGATTCTGGTGGTAGGTTTTCAGGAGAGGATTTCTTTTCTGCACCTTGTATGGCAGAAAAACCTGGTGGAGAATTCAGAGGATGGATAGAATCAGGGCTACCTTTAGCATCTGATGTATTCCCAATAGGATTTACAGGTCGTTTTTACACCACACAACACAACCAATCATTGAATCGGGTTTGTCATCAATGACTGCCATCCCTTTGAAGAAGCCATATTTGGCTAAAATTGTGACAATGGGATTGCTACGAGCACATAGGTAAAGATCTATGCCCGGCAATAGTTGAGCAAATCCAACCCTAGAACTTTTCTTATATCCTTTGGTCACCTGTAACCAAAAGAGAGTGAAGACAAAATTAGCCACACTCTAATGAATCAGAGGTGGCAAAATAGGTGGGTCAGGTCAAAGAAAATAAGTTTCACTAAGTGTCAGAATATGTTAATCCGGTTGAGCTGGAATAGTTTGGCTAAAATTTGTTATAAGTTATATGGATAATTAGTATTTCAAATATGATTACAAATATTTCAATAATAATCTTGATTATTAGATAGATTGTTGAAATAATCTTGATTATTAAATAGATTGATTCACTTTCCGCTACTACCATTAGACCTATTTCATTTCAAGCTAACATTTTTTTAATCTAACCCATTTGACCTGTCACTCTGTTAGAGATAAAACAGAACCCATATTGACACATTCAAGAGTAGATGAAGTTGCCACCTCTAGTTTTCAAACAGATTCATCATCAGCTAATTTTATGCATTGCTTAAAGAGCACATACCTCTTTCATACCAGCCAGCCCAATGTTAGATGATTCCTCATTCCAGCATACTGAGGTCACCTGTAAAATCATTTATACGGAAGTTATTAATAAGAGCTCAAATTTGAGCAGAAAAATATCATTTAACCTAAAACAGGTCATAAATAAGTAAACAGCTTAATTGCTAGTACACAATTCAATTAACTGCACTTTTGGAGTCAGATAGTTCTCTCTGAACCATGTCTGAAACTGCAAGTATCAGATATCATCTGGTGTAGATACAAAAGGTTTAAGTGATTTTAAAAATTCAGACTGTAGAGCAGTGTTTGGATTTGTAATGATGCTTAACGTTTTTATTATCATCTGTAGGGATAAACTACCAAAACTGACAAAGACAGGATGATAAAGATGAAGCATGTAGAAAAGTTGCTATAAATATAACTTTAGCTTCTAATTCCATTAGTTGACTGGTTACATTTAATTACAGCATTCATTGCAATATTCTTTGTTAGTGTTGAAATATGATACAAGTTCTTCCTAAACTGGTCGTGTCATGATAATCATATGTATTGACAATTTGCTCAATTGCTTGCTTCCTTCTACTACATTCATGTGTTCATCAAAATCTATATCTACTACCAAGTTGATTGAGATTGCAAAACCATTTGAGAATTAACGGAAAGCCACATGAATGGGGAGATCTGTGCATTTCAAATTCTGAATTTGCTACTCGAAACTGTACATAACAGGTTAAGGTTTGGTGATTGGGATCCCTAGTTGTACAAATATGTGGTCGTTGACTAAATGTTTGCATCTATATGCCATTGAAACACAACATGCTTTCCCATATATCCATTTATTTCACTTCAACTTTTTTTGTCAATTAACTCCATACTCCCTATAATTTCATTTGGTGCTCCAACATTGGGCAAACATTTTTGTCATATGTTTTAGAAGTGGAATCCATATATGCAAGTTTTAAATGATCCAGACTCCAAGTTGGATTCTTAACCAAATAAATTGTAGGCGTTCAATCAACTACCTAGATCCATCTAAAACTTTTTGGAGAACTGCTCAAATTGTATAAATTGACATGATTCTCTAATCTTCAACACTTATCCTCGTGATGTTCCTCTCATTCCTAAATCCTCGCATCAAAATATAATATCGCTATATAACTAAATAAAAGAAAGAGGGACAATATCCCAAGGAACATTAATCAACCCTATATAACGTAGCAATCTGAACAAGTTTCAATATAACAAGACCAATGTGACTTTTATGTTGGTTATCAATGCAGATACTACAATCGATACATCATCCAAGAAGCATCTTAAATTCAGAGAAAGAGCAGGAGAAAATTCCAACATAACTAAAGTTGAATCCCACTTGAAATAATATTTGTACTCAAACATAACATATGTTGAAGAATGAGTCTTAGCCTTAACGAAGACTGTTACAAGAATGTTTAACTGATTAAAGGTAAATTGACAGGACCTTTTAAAGAAGACGACAGCTGATAAAGTGACAGAAGAACTTAGCTGAACGGATCCCTCCCACAGTTTTCCAGTAGATAGACGAGCCACATTTTCAGATGGCGACTTCTTTTCCTCTATCTTCGAAGGATCAAGACTTGAATTGTTCTTCACAGCATTCCCAGTTATTTTCTCTTGATTATCTCTACAAACAGAGGATACATCTTCTTCCCGCGAATACCCTCCAACATTCAATTGACCCGAAAACCCGTTACGTTCAACAGGACTTTGTTGTAAGATTTCAACAAGTTTCAGATATTCAGGAGTTCCCACCTCAAGAGGCGTTTTCATGGGTCCATAATTGGCAGAGAGAAACTTTATCAAATCTTGCAGTTAGAATCAACTGACGATGTGTTGGAAGTTGGTTGAAGTTCTGACTGATGATTCTGCTGACGAAATTGAGTGTCAAACTGATGCCTTGAACTCACAGGTTCCATAGACGAGGGTTGATTAATAGAATGCAGATTTGAACGAGAAGGAACTGAACCTGCAGATGTTGACTTAGATGAAGTCAAAGCTGCTACAGTTGACCTGCTTGATGACCCAGCAAGATGATCATTGTGAGAAAATCCTTAATGAGGTTGAAGTATCATATTGCCCACATGAGTCCCTTGAATCCCTTTTGGAAAAGTTGTGCATACTGGTAAGTTAATCCCATGTTTCTTTTCCCAATTATCTTTCAACATAACCCCAACATATAGAATCAATCATGCTGATTTCTAAGTTGACCAAGGAACTGAAAGGACAAAATTCAACTAGTTATCAGTGATATCAATTTAAACTCGAGTTTTCTTTAAATTTGTTTTGCTAAGGGGTGTTTTAGCATTTTACGTATTTTACTAGAGCTTGAGACATGCTCAACTGGTGAAGATTGTCTAAGTTCCTTGTATGCATGAAAAGATGGTGGCTTTTTCTTATAACATTGTCTAAGCTCCTTTTATGCACGAAAAAATAGAGGCTTTTACTTTACAAGATTAGCATGTGTGGTAATCAAGTTCCAAATATGATATATAAAGAAACATTTATAAGTCTTGATTCTTTTAGTTAAGTATTCTTTGAACGGTTCTTTAGAAAAAAAAAAATTGAACGGAAGCTCTCGAGGTTTGTATACAGACTCTTTTTATACGGAGTAGCATTTTTTTTACTTAATTTTAGCTTCACCAGCAACCAAAAGATTTGAGAAAGTCAAGCCCCTTGCTCTAGGTTCCAGTCAGCTTGTCCATAACCCTAATCCAAAATGGCTAAGAGATGGACACTACCAAAGAAAAAAATGAAAAAAAAAAAAGAGCTATAAACATGTATTTTCAAGCAAAATTGTGTGTTATGAGCCATAATTAACTAAACCAAACCAATAATTATACATTTCCCTTCTATAATTTACTTTTGTCGTTTGCTTTATTTATGACGATTACTTGACGAAAAATTCTCATTTCTATTCATGATACTTGTTGGTTTTGAGCTACTTCTTGGTAGATAGCCATAAATCTGGAGATCTAACAATAAACTGTTTATATCATGATTAAGGTTTATTTATCCTCCGTACACATACATCTGTTCTTATTCATAAGCGGATGAATTCTAATAACTTCTATTCATCTTAATCTAATACTAGGTATAGTAATTTAAGATCTACCGATATATCTGCCATATGTTATCAGGAACTTTTAGTCCAATAGCATCACCAGATTATATCAGCTTTATAATATTGAGGTTCAAATCCGGTTGCAGAAAGTGAGTATGCTAAAAACAGATAGAAACATTATCTAGAGTGTAGTTACTCATCCTCACTTTACATACATAACGTCCATGATGTTACCTCTTACTAAAGACTGAGTTATTCTTTTCAGTTTTCATATTCAAGTGCAACTTAATTGTCTAAATCACTTGCTTCTCTATGCTTTGAGTGCTAATTCTTCATGGTAAGGGTGAATTAAGTTAGTTGATACCTAGCACACCTATATCTACTGTCAAGTTTTAAATTACGTTGCTACAACCGTGGATATATGGTATTAAGTATTAACCATACACACATTTAAGAGAAAATTGAGTTCTTCCTTCAAATGTCTTATTCATCAGAAAATGAATCAAAAAAATCTTCTATTTTTATAATTTAGGAGCATTTATCTAGTGATCAGACTCCTACAAGTCATTTAAAAAAAAAGACATCATGTGACAATAATATCCATATTGTTCAAGTGGTTCATTTAACCTAGCATGCATGACAAAAAAAGGAAAGACAACTACACTTAACAGTTGTTAATAACAAAATGTGCTCGGACTTTTTAAAGCCTAGTCCTTTTAAAAGATAAATGGAAGCCCATACCATTTTCCCAATGCGTCTGTCAGTCATTAAGTTGAATTATGATTTTGTTCCTTTATAATAATCCCTCGATCAGATATACGAAAGGTATAACTTTTTTGCTAATAAGCTTCTTAAAACTGTTTTCTCTCACAATACGCCACTACTACTAAGATTTTACTGTTGTTTCATACAAATCAGATGTTTATTGTTCAATTCCTGCACAAAGAACCTGCAAAAGTACAGCAAAACAATATCAATACATAAAGTGAAACCAAAGACATTACATAAACTACTCAAGGTGGACATGCATAAATAACAAAAACAAGTGTGAATATACACATTTAAAGATATGACAAATGCTGCATCCTAATATTACTAAAACAAGTTTATTGCGGTCAATCAGTATTAGTAAGGGCAAATTAATGACGCAAATCATTCCTTTTATCATTCCCTTGTAGTTCATATAAATTATAAAAGTACACTTTGTACATATTCTAAATCAATTTGATTACTTTTGATTACCAA
This sequence comes from Logfia minima, assembly GCA_963921325.1. Lineage (NCBI taxonomy): Eukaryota > Viridiplantae > Streptophyta > Magnoliopsida > Asterales > Asteraceae > Logfia > Logfia minima. The sequence goes on along the minus strand of OY992765.1, from coordinate 1,902,160 downwards.
TGTCAGCATATGGATTCATATATCAACATTATTTCTTCGCCCATATAACCTATTGTATGTATCTGTACGTACACATATGTAGGTTTGTATTTCAATCTAAACAAAGAAAGAAAACTCCTTGAACCAAACAGCAAAAAGAAAAACCCTAAATTAACCCTCTTGATCAAACAAACGTTCAATTAAAACACTAAATTCATTATCATTAGAGCTAACTAACACAGCAATACACATAATCCGAAGTCAACACCTAATAAAAAGTATAACCACAAAACCCTAAAATATCGTTTATCGTGAAACGATTACGAATTAGTGCATACAAAAACACTATCTGAGAGCGAATTCAAATCTATATACCGATATCACATAAATATATATATATATACGCAATCAATACATACAAAATACTTACTGCTACTACTAACCTTGTTGTTCAACTCTTATTGCCCGCAGGTTCGATGTGTTTTTGATTTCTCTCTGGAATTATTTCTGGATGGTTCTGAATATCCCGAATTTTTACTGTTGGATCATTATATATTTTGTATGGGCTTTTGTAAGCAAGTTCTTGTATTGGGCTTTAATAAAAGTAGCCCATATTTTTTAACTTAAAACCCATCTCTTATTTGATTTTATTTTATTTATTGTTGATACCAATTTTTGAGAGAACTAAACATGATATTTATCATATACAAGAAATTTTATCTGTGTTGAGCATCATATTCGGTTCACCAAGTTAGAAAATTCTAATAATTATATATTTATATCCACTTTTTTGTGAAATTTTTGTGCTTGTATTCTTGTTACTTATAATCCTTTTTTTTATATTCGGTTCTAGATAATTATAAAGTACCTTTTTTAAAACAATTACCATTCTTTTAATTCTAGGGTAAATTTACCATTATCCAATTAACCTTTTAAATAATTTTAGATTTTTAATACAAACAACTCATGATAAACATAATGGTCAAGTAAATACGTATACGTGTCCTGATCTTTTATTAGACAACTCCCTATGATGACAAGAAAAACTGAAGAAATGAACTGTCTGCTCAGTATCACACTATCACGTCAGCTCCTTTTCTGAAAGATTGAACAAAAACTAAATACTGCATTTGATGACATGAAATACTGAACTTTTCTAAACCGCAAATTTACTTTTTCTTTTTTCAATTAATAAAGTTACATATACATTTAAATAAAACATACTCATAAATTAAAATAATACATTACACTTTCATTAACTAAAAACGTTATTTCAAAAAAAAAGTTCATCGACTTAGCTCATAAATAAAATTTACATTAACCAACTAAAAAGACATTTTGTTATTTTTCCTTTGGCCCGGTCTTATGGGCCTGCTACTCTAGATTCATAATCCATCTGATTCGTTGTCAGAAGCCTCAATCAACTAGAGAACGTATTGAAATATTATTCATTTACATGATTTACTATTTCTGTGCGCTTATATTTAATTTTTAATCAAATCAAATTTGATCAAACACATTTTTCCTTGAACGTCATCAGTTTAACATTCGTGAAAAGAACTTATGCAAGAGGTATATACAGGTTTAAAAAATTAAATAACTAAATATTCAAAGTAATTAATAATTCAAAGTTGATCAAATACATATTTCTTGTCTTCTGGCCATCTAGCATCGATAAGTTTTTTTTAATATGTACTTAGTGATTGTGAGTAGGGTTATAAGCAAGTAAAATCCATGGAACGAGCTTTTTGACCCGATAGTGCATGGCTAATCTCTAACTCGGTCATATTGCTTGGTTGTTCTAACTAAAACTTAGTGTGTGCCCTCATAAAGGGGCTCAAAACTCAAAGAGTTCAGTTGATACTCAGGTCGAGTTTCTTACAAACTAGAACTCGTTTCCTAACAAATTTAGCTCTTATTTTGACTCAAACTTGAAGTTGTCCTTGAAATGTTAACGACTTGATCGACTTTAGTTATTTGAAAAAGGCTTCAGCTTGTTCACTTTTGGATGTTAACCTAGACATAAAACTTGGGTTTGCATAGAAACTTTGATTTCCAAGTTTAATTGACAACAATCAAATAAAATAGCACGGGTGAATTTTATTGGGTACAAACTCATATTTAACATCGAAAATTTGATTTTAACGTGAATCCTATGGACTTATATATTGGGTTTTGTATAAGTTGAGCTGTAAAAAGATTTTGACAATGTATTTTAATTCTAGATCGTATTGACTCATATTCAATTTTGTCATTTTGTCGCTCCAAACGAATATATGCCCATCCCAAAATTGTTATGGTATTGACTATTAAATGTGACGTGTTGACTAGATATAAAAGAGGTGTTTGTTGTTACGTTTCTGCTGCAAAAAAATAAAAAAATCGAATAACTTTTTGTGTCACAAGATACATCATGCTCAATTGCTATAGCTCTAGGTTGTCGTGACTAGATCACCTCATATTTGTTACATGTTTTTTCAAACTCAAGCTTTTGATATCGAAATATACCCATAAGAGATCGAGATCGAGATCCAGATCGGATATAATACTAGATATCAATATATGGACAAATATCAATAAAAATATATGTATATATCAACTAATTTACAAGTCCAAAATAAGAGTTTGAAATCATGAATTTGTGGGTGTTTTTGTTTGTCCGTAGCTAGTACAAATATAATTGTTATCCGTGAAGAAAAGCATATGTTATCTTCTTTGGACTTATGTTCAACCCGTGAATATGCCTCCGTGAATGTATGTCTGTTAAATTTCATTAATTTTATTTTTATGTTTTAATTTTACATACATATTCTTTTAGATGTGATTGGTCCACTTCCTCTTGTTTTCCACCGATATATATAATTTCTAGGAATCGAATATTAATGCTAAATTTGATTTTCTGACTATATATGTGCTTTTCTGAATTTTAGTAAGTTGATAAGTTGATTTATTTACCAAAACGTTTGTGTATATAGAATGCCCATCATGGATTAATAAATGGATCTATTACTTTAAAATGTGTTATATTTAATAACTATATTCTCTAATAAAGAACAATGCAACTGATTTTATGGGACTGACTTGTCATCTTTTAAGATATGCTTTAATGTTGAGGTGACTTCATATGATGCTTCTGCTGATATCATGTTAATACTGTAAATCTAAAATATTTATTTTAAAAATTATTTAAATAATTAGTTAAAAGTTTTTTTTTTAAAAAGGCCGCTCATTTTCTTGAAATTTACTTTGTAAACTTTTATTGATTTTGTGCTTTCAGTATAGCGTCTATACTCTTATTGGTTTATTCCACCGTTCAAAATTACTCTTTTTCTTTCTTCTTCATCAAGTCTCTTCACTTCTATTTTTTTCTTTTCAAATTTCATCTCCATTTACATCTCCATCTTCAAGTTCATGAATATCTCCAAAGTGTTTATTGAAACAGAGAATAAGAGGATTTTTAAAAACCTTATACGATCATCATATTTTCCCTAAAATCCTAAACAAAAGTGTATCTTCTTCTTCATACTACTCTGTTTTCAATTTTTATCAATTGATGACAATGTTTTGCAGGACTAAATCGATGCCCTTTACGATCTTCTTTTATAAATGAGTGACTGTTAATTTAATCTTATAATCTCTATTGATTTATTTTTTGGTTACTTTTTATAATTTGTATTTCTACCAATTTAGTTTTTTGGTTATATTAAAGATTTTTTACATTACATTCTTATTCTTCTTCTTTTTTTTCATCTTATTTGGTTTCATTAAAAATGTATGCTAACTATTTGATGAAATGCCTAATTTCAATTCATGTAAACACAAGTTTTAGTTTTATATGCATATCAAGTGTTTGATGAAATGCCTAAATGAATAATTAGAATTTTATTTTTGGTCACTTGAAATTATATGTTCTTTCTTACTTGAAGTTTTGAGATATAGATGGACTAATATGATGTGAATCTGTTTTTTATTTTCTAATTTTGTTGGTCTTTTATAGAACCATTTGTGAAAAAAATATATTATTTGTCGAGGTAAGATGTAAAGATAGTTAATGTTTCTTATGTTAGAGGCATGAAGATGGTTCTTATTCTTACAATACGTTCTTATCGCATATGCTGATTGAACTTGTTGATTGCCTTTGATGATTGAACTTGTTGATTGCATATGTTGATGAAAAATGATATGTAGGTCTAAATTTGTAGGACTAAATCTAGACCTAAATATGTGATTGGTAGATGGGAAAAATTAATTGGATGAGATTAAGAGAAAGAAAAAATTCAACCAATGAGAGAATTAGGTCTAGTTTTAGTTCTACTGTTTTGACATGTAAGATTGACGAGCTGAACTCTCTTAGAAAATACAGATTTGGTCAGAGATATGAAAGGGTGTTATATCGTTCCCATGTAACTTATATGTGCTCTAATGGTTTTAAGTAAATGGGTATTATAAATTAGTATTCAATAGGGTCAAATAAAAGAAGCTATTAAGGGGAATGATTCAAATGGGTGAAAACAGAACAATATGCATATCACTTTCTAAGTTAGGTTTCAACCCGAGCCTTTTTGACCCGATACCTTATCCATCATCTTGCTACGTCTAAATCTTAAAGTAGAAATTCTCTGAGCTAGCTGAATTAGAAATTCTCTGAGCTGGTTGAACTATAGTCTCTTTGAGCTAGTTGAGCTAGAGTCTATCTGAGCTGGTTGAACTAGAGTCTCTTTGAGCTGGTTGAACTAGAGTCTCTGTGTGCCAGTTGAAATAGAGTCTCTTTGAGCTGGTTGAAATAGAGTCTCTCTGTGTTGAGCGTTTCTCTGTGTTGGCTGAACTAGAGTCTCTCTGAGCTGGTTGAACGAGAGTTTCTCTGTGTTGGTTGAACTTTATTTCTTCGAAGCTGACTTGCGTTCAACGATCAAAACTTTATTGTCTAACAAAACTACTTTAGTTTAAACACTTAAGTAGTGTGATCCATGAGCACTCACAACTATTGAAGCTTTATGTTGTTACTCCCCAATCAGTCACCTCATTGTGGATTGCATTAAACCATGCGTTCCTGGTATGTCTCTCAACACTAATTCACAGGTTTTATATTGGTCATAACTATTGTGATTGTGAGCATTTCTCTTGCTTTAATTGAAGCGATGACTACAATTACAAATTCTTTGTTGGTTTTTACTTATATTGAGGAAATCGATTTAAATTCTTATTTGTTGTTCACTTGGCATTATGATGGTGGGATTAAAGTCTAACTATTTGGTTTTGATATTCTATATTCCCGTGCTTTTGTTTCATTAATTTGATGGTTGCAGATTAAGAATCCGGATCATATAGAAACATTTAAGTGATGAACACCAATATTTTGATGTGAGGTTTGTGTATATGGTTACTATGAGTATTTCATTTTCTTAGAAGCTCTTTTGTAATGATTCAAGTAGGAATTCAATTAGTGTTATATGATTTAACCAATTATTGAGAGTCCGAGAAGATGTTGAGGATTAAGAAGGTTTTTTTTTTATTATCAAAAGGAGGATGTTGAGGAACTCAAGGTTTCTTTTTTATTACCAAAAGGAGGCTGCTGAGGAACTCGGTGGTGGTTGTGATTGTGGCGTTTGTTTACTGGTCGGGTTAACCTAAAACATGATTTTTCATAATGAAAATTGCCTCATTATTTTTTAGATGAGTAGAGAGAAATTTTGCGAAATGATGTAGTTGTTGCAAGGCAATTGTTCAAAAGTTTGCAAATGGTCCAGCAAAGTAGGGCATCAAATGAATTCAAACTTAAATCTAGCTCACAAGAGTGATACTTACTGTATTGGCAAGTATTTTTGATGTAATATTGGTTGAGCCTATAAAATGATTGGCATAATTGTAGTTAAGGTGACTGCTAGAACCATTTGAGATGTACTTTTGTGTGTAATTTTTAATTTGGGACAATTGATCGGACAAGTGCCAAAATGCACTATTGATACTTATTGTGTATATTGCTTATTGTGCAGAGGTCAAGCAATCTTCATTATATTTTAAGGGTGTTTCAATAACCACAAGCTATTAGTTATGTGTTCTAATGAACTAAAAAGTCAGGGTTAAGCCTTTTCTTGTAAAAAACTATTTTTTATTGTTTCTGATAATTAGTTACTAGAAACTGAAGTCAAATATCACAATTGGAAAAGCGTTATAAATAATCCGTTAAGTTATGATTAACCAACTTAACTAAAAGAAATATTGGTATACAGATATTTGATATGCCTTAAGAACCATACAAGTATTCCTTAAAGTTCAAAATTGTTACATTTGTAACACATGACTAATTCTTATGTATTACTTTGATGAAAATTTATAAATAAACTTGGCATCCATGCTATGAGGCTTTTATGATCAACTTCAAATACTAAAATTATGTATGGCTTATTGTTGGCTCATTCTTAAAATCCTATGATATATGTTACTGTTTTTCATGTGTTGTGGTAGATTAATTGTGTGGTGATTTCTTTGATCACCGACAACAAGGTTGATCGATCACAACTTATGCATACTTATCACGAAAGATAATTTATATAACCAAAGATAAGTTATAACCATGATCTGATGATCTATTATTGAATTTAATTTTTTCTAGTATATAGTACTACAATTCTTCTTCAAACAGTAATGACTAATGACACAACTTCATATATTCTATCGGTTTTGTGTCTTTCTTGGTTTTATTTTGTTTGTTTTGATATAACAAATTCAAATATCAATGTCTATATATGTACATGTATCTATAGATTGTAAGCGCGAGATATGTAAAAAAAACCAATTGGATTACAATATAGATGTTGATTGACATGGCCAAAGACATGTATTAATTGTCGAATAATGTCTTTTAGCGTTTGCTTTGACGGTGATAAAACTCTTATTTAGTTAATTTTATGAGGTGTCCCACAAATTAACATTGACTTACGTGTATAAGATCTTTGATTATAATTAAGTCACATGGTCATATACAATTATCAATGCTGATTATGAATAAAGAAACCTTGACATATTGGTTGGTCACATATGTTTATAAAACGAATATTCAGTTTGGTGCTAAATATATATTTTCTACTGATATACTTTTATCTGACATATATTTCAATCCATAGATATGTATAGTAAAACCTCCAATTCACATGCGTGAAAACACTTTATTCACTTTCATTGCAATCGTCTCTTACGTTACATGTGAAAAGACATTGTGTAGCTAGTGGGGTGTGCAAGAGGATTTCATAGACCCTAATGTATCTTTCGATTTCAGCTTTAGATATTTAAAAGTACCATAACATATATTTACAAATGTTTTTCGAAAGCTTCTTAATTCTCATGCATATTTATAATGTGAGACATGTAGAGGATATATATGGTGTATAGATCGAAAGGGGAAATTTTATCATCCAATTCGTTGAGTATAATAAAAATGTTTTTTATCATTTAGAATGACAGCTAACTCTGAATTAATAATTAATCGTACACTTACGCTTCTACTACTGTCACAAAATATGGCACCCACCTTGTTTTCAATCTTATATGGTGTTTCTATCTTGACAATGATAATAATATTATATATTTTAGTGCATTAGTGAATCAGTAAATACGAGTCAAATAATTCATAATACATATATAGCTGATTAAGTTGTTAAATTTCGAATACAGTCAAAATTATGAGGGTTGAAGGGGCACACCCTTGCGGAAACCTAAGGCCAACACACCTAACAAGATCCGAAGGGGAGAGACCCTAATGATGGTCTAGCTCTTGTAAACTATTATTTGGACATGTAATAGATTTTTAAATGCCTTATCAGTTGGCATAAATTACACTTACCGCAAACACAATCTCATAAGATAAAAATATTTTGGATTCAAGTTTTTTAAACTAAAAATATTGCATATTCTCTTGAACTATCTCAGAGTGAATTTCGTATAACTCATAAAATTTAGAGTCAATATTGTGTTTAAAATATAATTTTCCTACACGAATCATAAAGAAATATATGGTCATTTTTTACCCAGTTTATCACAGCTCCAATTTCTAACAAATAATGTTTTACTATTAATCGAGTTTAATTTAACATAGATACACCCTTTGTTAGTTCAAAGAAAAGAAAAAGCACATAGATACATCCCTTTTTAAGCATGAGACTAGTAATACATCAAAGCTTTCTTTGTGTTTATTTATTAAAACGTTTATACAGTTTTAAAATGATTAATTTTTTTTTTTCTTTTACTTTTTCTTTTAAGACTGTACGCGTATTGTATCGACACTATTTTTAATGGGTCGTTAGTTCATGTGATTTATACAAAGAAATATGATAGAATAATGTTTAGATATTTTCATTACAATGCAAAGGAGATCATATAAAAAATTTTATAATATGATGGGTAAATAAAACAAAGAATGCTATACTTACCAATTACAAGATGCATGAATTTGCTACGTACGCCAACTTGCCAACTTGCAACATGCATTATTTGGCGGGTCCCAATCTTCCCATTTTACATTCACGTGACTAACCTCCTATTTCTTGGGCAATTTCATACCCCGTATATTTATAATTACTACTGGCTTTGAAATTCATATATATATATATATATATATATAGTATTATAACATAAAAAAAATTAAAAGAAAAAAAAATTAAATATATATTTAAAACTATAAACCAGTCAAAGACTACCTCTTTAATTATAAATTAGACATGAAATTACACTTGATGTTTCATTAAAAAGAGGTTCACCAAAAAACAAGTATGAATTAAAGAGTTAAAAAACTCTTCTTCCCCTTGTCCACTAATATTTCATTCTTTTTTGAACTCAATTCTCTATATATATATATATATAGATAGATACATATTATACCGGGTAACTTGATACAAATAATATGTTAATTTAAACATTTCTAAAAATATTAGAAGTTCAATTTGGAAAATGTGATTGGTAAGTATAAAATTGTAGTACTTAAAATAACAAATAATATGTGGAAATAAAAAGCTCCAAAAAACCGTAAATTAACTTTAAAATATGAAGAAAAATTATAGACAAAGAGTAAGAGGACAAATTGGTTTCGATTCTAGAGTGAGTGTAAACATATAATTGCTTGTAAGTGATACACTAATCACTATAGGGTGTTCAAAAAAATATCACGACCACATTATTATACTACCGATTTCTTAACATAAATACGAAGGAAACTATATGTAAATAATTAACTAACTTATCATACCTTTTAGATATTATAAAAGTTAATAATGTGTATTTCAAGTTCTCATAACATAATGTATATCATATCATAACTTATATTAAATCAACAATAAAATATATCATAATGTATAAATAGGATAGTACATATTAATAGGTGAAAAATAGAATAATTTGTCTAATATGTTAAAGTTGCGATATAACTCGTATTTGAACCACTATGAAAAACTTACTGAATTTGAAACACTCTAAGAAACTTATTGAAACAAATCTTTCACATTAGATCAGTACTCCAAAAAACTGATAAATGTTGTAAATATTGAAACTATATATGATTTTCTTTTTAAAAAAGTAATAAATAAATTAAAGCAATTAATGTTTGATTATTAACTAAGGTTTAAAGATGGACTTGGTGTTGATGAGTGAATTTTGAAGCAGGGCATCATTTTCTTTTCTTCCTTTTTAAGCAAGAAAAAATGAAAGGCGATTATTTTCACAGAAAATATTGGTATTTTAATTGATTGTCTTTATTAAATATATTCTTATTCACAGGTCTTTTATCATGTCATAAATTAATAACCATCCAACACTTTAGTTAAATTTGCAAATCATACACCTTTATACATGATAAATAGTTTAATAAAATTCAAAGACTGATATAATAAATTTGTGTGAAATGTTTTGAGATTTGGACGTGGATGTGATTTCAAATTTGAAAATAGTGATCCATACGTATAATTTTATATTAATCTTAAATATAATATAAGAATCAATTGATAATATGATACAAAATTTAATTGACTAGTAAAATTATTTAAATGTATTAAATTGACTAAAATTAAGAATTTTAGACATCATAAGTTATGATTTAAATATCAAATATATTAAATATAAATAACTATCTTAACAATTAAAATTATTTATTATATGTTTTGTTTTATATTTATTATTAGCAATTATTTATATATACATATATATATATATATATAGTTAAGATTAATTAATAATTAAAAGGTAATGTATCGATATCAATAATACTGTTTACGTTCTACAGGTGCACCAGATTAAAACAAATTCTAACTATCTAATTTGATGTAGTTATTAAGAGAGTAGGAGACTCTATACAAATCCTTATAAATTCATCGAAACATAATGGGGGTTTTTAAAAATAGGGGGCAGTAACAAAATCATTCAGATTTGGTGCTAACATCGAATTGCTACGTATAAAGGGATTTGTGGTTATGTGATAAATAATTTTCTTACAGATTATCTCTATGATAATGAATTAAATTAAATAGTAAATATGATAATTTGTGAAAATCTTTACTATTAAAATTAAAAATTTATTAATTCGAAGATGATGACGGTTATCATCTTCGATTCTTATAATATGTTTAAGATTTTTAAGTGAAAATGATTTGAATGGTATGAACATTTGAATCAAGTCAACCTTATGAAGACAAAATTTTAAAACGTACGCTATCATGTATGTGATAGATTAAAAGTTTAAGCTTATAAAGTTGGAGGGTTGATCATAGTGATCGAAGTATCGATAACATATATCTAATTTGATGAAAATTGACTCTCAAATATCTTGTTTTACGACAGAATAAATTGATACTCGTATATAATAATGACTGTTATTAAACCAACCCTTGAATGAGGAATAAATAACAATTGTAAATTTAATTAACAAAAAATTTACTCGTATGTTACAACTCTATGTATTCTAACACTACTATCCAAGATAATGAGGAACAACAAATATCACTCATATATATATGGTCTAAAAAACAATCTTTTTAACAATTATAAAACAATACTAGACGATATATTCATTATTCAAAAACAAAGTTAAAAATACCAAATAAATGGTTGACTAAATATATCATATATTGCACTCTATATATAACACTATTGAAATCACATTACTTACACTCTACACCTTGAGTAACAATTAACTCAATATGGAGTCCTCTAAACAACTCACTGCTCTTCTTCTCATCTCAATGTTCTTCATTTCCACTACTGCCACTCCCATTGCTCTTGATTGTGTTCCTTGTGGTGGCAAACCTCCTCAGCACTCTGGTAAACCACCCACCGGCAAACCACCAACTGGTAAACCACCATCTACCCACCCACCTCATTCCACACCACCAATCGTCAAACCTCCAGTAGTCAAACCACCAATTGTTCTCCCACCAGTGGTCAAGCCACCAGTTGTTCTCCCACCAGTGGTCAAGCCACCAATTGTTCTCCCACCGGTTGTGAAGCCACCAATTGTTCTCCCACCGGTTGTCAAGCCACCAATCACCCTACCACCAGTTGTGACCCCACCGATCACTCTCCCACCGGTTGTGACCCCACCAGTACTGAACCCACCATCTGGTGGACAGCCAGGAACACCATGCCCACCACCACCATTTGTGCCAACCCCAGCGGCTACATGCCCCATTGATGCACTAAAGCTTGGAGCTTGTGTGGATCTTTTAGGTGGGTTGGTTCATATTGGGTTAGGTGACCCAGTAGTGAACCAATGTTGTCCAGTTCTTGCTGGGTTGGTTGAACTTGAGGCTGCAGTTTGTTTGTGTACAACACTAAAGCTTAAGTTATTGAATATCAATATTTTTCTACCACTTGCTCTTCAGTTGCTTGTTACTTGTGGCAAGACTCCACCTCCTGGTTACACTTGTTCTATTTAAGATCCCATTTTAGGTAACTTTCTTATTTACTCATGCAAACCCTAACCCTAATCCTAATTAATTGTTCATTCAACTCTCCCTTATGGGTCAGCCTTCAGTGTGTTTATGCATTTTTTTAGTGTTTATATATATATATATATTCCTAAAGGTTGACAGCACCATTTAATAGTATGTTCTTGGACATAATTGATTTTGAACCATTGATGGTATGTATGTATGTATGTATGTATGTATGTATGTATGTATGTATGTGTAACGTTTAAGTGCTTAACCAAAGTATTAACTATGCATTAGTGAGATATCTAAGTAAGTAAGGATTATCAATCTCTAGTTATTTAATCTGTCTGAGAATTTGTAAAAATCTTTAAATAATTAATAAAATGCGATATTACTGATCATGCAGGATATTTGGGGTAATGAGTCCGTGGACGTACGCCATCAAGTTGAAGAACGTCCTCGAACTGATCTCTGTTTGAAATTGAAGGAAATTAATTTTCTACTTATTGTTTTGATTAATGTTTCCATTTTTTTGCTTGAAAGATAATTAATTAATATTTGCTGCATGGTTTGTTTTGTTGATGTAAGGAACTATAACCACCACTTAATTAATCAAGGAACTGAATTGAATGTTTTACGCTTTTTAATATACCTTAATTTTCCAGTTTTCTGTGAAAGTTACAATAGTTCATATGTGCTTGAACATATAATACAACAAAGTCTCAGATGTTGTAAATGAGAAATTAAATGTGTGTATATTTCGAAGTTACTGGACTAAAAATATAAACAAATTAGCCTTTGCAGACATAAGATATGTAATGTTATAAACCTATAAACCTATTCAATTATATGGTTGTAATTTATCACATGGTATGTAAAACTTAACTAAAAACTAAAGTATATATAAAACATATTAACTAGATTAATATATCTATAATTTATAAACTCTTATTAAATATTCATCATTTTTTTCATAAAACTTAAAAAAGGATATAAAAAAACCCCCATTATACCCTTAATATAAAGTCAATTTAAAAGATTTTGATATATTTATATTATAACTAGCTTAAGTCCCGCGTTATGCAGCGTAGTACAACTCATTATTAGCGGTAAATTAACGATTTGCTATATTATTTCTTTTTTTATCAAATTGGTTAACTATAGTGGTAGATTAGTAATGATCTGGATTTTCGTCTTTGACAATTACAGCTTGAAAACATAATGGTGTAAAAATGAAGAGAAGTTACACTTGATAATTAATAAAAGCTAAATTAAATTTAAGAATGAGAATCACATATGTATATTTATAAAAATGTTGAATCTTAAATTGTGATAAAAAAATTCTATAAATTTAAAGTCTAAATTCTTTATATTATAATATAAATATATCAAAATCTTCTAAGTTGACTTTATATTAAAGGCATAATGGAGTTTTCCCATATTCCTTTTTCAAGTTTTAAGGAAAAAATGGTGAATACTTAATAAGGGGTTATTATAGAAATGTTAAATCTTAAATTGTGATAAAAGCTTCTATAAATAAAAAGCCTAAATTCTTTATATTATAGTATAATTATATCAAAATCTTCTAAATTGACTTTATAGTAAGGGCATAATGGAGCTTTTTCATATCCCTTTTTAAGTTTTAAGTAAAAAATGGTGAATGTTTAATAAGAAGTTATAAATATAAAGAATTTAGGCTTCTTATGTATAGAAGCTTTTATTACAATTTAAGATTCAACATTTATATAAATATACATATGTGAGTATCATTCTTAAATTTAATTTAGCTTTTATTAACTATCAATACTCCTCTTCATTTTTACACTACAATGTTTTCAAACTGTAATTGTCAAAGACAAAAATCTACATCATTACTAATTTACCACAATAGTTAATCAATTTGGTAAAAAAAAAAAATATAACAATCGTTAATTTGCCGCTAATAATAAGTTACACTCTGCTACATAGTATGAAACTTAAACTAATATATATATTGGTTATCTAAATTGTATTGTATTATATATTAAACTGATGATTCTAGTCTTCAATATATTTTTTATATAAATTCAAATTACTATATTTACAAATTACACATTTGGTTTTATTACTATACATTAAATCTAAAATACTAAACATTGACCAAGAAAAAGAAATTGACGGCCCAACCAATATCCTTATGAGTCATAATGAAACTTTCAATTTAACTTATTATCAGTAATTATATATGTGTGCTTAATAATAATAACAACTAGATAACTTGTTAGTAGTGACTCTGTAATAAGTTAATTATTTAGATGCTTAATTGTTGGTCAACAAAACTAACCGATATGATCGAACGATTTTCACCCACATTAAAAGATTACATATTTTAATCGTGATCTTCATCACCTCTACGAATTATATTTAGTATTGATAACTTGAAATCATTAACCACAGAAGCTTGATCTAACTCGACTATAATCCTTTTCTTTTTTTTAAAAAAAAATCAACGATTATATATAAAGCATCTATCGTTATATGAAGCAAAAACTATTCACAACATGCATGCTTGTACGGGTTTTTTGTCTCGTGAATTATACATATGTAGATTGGTACGCACGTGTCATCTTCAATTCTTCATGTCACATGTCCGACAAGTCCATCGAGAGCCATCTTAGGAAAAAAAATAATTAATTTAACGATTACATATTAAGTACTATTTATATAATTTCCGATGTTTATTTTATTTCTTAATTCTTAGGAAAGAAAATGAGATTATTAAGTATTAAATTAAAAACAAAAATCATATAATATTTTTTGAACGACAAAATTGAATAGATAAAAACTAACAAGGAGCTAGTAAAAGATTACATCGGCTTTTTAAGCTAATCCGGTCAAACTAAACATTTAAAACCTCTACTATTTAACCAAGAAAAAGAACAATGACGAATGCTATCAAACAAATCACATTTCTTCACACGTTGAGAGTTAAACGTGACCAAGTTCCGATGCTTCCAAAGAAATCACCAAGTAGCCGCGGCAATCACCTGCATACCAAGCTTAATTTCTCTAGAAGCCCAAAAAATTATCAACCCATGACTCTCAATCTGAATGAGAGTTCAACATAGGAATATTCATGTCCACCCAAATACAAACCATCCGCCAAACATTTAACGCCATATCACATGAATAAAAAAGATGATCATTAGTTTCCATACGATTAGAACAAACTGGACAGGCAATATTTTGGATATCTAACCCATGTCCTGAGAGATTCAAGAGATGGGAGAGTCTATCTAATCTCAATCTCTAAATGAAGATGTTAACTTTTCGTGGAAGAATCTTACACTAACTTGTTACTACCGGTAATGTCGAAGGAATAAAATCATCGATATGGTTCCTCGTAACCCCAACAGTGAATGTACCATCATGATTTAGCCCCTAACGAACTGCATCATTTCCAATAGTTACTGAAACTGACGGCAATTATGTTAACAAGGCTTCGAGCATGTCAAAGCACCATCCAGAGTCAATGGTACGCCTCCACTGCCAATGCCACTCACCATTTACAAACCGATCACTAATGACACAATTGGGATGCAACTCTAACCGATAAAGCCTGTTATAACGATGCGAAAGAGGAGAATCTCCTATCCGATTATCAATCCAAAACCTCACATGTAATCCACAACCAACTTTATATCTCAAAGTATTTATTGGGATAATACCATTAGAGTGTAAATGGTTAATAGAACCAATAATTTTTGCCCATAACCCGTTAGATTTACACGTGAAATGACTTAAACCAACTTCCTCCTCATGGATTGCCTTAATAACTTGAACCCATAAAAGATTTGGATTGGTAATCAATCTCCACCTCCATTTTGGAGAAGAGCGAGGTTAAAGGCTTTTAGACTTCCAAAACCTAACCCACCTTTACCGAATGATGCCAAAGCATTCTCCCATTTAATCATAATCGGCTTTTTAGTATCGTTGTTTGCACTCCAAAAAAATTTGGATCTTAACCGTTCAAGAGATGAGAGGATGGTTTTCGGGACTTTAAAAATCGACATACAGTAAATACCAACACTTCCCAATACCGTCTTTACCAGTGTCAATCTTCCCTCTATAGAAAAAAGGTTTGCCTTCCATCTTAATAAACTAGCTTCGAACTTGTCGATCATACTCTTCCAATGCACTACTCGGTTCATGCTTAAACCAATTGGCATGTGATCAGTAGAATTATGTTAATTAACATCACTTGCTCACTTTCGCATCCTAAAGCTATCTTATAAGTACGTGATGTGATCCATGCATTGACTATGATTAAAGTGAATAATTTAAGTTGCGTGCTTGTAATTTCATCTAGATAAACTATTAAAATTACTTGGAATTAAGATTCTTCACTCCTATAACTTACATTGAAGAAATAATTGAGTGATCAACTTGTTGGGGGTCCAAATTTTAGAAGGCATCTTGATTCAGTTTTTACAATACATAATTCCAAATACAAGAAAACGAAAATAAAATCTCAAACGCTAGTTGATCGTACGTCCTTCACCAACAACATAATTTCGTGTAGTTAGCTAGGTTAAATTAAATATGTATGATTTAGATATATAATATACTTAAAAGAATGTTTAGTGATATTTATAGTAATTCAACAAGTATATATATGACCGATCATATAAAATGACTTCATTAGCTTATTATAGATGTCATTAATTCTAGAGTGAATTTGATAAATATACGGATTTATAGAAGTGTTCTTAAACCTTTTTTCGCACTATCAATCTAAAAAGTTACTTTTTCTCTATCAAAAAGTCATTTGTCCATCTAAATTGATTAAAAATATATCCATAAATTTAGAAATATATTAGTTCATTTACGTGGATGAGGGAATTGAACGAGACAAAGGTAAAACATTTAGGTTGATAGCGCGTGAAAAAAGAAAAAAGTTTAGAGATCTCCGTATGTTCATGTAAACCACTTGACCATTTATGGAATTTATTCTTACTTCTATCTAGCTTGTTTTACGTGATCATATAATGGTGTTAATGTAATTAAATTAGACCATGATTTTTCTAACCCTAGAAAGTAGAAAGAGTACAAGTAGACATAGTGAAAGTTAAAAGGAAATCAACTGTAATTGGACCATAGGAAATATGTACGCACATGACATTTGTTTGGCATCACTCCATTTAAATCATGTGGTTGCATACTACATGTTTCACATACACTAAATTAAATCAAAGATTCCTTATCCCCAATCTTGAGAAATATCACATACTATACAATATTGATGGATCATGACCATACATGTGTATATTTAAACAAATATACACACATATAAATGATATCTTAAGACATTATAAATATGATAACATAAAATGCATGTCTAACTTAGAATATAATTAACTTTGAAGCATAAACTTGTGTAGTAATTAGTGTAGATAAGTTCCTAGTTTTAGAAAGCGATGTTATATTTTTGGTGGACTTAATTTGAACATGTGACATATATAAAATAAATGTGATTAAATGTGATGTCCATATTGTTACTGCGAGACAAACTACTTATGGGATATGCGAATGATGGTCAAATGATAGATTACAAAACCGCAAAGCGTTAAGATGTTATCATATTACGGATGAAACATATCTATCGTCGACGATACTATTACGATGATCCAAGAAATGAAAGCAATGTATGAAATTATGATCTGTGGGTTTATCATGTAAATATTACATAAAAAATGAAAATAAGATACAGTCATAGCAATTTTGTTCATATACAGCAAGCATTCCCATTTATGGTATCAACTAGCAAGTTATCAACCCCCGGAACATTATATGGTTTATTGACAATGATGAAACCAAGTAATGGCAATGATTCTTGTTTTCAAACAATGAAAACCAATTAAATAGGCTTTACAAGTATGAAATAAAAAATAAATAAAATAAAATATGTGTAGTATATTTTACAGGATCCTGCATTTATATATTAAAATGTATGACTGGGTAAGCCATTAGCCGGTATAATTAGGTATTTTTAGAATTATTTTGTTTTTAAAAGTAGCTAAACATTAATTTAAAGATCCATGCAATTAACAATTATTTTACAGATTGACGATTAACATGGACGATGACATTGTAAAAATCGAGCAAATTCAGTGCCACACCGACATATTCAAAAATGAGGTGACGTGACACAAGCATATGAAAATAAACATACGAAAATAAAACAAATTGCTTTATTAATCAGAAAAATGTGACACAAGCATGTTACTATGTGCAAGGTTTTCTTTTAATGGCCTAGAGCTGAGAAGAAATATGAATTGAATCGTTAGGCCTATCAAATACTCCGTATTAAATTTGGCCTATCATCCCATCCCATCCCATCCCAACCCAACCACACTATCAAATAGAGATTAGGCCCATCAACTCAACTCAACCCAACCGGCAACCACACAATCAATTAATCAAATAGAGATTGACAGATGTTAATATGTTATGATCAAGTCTGTTCCATCAGTCATGTGAACCAAGATCTGGGATCTTCCTTTACAAATTATAACCAAATTTCGGAATATAGTTTAACTCATAATAGTCTGATACATCGACTGAGTCTCGAGCTTTACTTCTTATGAAGGTCCAACTATGAGAGCCTGGGAGGCATATATATTAAACCAACTTTCAAATTAGTGACCATAAGCATTAGTCCTTTTGCTAGTAAAATACCAGTGGGCAGTGGTGTTACAAACCACAAGTAGCTAGAACGCAAGAAACATCTGTTTGAATTTTAATTCCCATGAAACCAACTAAACATTTCTCAAATCAGTACATCAACAGACTCAAAAAAATATCCACTACATCTCAAATCTATTGGAGAACAACTCCGTTAAAGAGTCTCAGACCAATCGATCTCTGAAAACCTAAAGACCCAACATAATTAAAAGAAAAAAGGCTCAAAAGGAGTCACCAAAGAAAAACAACTTTTTACCCTGAACTTTGAGCTATATATATGTTACAAATCAAATCCTCGGTTTCAGAGGATTGTTTCACCTACCTACAGACTCTCAAAGCCTTGATTTCTCATCAACCAACCATCACTTCTCTGCTAATGTGCCAGCAAGAAATCGTACACAGCTGCATTGTTTCAACTTCATCACTGCATCTCGAGTGTTCCCACGCACCAGATCTATGTAAGTTGCAGTAAGAACGACTTCCGGGCAGTCGGGCAATACCGACAATGCTAGTGTGATGGCCTCTTGAGCTCTCTCGACATCACCTTCAGCTGCTGCTATGGAAGCCATGTTTGCCAACAGGACCCCACGGGCCTCTTCAGGCTTGAGAAACAAAGAGCCAGAGCCACCTTGTGGTACCGATTGGTCCAAGGACGGGGTATTATTGGAATTTGGTTCCTCGAGATCCACGGTTTTTCTCATTTGCCAGATGTCACGATCCTCTTGGGTGTAAGGTAATACGGTACTATTTTGCCCTGATATATAACTCGACAAATGTTCAGAAGCTTGCTTAGGCTGGTTCAAGAGACAATAAGTTTCTGCTGCATAAACATTTCCCAAAAAAACATATACTCTGGAAAATTCTGGAAGTCTCAAAAGACACTTGGCAGCAGCCAATGCCTTCACTGCATTTCCCAATTCCAAGTAAACAAACGCCAGGTCAGCAAGCACAGCTTGCAAGATCATCTTGTTCTCTTTTCCACAAAGGCCCTCATATTCATTGATCGAGCTCTGTAACAACACACTGTTCCCAACCTTTAACTCTTTAACTTCTCCGTTTGAGTTCACCTGACCAAAACCCTGACCGACTTTCACATTTAACACATGCAGACTTGTCTCATCAGAACTATCCAGAAAGTGTAAGGCATTCAGGAGACAGCTTTTAGCAAATGTCAGTGAAAGGTTCGGCTCGAGCTGCAGCACATTTCTTGAATTCCAGCACTCTATAACAAGTTGTCTCCATTTTCCCCGGCCGATAATATTAACGTTTATATCAGCTTTCTTTTCTGAATACATGATACAACACTCAGCAATACGAAGCCATAAGAGAGGCCGCTTGAAGAAGACCGAACCCGCCTGTTGAAAACATCGAACCGCAAGTACCGGTTTCCCACTAGCCAAATAAACTAGCCCACAATTGTATGCAAAGAGGACAGACTTGTCCTGTGAGTAACTCAACAGTTTCATAGGTTTTTCCTTCCTTTGTGGAGAGCTGTTACTGAGTGCCTTTGAGAGAAAGACTGCTGAGGTCTGGTATTTTCCTAGTTGATAATAAATGCATCCAAGATTATTGTAATATAAAGCAGAAGTTCCGGACCCAGTTTGACTGACTGATGCCATTAAAAGCTTTATCGCCTTCCGGTGGTTATTTCTAGCATACTCAAGTTGTGATTTCAAAAACAATGCAAGCGTATAATCTTTTCCATGAGCTATGTTCATGGCCATTTTGACTTCACGCTTGGCTGCTTTGAGATTTCTAGTAAGGATGAGAACCCAAACTTTGTATAAATGCACTTTCAGCCTTAAATCAGGTGTTGTAATGAGAGAGTCGTCAGCTTGGGTTCTTGTGAGATCATTTGAGGGTCTTGTAAGGTTTTGGGCCCCACTGACATCGAGAGTTGACAATAGAGATTCGTAGAGTGTTTCCTCTGAGAGAGTTCGAGCTAACGGACTTTCAGGACCGTTTGCGTTAACAGAAGAATCAGAACTAATTGATTCTGATATCATCACATTGCTGGGTGCTGACGTGGATTTTGTCACTAGGTTTGTTAATTGCGGTTGCTGAGTGAAGTTTCCAGACTCACCTTGACTGCCACCTAAGCTATTGCCGCCCACTCTTTCCAAATAATTGATCACGTCCTGTAATAATGTTGTTGCAAATTTGCTTATCTATAACGCTGATCGAATTTGGAACTGTTGATATAGTTAAAATATCAAATTGAAATTATAATGCATGTGCACACATTGACGGTCAGTAATAAGGGGTAACTGAATCACAACCATGTGAGACAAGCAGAAAAACTATAGAAAATCCACATATCATTGAGATACTGAACTTTGTTAAAGAAAAAGAAATATGTATTGAACTGACAGAAGGCCCTTGGACTCTTACAATAAAAATATATAAGTTCTCTTTCCTCTTTCTTGAAAACCAAAGATACTATATATAATCCCCTATGACTTTATATGTTAAAAATAGGACTACTTTTTTATTTTAGCGTACATCATCCATAAAATGTTATGTGTGTTTTATGCTCAAACTTACATTATAAATATATGATGCGGGATAGTGGTATATTGATACTTTATTCAAGGATATAGGATATTTTGAAATTTAATTACGCTATAAAATCTAGTGTCGTAGGTTAAGCAGATTATAGGACATATACTAGTGTTCTGTAATTCCTTGACTAATTCACTTATTTGGTTAGGAATGGAATTCTAAAATGTTCCCTTAACTTCTTATATTTATCTTCATAGCAGTAGTCCGCAAGACATTTACTTTGTTTCCTGGTTCTAGTACATGTTAATAACTTAATAGCATCATAGAAAACAGCGCAAACCACAAATATAGGTACTCATCACAACCTTTTGTAGTCACTACTAAAAACAAGAAACTTACTGCAGCTCTTGAAGCATGATGGCATACTAAGGAAACGTCCAGTAACAAGAGACAGACATGGCGGGCCACCTTCTGCAGAACAAAAACAAACTAATGAGCAGACTCAAATCAAATCCCAAAAAATAGCGTATGAATTTATGTCTTACCTCATCTATTGGTTCAATATTTTGATATAAACTCTCCAAAATAGAGAAACACTTCTCATATTCGTGTAGATGGTACAGGATGACTGCCTAAAAATTATACGGCAGGAGAAGATCAACTAATATACTCGAGGAAAGACAACATATAATAGATGATGCAGGAGAACGTGGGAAGAAACAAAAGACATATTGACGTACTATGTTAAACATTGTCACTGAAGCATCAAAATCGTCAGCTGAAGTGCCCTGGGCATTATTGATGGTAGAGACTGAATTGGCCACAACATTATTTCCCTTATTTCCCACAGCTTTGATCCTGTTATTCAATGTGTCTACATTTTGCCCAGGTGAATGAGCAAGCCTCTCACTTCGTTTCTTAACCAAATGAAAAAATTAAGTAGTCAAGCACATGAAACTAAGAACTCTATTACAAAAGATATATTCGGTAGAACATATGGGAATAAACAGTAATAAGATATAACTTCATAACAAAACCACCAACTCAGCATTCAAATATTTGTCTATTTTGTCACTCTATTAGTTCGCTGATAAGATTATTAATGATTTATTATTTATAACAGCAATTTTCTACTTCTGGGGTTTATATGGAGAAAAAATTCAGTTCTATATTTAAGTTACTTGATGGACAGAACACCAACTGGCACATGAGTTTACAACACAAATCCGCAAGGTAAGGCTTGTAGAATCTCTCAACTCTTAAGAGTACTTCAATTCTATAACATGCAAAAAAGAAAGATGATAACGAATGTTTTACTTCATGAAACAAATGGACCTCAAAAGTTTTTGAAATGAAATCGCTAACATATAAAGATCCTCACTAACATAAGATGGTCTATAGAAAATTAGACATTAAAGATGAACGTATGTGGTGAGGAAAGGAGAGAACTAACATGTGCGATTAACAAAAAAAGAGATAAATGAGGAAATGGGTAGGAAGCAATAATGTAACTAGTTAGCTGATATTGGAAGACCAAACAAGAGGGGGAACAACAATGTTAAGGTTCTAATTAATATCACTTTCGAATGATTTTTCGATCTAATTATAATAAGGCCTGAAACTAGGTCTGTAATGTTGACATTACTCCGAAAGCATAGAAGAAAACAAAAAGATCATTAAGTAACTTAAAACAAGTACATTTGAAAAATGCACATAGGTAAAACAATTAATACACAAGTAAAATTGCAAAGCCAAAATAATTGTACTAGAAACTAGAGCCAGAATAAGCTAATAATAGTTGATAAAACTATTTAGTGAAGACACTTTGAGCAAGAATTTGTTCAAGGAAAGAACAGCAGTACAGATACAAGGTTAAGAACAGCGCTACAAGTAAATCTCCTGATACCATCTTTTATTCAGGCAGCATTTATTGCCAATGACTTGCTGGTTCTCCAGAATCCTCCATATTTTGTATCTAATCTATCATCCATGAAGAATGGAATTTATTTACTAATTAAGCAATTCTTATGGCCAAATTCTAACAAATTGTATGCATTATCAGTTGGCCTTTAGCTCTAACTGGACATTTAGAAGATAACCAGTGTGGTCAGATAGAGTCGTAACGAAATAGCAAGATGTGTCATTAAGTTTTACATATCTTCCACAATCCACTTTACTTATATTCTGATATTGATAGACAACAAAAGATAATCGTAGAACAACCTCGTGTAGGCCGTATCAGAAAAATGTTAGAAGTAAAAGCATTTTAACCAATTCATTCCTACAGAACACCTTAACAGTTTTCAGCCTTTTGCTGTGTTGACCATGTGATCAAAACCTAACTATAGTTGCCCTTGTTCACTATCCTTTCCATCTATAACAAAATCCTATACCTAATTCCAGCAGGATGCTATGCAAATAGCTAAATACCATGAAGAAGTATATGGAAGACTAGAAAAGGAAGTAGTGGCTTACACTATACAGCACTAATCTACAAAACGACAACATTAAACATACCTTAAGATTGTCAAGTGCTTCCAAAAATCTCTTTGGATTTGAAAACCCATCTTGAAAGTTCTCCACAATAGCAATGTTATGAAGAATCTAAAATGAGAGGTATATTAACAGAAAGAAAAAATCAATAAGAAGTCAACATATAAGAAGCAAGAATATATTAGAAAACATAAAGGATCTTCTCCTATACACCACAAAACATCTTTACTAAAATTTAATTCAGTGGTTATGGCTGGACGACAAGTGACTTGCAGCGCTAGGGTTCAACCTTTCCTGTGTACTCTACTTCATCTATACTCTCTGTTCTATAACAATGGTGAATCAAACAAAATACAAGTCATGTTAGTATCCGGTGTTAGTGTAACCTGGCAAGCTGGCACAGATCAGAGATGATCTGAACTCAACCCAAAACTAGTAGGTGTCAGCTCTAAACTTCAAACTGGCAAATATAGGGCCCAAGGTGCAGCTAATCTTTACCATACAAATCATTTGCAGCAATTACTACTTTACTATTATAAACTCACTAAAATCGATAGAGCCAGCACACTCAAAGATTCCTATTAACTACAGTGCTATATCTTCTGTTTGTGAGTTGAATTGAGCTAACAATAAAGTCAATTCAGAACAGAGAAATATCCAAGAGTAGGAGGAGGATTGGGACGTTATTCACTTACTCCCATCCTATGAAGAACACTAGCAATGGATAAACGCTTTTTACATAAGACACTTCTCTGTTAGCAAGCCTAATGCAATATGCTAAATGTCTACAGTGAGCCGGTGAAGAAAGAAGTTGTATCCTTCTTACTAGCTGGAAGTGACTTATACAAAACGAAACTATACATGTATAGGCTACAACAAAAAAATAACGGCCAAGGAACATCACATAATATTGTACGTGGCATGTGATGAAATTAAGTCACAGTATCATACGAATCAAGATGAAAATAGAACGACCGAGTATACTTAAATGCACAGGTAAGCTGGAGCTTTAACTTCCAAAACTCAATAACAAAAAACAATAGCCACAAGAGCAGACCATTTTTGCAAGGGCTACAAATAACAGAGAGAAGAGAGTAGAACTCTACTCTTACCAGCTAACGATAAATTATTTATCTAATGCACATGGTATGCACATCGCCGTTACACTCAGTCATTTCATTTCCTCTCGTTTACTTGGGGAATTTTAACTTCATATGCTTATGTGAGTTTAAAGCTATGACACAAACATGGTCTAATTTTAGTTACTTGTTAGTTTCAATATATATTAGATTAGGTTGGCCTTCTTTTAATACTTCGGATAAAAGAAACCATACCAAATTCTCGAAGTAAGCCAAGAAACCCACCTCAAGAGTCAGGACTGGTTAAAATATCACCTTAGAGTATCCAAAAGTGCAAATACTTCTATAGCCAACCTACTGGACATACCAATTTAGTTACCCTGGAGTGTACTTAACCAGATACTGGACGGTAGCAACTTTGCTAGCATTCTAGCTAGTTAAGACGCTACTCGGTAAAACTTTCAAGTCTAATGCCCTACCTATGACTTACCTTTTAGTCAGTTCCATAACTAGTGTCAACTTTCTGCATTTATACATCAAAATTAGCTATCACTGAAATAGTGCTTTACATTAAGTTTACAACAAGTTTTCTATAAAAGATCGTTTATCATCATATACGTTAACGTATGACTTTACATTCAGAATTTGAAAAGAAGTTTTAAAGAGATGTCAATTGACAAGAAGTTCTCGTAAGAAGTTTTCAGAAATCACATTGGTGGAGAACTAAACAAACAAGAAGCCTTCAAAGAACTCACAGTTATGGTTACAAATATAAGAATCACTAAAACAATTTCACATTTTACAGTAGCTTACAATGGCTTCCACATTTCCTAGGCAAAATGTCTCAACAACCAACCTCAAGGTAACAAAATTCTAACAAGATAGATCGTGGCATCTCTATAAGAGGATTCATATGTTGTCCATAGACAGGAACTTCCTACATACTAGGCACATTTCTCATCATGGTCTTTAAGATAAATTTACAGTAAACATGGTATTAAGAAAGAATGGATGTTTGAAAAACACTTGGTCATAAAAATGAGGGAGCTAATATTGGCAATACATGAAAAAGTACAGTTGATTGACAAAATTTGAATACAAAGACTTATGAAAAAGATAGAAAGAGCTACTAATTCTATTAAATAGTTTACCAAGTTGGCTTCTTTAACCAAAACAAATCTTTCAAGCATCAGCTTGAATAAATTGAAGAGTTTTAAACTGACCCCATATGCACCAAATCCCTAATCATAAATATCTATCAAGAATGTCCATCAGTCAAGCATCCCAAACGTGGCACATTTTTCAAATACACGTGCTCCTCAAAACCTCAAACATCCTAAACGAACCATCTGATCCCATCCAACAACGAACTTAATACACTCCCAACTATAGCCAACTTCCCAAGATACAAGTAATTATCACTAGTGGACCTAAATTGCCATCCAACAATGTAGTAAATTCATTACAAACTAGAGTCAACTTCCCAAGATACATGTATTATCACTAGTGGACTTAAATTGCAGATGAGTTCTACTCTGAGGAAATTGCAAAAAAAAAATATACACAATAAACATACATTTGTTATTAAAGCAATATCAGTTTAACCCTACAATATGCATTTCACTATTCCAAATAAATAAATAAAGAGTAATTAACAAAACTTCTCACAATCAAAACAATTTTCAATGCAATATTAACACATAAGTGAATTCACAAGCATATATATATGAGTGAATTCACCTTCGGATCATCAACTTTCTTCTCCAGGATCTGATTCAAAACTCTAAGACAATCAACATACTTCCCTAACTGAAAAAACACATACGCTTCTTTCGCCAACGTTTGCGTTACAGAAATCAAATCCGCATCAACCGCCGATAACGATACATCCGTCCTACTACTGTTGTTGTTCTCCATTATTTCCCCCAATTATAACGAATTCGATAAAATTAAATTCAAAAACCCTAATCTTCTTATTATAATTATCCACAAACACTCACATCTGCATCACGGACAAAATTGATCGATTGAACCCTAGGAATTCGAAAACCTAATGAATCTGTATGTATATATTGTATCTGTAGAGTGAGAGAATCTAGAGAGGGAAAAAAGAGGGTTCGTTTTTGTTACTGCTGCCTGCTATCGAGTCTGAGGATGTGTCTGAGATGAGCAATTTAATTTGAGTCATGATAGGGTGACGGTGACTTTAAGTGGTGTATCTGACAGACCGTTGATGTAGCTGATGGTGGAACGATCTAACGGTGGATATGTGATTTTTGGTATTGTTCTTTTTATTTGCTTTTTGTTTAAAAAATACTGTAAATGACTTATAAGGATTACTTTTGGGTTAATATTGGGCTTAAGCTATGATCTGTTATCAAACTATTTAATTTTATTATATTATATTAAAATAAATATATTCTGTAGTATATGAATTTAATGAATAATAAATTGCAGCTTTCTTCGTTGAATATAGATTTTTCGGTTAGATCTAAATATTAATTTGGTAGTTTTAATATTTTAGAAGTCGATTATATTTTATGTTTGAGGTGAGATATTTGTAGGGTTCGATCGAATTTTGAAAATTCAAAAAGTTGAGGATGTAAATAAACATTTTAATTTTAACTCTATAATATTATTCTTTCAGTACAAATATTATAATGTGTCGTAAAAAAGGAATTTCTTATGGCATAGATATGAGTTCAGTCATAATTCCTCGTAATTCACAGCAAACAACTAAATATTATTCGGGTGTAATACTTACCCTTCGAAACAACATTTGATAAAAAAAATTATGTCTAGATGGGAATTTTTAGTTTCCGTTGATTTGCAATTATTAAGAACTAAATAGTTGATAATCATGATTTTTATCTATTTTAGTTATATTTAGACTTCATCGTAATCACTTAGCGCATATATATATGTTGTAGAGGCTTCTTTTGCCATTCTTTAATTGTTGTCAAAAAGAAGAAGTAACATTTGAGGGATAAGGGTGATGTAAGAGTTGCTTTGAGTTTCGTCCATCAAAATCAGTAACTAAAATCACAAACATTTTTAAACAATTAGAAAATATTGAAACTAATAATAATACACAATCACCATAAATTATGATGTACAAGTCGAGCTAAATTTGCATAGTTCAATGCCACAAGTGATCATCAATTCTATTATAATTAAGCATATATTGGAAACGGTCTAAACAAGTCACATGTAACTTTTGATACCTATATTGCTTAGTATTGAACTAATTCCAACTTACAAGTTCAGAGTAGCTCTTAATTTTATCAAATAACAAACTTATACTATTACAACCAACACTAAGTTTGACTATACTAACACATGGGACTGATATTAACGGATTCTAACAACTCTATCCGAATATGTAATCATTTTAATGATGGTTATATTTTACCATTTCTTTTCAACATCTCCAAGATAGTTTCCGTATTCCTCAAATCTTGGCTCTCCTCTCGTGACTCGTATTCAATCCCTTGAGACCAGTCAACACTAGTGTAAGTGAACCCCGGGCCCATGTGAAGGTTCCCACGTCCTTCACAATCCTTTTACCTGCCTTGTTGTGCTCGTCTCACTTCCTTTTGATGCTCGGTTAATTCCAACTTTTTCCTCTTAGACACATTATCCACTAGTTCAACTCTTTCCACGCAACGATTTAACGTTGTGGTGACCTTATGTTTCTTTGGAGGACTAATAGCTGCATCTATTCTTGAGTACCTTTTTTTGCAGAGGTTTATTTTGCCATTTCTTGAAAGTTTGTCTAAAACCAGAAGTAAGTTTTGAGGGTAGTCTAACTTGATTTGTTCACCGTATGTAGACTTCCAAAAGGCAATGATTGGATTAGAGATTGAGGAATTTGAGTGATCAGCAGTTGCTTCAAGTAGGGTTGCTTGGAGTTTAAGAAACACAGAGTTGAAGTTTATTGGTCGCCAACTGTTTTGCAAAGATTTGAGGGTTGTGTTCCATAATTGATGGAGTTAATAAGTTGTATTTTCGTGTAGCAATTCAGGATAATGAAAAGAAACAAAGTGGATCCAGGATTTATGATCTCGATCGGTGTATGCACTTCATAACAAATTTATTTAAATTGTCCTACAAAATACTATAAAAAGAATTTCAGGGTGAGCAAATGGATTGAGGTGAGTTTCACCCATTTACATATGAACGAGTTAATATCTATGTATAAAACTTTCTAAACCACTTTACTGAATTAGTTTTTTAATCATATTTGACCCAATGACTATTTGTGATATAAAATAAAAGTCAAACTTTTGTCCAAAAAGAGTCCGGTCAACCCGACCCGTTCATTTTGCAGCCTCATTTCATGGACCATATGTCCACACAAACACAAATACATGATAGATGCATAAGATTGTGAAAGAGAAATACAAACCTCAACAAAAGGATAAATATCAAAGTGAAGAGATTCAACGATTGGGTACCAATGTTGAAAAGACCCTGAAAGTATTTTAAATCAGATAAATACCACAATTCAAATGACCTACCAAGAAACTTATTAAACTATAAAGATCTATACTTTTATCTAATAAATGCACCTTAAAAATAACATCAACCCACAAAATAGATTTATCAACCTACCTGGGGATAGTATCAAGAATCTGTGGATCTTTTGCTTCCTCCTATGATACGCTTAAGAACCTATACAACTCCACCAGGAACAAAATCAATAACATCAACTATTTGTCAGAAATACATAAATGTGACTTTGAAGTTTTGCAACTAAGTATCTAAAAACATGTTCACTGACCTGACAGCACAATGCAGACTGGTTTAGTGTAACAGGATCTTTTAAGATCACCAAAATCGTTATTCTTCCGACATATATCAGATGATTTAAGAGCACGGTCAAGAACGCAAGTTACAACCTCTCCGCAAAAGATAACAAATTCATAACCCCGAGTCTTTTCTACAAGATCAACCTTGCAATAGTCTTCAAGAAATCGATCAGCAACTTTCATAGCACCGAGAAGACATGTAAAGTGACTTCCATGTTTCAACAATTTGTAGAACATCAATCTTTTTTTCTAATCCCGAAGAGAAAACAAATATAAGCTTTACTTTATGTATTCCAAAATTAAGATAGAAGTACTTTGTATTTTAAGCTTTAAACAATAACTAATTGTAATAAATAAAACAAAAAGTAAAATATATGCCAGACAATTTATTGCTATATCATTCGAAGTTGAAAGTTTATCATATTAATTAAGTAATAAGTTTGAAACTTCGATGTAGCAGATAAAATATGATAAACTTTGTCATATTTTTATAGAATAACTCAACAGAGAATGTAAATAATTATAGTATTGTTCAGAAATGATTATAAAATAAAATGAAATATTAAAACAAATATAGTATTGTTCAAAAATAAATATAGTGTTGTCAATAAATATAGTATTGTTCATCCAAATTTGTAAGTGCATGAGCAAATTATATCTACCTCCGGTGAGGGTAGCAACGAACAATCCACTGCAAGAATTACAATAATACCTTAAAAACAGAACAACAGGACGTAGGTTCGGCAACTGGATGTTGTAGAATTACAACTTTAATCCTAGCGAGTAGTGTCAAACTACAGTTGAACCTCCAAAACGGCAACCATATCTCCGAGACTCCGACTAATAGTACATATGGTAATATTTAACATAATAACTTGCAATTTATTAAGAAAATAATATATGCAGAAATTTCGAACTAATTTGCTCTATTAAATGGCTTATTAGTATTAGTATAGTAATAATAATAATAATAATAATAATAATAATAATAATAATATAATTATAATAATAATCTTTATATTACTAAATGATAATAAAATAAAGAGTGATTTACAGCTTTTTCTTTAATAAAATTATGGAGTATAATATTTGGTGAAATAGAGGATCCGTAATCATTTTGAAATATTTAAAGTTGAATTTAGGGTAATAAGAAAACATATTTTAAAAAACCGCAGCAAAGCGAGGTGTCATTTTCCTCCCAAAGAAGTAACCTTAACCATATTTTGTCTATTTTGGGATGTCAAGGATAAAATATGAGGAACTCCAAGTTGTTGGGATGCTTCCAGATTGGTGATATACGCAAACGAGTTTATGGATTGGTTGAAACGTAGATCCAACGTGTCAATTTAATCCCACACTTTTACCCCCTTGAGTTCTGATGAAACTGCATCCTACCCCTTCTTATTTAGGTTATGTCCCAAATAGTCCCTTGAGTTTTTGTTTATAAGAAAACTTCACATTGGGTCAACTTAATTTACAGATTAACTGTTAAGTCAATTTAGTCCAATGAACGGTACTCAAGTCCTTAGATGATCAGTATTCACTTTACATAGTTTTTCTTATACTCTATTTATTAGGTGTTCAAAACGAAACAAATAAAAAGTAATCATCTAACGAGTTAGTATGATGTTATATTTTTTTTATTCATCTTCTTTTATTGTGGATTTGGTCCTTTTAATTAGGAGACGATCTAATTCTATAAGACATAATTTTGCAACTTATTCTGTTTTATTGTAAGCCAACTCTGCGTGACGGTAGCCTTTTTATTTTCTAGTGTTCCTATCATTTGCTTTGTTTAGTTGCACTCGTTCTTATAAAGTTTAACTTCTTTAGTGGTTTCAAGTAAAAGAATAAACACAATATAGGGACGTGAAATCATCATTGAATAATTGAAGGACCATATTATTGAAATACAGTATGAAATATGGATGCCACTAAAATGGGAGTAATGGAACATATGTTGCCCAACTTGCCATAGATAGATAAATAAATAAATGATTTCAACTTTCAAGACTTGTTTTTGATGAATGCAAACAAAATAGCGTCTCGTATGTGTTTGCCAAACTTTCATGTGTGGATGTCTTTATTTTTTATTTTATTTTTTTTAACAGTTAAGCTAAACTATTTATATCTGTAGCATCCAATGTTATTTTAGATCTTATTCTATATTTAGTCCATTCCTAGTATCTACATAGATACATATTTATATCAATGATGTATTCGTTTGATAGTTATAAAAAGTATGAGAATTAGGAAATTAGTTATGTCTGTCACAAATACAAGGGTGTCAAATAAAAAATCGTAGAACATCAGGGGTTATAATTACAATATTTTCCAATTGGCAATTTGGCATCCAAACAACAACTCTGCATAGAATAAGTCAATTAAATAGAAGAGATCAACAGCTAAACATGACGACAATGGCGATCCAAACTCCCACCAGCTTATTATTTTCAAATTTCACAACTTTATACCCCCTTATAAATAATCATCTCACCCCATTTTCTATTTCATCATTTTCCAAATTCACACTCAATTCTTTTCAATATCAAAAACCATTCATTGCATTTTCCAGTAAGGTATCTTTTTATTTCCTTAATCTTTATTTTATGTTTCTAATCAATTAAGCAGGTTTTGAAGTACATTTGACATTTTTACTACTGGGTTGTTTACAGAACAGAGAATCAGTATTGAATTATATAAAAGAAGTGAATAAAGGAGATCAAAAGCAAAAGTTAATGACAATTGGTTCAACGGTTCAGCTTTTGGGCCGGAATTTGGTGGTGAAGGGCCGGGTTATATTGACTGATGTGTCGGATAACGTGGTAACTTCATTCGGGTCGGATACGGGCCACACGGATGGGGCTTTTATTGGGGCGGTTTTTGATGAGGAAAGTTGTCGTCATGTGGTGTCGCTCGGGCGGCTTAATAGTGTCCGGTTCATGGCGTGTTTTCGGTTTAAGTTATGGTGGATGGCCCAGAAAATGGGAAATAAAGGAAGTGAAATACCAATGGAAACACAGTTTCTATTAATGGAAACAGTTGATGAAAGTGAAAAGGTTTATATTGTTTTTCTGCCATTAATTGAAGGGTCTTTTCGAGCTTGTCTCCAGGGTAGCTCCGGAGACGAGCTCGAAGTTTGCGTAGAAAGTGGTGACGTGGATGTAAAAGAGTATGTTTTTTCACACACGGTTTATGTGGGTGTTGGAACAGACCCTTTTAGTACAGTTGCAGATGCAATTAATACAGTTAAATTGCATTTGAAGACATTTAAGCAACGTCAAGATAAAAAGCTTCCTGGGATTCTTGATTATTTTGGGTGGTGCACTTGGGATGCGTTTTATCAAGACGTGACGCAACAAGGGGTTGAGTCGGGGCTAAAAAGTTTATTCGAAGGTGGGACCCCTGCAAAGTTTGTGATCATTGACGACGGGTGGCAATCCGTCGGATCCGATGAGAAAAAGATCGAAGAATCAGAACCATTGATGAGGCTGACGGGGATCAAAGAAAACGAGAAGTTTCAAAATGAAGATGACCCAACAATTGGGATCAAGAACATTGTTAATGTTGCAAAAAATACATACGGGTTGAAATATGTGTATGTGTGGCACGCGATTGTAGGGTATTGGGGCGGGGTCCGCCCTGAGGCGGACGGTATGGAGGAATATGAATCCTTGATGAAATATCCAATGGTGTCAAAAGGGGTTCTCACGAATGATCCAATTTGGAAAACGGATGTATTGGCCATACAAGGTTTGGGGCTAATGAACCCGAAAAAAGTGTTCAAGTTTTATGACAATTTACATAGCTATTTGGCTGCAGCTGGTGTTGATGGGGTCAAAGTCGATGTTCAGTCCATATTGGAGACACTAGGAACTGGTTTAGGTGGTCGGGTTGCCCTAACCCGACAGTATCATCAAGCTCTCGATGCATCAATTGCTCGGAATTTTCCTGATAATGGCTGCATCGCTTGTATGAGCCACAATACAGATGCCCTTTATTGGTAATCTCTTTTGTCCTTTATTTTGGGTATATAGATGTAAATATTTGTGTACTAATGAATTTACCATGTAACCAGCTCTCAACAAACAGCAGTGGTTCGAGCTTCAGATGATTTTTACCCTCGTGATCCCGTTTCACACACGATCCATATTGCATCCGTGGCTTACAATAGCTTGTTTCTTGGAGAATTTATGCAGCCTGATTGGGATATGTTTCATTCACTTCATCCTGCAGCCGACTACCATGCATCTGCCAGGTCGATTAGTGGTGGCCCAATATATGTGAGGTAACAAGTTTTTTAACCTCTGTGCTAAAAGCATAAAATTTAGGATCCAGTATGGCTTAATCTAAATCTTTATTGACAGTGATGCTCCTGGAAAGCACAATTTTGAACTTCTGAAGAAACTTGTGCTGTCTGATGGTTCTGTGCTTCGAGCCCGATTACCTGGTCGACCTACTAAAGATTGTCTTTTTACTGATCCGGCTCGTGACGGTGTTAGCTTGTTAAAGATATGGAATATGAATAAGTACACTGGAGTTATTGGTGTTTATAACTGTCAAGGAGCTGCATGGAACACTACTGAACGAAAAAACACATTCCACGAAACCAGACCCGATGCTATAACTGGAACAATCAGGGCTCGTGATGTGCACCTTATTGCTGAGGCTGCAGTTGGTCTTGATTGGTCTGGGGACTGTGTGGTGTACCGTCATTATACGGGAGATCTTATCGTTTTACCTCAGGACATAGCTATACCAGTTTCGTTAAGTGTTCTTGAACATGAAATATTTACAGTTACACCTATTAAGGTTTTTGGGTCAGGGTTAAGTTTTGGCCCGGTTGGGCTTATTGATATGTTCAATGGTGGTGGAGCCATTGATGAGCTAGAGTACATGATTGAAAGTGATTCGGTGATTGTGTTTATGAAAGTTAAGGGATGTGGACGGTTCGGTGCATATTCGACAACTAAGCCGAAAAGGTGCATTATTGGACCAAGTGAGGTTGAGTTTGTATATGATTCCGAATCTGGGCTAGTGATTTTGAGCTTGAATCAAATGCCCAAGGATCAAAAGTGTCATGATGTGCAAATTTACTTATGATTTTAGTTGTATGCTTTAGAAAAGCCAAAATGTAGCATTGATAGGCTTATTGAAATGTTGTATACCTAATTTATTCTCTGGCTAAATATCTGATATTGAATAATTGATCAATGATGATTTCCTCTTTTGGACTTCTATCTATATATAGATAAAAACAATTATCTTGTAACAAAATTAATTATAATAATATCTTTTATAAATTCCATATCAATGGCAAAAGTGAATATGGTGCTCGAAACGAGACGTTATAAACTCAAAGTTCGGCTTGATACATATTTTTGAGCTCTGTTTTTAAGCTTGAGCGCACACACTCCGACTCAATAAAAGCTCGGACTCGGTCGAACTCAAAAATGAGTAGCTTAGGAAAAAGTCTGACTTGTTTGCAGCCATAAGAAACGGTGCCCCAGACCAGACAGAACAAATTCCACACCAAAGCAAGACACAGAAAACAGGCTTGACAAATCTAAAACACAAATCTCCAGAGTGCAACAATCAAAGTCTGCAAATACAACTAAATCCATACTCTACTCAAACCTATCTATTACCATATATCATGCACAAATGAACGAACTCTAAAGAAAAATAATTTTTTAAGTACCAAACCATAAACTAAATCGGAAACTCCATCTTCACAAGAGAGTCGGTGGTCTCCACATGTTCACTATGTATCCAGTCCTTAGCACAGAAAAGTGCCTCTACCGTCTCAGGCCTCAAAGAACATCTATAACGATCCATCTCTTGAACACCCGTATCAAAAATCGCTCCAGGAGAAACCGTCGACACAGGAACCGTCAATATATCATGAGCCATCTTCGATAGTGTCGGGTACTTAACCTTGTGCAGTTTCCACCATTTCATAACATCAAACTCATGACTCCTAGGCAAAAGAGACTCTTCCAAATACTGATCCAACTCTGACTTTGACTGTTGACTTGTACTTTCCATTATATAAACATCAAAGTCCGTAAGCCCAAGTCCGTTGTTTAGTCCTCTGGCATCATCTTGCTTCACATCTCCCGATTCACCATTTACTTCATCGACAAAAGCAGGCGTGAGTGGCAATGGAAGTGCGACGTACTCTAGAAAAAGCTCATGGATCCCTTCATCGACAATCTTTATAAAAGACGCAGCCTCATTGCCGTAAATCTTGGTGAAACTGAACTCAACTAGCTTCATTTTGAACCGTGGGTCCATAACCACTGCGATGGCTAACATCAAACAACAACTTTTCCAATATTTATCGAAACTCTCGTGAATGGGCTTGGTTAATATGCTAACTGTGTGATCTTCGCTTGTAGATGCACGTGTTAGTTCCAACTGAAGCTTCCATGCTTCATGAAAGAACGTATTAGCCGTGGGTACAGTTGATGATGTAAGCAGACTCGCGGTATTGAAAAGTAGCTTCAAATATGTGCAAAGATTGTCCACGAGTTTCCACTCTTCACCAGTCGGGCCTTTACTATAATCAGGATCTAAAGTATCTAAGCAAGAAAACACTTCTTTTAACTCAGAAGCTGCTAGTAACATTTCGTACGTTGTATTCCATTGAGTCTGATCATCGAGCGATAAAGTTTTAGTACTGAGAACTTGAAGTTGTTGTTTGAGTGCGAAAAATTTCTCCTCTAATGATTCTGATGTTTTCACATACTTCACACAGTCTCTGACTTTCTTGACCGTTTCTTCACCCACCTTAAGTACTTCTTGAGCAATGCAGCTTAGAGATCGAGCAAAGCAATTTGTAAGCAACAATTGACCATCAAGAATGTTCGGGTTCTTCTCTGAAAGCAAACCTCTGAGACTATTAATCCCGATTTCACTCAAAGGTTGGTTTATTGTGAGTGAGAATAATCTTCCCTCTATGTTCCAATCAGATAAACAGGTGGATACCGCATGGCTGAAAGCCGAATCTGACTCGGGATACGGTTCCATCACAACATTTAGTAGTTTTTTGTGTATCTTCCACTCACTATCAATGAATTGACCCGTTACAAAAACATACCCTGTTGTATGGTATGAACTCCAGAGGTCAAGTGTAAGGCAAATGCGGCCCGGCATTCCATCAATCAGCTTCTGAATGGTTTGTTTTTCTCTAAGATAAGTAGCCACACAGTCACCTTGAACTGTATCGAAGTTAACCATGTTGAAATTTGGCTGAAGGTTATGCACAAACGCCATGAACCCTGCGTGTTCAACCATATGAAGTGGATAGTCATGCCGTATGATCATTCGAGCCATCTCCTGGCGACACCTGTCAGGGTCAAAAGCCAAGTAAGAAACAGCCGGTGTTCTGTAACGTCTTTTAGGTGTGCTACTGACGGGACCCCCAGAGTTAACAGCCATCTTTGTAGGTGCACTGAGTGGGGTCAATGGGTTGTGGTCCTGGTTACGAAGAAAAACAGGGCAACCGCCTTTAGCGATGTGACGTTTGAGGTGACTGGTGCCAGCAACTTTGGAACCCGTACTATATGCAAAGGATTGAGCGCATTCCTTACAGACGGCCCTTCTAACTCCTACACCGACGTTTTCAATAGTGAAATGTTCCCAAACGATAGACTTCTTTTTCCTACGTTTGGTAGGCGGCGTCTCTACATCATTCATTGCTGTGTCGATATACTCTGGCTGCATCTCTATGTTTACCAGTGCATTACTTTCCGTAGGACTAGTCTCCATGTGTTCCAAAGACCTGCTTTTCAATAAAAGATACAATAGATAAATCATACTTACCTTAAGTTCAAACCTCCCCAAAATCTTATAACACATGTAAGGAGGTGTTTGGAATTGCTTAATTAAGTGTTTGCTTACCTTATATCCCCAACTTCCCATAGATTACACAATAATGTATCATTACAAATCTTGATATCAGAAAAAGTTCCAACTTTTATATCATTATTTGAGTCAATTTTATAGTAAACCCTACACTTTTGGCAGCCGCTAACCAGTACGCAGTATATATAATGGTCCGGAGTTAGAAAATTTTCTTGTCATGCAGGTGAAACGATCTGAGCATTATCTATATCCAACTTTATGAATTAAGTGAAAATACTGAGCAACAAGGGTCTACATATATAGAACAATATATATTGTTTTCATCCTAGTTTATTTAGTTCAAATTTCAAACGAGTCTGTCTTATATATATTATTTCTTACATTAATTGTCACATGAGTTCGATTTATACAAAATTGTGCTTAATGATTGTCAAATGAATTTGATATGTAAAAAATTGAGTTTCATCAATAGTCAAAAGTGTCTAATATATACAAGCTATCAGCGTTTGATCTTGACAACCAATAATTCAATAAGTACATCGCAGGGTCAAAAAGATCAAATTTTGAACTATCACAAATCAGATCTACGGTTTCTTCATCGACAAATTATGATTTTCGATTCGTATACCGAGCCGTAGTTATGTCAACTAATCAATTAAAATCCACAAACCACAACGAACTTGGTAAACAAACATGAAATTGACAACCAATAGATTAAGAATAAAAGAAATTAGGGTTATAAAATTAGAGTTAAAGTTTGAGTTAGGGTTTATATGATAAACAGTATATATAAGCGAATTTATGTGGTATATATACCGTGATGGCTGAAATTGACGAAACACCGATGAAATCCGAGGTCACAGCAGCCTGCAATTGAAGTGATCCAGAAACGTTTGTTGGAGAACGGGGATCGAATTGGGCTTGAACCCGAGTAATCAAATTGGACTATTATTGAATTGGGGTTTTTTTGTTGTTGTTATTGTTGCGGAATAAAAGAGGAATGGGGGAAAAACGGACAATAATAAAAAACCCTAAACGGATATGGACTTTTTATTATTGAGATCCAATAAAGTAGTAGCGTGTGTTACAAGTGCAGTCCACAACCTGTTTTCTTATTTAGGGTTCGATTTGGTTTCTACTAACTACGTGAAATTTTATACAAATTGGTTGTAATTTAATACTCATATTTTCGTATTTTGTAAGGCTAAAGAAAAATAGTTATCGGTCTTGTAAAGGAAAAAGTTTATATTACAACTCATACAAATGTTCATATTTTAATACACGTGTTAACCCAACGTTATTAGAAACGGTAAACAATGCAAAATAGTATCACATTACTGTCATTTTACCATACAATTTTCTTCTATAAAAGTTGATAGCGTATTAAATCTACAAGGTTTATGATACCATGTTCACTCATTTACCAATATGTTTTTATATGCATATCATTTTATAAGTTCTGAAATATTGGTTAAAATTGAAAGAACTTATCAAAAGGAAAGACAAATAAAGTATGTGTTTTAAAATAGGTTAACTAAAAATATTCTTTTATCAAAAATTGTATTTTAAAAGATTTACAATGCATATAACAACAAACTTTGAAAGCGGGATGGAATGAAATAAAGAGAAAACTTAAATCTATAGACAAAGCATTGTTAATATCTGGGAGAAATTACAGCTCAAATCAAATCAAATATAGGAAAAGCAAATTTACCATATATACATTTTTCAAGTACTTCCTCTCATTTTGTTACGTATATAAGTCATATTTTATTATTTATTTCCTCTGATTTTGTTATGTATGTCTCGTCACTTTTTACTATTTATTAAGGGTGATATTGACTTTTCATATAAAAATTATTGTGGAGTATATAAATCTTTTCGCAACATAAAACAAAACATGCAATCCTGGATGGTTTCGAAGTTTGGTCAAACGGGTAAACGATCATTCCGATTTAGTGACGAAGGTTCAAACCTTTTCACCTTGCATTTCAAAAAACTTAACCCCTTATAAGACCATAAATTACAAGTATACTCTTTTTGATAATATATGAATTAAAAATCAAATTAATTTATATTTAATTGTTTTTTTTAGTTTATACATTTCATAATTATCTTTATTTAAAATATAAAATATATAATAAAATATAATTATTGTGATAACATAAAGTATAAATAAAACTGAAAGAAAAAATTTATGATTATTATCATTAAGCAACTATCATTATCGATTATTATCGTATTTTCTATTTATAACCATCACATTACGTTTATAATTAATGATAAGTAATAAGTTATTATTATTATTTCACTTTTATATTTTAAAATTTTCATTTTTTCAAGCAATATCATATTCTAAAATATGAAATTCATGGTATAATTAACAAAACATAACACGTCATTTGTTGCGTCGATTTGGAAATCAACACTCTTTAAAATATAAAAAAATGATGAATAATGAAAAAATGACACATCACATGCCATATCATAAATTACTTTCACAAAATCAATATTTTGATTATTAGTTTATCAAATGGCTTAATTAGATAAGTTACCATCTTTAATGACCTAATTGGGACAAAATTACCATCTTTAGATGACTGAATTTAACAATAAAAAGTACAATGACCTAATACAGTATTAGAGAGAAACTAAAAAGTGCGTTTTATTTTAGATAAATAATTAGCCCTTAATCTTTTTAGTTATAAGTAATTTTGTTTATGAATAACAAAACATCGCTATTAATCACATATTATTTACATATATATTTTCACTGTAAATTTGAACATAGAAAAGTTGGTATGTTTATAAACTATCAACTTATTTATTATTTTTGTCATAGATAATATTCCTTAAGAATAACAAAACAATACACATCTCTATGGATCACATATATTTACATGCATGCCTTTTTCAAATAGATTTGAACATATGATTTATTTTTTTATTTTTTTATTTTTGGCAGAAAAACAAAATATTTTTTAATGATGAAAGAATAACAATTAGAGAAGAATGATTATCACTCAAATGACTATTTCAATTGAGGAAAGATCTAACTCAAAAAATAAAGTAGAACATCAATATCTAAGAAAAAGTTCAAAACAAAAGTAGCTTAAACCATAAATAAGATGACTACACAATCTAATAGGATGATTTGCGAGAAGATTTCAAGATATGAACTCTTTGACCTTCATAATACATTAATTTTACTGTAGGAAAAAACATTACATACCATAGTTTCATAATAACAACGAATTATACGATACAGTAACAAATCCTATCATTCAAAAGTAACAATGTAATTATTACAATGAAATAAAATAAAAATGAATATGAACGAGTAGAAAACAAAAACAATATTCATCGACAATTGATGAGTCGAAGTCTATATATGACACGGTTCCGTTAAAACAGATTCGTCGTCTACACGCTTCTGTTTTTCAGTATACAACGGCCGAAGAAATAGTGCTGCTGGACTTGTACGCTTTCCTGAAGTAGTGTCAGAATCCTTTGAACGATAGTTGACATGAACATTTGTTCTAGTTGGCCAACAAACAATGTTCGTGTGTAAAACTACTTAGAAGCAACATGTGTGCTTCTAAAAGGAAATTTGTAATGTATATGTTTTTGGTGTTCAAGTTTCATATATGTGTGATCTTACAATAAGAGAATGAACTATCTATTATGATGGAGAGGAAAAGTAAGAAAATAAAATATTTTAATGACAATAAAAGTATTAACTTAATAATTTTAAGTTATGTAAATTATAAGATCATATATTCATATTACTTGCAACAAATAAGAAGTCACAACTTAATTAAAATATTTAAAATTTTTTATTTATCAATTGTCATTCAAACAATTTGATTGATTTCAATAGTCAATAACGATAGCAATCTCTGCCACAGCAAAGCGCAACAATGAACCTCCTTGTTAGGTACAGTGGGGCACACAGTGTCAACGTATAAAATTGAGTCTAGGCAAACTTGGACTCAGTTTTTGCATATGAATGTATGACGGGACAAATTTTGGACATACTTCTTTTACTAAGCATATTAGGCAGTGCCACATCACCACGTGGAAGTTGCTCTTAGTGCGTAAAGATTTGTGATTTTGAATTTACAGTGTTTTAAACAGTGTTCTACGAGAAATACTGTTACTGAAAAAGTGAAGAGTAAAAATAATGTTCCTTGTATATTGTTACTAAAAAAGTGGGAAGTGTAAACAATGTTTTGGCAGTGCTCCGGACTTTATTCTTGATTCTTTTTTGTAACTTCAAATAATTTAATAAAATAAAGTAAATAACAAAATAAATTAATTAAAAGTTAAAATATATATAACAAGTCCTAAAAAAACAAATCTATAAAATTTAAAAAAATATATCAAGCATCTCCCGAATCCGATTCAAATCCTATCTTTTCACATATCTTCTTCTTTTGCCTTTTCTATTATGATTTGGTCTCGTCCAATCAAGTGGTCCGTCAACATAGTCAAAATCTAGAGCTGCATTACAAGATCCTTTGATTGATAGTAATTATGATCATCATCGAATAAAGCGACATTCGGGTTTTCTTTGTTAGCCTTCGGTTCTTTGTCCAAATCCAGTTCGTCCAAATGCACCGTCTTGCGATGTTCTGAGGATGATATGGAGTACTAAAATCGAGCATGTCAGTTGACGAGTTTGAAGATGTTGGTTATTGTGGAAATGGGTTCTATGTTGAGTGTAGGTTGAACGGGTTCAACATTGTGAATGATATAGTTTTTGAGTTTTTGAAATGTGTTAGTAGATGAGAATGAATGTTTTGATGTGTTTAAAATTGTGTTCGAAGTATAGTATTTATAAATTTAAAAATAATTTTTTTTTAAAATCAAATAAAATGGCCTTTGAGATAGTTGTTTGAATTAAATTTTATTTTTATTATGTTTTTCAAATAGTTATAATACCGTTGGAATAATTTTTTCCGAAAAACGTCTTTGTTGCTTCGGAATGCGTTTGACACCGACGGTGACCAAACTGACCCAACCATTAAAGTAGGTACTAAAATATACTCTGTTTTACATAATTAAAATAGGTATCTTACATAAATACGAAGTATTAT
Source organism: Logfia minima (assembly GCA_963921325.1). Classification (NCBI taxonomy): domain Eukaryota; kingdom Viridiplantae; phylum Streptophyta; class Magnoliopsida; order Asterales; family Asteraceae; genus Logfia; species Logfia minima. The sequence continues at coordinate 1,859,693 of OY992765.1, read as the reverse complement.
TCTAGATGTATATTATTTATTGAATAAAAGTACCTAATTTTGTACTAATTTCCTCCAGCACAAAAGGTATAACTTAATGTAAAGTACAATAACATGCAAATATCATGGAACAATAGCTTTTATTCATTTGTACTTGGCTCCAGCCTAATAAAACCAAACTCTGCTTGTACCTTTAGCCACTTGATTGGTACAAGAAGTAAAAGAAGATAATCATATGGGTCCCATTTGACAAGTTTACCCATAGTCTCTTTAAAGAAACTTGAAATTTATATAATAAATTAATAAATAAAAGTCTTGGAGTATTAAAAGAGAAGGTTATTGCGTGAGAATGTAACAATTTTACTAAAAGTTATTGTGTATAATAAATTTAAAGTAAATATTATATTAATCAAAGGGCACTTAATTTTGAGTGTTGTTAGTTTTAACACAAATACTAATATTGTATAAATAAAAAATGTGATGGGTCAAAAATGTAAAATATATAAACTTTAATTAGTTAACAGTACCTAACTATTATTCTGTCAACAGTTTTATTAACCTCAAATTTGTAACTATTTAATGTAAAAGTTAAACGGAAATCATTAAATTTTCAACTTGATTATTAAAAATATATTATAAGACCTCGAATAGTTTAAGTTATTAAATTACCATATTTTCTATTTTTAACTAAAAACGTACTAAATCAGTAGCAAAATATTTAAGTCGATATACTATATAATAACAAAATGGTTGCAATTTTATTAAACTTGTATCAGAAAAGGATAGAAAATATATTTATATTAAATTAATAATGTCTCCTATTTTAAGTTTACTTTAAACTTCATAAGAGCTTGAGCTGCCCCTGTATGTATGTATACGTTCTGATGAAATGAAACAAAAGTTATTGCTTGTTTGAAAGAGAAAAAAAATTATATTTGATCAAGCCATGTATTTATTTTGTTTGTTTGTTGGTCATTACAATTAAAGGGAGAAGGGGTAAGAGTATAATGGTCCAAAACCTTTAACCTATAGATTTTAAAGTGTTAAATATGATTATGATTAAACTAAGAAAATAGGTAAATATAAAAAATTAATGATTTAATTTAAGAATATATGTTAATGTTATTATAGTATTTAGTGGAGAAATATACTATCTTGATATTTAAAAGTGCCTCATCTATCTATATGGTCCCGTAAAATAACGTGCACGCCTACCCCCATATTTTTGTCTCATTTATCGTACAATATAATTAACGGATATAATTAGTGTGGTTGATAGCCTAATATCGACCAATTAGCATATAATTAACTTAACGTTGTTAGTCTATCAACTCTTTGATGTACAACAAACTTTTACATGTCAATTCTAACCCTTAAAGTTATAATCAGATAAATCCTTAATATATATACCACCTTTGTTTTTGTTTTTTCCTAACAGCGTCAAAGTTAAATAATATTAACAACACTTAACATTTGCTCATATAATTATCGATTATTGTTTGTATTTATTTTTATAATAATGTTTGCACGGGTACATTTATGCGATTCAACAAAATTGATTGGTATAAAATAAAAAGTAAAATACTTATAAATAAAGTCTAGAATAATTAAGTAGGAGGATTATTATTATAATTATAAAGCATTAATTTCATATTATACGAATTTCGAACCCAATATCTCCATCTATAAACATTACTACAAGTTGTTCGATATTGATAATATTCTTATTCTATTCATAACTAAAATAAATAAATAAAATATATAAAAAACATAACATAACATAACAGTACGTAATATAAGCAAAAGATCAAAACAGTGAGCTCTCCGTCCGGGAAAAGCGGGTTGTACGCCGTTTAAACACTTGTTCTAATAGTGGGCTCCACTCTCATAATCCGCACATGCTTCCCATGTGATTGCACCGTTCTTCCAATGCTAACTTTAAATTTTCTACTAGTTTATTTTTGTTGGAGTATCATACAAAATATTTGTCTCAACCTTTTCAATTTTGATACACATGTCTGATTTTTCAATACCAATATTGCTTCCACCACTGACCGATTTATTTAATAAAAAATTATACACATACTCATACTTCGTGCTTAAAACTATACGTAACAAGGAGATCCATATATACATCACATGATCAGACATTGAAATAGGAAAAGAGAAAAACTGTATAAATCATAAACCATGCATAGTATAGATTAAACTTGTTTTAAGAGTATCTTTTAATCATCAACAACGATTTCATGGAAAAGAGGGTACGAGGAAGATAAGACGGTTATACCTCTACTGAAAGTAAAGAGACTACTTCTCGAAAAACTTTTAACATACACAATTTGCTCATATATATCATTGATCAGAATTATAGAAAAGAAAATATCAAAAGAAAATTAACTAAAAGTCTTTTATAATTCAATTAAACTCAAATAACAGTGACAATCAAGCTACCATGCATTAACTACTTGTGATTGAGAAAAGATAACTCATTATAATTATCAACAACATATAAAATCATAAGTCCGTTTTTAGTCCAGGATTTTTGGTGCAAATACAACATATCGATTTTGATTTTAATTTCAAACTTTGCATTCAATTCAAATTGCGTTAAGTTAAACAGAAGAAATCGACTTTGTGCGAAATTAGTTCTAATAATTAACTTAACAATCAAAGGAGGTTGAAAAAAGGTGGGGTATAGTTATTAATTGTTTTTTATACAAATATTCTTCTTGGGATTGGTGGTAACAAGACCTTTCTTCCTATATATACTTCCCCTTCTCTCCTCTTTACCACACTACTTCCTCTCTTCTTCAAACTCTACAAACATATGATCATCAGTATGATTTAAACAACTTAATTAACCCTATTTAGGGTTTCAAGAAAGATCAAAGAATTGGAAAAGTGGTGCTCTTTCTGTTCTTCCACAGCTTTCTTGAACTGCATATATATATATATATATATATATATGCTTCAATCTTCATATGTTGACTTCAATATTTGCAGTTCAATAAAGCTGTGGGAAGATAGAGGGAGCATCAACCCATGTACATTATCGTATATCACAACCAAGAAAATAACAATAAATTCCCAGATTTCTCACATCTTAATTTTCAAGGTATGTATCTCACTATATATCTTTAATTTTCATGGGGATTTGATTGTGTTCTTATATGATTAAATTTGTTACTAGAGCTCTTGATTTCCTACTTAATGATGCGTCATATCAATACATGGGATATATATTTCTTATTATCACCAAATTGAGCGTACACATATCTTTTTATATTATAGTAATTATAAAGTAAATATATAAGTATAGATCAATGTGTTATACGCTATTGATCGTGTAATTAAATTTAACAATATACTTTTTAAGTAAACTTAAGTACTTTAGGAGGTGTTTCATGATAGATCAATGAAAGATGACGTGTTTTGTCAGAGATTAATCGGTATTTTAGATCTCGCTATCAAATCTCTTTTGTCAGAGATCAATGAAAGATGACGTGGCTTTTAGTCAGGGTTTTAATGTATTTTGTTCCTTAATCTTGATCAGCAATATCAAACCACTAAAGCTTTTAAAAGTTATTAAGAACTTTAACTTATAGTTTTGAACAAAAAAATTCATATGAAAATAAAAGTTTTATTTGTCATATACAAACTGTAGTTTTAAAATTCAATGAAAAACTCAAAATTTCAAAGCTACTAGAAGTAGTTTTTCATGAAAAGTTCAAAACTTAAAGTTGCAGCTACAGTATATAACTTACAACTACAATCTATAGTTAGAACTACAATTTACAGTTACTTCACTGAACAAACTTAACATTTTACAATGTTGTTTGCAATTTTGATGACTCAAATAAATATCAAGAAAAAATGGTATATTTCGATCCGTTAGAATGTCAAAATAAAAAATTAATAGTAGATTGGTCCACAATCAAAGATTACTCCACATGGATGATGTTTTCCTTTTCTCATACTATATATTAATTGAAACTGTCTTCCCTTACAAATAGTTTAAAGCCATTTATGTGAATTCGGTGTACACTTGCAGGAGAGTATATCTATTTATTTATATTCATTACATATTAACTAATTCATGAGCTACCAAACTTATGTATAACTTAACATTTCTCAATTAGATGTCAGCCTATCAACATTAACAAGCTAGTATAGTATGATATTTATAGCTAAATAAAAAAGAGTTTTTAATCTCAATTTGAAGCCGGCAATAATTTTTACACATGTACATTGTAGCTACTCTGGAATTTTCTCAAAATTTTAGCTTGAAAAACTTGTTATCTACTTAATTATTTTTTTGAAAAGAGTAAAAGTAAAGTTTCCCAAAATTGGTAAATGGATGTTATATTCAAATTATGGACAAAGTTGCAGAAAGAGAAATCATATGAGATGATTTGATTAGGGTTTTCACCATGGTTTTTTTTAAAAAAGTAGTGCCAACCAAAATGTCAAAAAGGAAATGTACATTGTTTTGCCCTCGTGAGCTAGTTTTTGCCTTAAAGATTAAATCTTTTTTGTTTATTGAATGGGCCCATTTGTTACAGTACGAATTAAAAGGACCAAAATGATACACGATGATTAACAAAAAGTATATATAATGTTAATTAGGACTTAGATAATTAGTCTGTCTTTCAATATGAAGATAGTAAACTTAATTACTTTCCGCTTCAAGGCTTAAGGTGTTGATCATCATAATAATATGCATAGATTTTTTTGTTATAAAATCCAAAGATATATTAGTTGAGGTGAGTTCATGGAAGTATGAGTTTTTTTGAAAGTATGAAAGTACCAATAGAAACGCACCACGTGGCAAAACCCACTTTCCCCCACTTTTTTAAAAATTAAATATCTCATAAACGACAAGTCAAAAAATAATAAAAATTACACCATAATAATCATAATTTTTTTCTCTTCGATTTAAGATCCCACAAGGCATACTATAGACGAATTTTTTTTTTCTTCATTTTTTGGGGGTTAACACATGTGTTATGATGGATTAACAAAAGTGTTACCCACGGTTATCACATGTGTTATCAACAACTATCACATGTGTTACAATCGATAGTCGGTGTTAACACATGTGTTAGTCGCCCGTAACACATGTGTTATTTGTTTATAACACATGTGTTACAAATTTTCAAAACCCACCAAAAACTGAAAAAAAAAAATTCGTCGAAAGTATACCTTGTGGGATCTTAAATCGAAGAGGAGAAAACATTGATTTTTATGGTGCAATTTTTATAATTTTTTGACTAACGATTTTTAAGATATTTAAATTTAAAAAAAGTGAAAGAAAGTGAAAAAAAGTGAGGCATTTGCCAAATGGCACAATTTCATTGGTACTTCAATACTTTCAAAAAATCTCATACTTATATCAGTTTTATTCTCATTCATCCTCGGATGCTAAAGGTTAATTAAGGTTTCTAATTATCACTCATCCTTGGACGCTAAATTTCTGGATCTAGATATTCTCATGGAATAGTTGTATTAATTAATGCATATGATTTAACTCAGAGGGGTGCAAAGTCCGTATCTTTAATTATAGGATGTGTTTAGCATAAGGATTCTAAAAAATTGTAATAGATTGAATTTGTAGTTTTTAACAATCTTAATTTCTCATCCCTATTTGACAACAAAAATATAGAAGATTTCGAAAATCTCTTAAAATTCATTTTTCGTGAGGCTTTTTAACGTAGTTTGAAAAAGAATCTCTTGCTTCAACTCCGGCTCTAATCACAATCTTGTTACTAAAAATACCCATAATGTTGGATTAAAGTTAAACATTTGTTATTAATTTAACTATACGAAGCCACTTTCAGTTCAATCACCCATGTCAAAAGGCTGAATCTTTTTATAAAAAAAATGTTCACATTGGTTGCTGTTGCCACTACAGTCAAAGGTCAAGAAATAATAGTCTTTTCCCCCAAACTCCGTTGTTTTAAATAAAATTTTAGCATGTAATAGGACACCAAGATTTGTAATTTTTACTTTCTGTATAAATTTGTAATCGTTAAGTTACACTTTATTTATGCAAAATAACAATTAAAAAAAAAAGGTTAAAATTGTTAATATGAGTATAGTACTCGTAATATTATGGACATAAAGATAAAGATAGAAGGATAGAGAAATTAGATTGGACACCATTTGCTTTCGTTGCGTGTTTTGATTGACATGAAAGTTTTTGTTCTCCTTATAATACAAATATAAAAAATAAATATAATTTTAAATATTTTCAAGAAAAAATAATTAAGCTTATTTGGATCATTGAATTGAAGAAATTTAGAATTGATCTATGGCTGTCTTTCATACTATTATGTCAATATGTCCTTTTGTCCATGATATGAAATGTTGGCCCAAGAGAATTACTATTGGTTCACATTTTGGGCCATTTGCCTATACGTACTCCTTTAGTTACTTATTTTAAGGACTAACTAAACATTCCAAGAAACAAATTATATGTTGTTTACATGTCAAAATATTCGATATTATTAATATCTAATAACATTAAAGCGTATTATATCAACTATAAAACTATATATGTTTTCATTGACATTTAAACTCATCACTTTCTAGCTAGTTGAAGAATCAGCCGTGCAATGATATGACACGTACTCACTTGACTACTTGTAATGTATCTTTTTCTAATGTGAACGAGAATGCATTCAACTTGTAATTGATGTTTGTTCTAATTATTCAATTTACATTTGCTATTTCTAATGCACTTAATTATCTTATAAAAAGTGTGTTTTAATTCATTTGTTTACCGATTTAACCCTTAACCGGTTATCCCTTAACCATTTTTAAATTTGAAGCCTACGTGTCATCACACGCAAGAAAAATCAGTTTTTTTTTCTTTCAAAAATGGAGGGTGATGTGGTGTGCCATGTGCATATTGACGTGACATTAAGATCTTACGTGACATATCATGCGTGTATTGATATGACATGTGACTATGCATAAAAAGTGGTAGCCGAATCCATATAGGATGGAAGCAGGTAAGTTGCATTAATATTTTTTCTATAACATGCCATGTAAAAGATCTGATTTTTTTTTTCTGACATGTAATGCCACGTACACTTCAAATTTTTGCAGATTAAGTGTAATAAAAAAAGTAAATATAAGTGAGTATACACAATAAACATGAAACACAAATTGAATACATTTCCAGACACTAATCCGTTATTTAATTTCAGTAACACATGCAAATACTAGACGACAATATTTGGATGTGGTGATGGGAAGTTTGGGACACTTGGAATAGTTGAATTCAATTAAACATATATATATATGTATATATATATGTATGTGATTATAAAAAATTGTATCGATCGAGCTCAGTTATTCTTGATTATTTTTCATGAATATTATCGTTCTAAACTCTTTCACTACTTTCAAGAGAGTTAACTCATTTCCACAGTTTTAATGGCCAAAATTTTAAGATTGTGGTCATCTTTTGCTCCCAATTACTTGTGTTCATCAATGTTGAACGAAGGTAAACTGATAAAATTCTTTTTCATAATGTGCCTGTCACATATGAAAAGGATTTAACTTACAAGAAAAAAGTAGTTTTGTTTACATTAATACATTCAAACATATTGAGTTGGAAAAAGAGAGAAAATGAGCGCATCATAATGCAAATGGTAACATAATTTGTTCCCTACTAAATTTAGGCAAAATATCTGTACACGAAATTGCAACTTGTTTACAACTTATTTATGTTATTTTGATGGATTTTGTGAACAATAATAGCTCTAAAGGTACGTTGTCATTAAATACTCGGACATTTAAAAAGGAAACTATCTTAATCAATATTCATAAGGACATCTAGCTTGTTATAATCTGAGTACAAATTAGCATATTAGACAAAGTATGACGCCTAATGATAGTCTTTAGGACTATCGTTATCAGTTTCTTCTTTTAACTCATCAATTATTATCTTTATATATGTCGTTATCTATGGTTGCTTGAATTACCGTTTTCATTAATTGATCGCCCAACAAGAATAGCAAAAGCATGACGTAATTTCCCGTAAAACAAGAGTATATTAGACAAGTGTAGTATTGCAGCCATGGAAATATAGGTTCTCCTGCTGCTAGCCAGATGAATAACTTTTCTGACCAATTACATTCTTATGCCAATGAGTTTTGTGAATAATGTTTACATTATACTTCCGTACAGTAATCAACTTGTACCTCATACTTATAATAACATTGTAGTAGTTATATAATACATAGCGCATTGTAGTTGCACAATGTAAGGATGATAGTGACATGTGACGACAACAATGGTGGTGTACGTGTGTTTTATACTATTTGTATGTTTATTCAAACAGTAATAACGAAAAAAAAATGACGTCTACTTAGTTTGATCGTACTATTATTTACAGAATCAGTTGTTTGTACTGATACTCCGTGTTATATAACAGTATGACAATATAATTGTATTAGTATTGTAAGTAATCCGTATGTGTTTACATTTCTCCTTTATTTGTGAACAGAGACATATGTCTCGATAGAGGTTTACGTTAAATACTGTACGAGCGATTAAACACTTAAATAAATTAATAAATATAAAATAAATTGGGAATCTTGTCTGCAACAGCACCCCACCAGAAGGCCTATCAGAGTTTTGATTGAATGAATTTGTAAGAAACAAAAATCAATGTCGCTCATGTAATTCAGATCCATTCAATCCCGGACCGTACATTCACACCCACGGTAAAAAAGATTCTCTTGTTATTTATACCTTCAAATATGTAGGATACTTTCTTTTCACATCCATAATTACTTTACTTTCCATAAATAACCACAAACCTATGTTGTTTTGAAATCACATACTTTTGATATAATTTTACGTTTTACCGTTAGGAATTTGTAATGTTCAAAGATATCGGTATCCGAATGTGTAATTTGATCAGAAAATATCATCCGAATTTTCGGATACAAAGATTTGAGAAATTAGCTTTATGAATTTGGCTTCCTAATAGTTGTTTTAAAGAGAATTTTGGCTTAAAATTGTAACAAGAAATTAGATTTGCTAACTAACTCACTTGTTCCATGTATCTACTTTGTATTTCAACAAATCTATTTCGTGGGTCCACCAATTGGAACAAAGATTTGGCTTAAAATGAAGATTACTAATGAAGGTACGTGAAATCAACAAAAGAATGATTCTACCTCCACCACAATGTGATTAACATCCATAAGTTGATCGAAAAGTAATTCACCCGCAGAATCTTGCCATATTTTCCCACATCTTTCTTGAACTTACCATAAAAACTCAAATTCTCAAAAATGGATCCACCTTGAAAACCGTAAATTATTAAAGTTCAAGAAAGCTGTGAAAAAACATGACTCTCGGGGCGGACTCTCTTCAAGGGCTTCAGATTCTCTTCTAAGTCTCAGCCATTTTCATATTTGTGAAGATAACAAGCAGAATTGAATACATTAAATTATTGTGTTTGGTTTGGGTATAAAAGCTCAGTGAACCCATACCCATATATTCATGGACCACTGTATGATACTGCATGTATGTATGTGTACGTGATGGTTGGGCGCATTCTAGCCACATAAAACCCAACTAATAATCTATCTATCTATCAAGTCAGATTATTGCCCAAACTATTTTGCAAATCTGAATAACCCAGCCCATTTAGGGCCCATGATAAACCTGATTTAACGGGCCATTTGGTATTCAACATCGTTGCTTACTTGCTTTTGTCTTTTCATTACTTTTCATAGTGTGTCGGTGTTTTTTTTATTTATATATTATTCATATTACTATTATTATTTATTTAACTTATGTTCTTTATTTTTTTTAAAAGGTAACTATATTATACATAATAAATTATACTTAAATTAACAAGATACTAGAAATTACATAGTATCCTGATACTATGACAACGTTTCTAACCAATCGACCCTATGTCCTAAGATACCAATGATTCCAATCAAATGACCCAAAAAATACAACGACCTTACATCCAAGAAGCGATGAAGAACCTCCGCAACATTACTATTACTGTAACTATTATTATTATTATTATTATTATTATTATTACTAGCGTAATACTCGCGCTATGAAGCATAAATTATGACTAGCGATAGTCATATATTATGTTTGTTTTTCATGGATTATCTATAACAGTAACTCAATAACGGTAGTTTACTCGTATATAGAGTTATGGATTCAGCATACGGTGATGAGTCTTATGAGTATGACACAATTAATATCAAATAGAAGTTACATAAGTCATATTTAAAAATGTTGAGTCTTAATTTTAAAAATTTCTATATACAAAACACAAAAATACATTATATATCAGTATAGATAATAAAACAGTTCGAATGGTTAAAATAGAATTAGTTATTATTGTAGTAATGATATGAATGAGCCTTTTTTTATTTTTATTTTAACATTAACTAATCTTTTTGATAAAATAATTATATAAAAATTATTAGGATCCTATATTCTTTAATATGAAATAAAAAGTTTTCAAAAACATATATATATGATATACAAATTAAATTTATGTATCACAACTTTTATAATTTTTTGTGTATCACACTAAAAATTTAATATTGTGTACACACATAAAAATTATAAAGTTTGATACACAAATTTATAATTTATATCATATATATATTTATATATATTTTTAAAAATTATAAAAAAGTATAGAATTCTAATAATGTTGATATAATTTTTTAATAAAAAATATTCGTTAATATTAAATTAAAAAGTAAAAAATTTATTTTTATTATTACTATCATAACAAACAAAACTACAATAATTCTTTTCTAAAACAATATCATCTTAAAGGGTAACTGATAAAATGGAGTGAACGAAACAAGAGTTTCTCGACATATATATTTAATGTTTTCGGATTAACTAAATTATTACATAGTTGACTGCATACTAATGTTACTATTTTGTAATTTATTAAAATTTGTCGTAACCTAAGTTATACTTTTTTAACATTTTCTCTTTTAAACTTTGAATTTATAAAAATATTAAATTAGTTTCGAATTATATTTATTGATTTTATTTATGAAAAGTTGATCTACACACTTATTAGTCAATAATTTTATCAAAATAATTCTTTTGAAAACCTAAAAAAATCTAAGAAGAAACCCATCACACGTACTAAAAACTCAAGAGTCGATGTAAATTCAATTTGTAATGAAAGGTATATATTAATATGTTATTGAGTATTATCTTAACGTAAATGAAAAGTCTATAGATATCTTAATACTTTGAGAAGTCAAATTAATTTTAGTCAATCAACAACCTAGTAACGATTTTTATGAGATAAAATATTAGTCATTGTTTTTCATTAATATATATTTTTTAAATGAATTAGCATTCAACTATATATATCTTTCGTGTATTTGTAATGAAGTGTATATTTTATTTAAAATTATGATGTGTAAGTGTTAAGTAGAACATACCAACTTAGTTCTAGTAGTTAGGTAAAAGAATAACACAACTATAACATATCGAAGATATAATATATGTTAGTCATCTGTTTATACTAGAAAAATTAAGATTACCGTAATTATTTTACCTTTTTCAAATATTCAACCAATGTATTAAAAAATGAACAGTGATAACGGTATGTTTATCATATTTTGATATATATATATATATGTATTAATTTTGTATGTGATACTTTTTATATTGAAATGTTTTGTATTTTAACTTTGATATAATAAAGATGAATTCACGACTCTTTTGCTTATAACATGATACAAAGAAGAGACTTATTTGTAAATTTCTTGCCATAACTAAAATTCACAAATATTTTGTAAAAAGATTGTTACATATTTTTAAAATTAACATAGAGAATATTAAAAGACGTATTATTATTTATATTGAGTTACGTTAATTCTATGTATTTTAAAAGTGATACATTCAACGACTATTACATTTTTATTTACTTTGATCGCATCGAATAGGTACCCGACTAATTATTATTAAATAAGATTGCTTGTGTTGGAGCCTCTCTTTCACCCTATAGATGATGGTTAAAGCACGTCTTTGTGAAAGTGCAACGTGGAATATAAGCAAAAGGTCTTAATTTAGATGCGGTTGTTGTTATAAGTTATATCACGCGTTTTTGTCACATGCATCATTACTCTGAATTTCTTCTGTTTATTTTCTAAAGGATCGAATCTATTGATAATGATAAGTATTGGGCGAAAATAAAAGTCAACTCTTAGACTTTTTTAACATTATAAAAAGCCAATAATGTTCACTAAACAAAGAACTTAAAAAGCTAGTTTTATTATTTAAAAAGCTTATAATACATCAAACATTGTATTAAATTTAATGTAAATAAAAAAAATTTAAAAATATACTTACAGAAAATATGATTCATCTTTAACGTATGTATTAAAATCTTCACAATAAATTAATAACCAATATCTATATATTACTCCAGTGAGTATTTTTATATTAGAACTTACTTTAATTATTATTTAATTTATAAGTTTATATATTAGAATTAAGTAACTGATACTAAAAAAACAGGTAATATTATTAAAATGATAAATCTCAAATGTTTAATAACGAATATTAATGCAAGGATACATTTATTAAAATTCAATATTGAATATTACATCTTTAGTTATTTAACTAATGGGCATTTGGCCTACTTATATGAGAGGAACCAATCAATCTGGAGGTTGTGACTTTAAGTTCGAGTATCATTGGAAACGATGCATACATGTGTGTAATTATGGATAATATGTTTAAAACTTGATATAATATAACTTATAACGTATGTAAAAGAATGATACATTGGATAAGGTGTATGTTCAAGTTCCATTAGAAACAGAGGTATAATGTATACAAATCTAAAATTTGGTGTATGAGTCTAATTATGACAAAGTATAACGTACTCAAACGAATGATACAAGTAAATATGTTTATCTTTTTAAATTTTAGACTCATGTAATATATTTACTTCAATTAAAAGAGTTAAAAAGAAAATTAAAAATTTGATTGTAAAGTTTATTATTGCATCAAATTTAATGTAAAATCTTTAAATTCTAAAATATAATACAATTTGCACAAAATATAATTACTTAGTTGGAGATAAATTTCTAAAATGTTATGTGTGATATTGTGATGCATAAAATATAGGTGGCCTTACACACTCTATCATCATGATTAAAAAATTAGTTCTCTCTCAATCATTCTAGTAAGTGATACGGAATAAGTGATAATTTCCTTTGTAAGTAATTTGACTATGCCAAGTACAGAGTACTTGTTAAAACTTAAAATACTGAGAAAATAGCGAGAATAATATACCCTGTATCATTTTTTTTTAGCAAATACTGCGTATCGAATAAAAGAGACGTTGTAACTTCTAAGAAAATGAATTTACTTTCTTAACCGGATATTCATTTAATGGAAAAAAAATATTTTTGGTTCGCGGAATATTTCAAAGAAATTGACATTCACGAAAAGAACTGATATCCAAATGAATGAAATTTGATGATGTGTTTGGTTGGCATAATGAAATGAAATGAAGCCCGAATTCCATTCCTTGAATGGTTTATAATTATCATGTTAGTGGAATTGAAATGTTGATAATGTAAAATGACATAGTTACCATTCTTGGTTATTGTTTTTGACTTAACACACACACACACATATATATATATATAGGGGCAAGGAGTTACGATGCAGTCAAATTTATAAAATTATATATAGGTTCGGTTCATAAGGATAAGGAGTTCAATGCTGTCACATTTATAAGGATAAAATGCAATGTTGTTATAATGCAGTGTACTTATAATATAGTGAATCTGAGTCATAGATCATAAAAACAAAAGGCCACCCCCTCTAATTTTCCACACACACATATATATATATATATACCTATAAATTTATCAATAGTAAGTTACACTTTCATTTTATGATGTTCAAAATTGTTGATAAATATTTGAAATATAAAAAGTATATTATATAACTTATTACTCATTTCAAAACTACAAAAGAAGTTATTGCACTTTTATAGACTAACAATTTAATTTTGTAAAAGGAACCAACTAACTACGAATACTATGGATGTTTAGACAGTCAAGTTTTGGTTTATATGGTTATTTCGGGTCGGGTAAATCGGTTATAGGAAATTTCTTAGACTGTCCGATCCTTTCTTTTCTACTTCTTCTAAATCCCAAAAAAGTGTCACGTTGTCATGGTCATTTTTGATTTTTTTGATTGCTATAAACCTCTTTGATTGAGATAAGGACACTATCTTTGAGAGCTCAAAAATGACCAAAGAACTTTTCTTTTTTGATACCATATACTTTTTATAACTTCACTCATTTCGGCTGATGATTCTTTGAGAATATTAGCAAGTAAGGTAACCACTTCATGAAATCCATCAACCAAAGTCCTCACTCGACCTTTTCTCTTCTTACCACGAGAACATGTAGTCTCAGCTGCACTTTCTGTCACCTCACTGGAAGCTCCATTCAATTCTTGTTCTTCTATGTCCACCTCTTATTCCATTTCATAAACGTCTCTTTCTTTATTCCCTTGTACTTGATCCTTTTCAAAATTTAAACACAATACTTCAAATTGAGGCATTTTTTTGTTTTTCCATTTGACAACCTCCTTATGAACCTACTTCATTATGATAAAAAACAATATAAATCTGGTTAATATTACTACGCGTGAAACTATATGAAAATTGAAATAGCATAACTTACCTTAGAGGTATGATTCTCACACCGTAACATCAACAGTCACGCAATGATGCATGTTATCATAACCAAATCCACTTGTATTTGCACCATTCAACATGTCATAAACGACTCGCCAATTCTTATTCATTGTTATTATTCTAGATTCAATATGTGGTTTGCCTAGAATACTCAAGTTTGAAAGTGATTCTCTTAACGTATCTAGATTTAAAGTCATTATCAACTTTAAACCCTCCACCGTGGAGGTTATTTATGATTCTTTTAATTTGTCACAAGGGAAGTCCAACAGCTCTTACTGAGGTAGGCATTTGTTTTTATACTAAAGAGGCTAATATACATTCAATAAGTTGAATGAGGTGGCCAAACTCACATGTATTACATAAATAAACATGACAGATGGCAATTAAAAAATAGACTTTTATTGATGTTGAAACTAATTAGTTCTAAATAGCTATAGTAATCTACAAGCTCAAAGGCTAAAGAAAACTTTGTTGCAACTCGTTTCAGGTACATAAAAGAATATATAGAATCTTGCTATAACAAACAACACTTTAAAACAACAAGTCCTAATGATTCACCAAACATCGTATATATGTTCCATTCAAAACTTCTAGACAATTCTAATTCAAATAAGAAAAATTGTTATTTCACATTTCTAGTTACTAACCTACTAATAACAAACATATACAAAAATTACATACATCTCGAACCATCTCCAAGTTAAATAGGTAGAGTTATGAGGCATGGGCTTGGGTTTCTTAAGCAAATATAGATGCAATCTTTTGACTGCATTATGAACTCGAGCAAAATTTCTACTAAATGTTTCACCCAAAAGATAGAAATCACATATCATACGTATGATGATGGTGGTTGTGTCAATGTTTTACCTATCTTTTCGATGCCTGGTCGACCGGTGGGTGCCGCAGTGATTAAAGCATTGGACCTTGAGACGTTGACTAAAGCACATACTTATGTATTGTTCAACTGTAACAAAGTTGAGGAATTCATCAGGTAAATATATTTTTAGAAATAGAACTCGTACTTATAGTCTTGTTTTCGTTGCTATAAAATGTTTTATTATATTTGTCATGGCAGTGAACATCTTCAAATTGTTGGTGATCGAAATCGACGATTGCGCAAGCATGAGGTTCAACGTATACATAGTGAAACTTTTGAGTCATGGTTTCACGATCATGTAAGTAATAAGCCTAAATATATAAATTCTGAAACTCCAACTACTCAAATTTTATGCTAACATTTAACACATCTGACCTAAATTCAGGTTGAGGAGCTTGATAATAAAGGGGATCATAGGATCACAGAAGAACTAAGGACTTTGGCAAGTGGTCCCACGGAGATTGTGAAACAATATAGGGGATTTATCATAAATGGTTTTAGATTTCACACAAAACATCTCGAACGTAAAAGAAAAACACAAAATAGTGGAGTTATGCTTAAGGCAATGACAAATAGCTTCTCTAGTGCCAGAGATAGTAATCCAGTTATAGGAGATGTAACATACTACGGGGTTTTAAATGACATCATTGAGTTAGAATATTCTTTTGACAAGAAAGTAGTGTTGTTCGATTGTGATTGGATCTCTAACGGTAGGAGGAAAAGAATCGATGAGAATGGGTTTACTCTACTTAATTTTGAAGGATTAAAGCCACACAATGAGCCTTTTATACTAGCTAGTCAAGCACAACAAGTGTTTTATGTTGAGGACCCTGTTCACAAAGGATGGCATGTTATGATCAAGACAACAGCTAGAGATTCTTATGACATGAGTGAACAAGCATGTCTAGATGATGTTGAAACATATTTGCAGAGTAATGCATCAAGCGGTCCCCAAGATGATGACAATATGGATATTGACTTAATTAGAGAGGGATTAATAGGAACGGTTGTTGACACCAATACCACAGTTTTAGATGGAGATGAAGATCAATTAGAAACAAATTAGTTATTTAATTATCAATTTTCTTTGATTTGCTCTCGTGTAAATCTCAGGTTTGTCTCTTATACTTCTCGTAAGTACTTATGATTCAATAAGTTATTTAGTTTATGCTTTGATGAATTCTGCTGGTATTGATGCTGAAGCGACGTTTATGTTACCTGTGCCTTTTATAAATCAATAAGTTATTCAGTTCCTGTTTGCTGTTTCCTATTTCCTGTTTACTGTATTCTGTTTTCTGTTTCCTGTTTGCTGATTGCTGATTGCTGAATGATGTTTGCTGTTTTGCTGTTTGCTGATTGCTGTTTTGCTGTTTGCTGAATGCTATTTGCTGAATGCTGAATGCTGAAATGCTGTTTGTTGAATGCTGAATGCTGAATGCTGAATGCTGAATGCTGATTGCTGATTGCTGATTGCTAATTGCTGAATGTTGTTTGCTGTTTTGCTGTTTGCCAATTGTTGTTTGCTGTTTGTTGAATGTTGATTGCTGATTGATGTTTGCTTATTGTTGTTTGCTGTTTGCTGTTTGCTGTTTGCTGTTTGCTGTTTGCTGTTTGCTGTTTGCTGATTGTTGTTTGTTGTTTGCTGATTGTTGTTTGTTGTTTGTTGTTCGTTGTTTGCTGCATTCTGCTTTCAGATTGTTGTTCCCGGTTTGCTGTTTTTGGTTTGCTGAATGTTGTTTGTTGATTTATGTCACTATCTTTAAACCATGGATCTATCTAATGTTATTTTTGTGGTTTCTCCCACCAGGTCTTAATTATGAAGCCACTCACAAAACCCGACTGTTTGACCACCATTACTTTGTTGTACTGCAAGGTAGAACGGATCAAAATAGTTATACTAATAGTAATAATTATCCTAATATTAAGAGTTTTTCTATGAGCTTTTATATGTCTTATGTTTATTTAATTACTTTATAGCAGATGATTAGGTACCTTGGGTGAGAATGATTGCAAGAAGAACACTAAGATGGGCATGGAGGCGAATCAAATGTTGTAGCTTTTAAAATCATCACAAATTGCTTCGAGTAATTATATTTGTTTGGATTGTTCAAAATAATTTGTTAATATTTTTTTGAATGCTAAAACTGTATGAATATTTTTAATTTCATTTTCGATTGCTTTTGGACTTTAAAGTCATCATAGATTGCTTTGAGTAATTATATTTGTTGGGATTTTTTAAGTACTAAAGTTATTGTGTTGTTTATATGGAAAAGCTTTTGATGTTGATGTCAATCAATTATCATACGAGTACTCATGGCTACCACGTGCGCCCTTGAATCATTAGACCCCGACTATTAAGTGTCCTATAAAACTTAATAAGAGATTCAAATATCATGTATCATATTATACTCTACAATAATAAGGCACCATCAAATAATCGTCCACTAATACTCGATGGTAATAAGACTTGCATATCATGTGTCCTATTAACCTCTACTATAATATTAAGACCTTGACGAATAAGATTACGTGATGTAAGACTTAACGTAATAAGACTCGGATATCAAGTGTCCTAATAGTATTTAATATAATAAGACCTTAACCGATAAACATCCTTTAAAATTCAATATATATGACTTACATATCACGTGACGTATTAGCCTCTACTATAATAAGATCTCGATAAATAAAAGTCATGTAAGAGTTAACGTACTAAGACTTAAATATCAAGTGTCCTAATAGTCTATAATATAATAAGACCTCAACCAACAAGCGTCCTTTAAAACTCAATATATAAGACATACATATCACGTGTCTTATTAGCCTCTACTATAATAAGACCTCGATGAATAAGTGTCCTATAAGACTTAATGTTATAAGACTAAAGTATTAAGTGTTCTAATAGTCTATAATCTAATAAGACCTTAACCAACAAGCATCCTTTAAAACTCAATATAATAAGAACCACATATGAAGTGTCCTATTAGACTTAATGTTATAAGACTAAAGTATTAAGTGTTCTAATAGTCTATAATCTAATAAGACCTTAACCAACAAGCATCCTTTAAAACTCAATATAATAAGAACCACAGATGAAGTGTCCTATTAATCACTATAATAATAAGACATTAGCAAATAAACATCCTACAAACTTAATGTAATAGGACCCACATATAAAATGTCGTAACAGATAATTTAATAATATGAACAAAAATTTGGAGCGTCCTATTAGATGTTTTTATAGGACGCCTTTCAAAAAGTGTCTCACGAAAAAGGTCCTATAAACTCTTTTTTGTTGTAGTGTACTTCGAGTCTTACAATTATGAGCAATAATGTGAAGGAAATGCAAAACTTGCTCATCAATTTTCGTGTTCCTACTTGCTCTTAATCCTCCCAATGTTGCAAGCAAGTAACACAATTTTTTTGAAACACCTTTGGGTCATCCGAACTTGTGATATGGAGATAGTATCACCTTGATAAACATATCTATGCAATATTGAAACTCGATTTGTACTTGTTAAAGAGTACCAAATGTGCGGTCTATCTAATTCATATATGACTACTAACATGTAGATTGAAACAATAAAACAATAAACCAAACATCAACAATAATCAGATGGTTCCACCATACTAATATCAATGACCGTCTTCTTTGCGTACGTTTGCGGGTTGCTAAACTAAGTCGGGCCATTTTCTGTTCATCGAGTAAGGAAGTAGATGAATACTCGAACAAATATGATAGATGGCAATTAAAAAGGGCTGATACTGGCATTTATTCCTGTTGAAAATAGTTTTGTGCAGTAAGTTGACTGCCCCTTCAAGGTGCAGCTAATAAAAATTATCTCTAGTGTCGAAGCAAATCTAATCTATTTACTGGATATTAATAAAAGTAAAGTAGAGATTCTTGCTGCCAACAATACAACAAAGAAACTCTCTTCTCTAGTTTACACTTTTCTGAGTTCACAATGTCGCCAAACTATGAAGAGGATCCTAAAGAGAACAATAAATCATCAATAGATATATGGTATGAAATTAACCATCAACAAGTGCTATTAACCGTCAACTTTTGGTATCAATTGATAAGTACTGATGCCTGCTAAAGTTTCCAACTATTTATTTTCCCTAACATCATCGTTTGACGACTATTTAATCATATCCACTTGAAGTCTTTCACAAAAATATCAATTTCATCACTAGAAGTATTCTATTTATTTTTTTCTTATTGGCCAATTCAAATATGCTATTGAATTAGTTGTTCATACAATAAACAATTGCTTCCATAACACATAAGCTACAAATCGATGAAATACTACAACTGATATCGTAATTTTTATAATAAAGGTAGCAACAACTTTCGCAATCCTCTACACTTTTAAGTTAATAAAGTTAATTCCTAGTGAAAAAGTAAAGGTATATGAGGAATATGATGGAATTTTCATTCTTTTTAAATCGTCAACCAAACAAATTATAAAATTAAAATTTCATCGAAATCCAGCCAATTCCACGAACCAAATATACTCTTATATACCCGAACTATAAAAAACAAAGAAATTAACTATATTTTAAGAAATATATATCATTTGTCTTCTAATTCAAGTTCACGCAAAAGTTTCATCTCCCTTATTCTGTCCCAATTCCGTTGGAATTGTTACTTTTACATATATATATATATATATATCTCATGTTTTGTACGTTACGAATAGATAATTAGATTAAACTAAATTAAGTTGCTGGTAATAGAGAATATTTTTTAAAACTAATTAAGACAATGTAATCTCTACTTTTACCGATTAACCTGCTGCAAGCTGCTTTGTGCCTCTTTAATCTTTTACTAGTAAAGTTTCTACGCAATGTAGCGGTACTTGATATTTGAACTTTGAAAGTCAACATATTATATTCGTATTGACTTGGTGAGTGTTGAAACATAGGTTCGAATTAATATTAATACGGAAACTTAAAAAAATGTAGCATGTCAATATTTTCATTATAAATATTATGTTCATATGTTGTTGTTAAAATATGATTTGCATCTATCATTAGGAGATTTGAAAACATGTGTTTTTTTCCTTTTAAAATAAAAATATGGTTTGTTGCATTGTTTTATGTATGATTTCTATATTTATATATTGTTATTGAATTTATCTACTGAGAAACGTGTATGAAATTTTAAGAGTATATTTGTAAGGAATTTCATATTTTATAATGTGAATAAGTAATAATTATTTAATTAATAATAAAATTTTATTTATAATTAATAATTGTGTATAATATTTGAATTATAGTCATTAAAAAGTTATTATAGTTGCCTTATTAACCTACTGTTTTCAACTTTATTCAAATTAATGTTAAAGCAATTTTGATATTTCGCATGTTCCTTTTAGTAAGTTTAAGGAAAACAGATAAATACTTTATAAGAATTATAGATTATAAATATTTTTTAAAATATATCGCGTAAAAACATTTTTATTTATCTAGTATTTGTGAGACGTCTATTAAGAAATTATCCTACCTAGATGGAGAGAATATTTAATAAATTTTATTATAATATCTCTTATTACCACTTCACATTTATATATTAATGAAAATGAGATGTAGCTTTGGATCTCACGACCATGTCATAATCATAACATCACTGCTCGTTTATGGGTTTAAGCACTCTTTAAAATCTGACACGTAATTAAAGATTTTTCTTTCTACCAAAACTTTTTCTTCATGAGATATATATAATATTTTACCTTTTTGTAGTCGATATTAAATATTAAATCTATTATTGTATCAACTTATAACTTTATTTTTTGAAATAACATATTTTCAGAAAATATAATATTATTAATTAAATTAATAAGTAAATTAAAATATATCATAGAATCAATATAAGTATCATTCTCGTTCATTAATTTCCTTTTATTATCAAATGGCCAACTATTATGCATAGTAACAATTTGTTTTATTAGGCGATATAATATATAGATATTATATTTAACAAAGTAAATAACAAGGCGTTTGATAGTAGGATGGGTGTAGGCGATCCAGGTTTGAAAATCTCCAGGAGGCGATGTCATTTTTACTTTTACTTTTTTTTTAATGTTTTTTACCTTTTTTTTTCTTTTCCATTTATTTCTTCTTTCTTAACTTATTATTTATTGGTTTTCTTTTGTTATTGTCACTAACATTGTTTGACAAAACTTTGTTTTTGTTTTTGTTATTTATATTTTATTTGTACTGTTAATTGACTAAGATTTATTACTTACTTTGTATCACTTTTGTTGATTGGAAAAACAATATAATTAATCCAAATAAGTCTATACTCTTTATAAATAATTTCCAATTAATTCTTAATTTTTAAATACGAAGATCGAAAATTACAATTTTATCTCTCTACTTATTAAGTTTATAAATTATTCAATTAATATCATATCTCATATAATACCTTTAAATATCTTATTTTTTCTTTTATATCATATTTTTTAATTTACAATTATAATAATTTAAACTATTATAAAAAATCACTTTCATTAAAGAATTAACATTGATTTTTGCATTTACGTATCATTAAACATTTATATACGCACTTTTTAACTATTTTACCTAAAAACGTCAGCGTTTAATATGAAGTTCAAAAAGTATGTCGAACTAAAATTAATTACTCAAGGTAAACTACTGGACACAAATGTGATCAACAATACTAATAAACATCAACAAATATCACTACATCTTAAATTACTCCATGCTACTATTGACTATCACCATTAGTTATTACTATAATTTTCTTATACCGTTGCATTGTGTGGATAACTTGTTATATTAACAAAACAATACCTAAGAACTTAACTAACTTTAAATTGATATCTAAAATTTTAATTTAAATAAACTATAATTACATATATTAATTAAGTAATTGTAAATAATATTTTGTAAGAATACTAACTTAAATAAATCTCCAACATGAATTGAATATAAGAAAATGAATAATTTAAAATTTATCT
This sequence comes from Logfia minima, assembly GCA_963921325.1. Lineage (NCBI taxonomy): Eukaryota > Viridiplantae > Streptophyta > Magnoliopsida > Asterales > Asteraceae > Logfia > Logfia minima. Next base: position 1,837,096 of record OY992765.1, on the reverse strand, counting down.
CTCGATATTAACATGTAACATCTTTGTCTGCCGCGTGAAGTGATACTAGTACAATTTTAGTGATATAGCTAATTTGATATAAAAAACGTTTAAGACTCTTTTAGTATGTGAGAAAATACAAACAACAGAATCAAATACGAAAATGCGTAAATAAAAATATTTTAATTTTCATTGCAACGCGCGTGGAAAAAAAAATTTAGTTTCCAAATCAAATTTTCAGTTAGTTCAGTTTACGCGTTTTGTGGGAGCTACTCAACACTCTAAATTTATTATTAATATTCCAAACTTAAATTAAATAAAAGAATTAAATAAAGCACCAAACAACGCGTGAAAACACTCTTTTTCTCTTCGTCAATTCACCCAAAATCACACACAAACAAACACACACAAGGCTGTTTCTCCTCTGTTTCATTGAAGCTTCTTTCTACAGAGGAAAATAAAATGGCTATATTAACCACAGTTTTTCTTGTCTTCCTTTTCATTATTGGCCTTATTTCAACTTATTTTAGATCACCCACAAAAAAATTTGCACCTTTATTTCAATTCCAATCTTCATCCAATCAGGATTCAGTCGAATCCAATAAAGTTTCAGTCAAAAGTCAAAGCAGCGAAGAAGAAAATAAGAGCAACAAGATGGTGATGAATAAAAAGGGTAGTTTTGATTCTGGTTCAATGGAAAGAAAAGCAGAATTAAAGAGTGTTTTTGCGACTTTTGATAAAAATAAAGATGGGTTCATCACAAAACAAGAATTAAGTGATTCACTTAAAAACATTGGGATCTCAATAAGTGAAAAAGATGTGTCGGAAATGGTTCAAAAAGTTGATGTTAATGGCGATGGGTTGATCGATTTCGACGAGTTTTGTGAGCTTTTCGAGTCGATGATGAGTCAAGAAGACGATAAAAGAAGTAAGCTTGATGGCAGTTATGGAAATCTTGATCGAGAAGATGGTGATTTGAAAGATGCTTTTGATGTATTTGATGGAGATAAAAATGGGCTTATAAGTGTTGAAGAATTGGGTTTGGTTTTGGATTCATTGGGCTTTAAAGAAGGGAAAAAATTGGAAGATTGTAAGAAAATGATAAGCAAAGTTGATATTGATGGTGATGGTATGATCAATTTTTATGAATTCAAGAACATGATGAGGAATGGCGGTAGTCTTATTTCAGTTTCTTGATTCGTGTTTTTCTCTAGCAAAAGAGGAAAAATCTTTGATTTTTTCGCGTTATGAACTTATGATCAATCCGCGTTACACTGGTGTAACAAGTTATTTAGTTATTAGATTTAGGTATTCGATCAAACCGGTGAAATGTATATAATCTAGCATTTTGACTTTATTTTTTCCATTTGTGTCTTTGTTGATTAAAATGTAACTGTATTAGTTTGGTAGTCACCTAGTAGAAAGTAGTTAACTTTTATCGTATGTAGCCAAAATAGTTTAATGGTTTTTCAAATTAGTTTATGTGTGTTGATAATTGTCTTGTACAAACTGCTAAATGTATGTGACAAAATGAATCACTTTATCTTTGTCCTATCTTTATCTTTATATACAGAATTAGAAGAGGATACGAAGGATGAATTTGAGCCTTTTATTGTTTTTCATCATATGTGATCCAGCGATCTTAATTTCTTTCATATAATTACACTTATAATTACACTTTTGATCCCCTAAATATTGATGTATTTATTTAAATTAAAAAATAAACCAAATAATTTATTTATTTATAAAAATTAAAGAGTCTATAAACTATATAAAAAAATCGGTTACAATATCTTATTCATTTTATTAAAATTAAATCCGTCCCGCGTTATAGCGGGTCTATAAACTATATAAAAAAATCAGTTACGATATCTTATTCATTTTATTAAAATTAAATTCGTTCCGTGTTATAGCGGGTCTATAAACTATATAAAAATCGACCAAATATTCGTCTGACGTTATCGCAGCTCTATAGACAAAAAAAATCGACCAAATATTTTATTTATTTATAAAAATTAACTTTATCGCGGATTTATAAACTATATAAAAAAATTTATCACAAATCGAATATAATATTTTATTCATTTATAAAAATTGAATTCGTCCCGCATTATCGTGAGATAATAACCTAGTTACAAGCATAGAAAAATATATTGTTTATTGTATTGGCTCTAGCTAAAGACTAACCATGTTATTGAACCTTCAAAACTTGGCTCATGACACATAAACTACCATAACTTCTTTCATGTGCCAAAAGCAATGTTTTAGCATACACTGAAGTTACAAATTTTTCTATGATTCATCAAACACTAAAGTTACAAATTTTGTAAACGTGTGTGCGACACAAGTACTTTAACTTGGATGAGACAAATATAAGCATCGACAATTATTCGTTGCAAGTAGAAATGAAGATTCTATATTTGTATTACAAAAGTATACAATTTGGAATTATGTGAACATCAATTATTAGTTGACTATGTCGACAGACTAGAGTCAAAGGTTACTTGACAAAATGACTCGTGTTTGAGAGGAAGGTAAGGTAGTATCAAAAAATAAAATAAAAACATATATTAGAACATGATTAATATTTGGGACCCATTTTAGGAAGCTAAATGCTTCTCCATTATTGCAAATGGCTAGTTGGCAGCAAGAGGAAAAACTCTATACAAAAACAAACATGGGTTAATAACAATAATCTCACATAAATCAATCAAAAATAACCATTAATCGATTTCTCAACAAAATAAGTCGTATTAGATGAGTTGCAAGCCAAGCAAACATCTAAATTGTATTTTCTTTTTGTTGTTGTTTATGCAATTATAACCTCCAAGAATGAGTATGGAAGAATGTCTAAAAACTTTTGACATATTTCAGCTTGATTTTTGGTAACTTCCAATCTTTCCATATCATTTATTAGAATCTAAAACCTGGTGTGAATATCGATCAAAGATTCCTTGTTTGTGGCAAAGAAATTTTCATAGTTTCTTGTTAAATTCTTTCTCTTCTGACTTTTAACCACCGTAACTCCTTCGTACTGAACAATCAAGGAATCCCATACTTCTTTTGCAATCTTACATCCTGAAATCTTTGCAAAGATGGTTTAAGACACAACATTTCCAAGAATACTAGGCTTTTGAATCCAGATTGAAAAGTGCTTTGTCTTGATCTGACTATTTACCAGAAGCAGCACCGAGTCTGCTGCAGGGTTTCGATTTTTAACCAATACTTCTTCATCCTCATCTTCCTCTTGAACATATGAATCGAATTCTTTAGGTGCATTAGCTATTAATTGGTGCAAAAAGGTTAACTAACATACATCACCAACACAATAATACCATATACTTATTATATTTACCATAGATAATAAGCGAGCGAAAAGTGAATTGATCATGTTACATCATGCAATTAGTTTGATCTAAGTTAAGAAAATAATACCATATACTATACACAAATTGGAACAGCATCCAAAAACTATATACGGAAAGACGAATTTAATTAGATACGGTGAATAATAATTCCATTTACGACGAAGTATCTCATAACTGGCCACCTTCATATCTGGAGGAGGTGGGCCTCTATTCCTATCGAGATGAATTGGATATCCATTGCGTGTGGGATATGTTACTTGACGTCCTCCATACATGCGCTATTGATAATCCATCTCTGAGATTCAAAGAGACAAGTTCCGATTGATTATTATCTTCTGAGGGTCTCCACTGTGGAGAGAGCATGAAAATAGGGAGTGAATTGAAGTGCAGTAGCTAAAAAAGTAGGTTTAACTGTTATCAGGATGAGCAGCACCACTTGCTGCTGCAGGGTTTAGATTTCTGACCTCAGTTTCTTCAATTAACTTGACAATTTCAGATATTTTACCTATCAATTAACCAAAACACAATAATACCATAAGACAAAGTGATTTGAAACCTATTTGAATTATGTTATACTTTTTATTATTGGTCAAACAGGTTAAAAGTTGCTATCATACAAAAACAAAAGCGGGTTTATTTAAACCAAAACAGTAATCTGGCCAAGAGCATGTACAAAATCAAATCCAAAGTCTAGGTCAAAAAGATGATAAGCTTGCATTTGACCATTTTCAATCTAAACATTTCATATATCTTGACTTAACAACTTTAGTAAGCAAACTATCAAAGATAACAACTATAAGAGTGGGAGTCAATCGTTAACAGAAGCAGCACCGGTTGTTAGTGATAGGGAGTCAAATTGGTGAAAATTGCTTTCACACGAACAACTTATAAAACGACAGTCAAGAATTTGCCAAGTACATTCTAAAAAATCACAAGTCAACGTCCAAAGAAAAAATAACACGCTAAAATTGCATTTAACCAAATGTGTCAAAGATCTAAATAAGTTATACTGTTATAGAGCACAATAAAGTGGATTTAATTGTAGCAGCAGCTGTAGCTGACGAATAAGAATTTCACTTACGAGGTATCAGTTTAATAGCGACCACCTTGGAATTCCGAGGAATTGGGCCTCTAAACCTATTGCGGTGAAAAGGAGATGCACTGCCAAGGTCGATGTCCCCTTTCACTTCAGAAGTTGTACCTACAAAAAATTAACAAAAACACAATAAGACCATAAGCCAGGGTAATTTGAATCTTCATCTAAATATGTTAAACTTCAGATTGCCAAACAGGTTGAAAACTGCTATCACACGAAACGAAGCTGGTTTGATTAAACCAAAAGAGAAATCTAGGCTCGGGTGTGAATCAGAGACTGCCATAAGCATATGGTTGGATACTCAAAGAGCATGTACAAAATCAAATCCAAAGTCACGATTGCATTTGACCAGTTTTAATCTAGCCATTACATATAACTGAATGCTTGTAACTAGATAGTCGAAATTTTGTACAAGCTATTTCGAGTTCAAAGAACCAGATCATGTTTCTGTACTTATAAGTTATAACTAATACATTAATTTCCCAATACATAATTTTTGTTTGCAGCTAATACAGGCCTGGCCAGTAATGAAAATTCTAACCTGATCCTGTTTTTTGACCGTTAGCAAACTCATCCAACCCACCTATCTCGCTACCATTACCTAGTAGCTTCAAATTAGACAGGAAATGGTAACCCTTACATTTATAACCACGGAACTACCTAAAGGTAGCTTGTCGTAATACCTTCGTTAATCATAATAATGGTAACAAATTGTCATAGTCGAATGCCTAATGCAACTATGCACCCAAATAACCAAAACATGCATAAATTTAGTAATCAAATTATGAAAAAATAAACAGTGAATTTAAAATGGTTACCGGAAACAGGTGGCAGACCATAGTCCCAAAAGGATCTTCCTTTAGCTTCACCTATAAGCAAAAGTAATTTTATCCGATTGACATATGAATAAGTTGATTTGTATGATTTAAAAAACACAAATTGAAACAGAAAATTGATTATTAACAACCAAAACCTGATTTCAAAAATAAAAACATATACAAACAAACATAGAGTGAATAAATATGAAATTACGAGGTAGGAGTCTTAATTCTATAATTCTTCTCTCATCTCTTCAGGGAGAGGGTTAGGGTTAAGAAACCTATGGAATCCAAAAGGATATCTGCTATCTATCACTGCTTCATCCATCGGTGGATACAGGGCGGATCTTAACAGGGCAGGGAGGGATTCTGAACCCCTGAATCCATCTTAAATTTTGACAAAGTAATGTTACATTAATAATGATTTTAGAATGAGTTATCATAGTTTTTGATAATCTAATAAAATGGAGGTTGAAAAAAGAAAAACAGGTTAAGTTTTTTTAGGTTAAAGAAAAAAGAAAGAGGTTGAATTTTTTTTTCTATTCTCTTTTATTTTTTTATTTCCTTTTTGAACTTGAAAAAAATATGAAATAACAGAAAGATGTTTTTAACACTCACTGACTTTCATTTCATTTTATTTTCTTTTACCTTTTATTATATATATTACTATATACTATTAATATTTATGTTTATTCTGCCTTTCTTTTGATAATATATAGTTAAGTTATAGTTATTCATCTATAACATAAAAATAACCCATAATTGGTTTAACTTACATATAAGTAATTCTATAAGATATTCTGGATCTGTCACTGATACTTAAATATTCCGGATGCTTATGATAACTCATATTATTATTATTATGGTTATTTTAGGGTTTACGATATGCAAGACGAAAGCACATTTGAAATTACGGATCATATATACTTGAAGATATTTGTCACTTTTCATTTTGCCCTTTCTATAAATCAATAAAAAAAATTCATGTTAAGTAAATTACAAATCGATCCCTGTATCTACACTAATATATAAATTATTTTTTTCGCAACTTGCTACTGGCCATTAAAAAGGCACAACCTAACCATCGAATTTGAAATGACATTTATTTATATATTTTGAGTATTTGGTTTTAACATTCTATTAAAAAGGTTAAAAGGGTAATTTTTCCTTTTGAAAGACGTTATATCTCAATGAGTTGTCACATAAATTTTAATTTTCATTTAAATAGAATCTTAACTTAATGTTTAGCTGTTGCATCGTGCGTACATTTTATTAGTACACTAAAATTTGTAATCTAATGTAACTTAAAGTTATAATTCTCATTAAAACTTTATCTTTTATAAGAGATTTCCAATGCAATTATTTATTATATTGCCACATAACATTTACCTTTTCTTCTCACTGTATTAAAGTTTAAACATTTTATTAGACTCTCACATTTGATATTATTAATATTAAGATTATATTTTAAACTAACTATAAAAAACATTAACGCTATATTCTCGAGTTTTTTTTCTAATGGAAAGGAAAATAAATCAATGGAAAGTTAATAAAAAGTTATTCTCGAGTTTTTTTTTTTAGGATGGAAAGAGAAGTAGATGAAAGGAAAGGAGTGGATTATCATGGACTTTTTCTTATAAAAACTTTCCATTCAATTTTGGGGGGATTGGAAGAGAAAGGAGTCTATCTAACTATTTTCCTTTCTTTTACTTTCCTTTCAACTCGAGAATGCATGTAACCTATTTTATATTACTTTCATTTCCATCATTATCTTCTCTTTTCCTTTCCATCCCATTTTTTTCCGCTATAAAAAATCTCGAGAATACAGCATTATTGGAAAGGAAGGGAAAGGAAAGGAAAAAATAATTAAAAGTAATTCTCGAGTTTTTTTTTTAGGAAGGAAAGGAATGGAAGAGAAAGGAAATAAAGGGAAATAAATGAGTTTTTTATTATAAATATTTTTCGTCCAATTTTGAGGGGATTAGAAGAGAAAACAATATTTTCTTTCACTTTCTTTTCCTTTCCTTCCGACTTGAGAACACATGTAACCTATCTTATATTACATTAATTTCCATTCTTTTCTTTCCTTTTCTTTTTCATTCCATTCTTTTCCATTAAAAAAAACCTCGAAAATACAGTATAATAGAATAATAGAATGGACACAAAAGATAGTACATTGATGGCCCACCTTTATGGGTTTGGACATGTCTGTGTGGCTGTGTACAAATTTACATTATAAATTTGACGCATTAATATATGACAGGTTCATAGTGCAAATAAACTATAACATCTCACCTTTTCTTTTTTATTGAATGAAGTTAAATAACAGCACCAGAGATGCCGGTTGTAAATAGAATGTATGATAATAATAGTTATCTTAATTATAATAATAGTAAATTAATTATGAGGTGTATAAATTAAAAGAAGCAATAAAGTATAGAATTATTTGATTTTAAATTTTTATATTTATGTATTATTTGAAAGGAGTATAAATGTAATTTTCAATCTTTCGATTTTTAAACATTGAGTCTTATTACTAAATACTTTATAAGCGTTTAACATAAATTAATAATTTTTTATAAATAAAAAAAATGACACAAATTGGATGTGATTAAGTGCTATGAAGGGATGAATAGGAATGCCTTAAACTAGTCCCTCTCAAGTTGAAGTGTAGTTTCCCCATTCATATGTCATTTGCAATAAATTGGTTATTGGCCCAATATGAATCCCTATTTTAGGAGTTATGGGGTGAGTGTGGTCCATCTAACCAAAACTTTCCATTTTCAACTCTTTGATGAAAATGTGGTTTTAACTTTTTTAAGATTAAAGTATACATTTCAATTTTTTATAACTATTAAAAATTAAAAGTATACTCCTAATGAACTTAGCAACTAATTTGATTGGATGTACAAATCAATTTTAAATGTGTCTATTGTCTCATCTTGTATGTTACTCCTATACTACTTGTAAGAGATATAAAGTAATAAAAGATATCCATTATTATCATTATTATCATTATTGTTGGATGATTTATTTATTATTTGTAAGTTACAAACAGTCCTTCCTTGAGGAAAAAATGCATGGTTCAATCTGTCCTACTCCGTATGTTTAATTAGACGTTGACTAATATCTACAAGAAGATGTCTTTCGCCATGCACACATTTCAAAGATCTTTTGAATACAAAATATTTATCATCAAATGTAATAGTTGTTAGAGCATGCAGAGTAATTATAAGTGGTTACTGTTGTCCGACTACCACAGTGGTGTCGTGTCGTGACTCCGCCGCTGATGTGATGGAGCCAAAGGGGTGGCGACTAGCCAACTACTGTGGTGAATGTGGGTTATTTTTTTTCTATTTAATTAACTTTTTTCTATTAAAAGGAGCCTTTTTCATATCGGACTCAAGAAAACTATAACTCACTAAATTAATTTTTGTTAACCCATTTAGATTGGTATGAATCAAGACCCTTAGATATACATGAAAACAATTCATAATACACTCATAGTTGGTCCCAATTTTGTTACTATTTTATTTTATAGGATGATGTAGAACACGCTTAAGCTAATGTAAAAATTAATTTGAATAAAAAGTTTACCTTGCTTGAATCCAATCATCTAAGAACAAAGTAGTGTGTGCATCAAACATCTAACAAAAAGAATCACAAAGCAACAAACTTTAAAACTTAAATAGTTTAAAATCATATAAGAGCCTTTAGTTTCTATAGCAACGATCATACCATGTATCCACATTTCTCAAAAGCATTTCATCATATGCACTCCAAAAATCACCAAGCTTCTAAACGTTCATCATATAATAATTCAAAGTAGCTAGTAATTTGGATGATAACAAATAAAGTTATGAATTTTTATATTAGTATAAGAGGTTAAACTTACATAGAAAAAGCTTAACACCATCTTTACCTTCCTTGAAAGACATTGATAAAGACAAAATGTATATAAGTTACAGTGATGCTCAAGATGTAAATGTACGATTTATCTTGTCGAAATCTGTTTGATTTTGAGCCATAATTTGAAGAACAAGTGATTTTGATGAATTTTGAAGTTCAATTGTTTAGGTATTCAATTTCAATTTTGAAACTAGCAAAAAATAAGGAAAGGATTTGACCTTGGGAATTTAGGTTACAACTGATTGAATGATTAGATGAAGTTTAGGAAATTGAAATCATGGGACATTTATATGCGATTTAACATTAACTTTTATTGACTTTTTATGGACATCTACAATGTGTGTTATAGTTGAGGAATTTGATTTGAAAACCTTCAGAAAAAAACATATCAGGGAAGGGGGGCGGGGTTATTTGGACTAATTCAGCAAACACAAAAGATATATCATTGAATATTAGAATTATACCCGTGCAATGTTGCGGTAGAAACAATGATGGTGGTAGTAAAAAATCAATAATTGTTTAATTGTTTTATGTATTTTGTATGGATTATTATCTTATTTTATATAACAAAGAGTTGTATTTATAACATTATATATTTATATTTATACATAATAGATAATAGATTATGAATTATGAATAGGGATAAGTTTTATTAATGGAAATACTATAAATAAGGTAAGGGTAATTTAGATATTTTCTTATGTTGAGACTAATTTTAAGATAATGGTAAAGATGCATTATATGTAGTTAGAGATTAGAGATTAGAGATAAACGAATGATAGATTTGTCTTTTCACATAGAATAAATAGGGAATACGTATGTCATTAAAGGAATCGACTGTTAGATCATCAAAGTTGACCTCCCATCTAATGGCTCTGACTCTTCCATTGTTTTTTTTATAATGTATCGGATAGATTTGATCATGATATACGTGTAAAAGCAATTAAATTTTAGTGATACAAATAATACAAGGATAAACTTTGTTTATTGAGTGTCATTAGAATACATTAAACAGATCTTCATGGCCTAATTACTTATGGTTGTTTATAAAAAAAGATCCAATTAAAATGGAGCTAAAAACTGAGTTTGGTTTCAACTGATAGAATTTGATTTTACTAGTTTGAAATACATAAACATAATAAATTGACGTTGTTGCTAATTTATGAAGAAAAAAGTTTCGCTCTAAACCAAATTTTAACCACTCAATTCCAACCTACATCAAGCAACAAATACTCCGTAAACAATATGCCAAAGAACACGTAGTTATGCACGTCCAATTTTATTTTATTTAACCAAGTTATTATTTTTAATACTTGTTTTCATAATTTGATAGAAGATAATATTCTATTAGTCACCAAACAATAAGACACATTTTCTTGGATCCTTAAAAAAAACCACATTCTTAAAGTTTAGTGTTGACCATTTCAATTTCAGCCGAATCGTAAACCAATTAAAAACATTTATGTTTACCATTTGAAAAACATAAATCTTCAATAAAGTATTTGAGGTTATAAAGTAAAGTATTTCACGTTTAATTCATACTTCATACAGTAATCAAATCCTTTTGTTCACTTCCCATTTCCATTCTAATTAATAAAAAGGACCAAATGGGAAGTTGTCAGGTGTCAAACGCACATCAGTTACATTTGTTACCATGAAAACCAGAACATATACAGTCAACTCTTCTAAATGACATTCTACTTCGCACCCCACAATAAGGATCAAGAACCCAACTAAATCTACGGTCTCTGTCTCACTCTTGAGCAAACTAAAAATCTCGGTGCCACGTGTCAGTTTTATAACATGTTACATAGTTCCTCTATATATTTTCTTGTGTTTTAGATTAAACATTCTTTATAAGACGATCACACTCCCGCTTCCTTCTTTAGTTCTTTCTCTCTAATTTATATATACACAATTTATTATATCTCTATAACTATAATATATATCTATAATATTGTATATACATATACGATACGATGTGTAACGTGTATATTTAACAAAATCAGAATTTGGGTTTTGGATTGTAGCGCTTCTGATTGAGGTATTGTGTTTCATTTCATGATCAGCTACATGCATTGTTTGTTTAATCCCAATTTCATTTTTTTGGGCACATTGTTGGAAATTGATTGTTTCATTTTTTTTAGTATTTGGGTATAATAAAGTCTTTTGCTTTCAGTTATGATTGATTGTATCAATTGATGATTTCTAAGTTCTTATGTGTTTTTCCTTTTCAAAGGTTTGATTTTTTAATTTTGGAATAGGTGTTTTGTGTGAAAGAGCTCAAAACCCTTTATTCCTTCATATGGGCATGGTGTTCATGTCAACAACGGGGGTGTTTCGGATTGTGTTGTGAAATAGATTATGTGATTATTGAGTTTTTAAATAGCAGTTAATCAGTTTTTAGTGTTTCAATTAGGCTCGAGGGGTTCCTAAATATGTTTGTCTATTTTTCAAGGTTGATCATTGTGTTCATACAATAGGCATGATGGTTTGTTAAAGATTCTCAGTTATCATGTTGAATTTCTAAACCCCATTTGATCATAAGAATAGTGCTGAAACGTTGAAACAATTATGGTATGGTTATATTGCATTCAGATTAACCTTTGCTATTTGTTTATTGTAAAGGTTCATGGTGATTAATTAACAAGAAATTCTTTTCAGTAATTCCAAACTTTTTACTTTTTAATTTTGATAAACCAAGGAAAAAAGCATTTGTACTTTTTTTATTCACTTCGCAAAGATTGTTTAGAGTCCTCTGTTTCCAAAACATAAGTTTTTGACAACTTCATAAAATATAAAAGACAACTGCGTCGCACTCCGTAATATTTTGAAGCAAATTGGCAATCCATTGACCAAAGAAGAATGCATTTAGATGTGTATACTAGAGCTGCATTTTAGTTAGTTTCACCATCCATATTATATAAATCAGTAGCACATGTGTTAAGGCCAGAATTGGTATTTTCAGTTAAATCATTTATATTTGTTAGCGTCGAGTATGGATCTTTTTGGTCAAAAGATAAAAACTTGCAGGTTGTTTATGATTCTTTTAATTTGTTTTTGGGTTCAAATCCTTTAGGCAGTTGAGAATATAATTTTGGTTTGATACAGCTGCAACTCTGTGAGCAATTTGTTTGACTATTGCATTTTGATCTTGAATACTTAACTAACAAAAGATGCGTGAACCACAAGAAGTTGATCTTAAACATCTAATCTTTTTCTTATGCAGATGTTGGAAAGTAGAGCCAAAGTCCCAAATGACCTTTCTGGTTGGTGCTAATCCTAATCGCTTAATGGTATGGCCTCAAGACTAGTGGTTTCTAGACGACGTCTTCCTGGTTTCAGATGCTTATTAGTCTTAATACTTGTGCCAATTTGTTTCACCGTGATCTTTAACCACTATGAAAAGATTACGTATTTCTTGAGGCCGATTTGGGATACACCACCACGCCCATTAACATACCTACCGCACTATTATGCAGAAAATGCTTCTTTGGCCAACTTATGTCATCTCCATGGATGGACCTTACTGTCTGAACCCCGTAAAGTCTATGATGCTATCATATTTAGCAACGAGCTTGATTTACTAGAAGTTAGGTGGGGTGAACTTAATCCTTTTGTCACCAAATTCATCATTCTTGAATCAAATACAACTTTCACGGGTCTTCCAAAAGCTCTAACATTTGCTTCAAATCGTGAACGTTTTTCCTTTGTTGAAGATAAAATTGTTTATGGTTTTCTTCCTGGTCAGTTGGCTTCTGAGAGACAACTTGTAAGCCCGTTTTCTGTAGAGGCCCATCATCGAGTTTCCATGAATGGGTTGATTAGTAGTTCGGGTATTTCTAATGGTGATCTACTAATTGTAGCCGATACTGATGAGATTCCAAGTAGAAATACAATTAAGTTACTTCAATGGTGTGATGGGTTGCCACCAGTTTTGCATCTTGATATGAAAAAGTATGTGTATTCATTCGAGTTTCCAACTGACCCCACATGGAAGGCTACAAGTCATGTGTACAATCAGCATACTCGTTATATGCATTCACGTCAAACGGATCTTGTTCTTTCTGATACAGGATGGCATTGCAGCTTCTGTTTTAAGTATTTGAGTGAGTTTGTAGTTAAAATGACAGCATACAGTCACGCAGACCGTGTGAGAAACAAAGAACATTTGGATCATTCTAGAATCCAAGAAAAGATTTGTAATGGAGATGATTTGTATGACATGTTACCCGAAGAATACACTTTTAAGGAATTGATTGGGAAAATGGGATCAATACCTCGTTCGGCTTCAGCAGTTCATCTTCCAACTTTTTTGATAGAGAATGCAGAAAAGTTCAAGTTTCTTCTTCCTGGCGGTTGTTTACGCCCACCTGATTGAAACTTTCTAAATTAAGTATCATCGAATAGATGCTTATATGAATATCTCATATACAAGTTATGACTTTTTTACTTTCTTGATAAATAGAAAGCATTGTGTTAGAGTTTCTTGTCAAAAAATCATCTTGGCCATGTGTGTTTTGTATTATGTGGTATGAGGTGAAATTAGTATTTGGATTAACGGTCTAATTTACTTGCTGTTATGGGACTAACACAAGATTTATAAAATGATATACATATTTGAAGAACTGTTTACTTGCATTTTCAGTTAAATGTTTGACACTGGTCAATCTCTTCTGTTGGTATCTCATAGGTGGAAGATGATTTAAGTAAATCATATACGGAGTATCAAACTTTTCATTACAACTATACTTACAGACCAGACATTATTGCAAAGTATTTTACTTGTTGCATTTTTGCAAAAGTAAATTTGCATCGGAAAACTAATGTATCTGGAATTCTGGATCTGGTAGTTCAAAAAGTCAGGTGTTCAAACTTTTGGGTATTGAATGGGTCTGCCCAAATTCCACAACAACTATGCTGAAACGTGCAAGATGCATCACCTTTGTTCAAGTAAATTATCCCTTTTACACGTTTTATTTGTATTTCGTAAATAACAATCACGCTTCGACGCTTCTTAAATTTCTATCTCTAAAACATGTTTCGAAATGAAAGTTAATTAATTATTAGACATGTATCACTCGAGTATATTTTCTGTTATTAAGTATATACATAATATTTTCTGATTTAATTGTGTCAAAAATTGATAAGTTCGAATATAAGTCTCTACGGTTAACGTAGACCACCAACGCAAATTGAATATTTATCTTGACCTTTTATATTGTGAAGATTAACGATATTGGGTGGGTGTGAGCACCAAAACATATGTAATTAATTATGAATCGTCCATGTAAATTTGGTCAAATTGAAACTAGCTGTTAAAGTTCATTGATTAGAGCATACAGAATGAGCGTATACTTTTTATAGTTTCGACTTGAGAATATTGTCCGATGGCATTCTCCACACCCCGACAACATTTTCAACAGTGTTTTCGTCAACATTCAGCCCGAGATATTGTGATATGAGAGTTTTTCTTAAAACGTTAATTTTTTTTAGAATATTGAAAACTCAGTATCCTTCACTTTCTCAATTTTCAGCTTCAGTATTCTTACAAAAACACTAAAAAATAGTTTAACGACTTCTTGTGCTGAAATCAAAATTAACTTTCACTTTTAGTTGTATTAGTCATAACTAGAATATATTATTTTTTGGGTAAAATAAATAGCCATTTTAGCATCTACTTTTAGAAAGTACCAGTGCTATTCGTATTTGTGGTTAAGTCATTATTGAATCCTTTTAATAAGAAATTGAGCTTTTATTATATTTTTATTGTATCATATTGCTTAGAAAAAAGAAAAAGAAAAAAAATATAATTAGACTAAAAAGAAGTTTCTGAATGAATACAACTCCTGTTTTGTTTTTAATAAGTACCATAAAAATTGGTATGTCTATTTTGAACCTTTACATGGTACACTTTTTGTATTCAGTACGTACGTTATTGTAACAATAGTAAGACGTGTTTTTCTTTTTTAATAAGACTTTAAAGGAATATTAATTTATGTGTTTTTCTTGTAAAATAAGGAAAGCGACAATAAAACTGCAACATGTGATAGTGATTACATGGAAAGCATCCATCTCAAAATATAAATTGGAAAGAACAGACAATCGTGAGACGATACATTGAAAACGATACGATATATTGAAGTTGAAAATACCGTCTGAAAATTGGTCACTTTATCCAGTGGGGTGCGAGTCGTGTGATTCTTGCCAACTGCCCACACAAATGCGTCTTTGTCACTTTTTCTACGCCTTCCATAAATATTAATAAATTATTTCCCAGAGTAGCATTCTTCTTTTCACCATACAATATTCATTTATTATTCTTTTTCTATATATATATATATATTAAAGTACATTTTTAAATTAGAATATAAAGTGTTGTAATGTAAACATTATTATAAAAAAATTCTATGTTACGAGAATAAATATTTTAATAATACATATCTTAATCTTAATTTGTCATATTTTAATCATGCAACAGCATAAAAACTTCATTGTAATATATTTACAATTAATGATAATCTATTGAGGGTATAATATAACAATCACAAATGTGACATAGTGATAAAACATTACAAAAATATCCTAATTAGATCGTGTACATATGAATAAAAGATATTTACTCTTTTCAAGTAATTTAAATATAAAAAGTTAATCAGTTAACCATTAATTTTTTCTATAACTAAACGACTACTTTAAGACAAACAAAAATTGTAACACAAGTCATCTAACATATACTATACGAACTCATGTTAAGATGTATTTATTGAACTTATTATAAATAATATACTAGATGACATTATATTACATTTTATTTTATTGTATCATGTCTATATATCATATAATATAGTATTATAGTTTTTATTATATTACACTATATTATATTGTATATGGTATCATGTCTATATATTAGATTATGTCGTATTACGTTTACATTGAATTGTATCTTGCATGTCTATATAATATATCATATTACATTACATTATATTGTACTAGACTACATTATATTACATCATGTATATATGATTTTAGAATATATTACTTTTTAATATTAATAATATTACATCACATATCACATAATAACTTTATACGTGTGTAATCAAAATCAATACCTCAAAAATAATTCCAATCATAGTTTTTCGAATTAATTAGTTCCAGTTATGAAAAATAAAATTTGTTTTAATTGTTAGTTATCTATAAAATTGAACATATTTCACTATATATAAATCATTTTTTTAAATTATCGTGTTGCTTATATTTTCATAATTAAAGACGTTAAAAAACATCATAGTTAATTTTTTTTATAAATTTTGTTAAAAAAGAAAAAAGAATTTCATAAATTGAACAATATAATATTTTTAGCTGTCAAAAAGTAATTCTTAAGTAAAACTGTAAAAGTATCCGAAATCAAATAATTATTTGATATACTCGATTTCCAAATCTTATTACAAAGATACAATTTATATATATATTTGATACTAAATACCAAAATCCTATTACAAGTAATAATAATTAATAATTAATAATAATACAATTTACTAAAAACAAATTTAATAACAACCACCCGTTTGATAACCAGAAAACTTATATTGATAAGCCACTCTACTTATCAGTTTCGAATATCATCTCGTAGTACTCGTATCTCACCTGCTATTTATATCTCGTGTGTCTTTGTTCTTCGATTCACATCTCTTCTGTGATTTCTCTCTCTTTCTCTCAAAATCCCTAACAAAAAGAGGTACGTATATATCTATATATATATGTACAAACCTTCAGATCTGTCTCTGCAATCTTTCATCATCTTATGTAAAGGTACGAAACCTCAATTTTTGCTTAATTCTCGTTAACCTAGTAATTGTACCGGTAGATTATTATCTCTGTATGCGCAATTACACGTGTAGATGATTTTGTATGTATATATATAGTATGTGTGTTTGTATATGTTTACGGCAGTTGCTAATTTTTTGTTGAATCGATAATTGTAACTGTTCGTTAGGGTTTTGCTTGTAGAGTTAATTTGTTTAAATTTACCTAATTAGAGTTTAACTATTTTATTTTTGGATCCATCTGGAAATTAATTTAATATTAGTTAATTTATTTTTTATTTCTTTTGCAGTTTTTGGGTAGAAAGGAAAGCTATGTCTTCCCTTAGTAGAGAGCTCGTGTTTCTAATACTTCAGTTTTTAGATGAAGAGAAGTTTAAGGAGACTGTTCACAGGTAGGGTTTATAAAGTTGATGTATTTTTTAGATATTTAATGTTGAATTTGTTATTATGCATACAAATTGTTAAAAAGGTGTAATTTTGTATTGTTATAGAATTTGGTTATGGTGTTGTGTTGATGTGTGATTGAGTTTGTTGTATTGTTAAGGTTGGAGCAGGAGTCAGGGTTTTTCTTTAACATTCGTTACTTTGAGGAAATGGTGACCAATGGCGAGTGGGATGAGGTTGAAAAATATCTTTCCGGATTCACGAAAGTCGATGATAACAGATATTCAATGAAAATCTTCTTTGAGATACGAAAGCAGAAGTACCTAGAAGCTTTAGATAAGTATGTTTTTCTGTATTTTATTATTGAATTGAGTGCGTTTAGACTCGGCCCCCTCGATTTTTTCATTCTTCTCACAATTGCTTAGGTTATGCTATACAACCTCAAATGAAGTTTATGATGGATAAATGTGGAAGCTATTAATGTGTTGTTTCCATTAACTTTGATATGCCAGGCTTTGTTTTGTCGTTTAGAGATATCTTAGTAAAACACTCTAGGTTCGGATGGAATTGGTTCCGGTTAGAAATTGATAATGAGATCATTGTCTATAATGATGTACAGATTCTTATTATATATTCAAATTGTAGGAAGGATCGTGCTAAAGCTGTTGAAATTCTAGTGAAGGACTTAAAGGTGTTTTCAGCTTTTAATGAAGATCTTTTTAAAGAAATTACACAGCTTTTGACTCTGGAGAATTTCAGGTTTGGAAGTGTATTTCATGAATTGTGTAATGAATACTAGGTTTTCTTTCTATCTTTCTTTTTGTAAAACTTTGGTTATTTTTTATAAAAACATTTCTACATACAGAGACAACGAGCAATTATCAAAGTATGGAGACACCAAGTCTGCCAGGGGTATAATGTTGGGTGAGCTTAAAAAGCTTATTGAAGCGAATCCTTTGTTTCGTGATAAGCTAAACTTTCCAACTTTGAAAAATTCACGTTTGCGGACGCTCATCAATCAAAGGTTCAGATTTTTTGCTATTTGGGGTTGATTATTCTTTCTCAATTTCATGATTCTCTTTTGAATTTTCTTTTATATTTGTAGTTTAAACTGGCAACATCAGCTGTGTAAAAACCCGAAGCCGAATCCAGACATAAAGACTTTGTTTGTTGACCATTCTTGTGGACAGTCACAACCAAATGGTGCAAGGGCTCCATCCCCTGTGAATAATCCATTAATGGGTGCTGTCCCAAAGCCGGCAGGTTTTCCACCTTTGGGCGCACATGGAGTAAGTGGAAAAGAGTTTTTCAATCTTCCTTATTTGTGCTAAAAATCTAAAATTCCAAAAGCAAGTGTTCTAAATTATCTTGCATTTCTGTTATTATCGTATAAAGCCATTTCAGCCTGCACAAGCAGCTTTGCCAACATCTCTTGCTGGTTGGATGGCGAACCCGTCCGCAGTGCCTCATCCATCGGCTTCTGCCGGTCCTCTTGGTTTCAATCCACCAAATAACTCTGGTACATAGTTGATTTAATTGTACCTGCTTTATGTGGTTGTAGAGATTGTTGCATGTGTTGATGATATAATTAATGTTCTTCACATGATAGCTATATTAAAGCGCCCCAGGACTCCCCCAACCAACAATCCCGCTGTTGACTATCAAACAGCTGACTCTGAACATGTATTAAAGAGAACAAGAACATTTGGCATTTCTGAGGAGGTGTGCACTTTCTCTATTACCTTTGATCTTAATAATGTGAAGCTCTTTTCGACTTAAAAGATTATATTTGTTATAACTTCATTCTTATACATCTTTGTGTTGTTAGCAGGTCAATCATCTACCAGTAAATATCTTACCTGTTGGTTACAGCGGTCAGAGTCATGGTCAAAGCTCATACTCGTCGGATGATTTACCTAAAGCTGTGGTGATGACCCTAAATCAGGGTTCAGTAGTCAAAAGCATGGATTTTCATCCAGTACAACAAATTTTGCTTCTTGGTTTGTTCTCATTTGCTCTAGAATTGACCTATTGACTTCCCATTAATCGTGTATTATTTACAATTATTCCTGTTCTTTCTATTTCAGTTGGAACAAGTACAGGAGATATCATGATATGGGAACTCAGTAGTAGAGAAAAGCTTGCTCATAAGAATTTCAAGGTTTGGGATCTTGGTGTTTGCTCAATGCCTGTGCAGGTTTGCATTCGAACCCTGATTAAAATTGATGATATTATGGTTAAACTTTGACCGTTGACTCTTGTGCTAGGCCTCTTTGACCAGTGACTATACTGCATCCATCAATCGTGTAACTTGGAGTGCTGATGGAACCCTCTTTGGTATGTTTGATGATTATTAGTTTATTTCAGAAGATCCAAGTTAACTATTTTGAGATATTTTTCAGGTGTCGCATACTCAAAGCACATTGTGCAGATATACTCTTACCATGGTGGTGATGATCTCCGAAACCACTTGGAGGTTTTTTTTTCTCTTAAAGTAGATGCCATTATTATATATTAAATGCAATATATTTTAGATAAGCATAATCTTTTACTTGATTTTTATACAGATTGAGGCTCATCTTGGCAGTGTTAATGATATTGCCTTTTCTTACCCAAACAAACAACTTTGCATTGTGACTTGTGGAGAAGACAAGTTAATAAAAGTTTGGGATGCAGTAACGGGGAACAAGCAGTATACATTTGAAGGTCATGAAGCACCTGTATATTCTGTATGTCCCCATTTTAAAGAAAACATTCAGGTATAACCTATTTCTCTCAAATTTGTGTTACTTTTCCTAAAATTCAGTGACTGTTCTAATTCCTCTAATTTCCTATACCAGTTTATATTCTCAACTGCAACCGATGGAAAAATAAAAGCGTGGTTGTATGACAATATGGGTTCGAGAGTTGACTATGATGCACCAGGTCATTCATCAACTACTATGGCATACAATGCAGATGGGACAAGGTTTGAAAAGTCAACGACTGTGTACTTATTTTGTGATTAGGGTTCATACTTACTATTTCTGATGCTAATTAAAACATCATGTGTGCACGCAAAATAGGTTATTTTCATGTGGTACAAATAAAGAAGGAGAATCATACATTGTGGAATGGAATGAAAGTGAAGGAGCTGTCAAACGTACATATATTGGGCTCGGGAAGCGATCTGTAGGAGTTGTACAGTTCGACACCACCAAAAATCGGTTTCTTGCTGCTGGTGATGAGGGTTTGATAAAATTTTGGGATATGGATAGTGTTAACTTATTGACAACTATTGATGCTGAAGGTGGTCTACTGGTATGCTTTCATATATATAGTATCTATATGATTTTACGTTTGTTACTTTCAGCTGAGCTAATATGTTGGTTAGTTAAATATTTTAATATTTGCAGGCTGCTCCTTGCATACGATTTAACAAGGAAGGGATTCTAATGGCAGTCTCAACAAATGAGAATGGTATCAAAGTTCTAGCAAATCCAGATGGGCTTAGGCTACTAAGAACCATGGAGAATCGTTCTTTTGACCCCTCTAGAGTTGCATCCGCATCTGTAGTAAAGGTAAATGTTAGATGTGGCAAATTCGACCTACATACTTATGTCGGGTTATGAATTATCTCTAACGGATAAATACATCTAGCTTAAAATCCTATAATTCATTTTACTTATAGACTTTATTATATTGAATGATTCTAGTTTGTTGTTATCATAGTTTACGTACTATTCATTTGTAAGTATTTATTATTAGTATTTTGGATAAAAAGATTTTTGGGTCACCCCAACCAGACCCTGCCTGTTTGACAGGAACCCTTTTTGGCAATTGACCCACCCTTTTGACCTATTAAGCCTGGGGATCTGTTTCTGTAATTTGGGATTGTATTCTTGGTCCTTTCTTTGTTTTGTCTTACTAAATGCTCCTGCCATGTGTACAGAGCTCTGCAATGAGTACATTTGGTTCTGCAAATGCTTCTGCCGGAACAAGTGTTATGGATAGACCTACACCTATCCCCTCGATGGTTGCAATGGTTAGATATAATTAGTTTTGCGAATCACGATACTGATGTTCCTTTCCATATCTGCTCATGTAATCATGATGTTAACATTTTTGCATGGGTTGTCCTTGTAGAATGGTGACAATCGGAGCTTAGTTGATGTTAAGCCAAGAATCGGAGATGAGTCAATGGACAAATCAAGAATATGGAAACTGACAGAAATCACAGAAGCGTCACAGTGCCGCTCCTTAAGGCTTCCGGATACTACATCTTCAGCAATGCGGGTATTTCGTTACTCTACACCTGATTTTGTATCTCTACCATGGTCTATGTTTCTTTATCAAATCAATTGATCTTCACCCTTCATATTACTAAAGGTTACAAGGTTGATTTACACAAATACGGGACTTGGCATATTGGCTCTAGCAGCCAATGGCGTCCATAAACTATGGAAATGGACGAAAAATGATCGGTACAAAATCCCAAAGGTATCTATTACTGTGTTCTTAATCCCACTATTAAACGTTAACTTAATTTTGTCTCTTACTCTTTCTTTACGTCTTTCAGGCTACTACCAGTGTTGTACCTACATTTTGGCAACCAACAAGCGGCATCTTGATGACCAATGTCATAAGTGATACAAACCCGGAAGAATCTGTTTCGTGCTTTGCATTGTCGAAGAATGACTCTTATGTAATGTCTGCATCAGGAGGGAAGATCTCTTTGTTTAATATGATGACATTTAAGGTAACATGTTCTTGCTTTCTTTATACAAATTGTTTACATTACCAATTACCGCCTTTAATATATTGATTTTTGTATATATATGCAGACAATGACTACATTCATGCCGCCTCCACCTGCTGCAACCTTTTTGGCATTCCATCCACAAGACAATAACATTATAGCCATAGGCATGGATGACTCTTCTATCCAAATATACAATGTCCGCATTGATGAGGTTGTTACTAGTTCTTACTTTTATGAAACCTAGATATATTTCAATCTTTGAAAAACGAGGTAACATTTATTATTTTGGTGAATAGGTGAAAACCAAGCTTAAAGGCCATAATAAGCGGATAACAGGCTTGGCCTTCTCTAATGTTCTTAATGTGCTAGTATCATCTGGTGCTGATTCTCAGGTGAGAAAACTGGACAGGCTTCAGCAATTAGATCTTAATTAATTTTTATTCGTTTTTTTAATTTTTGTTTTTATAATTCGCGAAAAGCATGAAGCTTTTATATGGAGATTTGTATTTTTATAATAATGTATCAATCTTTTTGCAGTTGTGTATTTGGAGCACAGAAGGATGGGAGAAGCAAACCAACAAACAGTTGCAAATTCCACCTGGTCGTGTTGCTGCTCCCGTAGTGGATACCCGTGTACAATTTCACAATGATCAGAAACATCTGCTCGCAGTCCATGAAACTCAGATAGCTATATATGAAGCACCTAAACTTGAATGCCTCAAGCAGGTCAGGATTGATGGTAAACTATTCATCTTCTAAAGCCCTGTTCGGATATGATTTTTATGATAGCTAATGTTATCATCCATTGAACAGTGGGTCCCTCCAGAAACAAGTGGTTTGATCACACATGCTACGTATTCATGCGATGGCCTATCAATTTTCGTGAGTTTTGAGGATGGAAGTGTTGGTATTCTTACTGCATCAACGCTCAGATTGCGATGCCGAATCAGTTCCGCCGCATACTTGCCATCCAATCCAAAGTAAGTTTATCTCTAAGTTCATGAAACCAAATGATGGTCATCAATGTCTTTTTAATAGAGGAGGCAAATCGCACAAATTTTTTTTCAATACATATCCAAATAAATTCTAACCATTTGTGACGATTGATGTGTTTCGGGTCGATCTGACCTTACGTGTTATAAAATGATTCGTTTTAAGTTTTTAACCTAACCAACCTGTCCATTTTACCACCTGTAGTTTTTGTATATAAACATTTGTTGAACATTTACTTGTGTTATTTCAGTTCAAGGGTGTATCCACTTGTGGTTGCTGCACATCCAACACACATCAATCAATTTGCGTTGGGACTGACTGATGGTGGAGTGGTTGTACTCGAGCCTCAGGAATCAGAAGGGAAATGGGGCACCTCACCACCGCTTGAAAATGGTGCTGGTCCAAGCAGTATCACCACAGTTGCAACAGGTGCAACTGATCAAGCACAGAGGTAACGCTTCAATGACGGAAGAGTTAGGTACAGCAGTCAGTGTAGGCAGTGATACCTGGAATATGTAGTGTTATTGACTACCTTTAGAATCAGGTATAGATGGTGTAAAGTGAATCTTTGAAGACATGTTTTCAAGAAGGATCTGTTAAGTTATTGTTTCAGTAGTGAGTTTAGTAGCACCTATACAAAGGTTTTTATGACAGTGTGTCGATATTTCAACTCTTTTTAGTGGTTTTAATGAGATGTGATGTTTATTTATAAATGTTACTTGATGTGCTCTTGAGAAGGTATGTTCTCTGTTTGTTATCTTATGATGATGATGATGATGATTAGTTCATACATCACCAATTTTAGTGGTAACAAATTTGGTAGTGTACGAATATATCAGCATAGGAAGAAAATTTGTCTTTTCTATTTTACATTTGTTCTCAATATTTTTCTTGATCCTTACCATAACAGCTAATAACTTTTTTTAGATTTCTACGGCCGTAAGGCTACTTCACCAAATAAATTCTATGCGTAAAATAAATATAATTTGTAAAACATGTAGCCTTGTATTATCAATAGATAGATATGAATTTCATTAACTTTTTATTTTTATATTTATTAATTATCTATCTCCCTTATAAAACATTTTAATGTTTTGAATTAAAATGAAGATGAAAAAAACTTAAAATAACCCTATACACTTTTGTCCTATAAACATGTGTAACAACTTCCCTATACAATATTCAACAAGCATTCAAACATTTTATATCTCCATTTTAAAAATTGTTACAATTTTGTATCTCATTTTATACGATATAGACAATATGCAAATTATTCTGATCTTTATAGCCATTGGCATTGACAATACCACGTCATTTGTTCACCATATGATTTTTGGTTTCAGACGTATATTTCGCATAAAATTTACAACGGCTATTCACTACCTTTATTTATCGATTTCAAATATGTCTCTGTCGCATCGCGTGGGTTACTAGGTAGTTCTTATATACACATATCAATTATTTTATTAGACATGATACATTTTAAACATATGTATTATTTTTCTTAGACAAAACCATCGACCATTAATACATATGTTTAAAATGTATCACGTCTAATAAAGTTATGTTCACTCGTACCTAAAAAGATTTGAATTTTTGCTCTTGAAATTTATTATTTATAAGTAGAAAAGTCAAAAAAGTCTGACTAGTCCCCACAAAATACCAACCGATCAACCCCGACTAACGACTTTTACGACCTTGCTATAAGCACTACGAAATATCTTCATTTGTTAATAAATACAGCATAATAATGTTAATAAATACAATCATAAAACATAAGTTTATGAACTAACAACAAATAACGAAATTGGGTGATAATCAAAGTAAAATGAAGATAATAACATGTAGTAAGATTAGATATTATATAACAGAGATAATAAATATTTGTAATAGTTGAATGGTGGTAAAAGATTTTGAAATAACATGATATGATTAACAAAGAGTGTGTGGAATGGATCCAATAAGCAGATCTAAAAACAAGTGATTGTTTCTGATGCTGAAGTGAAAAGAGTAAACCGTAATGAGTCAGTGAATCACAGAATTCAGTTTGGAACCTTAATTTAGCAAGCAGTACGATATAATAATTGAAAACTATAATAGATATGGATGTAAAGATAGAGAGATAAAAGAAAGGTGTCTGTAATGGCGAAGAAGGAGGTGTTGTGTTGTGCTGGGATTTTCTTTATTATTTGAATGATGATGGGGGAAATATGCGACAAAACTAGCGGCGTTTTGGACTTTCCTACTATTGGATTGGATTAAAATGGGTTGAGTTAGGCCGGGTCGGATCAGGTCGGTAAGCTTGATAACAAGAATTATGGAGTATTTAATAGTGGTTAATGAGTATTATTAATTATATATAGTTATTTCTTTTTTTCTTGTTTTTGTTATTTTGTCTTTATTGTTAAAAGTATAAATTTTCAAACATACCCGCTAAATTTTAATAAAATTATAAAACTAGTCATCCACCATAAAATCCTAACTATAAATGATTTAATGTTGAATATTAACAAAATAAGTTTATTTTTCTAAGATAAATGATGGATCGGATTAGTAAGTGATTTGGGTGTGATCACAATGAACACGGGGTGATTGTAATTATTTCATTATTTATTTTGATATTAATTTTTTATTCGATAGATTATAAGTGAATTTAAATACTTTTTTAGAGGAAAGTTTATTAAAAGTATAGAAAATTTTGAAAGTATGAAAGTACAAATCTTAACCGTTCATCTTGATCAAATTAACAAAACTTTCACATTCTTAAAAATTAAATATCTCAAAAACCGTTAGTCAAAAAATTATAAAAATTGCACCATAAAAATCAGCGTTTTCTCCTCTTCGATTTAAGATCTCACAAGGTATACTTTCGACGAATTTTTTTTTTTTTCATTTTTGATGGGTTTTGATAATTTGTAACACATGTGTTATAAACAAATAACATATTTGTTACGGGCGACTAACACATGTGTTAGCATCGACTATCGATTGTAACACATGTAATAGTTGTTGATAACACATGTGATAACCGCAGGTAACACTTTTGTTAATCCATCATAACATATGTGTTAACCCACAAAAAATGAAAAAAAAATAAAATTCGTCGATAGTTGTTGATAACACATGTGTTAACTCACAAAAAATGAAAAAAAAATAAAATTCGTCAAAAGTATATCTTGTGGGATCTTAAATCGAAGAGGAGAAAACACTGATTTTTATGGTGCAATTTTTATAATTTTTTGACTAACGGTTTTTGAAATATTTAATTTTTAAAAAAGTGAAGGAAAGTAAATTTTTGTCACATGGCACATTCCTATTGGTACTTTCGTACTTTTGAAAAAACCTATACTTTAATGATCTCATCTCTACTCTTTTAAAAGTGATTTGTTTGATTTTTAGAGGAATATATAATAAGCAATTAAAAATAACTAAATTCATAAATATCATATTGTTCAATCAAAATAAACGCTTTAGAGGTTCGACATTTTTAGTTTTTAACGAAACAAAGAAAAATAAAAAGTGAAACAAACCCAAAGTAAAAATACAGTCACCCCATTTCCACGTGAAAAACACGTGCACCACTAAACTCACACTCATTCCCCCAACTCCACACACCATCGCTTTTTTCCACCACTAATGTCATCCAACACCGTCGTAGTTCTCGACAACGGCGGCGGTCTAATCAAAGCCGGTATCGGCGGCGAACGTGATCCAACCACCGTCGTCCCAAACTGCACCACCCGTCCCATCTCCTCTAAAAAACACCTGCTCGCCGACCAACTCTTATCTCCAACCGAAGACCTAACCTCCGCCGTACTCCGCCATCCGTACGACCGCGGTTACTTAATCAACCACGATCTCCAATCCACAATCTGGTCCCCCATATTCACTAACTTACTCCACATCACACCTTCACAATCGTCACTCTTACTAACCGAACCCTTATTTATATGAAGCTAGTAGACGGCCGTACGATGTCATTTCGAAAACGCAGTGCAGTTTAGTTGTTGAGCTAGGGTTTAGTTTTAGCCACGTGGCACCTGTGTTTCAGAATTTTACGTTGAATTATGGTGTCAAAAGAATGGATTTGGGCGGGAAAGCGTTGACGAATTATTTGAAGGAGTTAGTTAGTTATAGATCTGTTAATGTGATGGATGAAACTTTTTTAATGGATGATGTTTAGGAGGAATTGTGTTTTGAATGCAGCAATTTGTTTGACTTTAAAAGTCAAAATGTTAATTCTTGAATTTGTTATGGTTTATGAACCAAGTAATGATACATTCTGTTATTGGTAATTTACAGGAGGCGTGGAAACGACAATTATTTCAGGTGTACGTATGTGCTTCCTGATGGTATTACACATACAAAGGGATATGTAAAAGACCCTGTTGAAGCGCAAAAATATCTTAGAGTATCTGAGGATGGTGAACTTCCAGGTTCAGAAGGGACTGATGAAGCTGATCAAACGGAAATTTGAAGCAACCATCAGAAAGGAATAAAGTTGATCTTACCAAAAATGTACTCTTTTCATTTCTAACATCTCATCTAAATGCTTATTAAAAAACAGGAGTTCAGCTTGAGCAATGAGCGGTTTCTTGTTCCTGAGATGATCTTTCGTCCAGCTGATTTGGGTGTGTATTTTTTGTGTTTGATTGGACAATTAAGAGATTATATAGGTTACTTAATGCAAAAGATTTATGGAATTGTGAATATTTTGCAGGAATGAATCAGGCTGGACTGGCAGAGTGTATTGTTCTAGCTGTCAATTCTTGCCATCCTTATCTTCATCCTGTGTTGTATGAAAGGTATTGATCAAAGAAAGTAGCGTTCTTTAATGTCGTAATTGCTATATCATAGGTTGTTTAATTTGTTAATTTCATTGGTCCGACTTACATGTGCTAGGATAATGAAACTGTGATATGGGTCCGCCAAATTCGCATTGTTCATGTCATTATCTAAAACCGAAATTTTATCTGTCTGAGTTTTAAGTCAAACTTGTTTGCAGTATCATATTGACCGGCGGAAGCACATAAATTTCCAGGTTTTGCGAAAAGACTGTAAGTTTCACTTGCATGTTTGAATCTATTCCTTAACTTCATCACTTCATTGGGGATCAGATTTGATTCGGTTTATTTAATTACAGAGAATGTGAGCTGCGCCCTCTTGTTCCAGATGTGTACCAAGTGAAAATTACAACTCAAGAAGAGTAATAATATCATCTTTTAAAAAGATTTCACTGTTTTCTTTTTATGATTTTCACACTAAGGTAACTTATTGAAAATCGTTGTTTTGCTATGCGCAGTCCGATATTAGGCGTCTGGCGAGGGGGATCACTATTGGCATCTAGCCCTAATTTTGATGCAATGTGTGTCACCAAAGCCGAGTACGAAGAGCTTGCTTCTTCTCGTTGTCGTAGGCGATTCTTTCATTAGTTCATATCCAAAATGTATATATATATATATATTTTCCTTTTTATCCGGATCTCATTTGTATGGTACTAGAGGAAACCAAGATGTGACAGTGAATAAACGATTAAGTTGGTATTTGAATCTATTAAATATGTAAGAGAAATGATACTTCCACCAAAATATGTCTAATGGCACTTGACAATCCGAACACTGAGACCTATTTAGATTTTCAATGAGATGTATAAGTGTTAACTGTTAAGTAGAAGTTACATACTTATATCACCTAATCACCACCTAATCACCTAAGTGATTATATAAGTTGTCTTGGGCTATTGTGTGTAATGGCTTTGTAATGCAGATTAAGGTAACTTGCTAGGTAGTTTGAAAATTGATTTTTTTATAAAGGATCCAGAGAGAAGCTTCAAATTTTGAACAAGGAGGAAAACAAATCTAAACATTTGATTATATCATAGATGAAAGTAAAGTTTTAATTTTGAGCGGCATTCATTTCTGAAAACGAAGAGTTGAAATTAACTTTTCTATTTATATTTTTTATTTCTTTCTTGATCTCACCTTATATATGAGTTGTTATTAAAATGCATTTTTATTAAAATTAACAAAATAATTATTTTTTAAATAGTTTAAACAAGTAACTGTAACCTCAAAACACCTAAAATTATTATACCATCATTGTGTAGGACCTATGCTTGTACCATCATCAAATGAAGAACCACTTTCGATTGTTGCAGCTCATGAAAATAATTCAAGAAACATCACTATCTGAGTAGAACAAAAATAAATAAATTTACATAATAATTAAACCTAAATAAAAAAAAGATTCGGTCTTCCATTAAACATCTTTTAGAATTGACAAACCATATGAAAAGTTTTGATCTTTGCCCTCCATAAGCCTGACCAATGACTATTCTTAACCCACCTTCCCCTTCATATAACCATCATATATACGTGGATGTATATTGAAGTCTTGGCTGTTTCTTAATCTGTGTCCCCCACCCTTTAAAGCTTTCTATGTGTTTGCGAGGGTGGGGTTTTCATCACATTTATAAATAATAAAATAATACTAACTTATCTCAATTCAATTATTGAGCACCCATTAAATGCTCAAAAGGGGAAGCATCTTTTCCTCTCCTCCCTATCTAGTCTCTATCTTTAGGTTTTTATATAGCATTTAGTGGCCTTTTCATGGTGTTATCTATTTAGTCAATTTGGGGTGATACCCAGTTGAATTTCAGTACCCATGTAGAGATTTTGTTCATCTTTCACTTCAAATTTTTTATTTCCCCAAAAACGCCTTTTTTTAGTTGTTGAAGATGCCAAGGCCTGGACCAAGACCATTTGAGTGTGTAAGAAGATCTTGGCACAGTGATAGACATCAACCCATTCGAGGCTCTATCATTCAACAGATTTTTAAGTAAGTTTTGATTAGTTAAATCTTCACAAGTTTTGATTTTTATTGTTGTTAATTTATTGGGTTTTTGAAATATCGCATATAATATGTGTTTACAGACTTGTACATGAAAACCATAGTCCTGGTACTAAAAAGAACGGAGAATGGCAAGAAAAGCTGCCTGTTGTTGTGTTAAAATCTGAGGAAATCATGTACTCCAAAGCCAATTCTGAGGTACCCATTTTCTGTTTTTTGTTGCTGTATATATATTTATGGACTGTAATTTCATCTTCAAATGCTATACAATATTCTTTTTATATCTAAGTTATATTATTGCCACACCACAACTAGGCAGAATACTTAGACCCCGAAACGTTGTGGGATCGTATGAATGATGCCATTGACACCATAATCAGGAAAGATGAGACCATGGAAACTGGTGAATTCTTGCCCCCTTGTGTTGAAGGTACACCTTTTTTATATCTTTGAAAGATGAAACCCATGTTTTTCTTGTTAAGATTCATAACTTGGTGATTTTGTATTGCTATGGTGTTCAGCTGCCCTTAATTTGGGATGTGTACCTGTTAGATCATCAAGAAGCCAAAGAAACACCAACACCAGAAACTACTTAAGCCCAAGAAACCAAGATTCTGGTCCAAATGTTCAGACACCGAATGTTGTGGATCGAACAAGTACAATTTCAGAAGCTAATAAGGATGTCCGGCCGAATTTGACAGTTAACCCTCCCGGTTCCTCTTTTTATCCTCCCTCATTTGAAAATTTGCCTAGACAAATGATGTCCTTTGAGAATAGACCTTCTTCAGTTTACTCGTTATACCAAGCTTTCCACTTGCAACCTCGGGTACCTCAGATGGGATTTCAAGGTGCTCACCAAAACTCAAACAAAATAATTGTTGGCACGCCAGTTTTTCAGGCAGCCCGTGAGTCTTTGCCATCTTCTTCTCAAATGGGTCGTCCTGAAAGATTATTTTTATTTAACAAAGACAATGGTTCAAAGAAAGAATCTCAACCCAAATTGGTGGAATGTGATTTGTCTCTAAGGTTGGGTCTTCTTTCGAGCAATGGAAAAGAGTTGACTTCTGTCGATGATGTTGACTTGGATCCAAGAAGTTCCGAAACCAGCCATAGAAGCAAGGAATTCTCCTTTTTCCCTTTGAATTCAGAGGCTGAAGAAGTTGACAATATGGTCAAAGATGTTAGGAAACGGAAAACAGTAGGGGAACTACAGCATTTTTTGCATTTGAATCCAGATTTTGAGCGAATGAAACGACGAGGTTTGTAGATATTAAATTCATTCCGTTTTCTTATGCTATTCTTTGAGATGAAATGAGAAAGAAGTCTTTGTAAGTTTCAAGATTAAAATTCCACAATTTTATGATATTTTTCATTAATTTGCTCTTATTTGGATTAAATTAGCAGATTCATAGGCAATGGTCAAACGAGAATGCATATGGTTGTCTGAATCTTGTGTCATATTCTTTTGGTTTGTTATGGGTAGGTGGTGTTGATGGTATGGGTGGTGAGGGTTGTCATTCATTTCATGATGTCGATCTGTTAAGCAGATCTCACTATCGGGTCCACCCCGTGGGTTGTCATGTTATGCTGATACATTCACATCCAAACCCATTGAGTCAGCCACAACAAATGCGTGAGGCTGGAAAAGGACTGAGCTTCTTGGCTTGTAACGATGTATGCTCTGCATTTTATATCATATTATGTTGATTTGAGCCATTTGATAGTTGACGACGAAATTCATGTCATTTGTTTATATCAGATAGAATAATTCATCTTAGGCTTACATAATGATAATTCTGTCATTGGTTTTAACCTGCAGTGAGTTTATTTTATGACAACTCGTTACTAATAATTCTGTAAGTGAAAAGACGCAGGTGAGGGTTATTGGGTTATTTGTCACTTTAGGCCTTTGGTCGGGTTGGTCCTCTAGCTAGGTTAGAAAAGAGGCCACGTTTGTTATGGGGGTGGTTTGGTCCCAGCGTTTGTGGTGGGAAACGAAAGACTGTGGTCAAGGTTGGGCTAGACGGCGTTAGGCATTTTAGTTTATCAGTTTATTGTCTTGTGGAGCAGCAAATGCAATATATGAACTTATGAGCAGATTCAGCTACTAAGAAAATGCTATAAGTACCGAGTAATATTTAGAATCTATTACGGAAAAAGACCATAGAATTAAGTCAAATCATTACTCGTAATATTTTGTAATACTTACTATCATGTAAAATATACAAATTTGTATTGACAGTTAACAAGAAACATTATATATATAAAAATAATAATTACTTGCATCACATTACAAATACATTACACGATGCACATTTGTTTTTACCTTTTAGTAATTATTTATTTATCTTTTATTCTTAATTAAACCATATCTGTAATGAACGGGTTTTCTAAATCGTGCATTATGGCGAAATCTATATATATATATATATTTATATTATATTTGAAGAATAAATTGATAAATTAATATTGAAATATATAAGTCAGTGTAATAATATTTTAACATATGTTATATTTATATATTTAGAGGTTGATTCATATTGCCTATTTAGAAGAACACACATGTTTTTGATGATCAAATCAGGTTCTTCAAATAGAGTACACAGACTCTCCCATATGTCTTTGATGCTGGTGCATTTTATTGCATAGTGGTAGACAGAGTTGAGTAGAAACATGACTAAGAAAGATTGAAATTTTGCATCAATGCCTACCAACGTTTTATCTTCCTCAAACTACTGACCGAGAGGTTTAACAATACTCCTAGGAGTAATGTCTTCATCACTACCATCAGCAGTATGATTCCTCTCTAGAATGGTGTGAGTAGTGTAAGGGCCTTCATTTAAGATTTTTATAAGAAGAGTGTCTTGGGCCCTTAAGAAAAGAAGCATACAACTTTTCCACATTTGAAAATGGTCAGCATTGAATCGAGGTGGTTTCCCTTTGGAACCATTGTCAATGTACGCATTAGTACCTTCAAAGATAGGATTAGTAGCCATAACAAATCTTAGATATTAATTATCTAACATGCTCTAATACCAATTGTTGGTCCTGTAAACTTAATTTACGTATTAAAACCGACAACAAATGCAAGCAATAATAAAGATTTCAAGTTTAAAGTTTTATTTTATTGATGTAATTAAATAATACTTTACAATAGTTTAATGCGGAATAAGAAAAGACAAACTAGTTTAATTAAACTATACTTGTGACAAATTTACTTTAACAAACATACCAATGATATACACTGATGGCTATCAGTGATCAACAATTAACTTATAACTGAGTGCACAATTCTCGCAGGTGAGGAGAATGATTGCCTAAATCAAAGGTTGAAGTTAATCAGAACTCTAAACATTGAATATTGTACTTGAGGGGAGTATTTATAGTCTCATAAATACATCCCAAAACATACACATG
Source organism: Logfia minima (assembly GCA_963921325.1). Taxonomy (NCBI): domain Eukaryota; kingdom Viridiplantae; phylum Streptophyta; class Magnoliopsida; order Asterales; family Asteraceae; genus Logfia; species Logfia minima. Next base: position 1,803,713 of record OY992765.1, on the reverse strand, counting down.
TCAATATCATATTTAAGAAGGTCAAGAAACAAACTTCCAATGTATGCAAGTGACTAATCATACTAGGGTATGGTATGATAAATATTTAATCCTAGTATTTCAGAAAAGTAATGTTCTTTTCTCAATAAAGTACAATAACCAGTTGTACATATCTTTGATAAAGATATGCACATGTTATTATCCTTTATAAGTTGACCTTATGTATAGTACATTATATATTTGTCAAACCCAATGTACTTTTAGGGTAAATGCATGAACCGCTGGTTAATAAAAAAGTCGTGAATTCCACAAGTGAGCTTCTCTTTATCTTTGTCTTCAGTCTTAGACTTCAAACAGATGCTTTATATTCTCGTCAACGTCAAGACCATTGTAACTTCTTTAGATGACTAAGTATCTATCAGTGAGTGATAGATATTTTACATAGATCTAAGTTGCGATAACAAGAAGCCGCTTCTAACAAAAGCAGTAAGTTGAATAGACATTAATAAATATTATAAGTGTTGAATAAGTCTCTGGTCAAATTAACCAGTGAACATTACCATTTAGTTTATTTTAGTGTCGCCGCTAACAAATGTAGCCGATAGATAAAAACACTCAAATTATTGTTATCTATAAATTACAAAGGAATGGTCTCTGACCCAACAGATAGTAATATGATATAATAACCATTATAATAAATGTCGATTTCAATGTAATTACATTTATCATTTCCAGTTCTCAATCAACTAATCATCATAAGCTAAATTACGGTTCTCCGGCTCAATAATAGTTGATTTTTGAAAACAAAAATAATTATAGGGACAAAGGAATCTAATAGTGTGATTCATGACTTCTATTGTAATAGAATAACACAATAGTCGATTAAGTTAATCTATGATACTTAAAGAGTTTTGTGTTAGATAATATAGTTTATTAAATTCTTTTTTTGTTTTAACGACTTTATATGTGTACACGGGTCTAAAAGATACTAATAAAATATAATAATCATTCTAATATATGAGTTGACCTTGTGTAATAATTAGAAGGTCAAACTACAATGTTAAAAAAATATACTTTTTAGTTTTTATGCCAAGTGAACGTGGCCTTCAAATTTGAAGGCTCTATTTTTGATCATACATACTTCATACTTGGTAATGATTAGCCGGAGTTTGAATCGATGACCTGAGTTTATTTTAGAGATTTTTAAGATCTATTTGAAAAATTCTATCTTAAGAACTTTTAGGGTATTTTTTCTTCAAAATATTTGTATTTAATTTTGTTTGTCAAACATAGATTATCACTTTACAAGAGTTCGCGTTTATAAAAGTTCGATAGAAACTCAACGACTAAAATTTTTATGAAGTCCCAATAAAAAAGCTGCCAAACACACTCAGGCTTACTCGGTTTTTAAAGACAACTTTAACATAACAATCGTGGACTCGGTCAATTAAAGTACTTCGGTATTAAAAATATGAATATAAAATCATTGCTAGGCTATAAATAAAGATACAAAATGGATTCCTTTTCTTAAAAGGTTAAATAAATTACAAAATAAAATAAAATTCTAGAAGTAGAAGAAGCATTCAACCCTATGCAAACGTAACCCTTTTTCTTGAATTCATGATATTAAAAAGTCCTCCAAAAACTTGGACCTTACTTCCACTACATAGTGCTTCTTTGCTTAATGGCCTTCTGAAACTTTTCCCTTCCCATTACCCATTTCACTTTCTAATGAGTTTCAAATAAATTATAAAAGAAAATCACATTTGAATATCGAACTTTTTTACCATTTGGTCATCCTCATCATTATCTCTTATAAGGACGTGGCAAATTGTTTTGGACACTAAATTTTGAAATATAACTTTCTTTACAAACAAAAAAGTTAAAATAAAGGTTTTATTTTAAGATTGAAAAACATATCGACATGTTCAACCATAACCTTATGAATCAAAATGCTTTGGATTCGATTCCTAGGTGATAGTAATAAGTTGTTGTCGTCGACCATGTCATTTTTTTGGATAAGAAGGACAACTACATTTTAATGGAAAGAAGGGCCAAACGATCTTAGCTGTTGATCTCTGTGATCAACAACTCAAATTCATAACACTACATTTTACGTGTACAACACATTTTATGTAAAATGCAAAGTAGTTAAGATGCAGCGAATATGAGTCATTGATCACATAAATCAACGACTAAGACTGTCTGCTCTTCCTTCCTCTCAAAATGCAGTTGCCCCTTAAAACCTTACTAGCTAGTAAACTTAGATCGTATGTGCTTAACCGTAACCAACCTTATATATGATATATATACCAAACTTTTTCAAAAAGCAATTAACGACACATGGGCTTAGATTTGTTTTTTCATGAACATGATCATATGAAAAGAAATGCACGACCAAACGATTTGTCAATATTATTTTTCAAAGTTGATTTGGAAACATCTAATTAGGTAAAGACACATGTTTGCCCATTGGCCAAAAGGTAAATAGGATGATAATAAAGTCTATATTTGTAAACCCTTATGGTTACAATATAACTACATCAAATATAATCATATATGTTTTTGAATTATACAAATTGTGCTTCATGTTGTCAAGATTTGTATGAATGAATTACATAATAAGAAGAAAACAATAATAAAAATCTGGAAAAGGGACTTAAAATCCTTGTAAACACTTTCGGGCCCATGCCTCTGGTCCGTTAGCAATTTTAGTCGTTAGTTTATCGAGCTCAATCTCTTTTTAGTTGTTTACTTTGGTGTTTTAATGGTCCACTTGATTATAAAAATTCAAATATAGATTCAATGTGATTTTCTAATAACTTATTTTCCTTTTCTTTTAGCAAATCTTCCCGCGCATGAAGTTATAAATATTCAAGAGACGATCATGCATGTGCTTTTGGCATTTTATCAGATTAAACTACTCCGTATTTGAAAATAACGATATAGACAAATTTAGAGCAATAATTTATGTGCTTTTGGGGAAGTTTACTTTATCATTGTTTAATAATGTCATGGAAGATACCCAAAGATGAAAAGAGGAAACCACTTCCATAAATAATGTTCAAAACTCAAAATAGTAATTCCTAAATTGATCTTTAAAGTAGTTAGATTTTAGGGTTAATATACATAGAATCTTGCCATTAAATATTTGTGAGAAACTGAGAACGTGGTCGAAGACATTGTGTTGAATATCCGCAAACAATTCAAACAATAAACAAAAAGAAACTTTAATTACGAAGATGCATGGGGCATTTTAAAAGATTATCCAAAGTTTCTTTTCTCTGATGGTGTAGCGAGCAACAACAAGCTTACGAACCGATCAACCTCGACGATGGAGACGACACCCCGAACCTGAACCCTAACTTCGACTATGATGCAAAATCTTTTCCGACGACCCGATCCGCCATCCACAAGGTCGGAACAAAAGTCAAAAAAGTCCGCAGTCGTCGGATGTTACTTCCACATGTTATTCGAGTGAAGAGGCCCGGGAAGAACTTATTGCATCCGCTATAATTCAACAAAAGAGTATGAAAACGATAGCAGAGGAGGTGAAGAAACACACAATGCTCATAAATAAACGAATAATGTTTAAAGCGTTTAAGTTTCTCCTCACGCTGGTACCAACAAACTTGCCACCCGACGATCCTGAAATAATTTACCAAGCTAGGGAGGAAGTTAAACGTGATTATGGTTCGCGTTTTCGGCGACTACGACACCACCCGAAAATGAGGACGACGACTAGACTACTCTTTTAGTTTTTTTAATAATTAATGTAATCGTATCTTTATTTTTTAGTCGACGAATGCTATTTTTATTTTTAATGTAATAATAATTTTCGAAATTAATTAATGTAATCTTTATGTTTTAAAGTTATAATTGTAATTGTAATTTTATTAATTGAAAAAAGAAAAAATAAATAAATTATGAGTTCGGTATTTTTAAAGACCGGTCATCGAATGATAGTATTTCAGTATTTTTAAAAATATTATGATGTGACGCTAAGCTAGTATTTATACCGATATCAATCGAGAGTGGTCTTAGTTTAACTAAAACAAAAATAATTGTGATTTATGCGAATATGATCACTATAGAATAAATTCTTTTTCTTTTTAAATTTTGTACTTGAGAATAGAATAAAACCGAAAGTTAAAAAGCATGAAAAAGGTAAATTTATTGGATACGAATAATGTAAAAGAACATATAATTTAAAATCCTTACAAACATGAAAAAAATTCCAAAAGAAATTAATCACTCACAACCGTGTAATTTTCTCTCCAACTAACAATAATCAAGAAAAAATAATTAACAAGATTGATTAATTAGTAAAAAAAAGCTAAAGCAGCTGCCATGAGAGTGGCAGGAACAACCGTGGTGATAGATCTGGTGGCGGCACTGGGTGATGGTGGAGTAGGAGTGGCGTCTCCGGCGGGAGATGGGGTGGTACTACCTGATGGAGATGGGCCGGAAGCGATTGGAGATGGTGGGCTGGCGGCTTCTGGCGATGGTGTCGGAGATGAAGCGGGTGATGGCGTCGGGGTGGCGGTGGATGGGGCGGGAGACGGTGTAGGGGTGGTGGTTGGTGGGGACACTGGTGCTGGAGTTGGAGTGGCGGCGGCCGGAGGTGGGGTGGTGGGGGCGGCGGCTGGTGGGGTGGTGGGTGCAGTGGCAGCACCGACAACGTTGACGGTCAACTTTTGACCAATTTGACAATGTGCTCCGACGGTGCAAATGTAATAGTGGGTACCGGCGGCGGTCAAAGTGACGGAGGCGGGACCGGTGGTTGTAATGGAGATAGGGTTAGTGCCCGTGCATGGGCCGTACGCCGCCTGTGATACTTCCGCCACATTGTGGTTACCGGTGGTGAAGTTAAAAACTGCCAAAAATAAAATTAGGTAAGTAATTGTGACAATGAAATTGATGATTTAGCCAAATTGAGACAAGTAAAGTCAGTTTAAGTAAATTAAATAAATAAATCACATGATATTTAGAAATGTAACATCATTATTGATCTTTAGTATCATTTGAATTAATAATTTGGGGTAGGTTTGTTTGCCACGTGACATTATTTTCTTATGTATTCCCCAAGACATTTCTGTTAGTGGTGTTTTCGAATTAAATGAGTAGGAAATTAAATAAATGTAAAAGATATGTTGGGATTTGTTGAAGTGATAGCAAACATAATTTGTAAAAAATATACCGTAAATAAGAGCTTAACTTTTATAAAATTATAACTTTATAACTTTTTTATCAAATACATAATTTTATAAATCTTTATTAATACAGGGTAACAGAGGACTTTATAAAAAGCTTCCTAAAGATTCTCTAAGCAATTTATATAACCCCCAACATCCCCCTAAAATCCATAACATCAATAGTTTTATAATTTCCAGCATCTTAAATCCTTGACAAATAATAAATACACATGATATCTTAGACTTAAATAAACAAATTATATTTCGTTATCTTTTTCATCAAATTATTCCTCCATTATGCAAAACATACCTAAATTAAGATCCACACTAATTAAAGAGCTATTGGCTTAATAGTGTGGAAGTAACTCATCAATCAAAACGTATTTACGTCTTTCATTAAAAACTATGTATAGATATTATATGATTTTACATAGTGATATACTATATGTGAAATAGATTGTAGACTTAATGTTCTAAATATAATGTCCAATTTTAAAGACTTACCAAGAACGTCACCAACGGCAAACGTTTGTTGAGAAGCCCATGTGGTGTAAGCGGCAGCACCGTTAGAAGGAATGGTCCAGCCCAAGGGTCCTCCTACCACATGTGTGGTTTGAGCCATGGAGCTTTGCATCTGCATGGCTGCAACCATCATAACCATAAACACAATCATACTATTTGACTTTAATCCTGCCATGCTTCTTGTTTTTTTTGTGTTCTTCAGAATATTATTCTCAGGTCGCCCCTGTTTTCTTTTTTCTCTCTAGTATATATGTAAAATTTCTCTCTCTCAAATAGGTTTTTGGTATAAATGTTATGCGCGTAGGTGTGTATATATTTATAGCAAAAGTTATGGAAAGTGGGAAGAAAAAAGTTAAAAATCCTCTCCGTGTTACAAGACTACAAATCGGTTTTGGTGTTGGTCTAATACACAAACTGTATAATAATTGAATTGAGTAATGAATAAATTAATATTTTTGTTTAATATAAATATTGCGAGGTTTTAATTAAAGGAAACAAGATACTCGTTAAAAGCAAATTAAATTAGGAAACTATACCATTAATATTCATATTGTCTAATTTATTATTTATTTTTAAATACAGACGTAATTTAGTTTGTTTTTTCTAGCCAAAATACGAAGTGACGTTGGTTATGTGATATGAATCTCGTTAAAAATATGCGAAGTGATGTAATATGTAACATATTATTAATTAATTAATATGTATCTAGAAAAAGATCGTAGATGTTTAATAATAAATATGTATAAATGTAAATATAGATAGAAAAACAATAAACATATGACTGAGGTGGAATAGGGTGGTGGTGGAAGGTGACCGGAAAGTTGAAAAAAAAAAAAGGTGTAATGTGACGTTGACCCATTATGATGTGTGAAGTCAATATTTGTGAATTTGTAGCCGCGATTCCTGGGTGGGACCCGTGGCCTCATCGGTCTGTGATTAGGTGATTGATTTGATTCGGTTCATTCATCTTTTGAATTATTCTAGATTTAGGCACTTTAACCCTTATAGTCTTATACTTGTACTTATTTTACACTTCCAAAATGTTAGAAAAACAAACATATTTTATTACCGTTGAGCAGTGCTCCATGTTGATTAAGCAAGAGAAAAAGAGTTTACCTGTTCTAACTTCTAAATTTTAACTTATACTAGGTATAAAGTGTTTTGTATTTTAAGAATTCTTAGTGAAATGAAAGTTCATGTCAAAACTAAAAGTTAAAAGTATATATATACCTAAAAGGCTTAAACGGTTAGACATTGTCATTGTATAAAAAGGGATATGTCAAATACATCAATATGGTGTACTTGACATACCAACACACGTCAAATCAGCATACTTGATACACTCAACACACATCAAATCAACTTCTTTTCAAAATAAAATAGATAATAAAAAAGCAAAAAAGGTATATTAAAAAATATTAAAAAAATAGACGTCGGTGTATGTATAGATAGTAAGACCTATATAAAAATCAAAGCTAAGCAAATAAAGCTTGAACGATTTAAGAATCTTTTTTAAAAACAAAATTTAATAATAATAAAAAACTAAATTTAAATGAGCACAGCTACTTTACATACCCGTTGTTGGGTTTCTACGATCAATGAGTTTTTAAAAATATAAAATCTTAATATGTGATTCATTTCAAATTTGCCGCGTGAAGCCGCTGGTGATGATATCGTACGTAAGTCGACTAGATTGTGTACTAATCTTGACTTTTACTACATTGACTAGTCTTCGATCTTCATATATGTATACATTTTTAATTTTAATTTAACGCCCTTACAAAGACTTTATATATTTTCTTTTCGAAATTTAAAGTTTGAAGAGGCAGAATTCTTATATTATCTTTTTAATCAACAAAATAAAATACCTTTCATATTAATCTTTATTAGAATTATAAAAAATTAATTTATTTATCTACTATCACACGTTAAATATTATTAAAATTTTCTACTATCACAAAAATTGTTAGACAAGCATATTACAATTGACAAAATACTAACATCTTTTAGAATAAACTTCAAATTCTACTACTAGTGCGAATTTCCGCTAGTAAATATAAAAGAAGTTACCTCAATTTTTACTTCTTAGTTGATCTTTACAACCATAGATAAATTAACCCACCTGGTGTGTATGTTTACTATTTAATTAGCTTAATCAGATGAAAATTCTGCTATAACATACTCCATCTTAGTACATAAGATAAAAAAAAAAAAATTAACTTCTTTACACGTAGACTTGCATATGATGATTTATACCGGTTTAAACTAATTCGTACGTAAGTTAAAAAATAACTAGTTTTGACTACTAGAAACTTCTTTGGATTCTTTCGTTATTGCTCCGTCAATTTCGTAAGTATTTTATACGTATCCTAGAACCTATACTATCTATTTATACTTTTATTATTATATATATATGCAGGTATTCAAAAATTAAAACAATAATATAATTGCTATACCTATACCTATGGTCATAATAAATCATTTGATTCTTTATTACTAAAAATCAAATAAGCCTTTGAACACAATTCAAACTAAGAATTATGTCATTTGACAGACATCTGGATTTCCAAATATCAGTTTTCAAATGTGAACTTTATATTGGTTATAGCTAGACAGCTAGATTAATAAAATATCTTTAAAAAGTTACACATTTAAAATGCAATTAATTAGTAATACAAAATATAAAAGTTATTAAAACCTAGCACTACTATTATTAAAATCTAGCGGTGATTAGTTATAAGGAAATAAATTAAATTATAGATTTTATGTTATTAAAGATGTTGTCAACCATAACTCTTGTAGCTAGAGTTGAATTAAGTTGTTGGGGCTAAACACCGTATCTGCCTTGGGGGGTTAGCCTACCTGCTTAACCATTTTCATCTGCCCCCCACAAACTATATAGTTTGGTACTTAATCGGTTTTGTTATATTATATATATATATATATATATTTCGGGGAAGGATTCAAAATTTAGAGAGGGAGGAAGTAAATTTTAACTCTTGATTTTTTTATAAAAAGAACGTTTTTAACATTCATTGGTGATGAATGTTAAATTTTGAAATTATTTGTGATTTTTAAAATTCATTTATAATGAAATCAAGGGTTGAGATTCGCTTCCCTGATTTCATATTTTGTTACTTCCCTCTTGATCTCCACCCTATATATTTGTCTGTTAATTTATATTTTGATATGAAGTGGATCTTTAATTTTAATCTACGATAAAAGAAAAACTAAACCATGTAGTAGTCATAGTGTTTGATTTGAATGATTCATAGCTAGACTTTACTATTGGAAAGTTGAAATAGAATCCAACTTGATCTACACAAAACGAGCCACAACATAACGAATTTACATGTGTTTACATATATAGTTTAACTTGATAAAGTCGAAGTAAAAAGAAATTAAATAAGGCCACATTTGATGGTGATACGTGGAATTAGTTGGACATAGTCACCATCTCATATCCAACTTATTGTTGTCCTAACAAAATGTAAAACGAGGAAAAATATTGTGAACCAAATATTCATTTTATTATGATTATGGGACCATTATTAATATATTTACAATATTATCTAGGATTGATGATTACCTGGGCTAGCTTCCTTCGGGCTTTGTCAATTAGTTTTATGGACATGTTTGTCTCAACACTTACTTTCTAAATGGTGAATTTTTCTTATGTATAAAGTTGACGTAATATTTTTGAAAATATTATTTGTATTAAAGTACATGAAAGAATATCTATTCAATGTAATGGGAAAGTTTATTAGTTTCACATTAATTCTTATGTATGATTATATTATTTGAAATATTTTAAAAATAAAAAACTATATTATAATATACAAATAATACTATTTCGTAACTGAGAAAATCATTTTTCAACAAAAAAATTTTAAAAAATTTGTAACAAAATAACCAAAAATTAAATATATCATAATATTTCATTGCAAACTCGATGGTCGGGTTGCCAGTGACGGGTTTTAAGTTCTTAATGAACAGATTGCAAGTTGTGGAGTTGATTGTTGAGTTTAGAAGTTTAAGTTTAAGTTTAAGTTTCAGTAATTTTTTGGTTTTAGTTTGTTTTTTTTTTTTTTTTTTTTTTTTGTATTTTGATGTTAAACATTATCTACATTAAATGGTAATCCTTACAAAAATCTCAAATGAATCATATCATATAATAGTCTTTAAATAAAAATAATTTTAAGTTAAATTAAATGTCATATAATAATTAGTTTTTGGTTTAATAATATTTTTATTAAAGAGAATTTAATATTAATAATTAGAAATATATTAATTAAATGTCATAACTTAATTAGTTTATAGTATAATAATATTTGTATTAATAACAATTTAATTTTAATAATTAATAATTAAAGATATGTAAGTCATTTTTATGAATTTTTGAAAAACCTCCTATCAATTATATGGATACGATAGTAGAATCTATTTAAAAATATATATAATCTTTATATATAATTAAAAGAGGATAGAATAGAGGAATCTTATCCCTTCATTGTTTTCTATCATTTTCGATCCAACGATCCTAAATTTTTTTTTTTTTCATATAATTGCACTTTTAACCCCTTAAATATTTAATGTATTTATTTAAATTATAAAATAGACCAAATATCTTATTTATTTATAAAAAGTCTATAAACTATATAAAAAAATTACTACAATATTTTATTAATTTATAAAAATTAAATGATCAACATCCCTTTCGTATGGCCACAATATTTTACTCATTTTATTAAAATTAAATTTGTCTCGCGTTATAGCGGGTCTATAGACAATATAAAAAATTGACCAAATAAATGTTTAAATTGCAAAAGTGGGTCACAATATAAAAAAAATCGACTAAATATTTTATTTATTTATAAAAGTTAAATTTGTCGTGCCTTATTGCGGATCTATAAACTATATAAAAAATCGATCATAATATTGTATTCATATATAAAAATTAAATTCGTCGCGCATTATGACGGGGTTATACCTAGTGTATTTTATATATCAGGATAAATAGTAAAAAGTAATCAAGCGATGATTATCCATTTATCGGTGACAACGAAACAGGACTTATAAATTTTTATACGAGTTGTCAGAAAAGTAATATTTTTAATTTTAGAGGGTTCAAATATGTACTTTGTAATTCTTTTCGTTCAAGCCTTCAAGGAGTATTATTCGTACAATTCAATGTTTTTGACACTCATTATAAAAAAATAGTAATAATAAAAATAATTAATAAAAAATGTTTTTGACTACTCATAGAATTAGGAAACTAGATATGGCAACATTTACTTTATTTTTTTTACGGAACAAGCTAATTTACGTTATCGACAAATGAATTACCGTGTCAATTCATTTATTATTTTAATTTTATTCCCATTAAACAAAACAATTCAAATTCCAAACTACGACTTTTCTACTCCAAGAAGGATTCATTCAACGTCACACGTGTCCCTTAAATCCTTAATCCATCCGTATAAATACAAACCATAACACACTTTCTTTCCAAAACATTATCACAGTTTCAACTTCTTCTCATCATCCAATATTTCTCTCAACAACTATTATATAAACATTCCATTCATAAGGATGTCGACTTTTCAATCCAGCATGGTGATCCTTATGACCCTCATGCTAGCATCCACGCATTTTTACAACACGGTGGCTCAAACCACCCACACGGTTGGTGGCGGTCTAGGTTGGACCGTTCCTTCAAACGGCCCATCGACTTACACCACATGGGCGTCTGGTCAAACCTTTACAGTTGGCGATGTTATAATCTTTAACTTTACAACAGGAGCACATACCGTTGCAGAAGTGTCACAAGCAGCGTACGGCCCATGCACCACTACAAACCCTATCTCGGTTACCGCCACTGGACCCGCTAGACTCACATTAAATGCGCCTGGGACACACTATTATATTTGCACCGTTGGAAGTCATTGTCAAATTGGTCAAAAGTTGACCATTAACGTACTTCCTGCCACATCCGCCACTCCAGCTCCAGCACCAACCACCAATGCACCGGTTGCTCCACCAACAGCCGCCCCAACGTCATCACCCACAATGTCCCCCACCCCATCTACCACCGTTACATCACCCGCTTCATCACCGTCACCTTCTCAATCTGAAGTCAGCCCACCAACACCACAAACCACCGGCTCGTCTCCTAGCGGTAGCACCACACCTTCTCCCACCGATAGCGCCACCCTACCACCACCGTCACCTAGTGGTGTAGGTTCATCTTACGCTGTTGCAGTACCGTTTACTTTCTTGGCAGCTGCCTTAGCTTTCTTTTACTAGATGTAGTGAATGAGTTGTGTTTACGTATTCTTTTTTGGTTTTTGTTTGAAACATTCTATATAGTTTGATAGATTATTATTTTGTATTATTTACATGATGATTATTATTTTATATTATCGCTGCCTGCTATATATTTGGCTTTCTAGATTGATCTATTTTATTAATCTTTAAAAAAAATTAATTTCCAAAGAATGTCACTTTTCGAAATTCTGTAAATAGTACCGACAATAGTGTAAAATCAAATTATATATCTATCTTTTTGATAATATTATCATGTAGCTATATAATTTAATTTGTACATAGGGTTTTTTGAGTGTTGTGTAATTCTTTATTTGATTTGGAAACATGAAGAACTACATAAACGAATTAAGGACTTTTGAATTTTTTTAATATATGAATATGCGTTAACTCACCGTGAATAGAATCGTAACTCACATGATGATAAGTACGTGTTACGTGTGAGAATTAGTCTATGCTACAAATTGCAACAACATACTTATAAAAGTCATCATTAAACTACGTACAAGAATGCCACCAAGAAAGTTAATTAAGTTTCATTTAAAATAAATCAGTTAGTCGTCGATGAATTGAAGGACCAGTCGAATTAAGTTCATGGATCTAATGAATGGTGACGATCGAATATATGTATGTAAAATAATTAACTTGCAAATCGGTGTGATCAACCATCAATATAATTGGTGGTAATAAAATTAATTTAAAAAGATTTGAACCGACTGAGACATTATCTAGCTCTTACGATGAATCGAGATAATCTAGTAGTAGTTTAAATCAAATCCGCTATAGTACGATGAATATCTGTTTACATTATTAATCAACCAAGCATAAAGTTGAACCAAAAGTTACTTGCAGTCCTATAAATGCAGCAAACCAAGTCTACAACTCTGCACATAACTTGTACTTGAGTTAATGCAGATTCAAGATCCAGTGTAGGTTTTAATTCAGTTTGAACATAATCATTTAGTCTACTACAAATTCTAGTTAATATAGCTGAAATGTGATAATCCACAAATTTTACAAATAAAAAAATAATAATTTAATTACAATATAAGATAATATGTTTAGATATGTGTACCAACCAAGCTTGTGATATTCAGAATGGTTTCAGTATTTAAACACATACAATCACACTCTCATTCTACCGTCGCCTTCTTAGAAATGGTCAACTCAAAATTTACTAACTCGAACTCGACTTAGGTAACTCAATTTTTATTCTATTTAACAAATTTTCGACTCATTTTTGAGTTAATAGGTCAGTTTCGGATCAAATGAATTACGTGGGTCAATATTTTTAAAAACTAATAGGTAATAATCTATAGACATAAAATCATAAAATTTGATGTACTTAATAAAACTTTTACTTAAAATTTGATATACTTAAAAAAACTCATGATTGTGTATGTATATGTAAACTTATGAATGTAAACATTTGATATACATAATAAAATATTTAGTTTTCAAAAAAATACAAAGAGTAAAACTTTAAGAATGGATATCAATTTTTTTTAAAGTTCAAAATGTTTTATTTATTAAATTAAATATAAAAAATTTAAAGTTTAAATTACCTTTTTTATTTTTCAGATCATCGGGTCAACCCAATGACCCATTAGGTCGCCCGAACCCGACCTGTAAAAAACATCGGGTTGGCGGGTCAAAGTACTCAAACCTGCTAATTTGATAGCCCTTTATATTGAAACTTGTTACTTTGATGGTCATTTAGACTAACATCCATTAAGTTTGTCCATTAACTTTGACATGTTCAAGACATGTGAGGGTAGCTCAGTCATTATGTTGTATACATATTTTAAAAATTATTTTTTTTCTGATTCTCTTCCCTCTCCCATTATCTCTTTCAATTAATAACGTTGTGACTAAACTGGAGTATCGGCTTTATGGATTTTAATTTTAATTCTCGATCATTGATTTTTGGTTTGAAGGAATGATGATAATTTAAGGGTGATGGTGACTATATTTAATGTTGTTTGTGATTTTTTGTTTTTTAATTATTTATGTAAAACGATGATAATGATTAAGTGTGGCCCTTAATGTGTTTTGAGTGAATTGATTATGAAATATATATGATTAATTTGGGGCTGTTAATGATGAAAAAGTATATTAGAAAGAGGGTGGTTTGGTTATAGATAATATAAAGAGGATTGTGTAGAGAAGAGTTAATAACTGTATATCAGTAATGACTCATTTAGTCCGAAAAATTAGGTTAGAAAATACTCCGTATATAGTTTTTTCTTTTCAATTTTAGTTTTATTTATTCATTTTATGTAGCAATAAATGTAAAAAGAACGAGACATATAAAAAGATCATTTTACCCTCACATGCTTTGCACATGTCAAAATTAACGGACAAACTTAACGGACGTTAGTTTAAAAGACCATTCAAGTAACAAGTTTCAAAATAAAAAACTATCAACGTAATTAAAAAGTTTAAAGAATTAAACCAGTAATTTTAGTATAACCTCAACTCCGCAAGGACCAACTACATAATTAACTTTATTATTAATTAAGTTACACATTATCTATTTATACAAACAAAAATAATGTTGAGAGACATATTAATATGAATTTCATATAATTTTATTAATAAAGATAGTAATTTTGTTTTCAAGATTAGAGAAGTTTGAAAGAATCATTTTAATTTGAAATTAAACCTATTTGAATTCTTTTCGTTAAAACTCATTAGTAAATGTAATTTTATTTGACCAGTTAGGTTTTTGATTGATCAATGGATATAACTAAAGAAATACGTGCATAAAAGTTTAATCACATTGAAGAAAAGTTAGATAAATTGGCTGCGAACTAATTTAGGAGTTTTCCCGTTGTAATGCAGGACAATATAGTACTAGTATTAGTCAATCACCATAATATAAGTTATTTTTCATTATCATTGTAGTTAAATATATTGGTTTATCTTATCGTCTAATAATGTTGTCCCTCGATAAATATAAATTCAATTTAAAATATTTTAGATAATTGTCACTTTTACTTTCTATATGCAAGGTAAGTTTAATTTAAAATATTTAAAAAATAAGTAATTGATAAGTAATTTTTCATTGTGAGCGAGTTTTTTATGATACGATTAGTGGTGACCTGATTACAAAGAGTTTTGAAGTCGTGAGCTTTTAACTTAAATTTGTAATGTAATAAGTTGAATTACTGAACCAATTAGAAAAGGCCAAGTACTGCCCAGCATCTCTGCTGGCTCCGCCTCCAGTAAAAATTTACATTTTCTTTCGCTAGCTGTAGAAAAAGTGAGAACTATCAACATTGTTGTTGTAGTGTATGTTAAGTACCTTAATTTTAGTGAAGTATCGTTTTAATATTTTAAGGATACAATAATTATGAAATAAGCTACGCAACACCTAAAGTAATTGGTTTCTATGGATTTAAAAACTAAAGCAACATAATTTGGTAAAAAGGTAAGCCAATATATTTAATTACAGTGATAATGTAAATAACCTATATTATAGTTGTTGATTAGTATAGTACTCCCTATTTTCTATTTTCAATTATGTCTTTTGCTACAAATAAGAAAATGAAATGTAATACTATTCAATTATGTTTTATTGACAAAAAGCTTTTTTATACTATAACCAAGCCCGAATCATAATTAAAAGCATAAATGCCTCTAATCAGCATGATTCGAATACCATGTTTAGCAAAAAAAAAAAGAAAAAGAAAAGAAGTGTTGCCTTATATAAATCCATATAAACCAATTACTTTAAGTGTTGCGTAGCTTATTTCATAATTATTGTATCCTTAAAATATTAAAACGATACTTCACTAAAATTATGCCAAGTAAAAACATCATTGTAAATTCGTTGAAACAAAAGACTTATGTACTATCAAAATTGAAGAGATAAAGAGTAAGTTCATCAACATTATTGAGGGAAAACAAGAAATGGGAGAAACCGACAAAGCTACGTTCAAACTATGTCAAAAGATTTGGGGTGAAATGGGATAATTGCAAATGCAGATATCGAAAGAAAAAGATCTAACTTGGATGTTGATGATCAAGAATTGAAACTAAATCCAAGAAAACGTCGTTCAACTTTGGGTGCAAGTGATGCTGGTGTTGACAAGTTAGACAATATTGAATGGGTTAATAAATATTATGATGATGGTGCCTGCAGTAAAGGTGGCGGTGGTACGACAGAGAGGAATCAAGAAACGATACCACCTGTGATACAGGGGAAAACTGAGCAAAAACAAGGCCCAAAAAGATGATCAAAAAAGTAATCCTAGTCAAGAAAATGTTAAGTCTCAAGATCAAAATGTAACTACCAGTTGTGAGGTATCAACTGTTAACTAACTAAGGATATAAGAGATCTAGTCAAAGTTTCCTCCATGAGAATTCATCTATTATACTAGGTATAGTATTGGCCTACAAAAATCCTGTTCTAAAGTTCAAGGATGAGGTAGTCATGGATAATAAGATGGCTTATAGAGCTAAAAGTTTGGATTAACATGACTAACTTTGGTATATTTGACTTGACAGAATCTCAAGCACCATTCATAACAGAGTCTCACTATCTCTCTCTCAAATAGCATAAAAAGTTCATTACAGTACATGATTTTGGAATTTGGTGATTTTGATATGCTAATTTGCTGATATTGGCCTTGATAAGGAACTTACAGTAGCTTTAATATGCAGCTTACAACAGCTTTGATACATAAGTTGCTGAATTATGCAAAATATCCAAGTTATCTAAATTCATGTAATAAAATGCATAGATAGTAAGGTTTGAATTAGAATTGAGCTGAAATTTATTGATACAGACCATCAATGAAACTTCATACCTTTAATGTTTAGTAAAACCATCAAAACTTCAAATTTAATTCAGGTTATAAATGGAAAACAGTGTTAGAAAAATCATATGAAGAGCAGAAGAAATTATAACAATGTTGTTGAGTTTTAACTGAAAAAATGTAATACAACAGTGTGTAGAAAGCTACAAGCATAATTTTAAAATCTTAGTTACAAATGAAAAAGAGAGTCTTCTATTTCTATTTTTTTTTTTCCTTCCATAAGGCACTCAATTAAACGTACTTTTCAAAATAATTTAATTATCTTATTAATTTTCTCAAAAAAGAAAAAGAAAAACATTTTTATACAACTAAACACACTTAAAATAAAGGGAAGGACAATATCAAATCCAATATCTTATCCTTTTTTTAGTTCTGTGGCTCTCTCAACCCCACCTCAAAACACCAACAAAAACATTAAAAATAAATTGAAAAATAAAACGAGAGTGAAAATGGCAGCCAGTTTTCTCTCTAACCCAACCACCTTCCTCCAATCATCATCTTCTTTAACATCTCAGAAACACACAGTCAAGAGAACTAGTGTGTGTAAACCATTATGTAAATTACCAAATTACCCTCCACAAATCTCCAAAAGAAGCCTATCCATAAGCCTCACTTCCCTTTTCATCTTGTCCTTAACTGGAAATACCACTAATGCCAATGCAGCCATTTTAGAGGCTGATGATGATTTGGAACTCTTGGAGAAAGTGAAGCAAGATAGAAAAAAGAGGATTGAGAAACAAACTGTTCTTAACTCATCTAACAAAGACAAAGGTTAGTTTTGTCATTTATCATTAATATTTTATTAATTAGTTTAATAATGCACATTTTGTTATTAAGTTGAAATGTTATCAGTAAGAAACTATGCACCATTTGAACAAGTCATTTGGACTTGCAAGTCATTTTGATATCTGTCTTTTTGATGATAAAGTTATTATTTTCTAGTAAGTGATTATTGTTTTTGTAACCATTATTTGGTGTTATCTATAAGACTAATAGTACAATTGTAATTGCATAAAGTATCTCATAACACATAGTACTATACTTAGAAGCTTCAGTATTACTAATTCAAATATCAGCAACCATAGTCTTGTGTGGTATGTTTATGTGAAATTAACAATCATATATGAAAAGTAAATTACATGTTGAGAATATTGTTTTTACAGAATATCTACAAGATGTTATTTACAAGCTTAGCAAAGTAGGCCAAGCCATAGAGAACAATGATCTGCCTTCAGCTGGTTCAGTCCTTGGTCAAACCACTGATGCAGACTGGCTCAAGAAAGCTAATGCAGCCCTCTCACAGGTTCTATCTTTTTTTCCTTTTCTTGTCCCTTATGTTTTGTGTGTTGTAATTTGTGGTATCGTATATCTACTTAATTTTAATATATTTTGAAAATTGGTTATTCTACAGTTAAGTTCGAGCCAGGAGGAGAAGTCTCAAGTGGATACATTCAACTCGTCATTGACTTCTTTGTATACGTCAGGTATGTTTGAGTTTTTACGTGTATAGTACAACTATATATACATAACTTTTAACATTTTATAAATTTAATTTGATGCAGTAACAAAGAATGACATAGAAGCCTCAAAATTAGCTTTTGTGGACTCTGCCACTGCATTTGAGAAGTGGACAACATTAACTGGTTTAGTTGGACAACTTAAAGGGCTTTGAGCAAGTCTGACTTAGGCTTCTTCCATTTTTTTCAATTTATGATTTATATGTCAAGCAATTTGCTTCCATAAAACCAAATCCTCATTACATTTCCCCCCAAATTCCCGATTGCTATTTTAAATAACTTCCTTATATTTAGTCTATATCACTGTGAGAAAATAAACATACTCATTTTGTGCATCTTTTATTGGTTTTACAAGATACCCTTCTATACTTTGTATGACTGTAAGAAAATATACCATAACGAAGCCCTGACTAGGGACTTAGTAACCCTAAAAAATATTATTTATAATAAATATATTATTATTATATATATATATACACATATGATCATATAGGTCCAAAGTTGGGTGAAATACATTTTTTCACACAAATTTTCCAACATTCGCCTCATACAAGAACACCTCCATTCACAGTTCCATTACTAATTACTAATCCAAATGAAAAGAAACATGTAAACCAAAAACGAAGATTCGTATTCAAGTTAATTAACTAACTAGCCAACCTAATTACCTAAATGTGCATCAAATGGATATAAGTTACAACCGTTTCCAGCAGCAGCACCAGTTAAGTTAGTTGCTCTGATGAATCGTTCAGATTTTTTTACCACAGTTTCTAATTTGGCCCTCGAGATTCGTGCGGATGAGTTTGACAATGTCTCCAATTAGTTTAATTATAACGTGCAAAGTTAACATAACTAAGACAAGATTACCATAATTAGCCAAGAGTAAGTTGAAGTGCTTTAACTATGAGATTACCATAATCATTTCCTGCTGGAAAATGTGGTCCTAGCTTAAAAGTTTTGACTGTCAGCCCATCTTCACTTGACATTTTAATCTAGAAGTAGACACTATATCCACCATCAGCTTATGTACCAATCAATAAACTAACACATTAATATCATAAACCAAAATAAAATCAGCATTGATTTGAGTTATGCTTATTTTCAAAGAGTCAAATCGGTCGAAACGGGCTGAAAGTTGCTCTTAGTCCACTTTAGCAAACAAAATAATGGTACATGTGACCATTATATAACTATACATTGTAACATTCCAATTTTATAAAACTATAAAATTATTATATAAGAGTTATTTGATGTTTTAAGACTTGTTAAATAAATTTATTTAAGTTAATTTAGGTATTGGACGTATTAGATAAAAGACTACAAATTTAATTTAAATGAAATGACATTTATTGTTATAACATCGCTAACTAAAGGGTAAGAATGTCAATAAGAGCGCTTAAATATATTCTAGAAATCCTAACAACTTCTAGTATAAAAGAAAAATACGTGAGTTTTAGGGTTGGAGGTGACGGGATCTGGAATCATAACTCCAACATCCATTAGCAACAATTTTTCCGGCAGCCGTTTTCCGGCCAACATGCACGAGCATCTTTGATAAACATACCTCCACACAAATGCTCATACACTCATAGTGGGATTGGAAAGAAACAAAATAAAATCTTAAATCTGTTCACATAAGAGAAACGATTAATACAATAGAAAAGGTTGAAGGTGGGGGGTGTTTTCCAGCGAGAAGGATCTCTATTAATTATGGCGAGTTTCAAGATATTTCCGGTCAAGTGATTTCTTGTAGTTTGATCATATAACAGACTTCAAAGGTAAGCAAATCAAACCTTCTTTACGTTTTTATGAGTTAACAAAAAAAAAAAATAAATAAGCACATCGAACAAACTTTAATAGTTGATTTGAATGATGCAACCATTGTTTAGTTTGGGCAGGAAAAAATCGAAATTTTTAATAATAATATAGTAATATTACCGGTGGTGTACGGACTATGTGTGCATCAGACAACAAGGAATCATTAGCCCCTTAAGTTTGGCATAATGGCAGTACTAACCCTTTGACTCAAATGGGTTCTAATATAAAAAATTATTATATTTAGATTAGGGTTTTCTTTAATGAAATATTATTAAATTAAATGGCAAACATAAAGTTTTAGTCAGGGGCCAAATAATGGTTCATAATAATTAGTTTTAAGTTAATTGTTTAGATAATTAACAGTGAATAAACTATTTTTAATTTAGTAGCTACTAGTCAATGTATCTTAAGAAGTGGTTTATTAGCAAGCTAATAGCTAAAGTACTAGGACATGTACGATTATATAGGAAAATATAGTTTATTAATTATAGCACATGTATTGATTATAGATGATCGAGTGAGTTTAGCATATGATATGACTCGACAATAATCAAAATGGGGTACATATCGAAATGTGTTTTTATAAGGATTTTGTATATAGTTGGTTCTGTGTATAGAAACTGGTAGCACCAAGGGCAGTTAAGTACAACTGGTTCACAATTACTTGGTTTGTGTCATTGTGAACTATTCGATAATTAGGTGTGTTTGGTGTGATCCAATATTAGTGTACTAAGTACTTTCAAGCATGACAAGTTGACGATATCAATTAGTTATATGTTGTTGTGAACTTGTTGTTTGTGATTGCGTAGTATGACTCAACTATGTTGTTTAGTTGGATCCACTGCATATGTGTTAACATGTTTTTATCATATGCGGGTCTCCCCCACCAGGTTAGAATGCGTGTGTGAGCTTCCCTACTTACCGGGCAAATGATTGGTAATAGAAATGTTATGTAAAGTTTTAGCTATTGTTTTAATTAAATATTTTGTATTTTTATAGTACCAATGTTGAGATTTCAGCGATAAACCTGTGTATTCACAAGGCTTATTAGTTAACTCCGTGCGTGTGATATGTGTCCTTAGGCAAGGATGTAGCTAGACCAAGTGGTAAAGGAAAAGAAGTTACTTAGAGTACGAGATCGACGAATTAGAAGATATTTTTTTTATACTTGTAACTAGCCATAGTTAGTATAAACTTTTTATTTAAGTAGTGAGCATTGCTTACACCGGATCTTAAATAACTATTTATTTTAAATTCCGTTACTTTGATATGTAAAACTTAAAACAAGTTTTGGCAGTTTAGTTCAAAATAAAATAAATTTGGTTCATCTTACAATATGATGAATATGATGTCTCAGCAGTCGTAGGAATATGCACGCCTCCAAGAGGTAATTCGAACAAAAACTTATATTTATCATTAACACTTGCTGCTGGTGAATCTGGTGCAGGTTTTAGAGTTCCCACCTCAACTTTTTGTACAATAAACAAAACAATGTTAAACTTTTGGTTTAAAATAAATTGCAGTTGGTTAGACTTTCAATATGGCGTATATAATGTCTCAGTGATTGGTAACACTGGCTCCAATCCAGCAGGGTATTCCCACTTCAACACTTCTCTTTCAACATTTGCTGCTGGTGAATCTGGTGCAGGTTTCCGATTTTGGCCATAACTTGTGCAAGATAGTAGTAATCTTGAGCTTTACCAGCTATGAATTAAGTATACCATGCAAGAAGTACATTCGGGCATCGTGCACCTTGTGTTTTCGTGACCTCCATCCCTTTTACTTGGAGGATCCATCTGTAAGTGAGATTCAGAAACACAATATTGTGCTAATAGATATATATTCAAATTATTTTATGGTTTGCATGAATTGTGGAGGTTTGAGTATTTACAGTTTTGGGGAAATTTAAAACACTTATATATATGTTGTTTGCAATTTTCATGTATGGTAGAGGATGGAGTATCTCCATTTTTGCGGATATTTATAATCTGTTTGACTATTTTTAAGGGTGAAACGTGTCATTGAGTTTTCGGAAAAGATGAAAATGTTAACGAAATAGAAGTAAAGGGAGTAAAACTTATAACGACAGAACTGTAAGTTTATAAAATGCAAGGGTTTTGATTAAAAAGTTACCTATTACATGATAATGATACAAACTGAGCATGACCTCTGTAACCAAAAACTCTCTATAGACACAATGCGTACAAGACAATAGACTTCTCGTTGGACTTACGACAACAGATATCACTTGGATCCCTCTGATGTAGCTAATTAAACTCAAGTTTTCAAGACTACTAATCCTAAGATGACAGATTACAGACTACAAACTACATCTTACTGACATATTCCATTAGCAATAAGAGTCACCAGAAATAAGCACCACCTCTTACTCTATCTTTATCTCCTCCCACGAAGGCTTGGCCTCACTGATATCTGCCACCTGACAACCATTCTCCGATCCTTCCACTTTAGTCACATGGACAGTTTCTTCACTTACAGGCTTAATTACTTCCTCTGGTGGGGGTGTTATGGGGTTTTCAAGCACTTCTTCATTGACCCCTTTTGCAGGGTAGGCTTTTTCCTCATGGTTGTTTGACTCGCCCAGTTCCTCACTGACTTTTTCATTGACCACATTAACCGACTTAGTTGCTTCCTCCGAGGGTACTTCAGGGATTTCACGCACTTCTTCATTGACCTCTTTGACCTCATTTACTGGCTCGGCTACTTCCTCTGATGGGGGGACATCTTTTGGTTTCTCATCATCGTTCTTGGCCTTTTCGGCATCTTGCATTTCGACATCTTTTTCTTCATCTTCTTTCTCTTTCTTTTCTTTCTTTGAAGACGATGACTTTCTGGACCGCTTCTTAGCAGACTCGGTTTCTGACGGTGGTGGGCTTGACTTTACTTTCTCACTGATCCTTGTTGACCTCCGTGGCGTCTCGCCGCTTGTCCAATCAAACTCTGAGATCTTGGGCCCACCAGGGTGTGATTTCAGGTACTGCTCCAGCTGCTTCCTGTTGGTGATCTCTTCCCCTGTTGGTGCAGTGAACACAGTTTCATTCTTCCTTGGTGTCCCTTCTTTCTTTAGCAAACACTACAAGAAAAAAGGATACTTTAGGTATTTTACAAAATGATCAAACCCAAATAATTTGATAATCATACACCAATTGCAAAATATCAAGTTGTTGATGCATTATCGTATTTAGTTTCTCAATTTGGAAAAAAAACAAAGACCAACAAAATATCTTTTCAATATGGCTTACTAATTCATAAACAGTTCAATAGAATGCTACTTCCCTATGCAGTAAAGTGATTTTTATTCAATGCCAGAAATATAAAACTCAAAAGCAGAGCTTGACAAGTATCATGCAAAACATCAACAATACTAGAAGGCAAATTATAAAAGTGAAACAAACTAATTGATTGACCAACAAATAGACTAGGGATAAGAACCTCATGTTACTATAAACCATACATACATGATGCACAAGTAATTTTTACCCATGAATTGAAATCCAAAAGTACAATCATTGTAATCAACTACTCCATTATAAAACATATATGCTGAACTACAATTAAAGATATGTCATGTTTCTCATTACATCAATGTAATGAGAATGGTCTCATTTACTTCAAAAGGGAGGAAAAAAATAAAGAAACTACTCTCAGAAAATCAACAAGCATATATAACTATTTTTTCCATGGAGAATCAAAATAGGGATGGTAAAAGACCCTTAATAAATTTTAGTGATTCACTGTTTAACGTATATTTCACCAAATGTAAAACCTCCAATTTCAAATTTGAACCTACACGAATTGTGCCCATATAATAAAAGATTAATAAAATGAACCGTACCTAAAACCCAATTCACTCCAAACCTAAATTTGACCAACCTCAATTCTAAATATGCTCAAATAACCATTATTTCTCTAAGCACGTCAGATAATAACAAATTTGAATAAAACCCGATTCACAAAATTAAAGAATCTAAGCAAGTCACCCACTTTAATTTGAAAAACCCCAAACTGAAGCCCTAAATTTAGATACACTAGAAGAGCCCAAATTATCTCCAATCAAATCAAATTTAACGAATTCGAAATGTATCCAAAACCCAGTTCACAAAATTTAAATAAACTAAGGAGTTCACATAATTAAGTCTAAAAGGCCCTAATTTCAAATTTCCTAGGCTTTGCCTGCCCTTTCTAATAAGAATTCTGGCTCAGCCCGGGAAGGCGCTGGCAACAACAGAAAGGAAGGGGCCCCTTTTCCGTGTGCCCAAAAGCCCGCCCACTTTATGAGCCCACTTCCGATTCCCTTACCCAATCTCATGAGAAGCAAGCCCAGCAGGCCCTACCTTAAAATGTCCCCATCGCGGGTCGAAGGGAGAAGACCTATTAAAAAAAAAAGCCAGACAAGAGAAGAGATCAAGATGACTACCAAATTCAAACCAGAATCATTGATAATACTACCTCGAAAAGTATAAATATTACAGTCCCCATTCCACCTAAAATTTGAAGAATTCGCTGGTAGTTAGAATAGATTAGTAGACCACGTCGACCGACATTATTTACCCCAATTAATCAAAGCCTACAAAATTTCACCATATCTAGAACCCAATTAACTAAATTAACCAACAATGCAAGCCAAGAACCTCGGAATTCAATAAACCAAACCAAAAGAAAACCTAACTTGCAAAACCTTAGTTTCCCCAAATTCACAGAAATCCACTAAAAACCCTATATTGAAACCCCGTCAAGACAAAGATAAATTATAACCAATTAAATCAAATTCTAACAAAAGCTGGACCGGAACTGCAATCCAAAGAATATACAAAAAATTTAAGCTGAACAGTTATCATAAACCCTAAATACAACCAAATTCAAAATTGAAATGTAGAGATAAAAGAAATAAAAAGAACCATTTTCTTCCAGCCTGAAGGTGCAGGTAGCTCCAAGGAAACAGCTTCATCGTTCGAATCCAAAATCCCCATTTTGTAGAACAAAAAACCCTAAAATTTTACAAAAGAATTTTTTTCAAGAAACAGTATATACAGTGTGTAATCAAGAAAGATGTATGTATATGTATATGTTCATAAATATTGAGAAGGCATATACGTGTAGCCTTCTCCGTGTAATTTAAAAAAAAAAAAACAAAAACAAAAAAAGTTCTACCTTGATGTTAGTCTCTGTTTCTTCAACTTGGATTTTGTTACACGGAATTTTGGGTCAAGAAACTGAAATCTTTGTATATAAAGAACGGTAAACGGTTAATACACGTTTGCACCCTGAATTATAGAAAAATGGATTATATGGCCCCTTCTTTGTATATAAAGAACGGCAAACTGTTAATACACGTTTGCACCCTGAATTATAGAAAAATATATCAAACGGCCCCTATGGTAGCACAACATATACCAGTTTTGCACCCTGAAATATAAAAAAATGGATTATATGGCCCCTTTGGTATCACTAAATTTTAAGAGATCTACACAATTATTTGTTTTTTATATGTATTAAGTTTGTGCTCGCACAGTGTACGTAAACAAGGATATGCACTCGCTTCGCTACAATCTTTTAGAATTGTAGTGTTCAACCTTCGCCATCGTATAAACTCAAATCAAATAAAACTCTCCCGTAAAAAGAATGACATCCTCACAAAAGTGTTTTCTCCCGTCATCTTATAACTATAACTCTATTATTTATTAATTAATTGTTATTGTTATTGCTGTATATGTCAAAAACAGTAACGATTTTATGGGTAAACATCAGTTACGATACCATAATTTTAATAAACATATTAACATTAATGATAATGATAATGATAATAACAGCAATAAGCTTTTGTTATTATTATTATTATTATTATTATTATTTGTTATATTATATATATTTACTGTTGAGATTAAAATATAAAAAAAAAAGTTATTACTTTGTCACGTGAAGTGGTGTAGAAGTGTGGGATCTGGTGCTGTACAACCAATGTTTTGAAACCCGGGTCAACCATTGACCCGACCAAGTCTCTAGGTCCGGTCGAACCGGTCTTTGACTTTTCTTGACTTTTTGATTTTTTTAGACTTTTTTATATGTTCAAACTTTAAAACTACAATTATAAATTATGATATTTAAAATGAAATATATGATAGCTATTAACTTAATATAGAATTGTCAAAATAATGACTAAAAGAAATATTAGAAAAATTATAATAATCATTTACAAACTAGTAATAAATATTTATAAATATAAAACTATCACAAAGTCATGGTTAGATCAATTGGCAATTAAACCATCCACAAGCATGAGGTCTAAGGTTCGAAACATGGGGTATGAACTTTTATAATGTTTTATTTTCCTTTAACATTGAAGTTGTCCTACATTGGTGGTACAACAAACCACAACCTACTATCATCTCCTATATATTGCAAGCCAAGCACACAAGTAATTCCAACCTAACTATGGTTGACCTATTAATTTGGAGGTTGACCTATGCGGTTCCCGTTATAAAAAAAAAAAAAAAAAAAAGTTTAAAACCGGTCCGGTTCACCCGGTCAGCCCGGTTCGACCGGTGAACCGGCTGGTTCGCATCGAGTCAGATTAAGTAATTGAGCTGGCGTGTGGTCCGGTTCCCGGTCGGACCGGCCGGTCTGACTCGGATTTCAAAACAGTGTGTACAACCTAAAGATGATATATGTATGTGAAGTACCCTTTATGAAAATACCTTCACTTATTATATATTATATATAATTATTATTATTCATTAACCTTTATAGATTGTTTATCTATTTTATTTAGAGAGTTAAATTTTTAAAGATTTGAAAAGATAAAATTATCCTTACTTACAAAGGAAAATACAAAACTATCCATAATTACATTAAATCAGAATTTAATATATTAAACAACATGATACTGTCTATAAATAAACATATATAAATTGGGTAGTGATACATCTACCATTATTTTTGATAAATTCACCAAAACTGTGCATCCCTAATGTGTACAGTACAAATTTTTAATGCACAAATTTGGTAGATCTATAAAAAATAATGGTGGATATATCACCTCCCATATAAATTTGGAAATAACAAATAAGTCAAACTAGAGTTATGACCAAACTAATAATAAAACGATATCATTCACATCAACTATGTAACAGTTAATTATAATATTTTTTGATCCATTTCAAAAATCTTATCCGCTACATAGCGCGGGCGTTTGCTAGTCCTTATAAATCGTTTATCTACTTTTTTTGAAGAGTTAAATTTTTAAAGATCGAAAAAGATAAAATTACCCCTATTTACAAAGGAAAATACAAAACTATCCATAATTACATTAAATCGGGATTTAATATATTAAACAGCATGATACTGTCTATAAAATAAACATAAATAATTTTAGAAATAACAAATAAGTCAAACTAGAGTTAAACTTCAATATGACCAAACTAACTATAAGACAATATCATTTACATCAACTATATAACAGTTAATTATAATATTTTTTGATCGATTTCAAAAACTTTATCCGCTGCATAACGGGCGTTTGCTAGTATAATATAATGTCTCACACAAGTTTTATAAACAGTCAAATTTTTATCATTAACTCCAAAACGACTATATTTAGACCTTATTTTGTTAGTAACAGTTTTAATGGGTAAACAGAAAAATAAAAAATTAATGGATCATACAAGTATAAACTAATAAGTAATTGTAATGCAACACTTTTAACATGCTAAATCATTAAAAAGTTATACACAAAATATTTACCAAAAAAATACAGTATAAGACATTAAATACGATAAAAATCAAAACATACTAGCAGGTTAACTGGTTAAGCACAATAATAATGGGCCTTCAACAATACAATATGGCTCAGTGGGCTTATGATATATCTTAAATTGGTAGATGAAAAACCAGCAAACGAAACCCCATTTAAAACCTTTAATTTCCATTTCCATTTTTAACAATCCAAAATAATATTCATTTCAAAACATACATCATACGAGTACATTTTATTTTATTGAAGTATTAAAAAAAGTTATAAAATGTAAGTTATTGCAGTGGCTTGTAATAAATATACTAAAGCAAGCCCATTATTACTGACTGTAGTTGAACACAGTCAACACACAAGACCTCCAATTCTCCAACGGAGAATTATTTTTGATCAAAATCACTAGTTTTTATTTTATTTTATGGAATGTGAGTTGTATTTTATCTCAAAAAATAAGTACGGGGAAACGAGCGTTTTAACAAAAAAAATGACTCACATTACAAAAAATAATAAAAAATGTATTTAAAATATATAAAGTAGATTTATAATGGGTGATGCTGTAAACATTCCGTTTTCCTCAGCGCACCCCTCATATATATATATACATTTAAAGGAAAGTGATTTATTCAAAGCTTTTATAATTTAGATGCCACTGAATTGGACATGGCACCTAACATGTGAGGGTGTCTCTTGGTCAGATGAAACTATATAGATACTCCGTAATATAGTTTTGATATTAATTAGTTTATTTGTTTATGAAAATATGTTTATTTACTAATCGAACTGGATGGCCTTCTAACAGAAAAATAAGCTGGAATATGATCGAAGTGACAAAAACTGACCCACTATCCTCCTTAAGGGAACAAGATCACTATCCTCCTTAAGGGAACAAGATCAATTATAATTACGTTGAATTATCTGATAATTGTTTATTTTGTCTCATACTAAGAAACAACAATTAACATTAGCAAATATATTTAAAAATTCAAGCACTCAGGATTTAAATCCTTAACTTTATAGATTAAAGGAGATCACGATACTATTAGGCCACTAGCTCTTTCGTATTTAATTCATTCGTTAAAGTAATGATATGGATTTAGATCCGCTTGAAATAAATGTACATATTCATGTTATTTATTTTTTGAAATATTTGCTTTTTAAAAAAAATCACATCTCTAATCATCAGTACTTTCATCAATCATACATACCTAATTTAACTTTTATAATTAAAAAATTCAAACTAAAAATCACATGCTATCATCACATCACAAAAGCACAATATATAAAACTTGTGTAAATAAGACAATACACATGAAATAAAAACTTTTATAAAATGTGTTTTGTTGTTTTTCAGTTGACTGCAGATGAAATTAATTTAATTTAATGTAAATTAAAAGTAAAATAATAATAATAATAAATAAATAAACCAGAAGCCGAGGGTGCAGAGACGAAGTCAGGTAATGTTGTTTAAGCCACTGAAAAGTGAGCAAATTTATATTACATTGGGTGCTTTATCTAAAAAACACACACAATTAACGTACAGTCGGCCAGCCACCTATATGCATCTCTGTAGCTACTGTATATACAAGAGATACCCTTTGGCCCAACCAGCAACAATTTAACGTTTTTTTACTTTACTTTTGAGAAAAAATGTATATATCATTTTTATTTTTATTTTTAATTATATATTTATTGATTTTTAATTAATTATTGGTAGGTTATCACTTCCTTGCAAGACATCCGGCAAGAAAAGTTCTTGTCTACTCTTTTCTTTAATAATATTTTTAGTATTTTCTGTATCACAGCCATTCGAAAATCCATATCAAAGACAGTCTAACTATTGGAATAGTCGTATCCATTGCTATTTGATCTATTATGGTTAGTAAGATCGGTAAATTCGGTGCCTAGACAAGCGGACCTTATTTTAACAGCCGAAACAGCAACAATGAAAATGACCCCTTTCTTAGTGAGATTATACGAACAAATGCCTAAACCAATATATATACATATATATATATATAGGGATGATCTAGAGGGAAGAGGTAATTCTGGGGGAATAGGAAGTTAATCTGAGTTGTCTGTTAACATTATTTGTGATGAATGATAACTAACATTCACCGAAATGAATGTTAACGGACGACCGAAATTAACTTTCCCTTTCTTCCAAAATTACTCATTTCCTATAGATCAATCATCTATATATATATACACATGAAAGATTACAAGAGCCGTAAACTAAAGACCTGCCATCTAAAGATGTCTCAACATACACCCTTAAATCTATGCTACAATTAATGTCAAAAATCACAAAACCAAAATGCTACATGTATATACAATATAAATTCGAACAAACAGTTTTAGGAATTTTTATTTTTATTTATGTATAAATGATGGATGATTTAGAGCGAAGGAGTAATCTTGGAGGAAGGGGAAAGCTAATCTGGATCGCTCGTTAATATTCATCACGACGAATATTAGTTATCATTCATTCTAATGAATGTTAATTTATAAAATATTTGTCAAGTTACGTTTACAAACCAAAATGTCAACAAAAAATTATTTTTATCTGTAAATATTAATCAAAATCGATGCTATAAAGAATATATTTATGGATGAATTTCCTTTTTAAGTCATAACATTATTTGATGAATATTTATTTAATAAATCGTTAACATTTATCACGATTAATGTCAAATCATAACATCACTTGACAAAATACTTTTAAATTAACATTTATTAGAATGAATGATAATTAAAATTTACCGTGATGAATATTAACAAGCTGATCTAATGGTTCAGATTAGCTTCTCTCTTCCCCTAAAATTACCCCTCTCTATTGGTGAGCCTTCGTATATAAATATACTTGGTAGAGTTTATTTATGGATGATCACTTAAGTTATTTTTATTGGTTTAATTGGTTTACGTTAATATGTAATTAAATCTTTTTAAATATTACAATTTTTTACAAGTGCTAACCAAATTAGGTTTATGCGTATGCACGTAAGAATAAGACTATATATTATGTTCATTGTCTCAATACTTCTATTCGAATTTAGAAAAATACTATGCATATGTGATATCTGAATAAGTCGTTTAAACATCAAAGCTGTATTTGTGATAATAAACATGTGTTTGACAAGTGACACGTTTTTTTTTCTTTTTTTCTTTTATGGAACAATATATAATACACACCCTATCCGATCTACATGTTATATATTATGTAGAACTACAGTATATACATTGTCTTATGTGAAATTTGGATGTATAACATTTTGATTGATAAGTTACCTACTTAATTTCATACAAATATGCAAACTTTTATATGTTTGACACGGTTTAACACGTTTGAAGTTTTATCATTTTAGAAGTTTTCGTGTCTTTTGTGAAAATTGGGATTCTTATGTCTAAAGATTAACAAACAATATGATGGAGTTGATTACATTAAGCGTTGGCCCAATAAGACTATTAAAGCCCATATTGATGCGACCTTGACAAGAAACAAAATCATTATTGCCTCATATTTCATATCTATATATACATGTAACTTTTCCACTCATTTAATTACTCTTTAATTAATTAACGACTATATAACAATTAGTTTTTAAGATAATTTTATCTCTAATTAGTATCATACATAGACTTAATTCTAATTAGTAAGTGATTATATAATTATTTATTTTGATCCAACTAGTTATTTTTAAGATCATCTGGATCGTTTCTTGTAATAAGGTTTTCTTACATAATTGAAAAATTAAATAAAAAGTATTAAATATATATATTATATAATTTTTCTTTCAGAAATAGGTGAATTTAAAAAGGAAATTACTCATCACCTGCAACTCGCAAATTTAAGAGTTGCGAGTGCCCGTTTACAAGTTGAGTGTCTAAAGCGGTGGGCTCGTGGTCGCGTACGAGGCTGCAAATGGGCACCTGCAATCCGCAAACCACAAACTTATGGGTTGTGCGTGGTGGTTTATTTGTATGAATTGTATTATCTTTTATTCGTTTTCGGTTTGATTTATTGAGTTTAAAATGTGAACATACAAATTATCTGAAAAACACTCGCATTTTTTGTTGGCTGAAAAATCAAAAAAAGAATTTGTAATATTGTTCACACTGATCATGTTTGGAATAAGCTAATCATCAGCTTAATTATAATTTGTATTTTTCATTCAGTCAATTAGATAATTGCCAAATGAAGTATTTCAGTTATTGTGTTGTATTGTTTTTGTAATGCTTTTAAACCCTATCTAATAAAATGTTTTAGTATTCCTCAAACAAAACAAAGTGAACAAGAAGGAAAGCTACTGAGCCAAATAAATCACGAGTAATAAAACATAAGGAACATTGTTAAGTAGTACATAACATAAGTGTTGTCGTTACAATAATTTGAATGGTGACTCAAATGTATACTTGGAAAACACTGAGTCGATTGAGACGCTTCTGATACGACCTTCACATTTTATTTTCTGAAGGTTTTTTGCAAGTGATATTCAAAGATGATATTAGACATACGAATACTTTAGTTTATAGATGTCTAAAGGTTAACAACTTACTTATTTGGATAATGATTTTGAGGTTGATGTGGATCTTGACCGGCTCGACTCGTCCGTTCTATCCTCAGTAACCATGCAAGTAGTTCGGCTATGACCGCATTCCTGGCAACGACAACATTGTTTCTCCTCTCATTTAGAAGTTATACGAGCACCCCAAGTGGGCGACTAACTTGCTTCTTCAAAAGGATCGGCAACAACACATTCTGCAGATCATCTGGATCAATCCATTATGAAGGATGACCCACCGGATGGTCAAATGCCTTTTGTGGATTGACTTTTCTTCCTCATAATGTCAACATGTAGATCCTCATGATAACTCGCATAATCATGATCATCATGTGGAGCCTTTTGATATTGAGAATAACCACGGGGATAATGAGGGTGTTCAATTCCATATTGTGGTTGGCTTGAAGTACAAGTAACATCATGTGTTACTTCATCTACTATAAATTGTGTGTTTTGGTTGTTTTGATGTATGGTAATTGTTGGGTATTATTGAGCGTCATGGTAATGATACTGTGGAAATGATAGATAATATGGTGATGAGAGTGTTTTTATAGTAAGTGATATTTTTTTTGTGAAAAACAACTGATCAAACGAAATCGTTTTAAAAGGTAAAAATTATATCCGATAAAATTTGGAAAATCTAATAAACTGTTATCCAAACTGTCATTTGAGATAAGTCATCTTATCCGAAAAATCTGAAAGTCCAAAAAATCTAAGGAAATCTTATCCATTTGGGGATTACGATTTTTTTGATTCTGCATTTGGATAAATTTTCAATAATACATTAATCTTTCTCCTTGAAAATGTCCACTATGACAAAGTCTTTTATTTTTATTTTTCAGTCAATAATAATGAGAGCGTTTTTGAAACTTGTGAAATAAGCTGATGATTATCTTATTTGAGGGTCACAATATTTATAAATTTTTTTAAAAATCCCGTAAATCTCAAATGGAAAAAAAAATGTTACCCAAAAATGATAAAAGATAAGCCAATTATAAACCACCACCCGCAACTCGCAAATTTACAGGTTGTGGGTACCCATTTGCGACTTGCGTACTCGGCTACGAGTCCACGTCTTCAGATATGCAATCCGCAAACGGACATCCGCATCCTGAAATTTCAAAGGTTACGAATGGTTGGTATTTTTTTAAAGTCCAGCTTTTTTACAAAAAAACAATATATCTTTTTTTTTATTTAGTAATTTTAATAATTTCTGAGAGGTTTCTTACATACACCCTGAATTACAAAATTAGCATATACAGAATTAAGGAGATGACTATGGGACAAAAAATGTGGGGCTTACACAAGGGCATTACGTATTGACTAGATTTCTGTATAAATTTGTAAGTTAGTTGGTAGGTCCCACTCATTTAATCTGGTTTTTATGAAATGACAGCACGATTGAACTAACATGTATGAAATTTGAAGAAAGATGGAGTAAACAAGCGGATTTGAAAGCATAGTCGAGGTGACTTTCAAGTAATGGACATGGGGCATTATAGGTATTAATTAGAAAGATCTTATTATGTTCATTGCCATGACCACTACTTTTTTTTTCCTCCTTTTTTTTTGTGTGTGTGTGAGTGTCATTTTCCCATTTTTATGGTAGGGCAAAAATTGTTTTTCATCAAGTTACATATCAATGTTCACAACATGTTGTTAATGTATGTTTCATTGGACACTAGGCAATACTTTTTCTGATTTCAAGGATTAGAGGTGGCAAAATAAACGGGTGAATCGGCTTGAATAGTCAGGTCATAATGAGTTAGAATTACAACAGGCTTGAGTTACAACGGACTCGGATTAAAACGGATTAGATTTTGAAAAAGAAAAAAAGTTAAACCTAAAAAATAAGTTATAATGGGTTCTTGGTCATAAAATCATATCGGGCAGATTTTGGAAATCGCATCACTCTTGTTTGGGTCAAAACTAGAGTAAAATATGAAAGACATGCATGTGAATGAAAAGAAGATTACACTATCAATCCATGCAAATCATACCATTTGAGTTTTGACCAATCACATAAAAGATTGACTAAAATAGTTAGCAGTACACTAGAATGAGAGCATTACACTTTCCATTCTCTAACAATTCTGTAGTATCTTAATCACTTCTTGATTGATTATGTAAATCTCATCCAAAATTGGTACACTTGCAAGCAGCATAGCATTCCTTTTTCAAAACAGCGATTCTTGTAAAGGTCAAACTGCACTAGCAAAACAACACTAAAATCTCATAATTCGTACTCATCATAATGCCACGTATATTGTAAATGGTCCATGGATGATAATCAAAAAGAGAGTTCACAATGATTTGAAAAAACACACCCACCTACTCTAACAAATTAGTGTGACCATTATACAACAGATGGATGAAGGAATGTTTTAATAGCGGATACAGATTGAGTTAACCTTACAAATTGATTTTTCTACGATAGACTGCTAGAGTCAAATAACATACATTTTCATTTTTTAATAAACCAAATTTCCATCAACTTCATTGCATACATACAAATCTCTATCGTTTTCTTTTATCATACTTCAATACCTCAAAGGGTTCACTCAAACGTTATGTTTTAAGTTTATTTATACGATGAAGCATTTCAGTTCGTTACAAGCCCAATTGGTTGATTGCATCAATTTTCAATAAACAAAAAACTCACATGATCATTAAACTCTGTGCTCTATGAATAATTTAATTAGTTCGAATTTAGAAGTTTTAAAGCTCAAACATGTGATCATGTGAGGATCTACCAGCGCACGTTGGCGGAGCATGCTGGAGACAGAAGCGGAGGGCGACGGAGCACGCCGGCGACGAAGGTTTATAGTTTTCTCCAGTTAATTATGAGAGGCGATCCAGTTAGGGTTTCCAAT
The DNA here is from genome assembly GCA_963921325.1 of Logfia minima. Classification (NCBI taxonomy): domain Eukaryota; kingdom Viridiplantae; phylum Streptophyta; class Magnoliopsida; order Asterales; family Asteraceae; genus Logfia; species Logfia minima. The sequence continues at coordinate 1,768,335 of OY992765.1, read as the reverse complement.
TTCGTAACAGAAAAGAATGCCAAGTTAGACTCGTTCAAAATTTTTAGAATGTCCATATAGAATCGAAGTACTTTTTAGTCCAATCCATTTAGAAAATGTAGTAAGCTCAAAATTATCATTCAAGTATTATAAAACTCCACAATGACTGAAAGTTAGACATTTGAGCTAATTTTGCCAGTATTGACAAGAATATATGTATTTTGGATATTTCTAACTAGTGGTTTAATTAGTCTTTTCGAATTGACCAATTTTATAAACGGTATGAACACCATATATCTAAGCCCTATATATAAAGGTGGTCGTTGTCATCTGTTTAATTAGGTCATTTGAGTAATTCACCTAACTTTAACACCACCAACATAAATGTCGATCTCATAGTTCTATACACAATTGTGTAGCACGCATTGTCACCGATCATCAGTATAGAACTTCTGGAACCTGTCTCACCTGGTCGTCGCAATTTATAATCCGTCTCTCTCTAAGGACCTTGAATAAAGTTACTCGCTCAAATCCAACCATTTTCATCTTGATATGACTTTGATGTGACATATACAAGATACAAAAAACAAGTCAAATATATGTCCTTTTTTTACATGTAAGAGGACCGTTGTAGATGTTTTACACTTCACCTCTTGTACCATCTTAGAGTTTTAACTTCCCATCTAAAAGTTATCCTCGATCCAAAAATGTACAACTCATCTACTTTTTGCTAAAGGATCTCTAGATAGTATCATATGATGTAAATGCAAAAATTAATGAACCAACTGAACTTGAAAAACTCCTGATACCAATGATTAAATGTTGTTTTCCGGTCATTTATACATGCACCCATAGTATCTATCCCACATGTATAATCTTTTGATTAAATGTTCTTCTCGTACCTTTGACCAAATAGCATTTTGTTGCACCAATAGTAATTGACTAAGTACGAGATTCAACTTCAAAATGCTTATGTATCTTAAAGTTCAAAACCAATTACATGTGTTATCACTACTAAGGGAATACCAACAAGATTAATTAGCTTAATTGATTAAAGTCACCAACTTTACTAATTTATTTTCCAATTAAGTTAGATGTTTATATTTGGTCTTGGTATATTAGTAATATAGCACATGGATGGATAGTGCGTGTGTGGTCACCGGCGTAGCAATAATGAGATCGAAATACACTACCTATTTATTACTCCGGACAATGAAAATGACTTTAGCCAAACAAGATAACCCCATTTCCCCTTTGACAACCTTTGTCATTTTCACATTTTGAACTATCATTTTACCTTTCTCATTTCAAATACTCGATCTCATGTCTCATTAAAAACGTACAATATACTTGCTATGAACTTGGCGTCCTTTTCATTTATAGATACAGTGAATTAAATATCTTTATTCCTTTTGAAAAAAAGTTCAAAGAAAACCCAGATCTCCTTTTTTTTTTTTTTAAATACCCCCTATTCCGCAATTGTTGGTTGCAGAATGGTGGACCGGTTGCGGGGTCGGTAGTGTGGTAGTGACTTGCAGGTTGCATATTTGCTTGAACGGGTTGTGTAGTGTGAGTTGGCATCTTGCGTGGTCTGGCGTTTCCCGGCCAACAATATGGTCGTTGGCCGACGTGGTCCAAGTAGCAGGGTTGTTGTGCGATACATATGTTAAAATTCAGAAGAATATATCCTTTAAAGCGTTAGGAGTGACGTCTCAAAAAGAAAAAAGCCAACCGCGTAACTGTTTGCTCAATCTCGCAACTGGACCACCGTTGCGTAACCAACGGTTGCAGAACACCGATATCTTTATTCAAAAGAATGGGTTGAACTTGTTGGCCATGTATTTCGAAGTCAAGTGTTATGCATTTGAGAATTTCAAATTGTTTTATTTGTTATGATTATCCTTTTTTGATAGTTCGATACATTACAACAATTTAGTATGTACTTACCATATGAAATCGTATTAATAATTGATTTGGTCAATGAGACAAACTCTTTAGCCATTAATTTAGATATTAATTATATTGTCTTTGCTCTTATTAACCTAATTATGAACGATGTGACATTTGCATTTGTCTCACTTCACTCTAAGGAAGTAATTTTTTATAATAATTTAAATTGTTGTAATTGAAAATTTAATATTATAATATAAAATAAGAAAGAGGATATTTAAATATTTTATGTAAAATATAATATTAATTGAATGATTTATATAATTGATAAGTAAAGAGATAAATGGAAAGATAAAATAGTAATTTTTGATATTTCTTTTTAAAAATTAAGAAAGACAATGATAAATGCTTAATAAAAGTTATAAATTTATCGTTATTTAGTTCTCACACACGTATATATTATATATATATATATGTTCATTCTAAATGTGAGAGAAATAAAGGAAAAGGACAAGAAATTCGCCCCCCTAGTACGCTGTAATAAGGTCCCACAAATTGATGTTATACCTGCGAAATGTTTTTTTTACTTAAATTAAACATAAACAACATTGTCATAAACTTTGTTTCAAATTTATTTATTTTATTATACTTATCGGAAATTACTAGTGATATTAGTTTTGATTAATATCCTTCAAACATAGGGGATGGATATACGGGTCGGGAAGCGGGTTTTCCTAGATGGAAGGAAGTGGGGTATTTAGCCCTTATAATTAGCACATTCCTTTTTCTTTATTCTAGAGGTAAATATCCTAAAACGTAATGAACTATTACAAAATTTATTGTTTACTAAACTATCGAAACATTTGGAATGTGTATCTATTATTTCAGTTATTATTATTTAGATGTAATATTTTAATATTACAATTTTGTAAGTATTGATGTCACATGAATAGCTCATATAAATTTACATCTAAACAAATTACATAAAAATAATAATAATAATCAGAAGTTGAATACAGATTTACGTCTAAACAAATTATATAAAAATAATAATAATCGGAAGTTGAATACATACGATATATGTATGATTTTCAAATTTTCACATACAATGAATTTTTTATTATGATTTGTTACATTTTAAAAAATTTACCTCTTTCACTTATGATGTCTATTAAAAATAAAAATATTTTTAAATACTAATAAAATTTCTTTATGTTTCAAAATAAATTTGAATTTAAATACTTAATAGATGAATTATTGAAAATATTAAATAGGAGTAAATTGATTACTCCATATTTTGTTTCTTTTGACAGTGACATAAAAATTAATTTGAATATTTTAATATATATATTTTTTTCTAATTTAATATTTTCACAAAAAACTTCTATAAATACATACACTTATCTAAAAATATTTATATTTGTGTCGACCTAAAATTGACAATTTCATGATTATAATCATCAATGGCCTTGATACTTCTAGAAGTCACAGTTGAAAAGTGCGATACATCAATTAACTATTTATATAAGTCGTAACATCTCCTAAACACATACTTAGAGTAGATTTAGAGTCTGTCATGTGGAAATGTACACGACATAATATGATATACGGTAACCCTAATTAAGAGTTAAGTACCCACAACTAAATCCATTGACATCTAAAGTCTCTCGTGTGGAAATGCACATGAAATAATATGATATACGGTAACCCTAATTAAGAGTTAAGTACCCATAACTAAATCCATTGACAAATAAAATTTATGACAACTCATTTCAAGTAGATCCAATGTGTTCATACCTACGTACAGTAAAACTCGTATACTCGAAATATGTTACAATAACTTAAGTAAATGGCACGGCCGAGATCGAGCTACCTAGTTTGTGCCGGTTTACGGTACATGGACGAACAGGGCCCGCATGCACTATCTGAAACCTACCTTTTGTTATAATGCCTTTTAAGTTGCCCCTAATTTGCTCTTTGGATCCTATCCCTCTTTCTAATTTCCCCCTTTTCTCTTCCCTCAGATTATACTATAGACATCATATCATATAGTATCATATATCTACATATGTTTCTTGATCTCTCTTTCTTCATCTATAAATAGAAAGGACTTGAAACAAACAAACACTGTAGTCATCTCCCCAACTTCAACACAAAGATTTGAAACAAGCTTCTGTCTTAGAGAGAGATATTATTTACCTTGGATCAATAAGAAAGAGATGTCAAGCATAGATGTAGCAGCAGCATCTGAACAACTGTGTTATATCCCTTGTAACTTTTGCAATATTGTTCTTGCGGTACGTACTCTTAATTATCTCTCATATGTTTTCTATGTGTTTTGTGTTTAGAATTTGAGGGCTTCAAGATGATGAAAGATATCAAGTGAGATATGGGATTTTGCTTTGTTTGAGATCAGATTACTTTATAATTTGGTGTCATCATATTGAAAACAACCAATTTGATCCATTTGAAATCAAGTTTTCCTTTTTTACTTTGATGAACTTAACACAAAAAATTATACTCATACAGTCACGTCTCTATCATTTGAGGTTTTCTTTTCTCAATTCTTCTTTAGCTTGCAGTCAAAAGATAAAGTTCAAATATTTGAAATCCATCCATCCTTTCTCTCTCACATACACACTAAGAACTAGAATTAGGACAGTACTTGAATTGAATGACCAGTAACAAGGACAAAAACCATTTGATTCTTTTCTTTGTATTGGAGATTTGATTTCCATGATAAAATTCCACTGTTGGGTTTCAAATTTAACCAAATTTAAGTGCTATCAGCACCCTCAAACATCATTGCATGTATAACTTGGGTTGCATAATTTAGGGTTTTGTGGATCTTAATCAAGATTTTAAACATGTTCAACGAACAATTTCACATTCTATTTCTCAAGATTCTTACTTCATCTATTCAAGCTAGTATATTACTTGTGGATTTCTTCTTAATTAATATCTTGGTCTTGATATGTTCTTGAGAGTTAATTTGATCTTAATTTGGTGTACTAAACTACTAGAATTTCATCTGGGTGTTGTTTAAATTCCTTTTTTTTTAGGGTAGAGAACATAAAGTTGCAAACTTGGAACCCTAGAAGTCTTTATTTTGGAGTTGTTGACAAAATTGAGTGACCATATGTGTCATTTGATTGAATATCTGAAATGGGTAACAATCTTGATTTTTGGAGGAAATAATTGAAATGGTGAAATGTATGTAGGTGAGTGTACCATGCAGCAGCTTGTTTGACATAGTGACAGTTAGATGTGGACACTGCACCAATCTTTGGTCTGTGAATATGGGCATGGCTGCTGCCTTTCATCACTCTCTCTCAAATTCCAATTCCACCTCCCAAGATTCTACTTCTCATCAGGTGACATTTATTTTTTTTAATTTTATCATAACCCTAGTATAATTTGACCTCATTCATTAACTTGATTCTTTTTACAAGAGCAATAGTGTATTATAATTTGGAAAGCTAGCCCGTGTAACATTATGGATTTTCCTGCAAAGTTGCTAACAAAAACAAATTGAAATACAGTAGTTATTATTTGACTTTCAAAAGTCAAGAGGTCAACTACTGTTGATATATTTATTATAATAAAATAATGATTCATGTCTAAAAATCAACTTTAACTTAATTCCTTCAATATTTTTTATACGCTTATTTCTATTAATATTTCCTAATGATTTACAAATTTGTATCTTTAAATTGATTTTTTAACCTTACCTATCAGATTTGTTTTATCATTGATCATATGTAAATGTGAATCTGACCCTTTCTCAAATTTAAATGTTATTTTGACTATGGTTTTCTAGGTTTTAATTTATTTTTTTCCTTTTTCAGAAATTTGTTATTAATTGTTATGTACAGTACTTTATGAAGAAATTAGCAGCAGACAGGGATCTAGTTACTCTAGGTCATACATAGGATAATTTAAATGAGACTGTTTTTGTAGCTTCTTTCTGAAATCCTCCTTTATTTTTGCTGTTACATCATAGATTCAATAACCCTAGCTGCTAACCGCCGTTTTTCCATAGGGTTTATGTTTGCGGCCAGCATCTGTATAAATGCGTCAGTCCTCTATATTTTTCTCGATTTAATAACTAACATCTGGAAAAAAATTATAATATTATAATAATATTATTATTATTACTAGCTAGTTTGTTTTTTATTTAATCATTTAAAATAGTTTTTTTAAATTCTTTCTTTGTATCAAAGCTTTTGTCGTTTATTCATGGAACATCTCTCTATTACTCTCTGTACACGGTAGATATGTTTGCCTGTTTGGAACAGCAAATGTCACTCAATTCTGTAATTATTTTTTTATTATTTTCTAACTTTTACTTTTACATTTCAACTGATTCGGTCACTTCGTTAGTTTGGTTTCTTTTCTCAATCACAAAAATCATTTCCAACAGTGAAATACAAAGTAACATGATTAGGTTAAAATAATATCGTGTTTATATTTTAGTTGGCTTAAAATACTTTCTATATATTAAATTTAATCAATCGGAAACTATTTAAATGTGTATGTATAAAAATTTATCACTAATAAACATTGGAGTAGTTGCACTTTTTTAATCTTGTTTAACGGTTGTATATTAAAGAGTTGATTATTATAAGATTGTGTAGTGATTGATGTCTTGATATCGTCACAGAAGGTCTTAGGTTCAAACTTCACTTTCAGTACATTTTGGAGTGGTCAAGGAAAGTGTCGGAAACAGTCATGGGATAATCCGATTAGGCCGCGTACATATGACTAAAAATATTTGCCCTCCTTAAATAGTCTGAACAAAGAAAACCTTATTCATTTACCCATTTAATTGTATACTAGACCATTATAGTAACTAGAAGGAGTAATTGCATGTTGGATGCTAACAAAATGAAAATGTTTAAAAACTAGGTTGATCATTATGTTTACTTATATATGTAGCTAGTGACATATGATTTTGGATTGTCCATGGTCTACAAAACAACAAAATGTGTAGCACATTTAGACATTTAATTTAATGAATTGCATGGACTTTTGGTAATTACGACAGGAAGTTTTCACTTTGAGTTTTGTTTTAACCGGCTAGGGGTTTCTAAATGTATATATACTTGATCTTTAACCATATTGCCTGTCGCTTTTCTAGACAATATAGCATAACCACAGTACTAATTCATGATACTAACCGTAACATAAAAGATTGATATTTCATAATATATAAAAGTAACAATTACAGTTGAATTTGTGCTATAGAAAATTAGATATGAAAAGAAAGAAACCCTAAAATTGTGAAGTACTAGAAGCCTTTTGATTACATGAGTTTAATTATCATGCATATATAATGCTGATTAATTGTTGATGAATTTCAGAAAGCTCCAATCCACACTCCTCCAAATTATAGGGTTGATTTGGGTGCCTCTTCAAAGTACAACAGTAGAATGCCTATCATGAGGCCGTCTCCTGTTTCCGTCACCAATGACCAAAAAATCAATCCCCGTAAGTAATTCATATAAAACATACATAACTGGATTAGTAATTCAAAGTTCAATATAGCTTAAAGATCATGATACTGAAAAACTTAACATACATAACTGGGTTTTAAGATAATACATGCAACATTCAATCCCACACTCGATTAGTACTACAAATTTTAACACCGAAATCTTTTTTTTTTCAGCTCCAGAGAAGCGGCAACGAGTTCCTTCTGCATACAACCAGTTCATAAAGTAAGAACACTACTCTAACCCTCTAATTGTCGTTGTTTATTAGTGTCACCATCAAATTGTTTTAGCCGGCCATGAACTTATATCCAGGAACTCATGATATTTCATTTATCTATTTCTTTTTGTTAATTTATTAGTTATTTTAATGAAATGTGGGTATTTTATATGTAGAGAGGAGATCCAAAGGATCAAGGCAAATAATCCAGATATCAGTCATAGGGAAGCTTTTAGTACTGCTGCAAAAAATGTAAGTGCGCATGCATGATATATATAAAATATTTCTGCATATTTTTACTTTAATTTCTTTTATTTGGTGGCTTTTACCATATATGTCAAGTACTTGTGTATATTCATATTAAATTATTTATCTGACACTACAACCAATTTTGTGAAATAGTGGGCACATTTCCCTCATATTCATTTTGGATTGATGTTGGAAGCTAATAATCACCAAACTAAACTTGATGAGGTATGTTAATGCATGCTAGCTTATTGATAAATTGTAGATTTTGTTAATTATTTATGCTAATTAAAGCTTGATATACATAAATTACAGATACTATCATCACTTATAAAAAAAAAAAAAATCTCAATTTTATGCCGTTGAGTTGTTGTGTGTAGGGATCTGATAAGCGACTAAGGTCGAGGGCTGCATTATTCAAGAAATGATCATATTAAGCTTGATTTTAAGAAGAAATCGAAGCCAACCCTTTCATATATATTTATATTTTGAGCTCAAAAAATTTATGGCCTTAACTTGTTTTTAAGGACATTAAGTAGTATTTGGATATTTTTGGAACTGCATTTTACAGTCATATGAGTGATGTTATTTGTGTATTTTATTTGATTATCAAAATGCAAGCTACTTTGGCTTGCCTTCAAATAAAGTTTCCTATAAACTTTCTATTCTACTTGCCTTCAATTCGACTTGTTATATTTTGAGCTAAAAAATGTGGACACTTGTTATAGGAAAGAGGGAGTATATATATGTACTTGTACATGCTGTCACAAGGGGTGTACGTATACATACTTGTATTTGTATAAATGTATACCAATTCAAGGACAACAGCACAACGATAGATTGATCAAGAACCCACGTGTTAAACCTTTGAGATGATAAAACGCTTCGATCAATCCATTACTTACAAACTAAAATAGAACATGTAATCATTTTATTGTACAAAATTATATTATGTTACCTTTATCGATCATTTTAATATATTATTTTTATCTTTTATGAGTTTTTCCTTAAATTATATTAACCGGTATATTTTACCTAATCTATTTTTTTTAATAGTATAAACTTGCATGTCTATAGAACTTTGAGTACATGACTATAAAAAACCGAAGATAAATTACTGATTTGAGTTGGCTAATGAGAACTTTTCCTTATTGAAAAAGGAAAGATCAATTGACTTTCATTATGATACGATCACAAGAGCAAAATGACATCATATATCTCATGTACATAGATAATGCAAGTACGTACGAAAACGAAATTTATGTATGAAATTAAATGTAGGTATATGCAGAAATTCACATGGTTAAATAAGTGTAAAGAAATGGAATACAACAAATTAAGTGGCAAATTTATTGTGTCCTTGTTGAGACATATATAAAGCCCGAAAGTACTATTTTCTCTACGAATTTAAAAAGGTATTAATAGAAGTTGCAAGATTTACAAGAATAAATTAATATATTCATTTATTAGTTGTCAACTTCTTCTGAAGTTTTCCCGATAGTACTTGCCTCACAGTGTCATGTTAAATGGCCGTGCTATATTTAGTAAGTGAAGCCATAGCCATTGATATGATTCTTGATCTAATGCATTCATTCTATAGAACTTTTTTCTTTTTGTTTGCAACAAATTAGGGAAGATTTTGACTAGCTAGTTTGTTTAAATATAAGATATATACTCACTCGATCAATTGGCAAACTAAATTACTTACAGAGTCATAAAAGAGTTAAACAACGATGCTTTCAGCAACACATATCTTGTTTCTTGTACCTAATAGTTAGTCCATTGATAGCTAATATATGAAACTAGCAACGAATACATTAGTTGTGGCTATTTTGAAGTTTTCTTAGTAGTGTATACTCATGTACAATATTACTATTCATCTTTTTGTGGAAATAGTATTGATATTGATAGAAAAAGGGTAACCACCTCTAAACCCTAAATATGATCATATCTATTAAAAGCGTTTTTGTGTTTAAATAATCCACATATATAAACTAGTATAAAGCTATGGAACAACGTAAATCCAAGCTAAGTCTTTGATAAAAGAAAGCTAGGCCTTTTTGGTGTGGACCACATTGAATTGTTAATAATAATCTTTTGTAACTGATGATTCTTTCATCCACCACACCACTTTTTCAGTCTATAAAATCAATGGCTTCAACCTTTAATTTTTTTTATTGGAGTCATAAAGGGGTTTATTAAGTGGTCCACTGCATCTCACCGTCTCATTTGGTTTTCCAATTTACTCGATCTTATGTGGAAAACAACATGATTTTCAGATAAAGATGCATCCCACTTTTGGCATAATTACCTTGAGCTTCAACTAATGATTACAGTATATATTATATGTCGATTTTATTTCGCACTTTGACAATATATAGTTTTAGATAACTTACGATGGTGTAAAAATAACTGAAAAATTGAACATTATTTTAGTATTATGTTAGTAGAACTTAAGAAAAAATTAAGCATTATCTATAACAATTGAAAAACTAAATTTTTTATAAATTTACCATTTACAAATAATATATTTATTATATGTCTAAAAGAAAAAAGAAGAAAAAATATAAAAAAATTAGTTGACTTCGATTTTTTCTATTCCTCTCCGTTTCTAATACGATAAAAATCTCTAAAAATGAAAAATACCAGACCGTACTTATGGTATTACTCCATCCTTCAAGTGATGTACATACCAAGAACGTGGCCTCAGTAAGTTGCCTTGGAAGCAGGCTTATTTACAAAGTCGGTATCATTTAAAAATTAAAAACAGATAATTTTCTAAATTTACAAAATAGGGCTTAGGGTAAAAGAAAAGTTTAGAAGCAGGCTTAGTTGTCTTTATTGATGATGGTGTGGAGAAGGAACGGCTGCACCAGAATCTGAAATGTCACTTCATGTCTGCATTTTCCTTTATTTCATTTCATTTCTTGTCATTTCAAACTCAACCCCACAACTTCTCATATGTTATTTACTATATATTTTATTTCACACCAAATACAAACAATTGTTAAATGATTTAATTACACCCTCTTCAATTATACCTTTATCTCTATCTCTATATATATTGAGGAATTGTAGAAAAATTTTCAGCATATCTTTATTTTAAGAAAAACTCATCTCCCATTATCTCCTTTAAAACTTCACCTTTATAATATTTATCTAACTTAATTTATAGTTACAATCACTTTATTTAATTATATTATACATCTTTTAAATCATTAAATAATAGTTAGTTCATTGTAAATATAATTTATAATTGAAAACATATTTATAATATTTAGTAAATTTGAAAGAATTAAAAATATGTAACATACATAGAAAATATATTATAACAAACATATTTAACATACATAGCAAATAAATTAGTAAGAGTAATTATGTCTAGCTTCCTTTATTTATGTAGCGATCGTAGTCCTAACTAATTGTAATCTTTAAGTTGTAGTTATTATTTTAATATGTTTATCATTAATGAATGTTGTCTTTTTAATTTTATTATTGCATGTATTTAATTTAATAATATTAATTAATTAATTATTACTTATTAACAATTAACAATATTAACTATAAGAAAACATATAAATATGACTAACAAATATATTAAGTATGGTTTAAAGTTTTTAGATGACGAATAATATTTCTATATATATAGAGGAAATCTGACTTTCTCTATCTCTATCTCTAAATATAGAGGGAACTCTTAGAGTGCATTTTTTCTCTTCGTTGATAAGTCTAAATGGATGAGTCAATAAGTCAAACTGGATGAAGTTTTTTTATTTTTATTTTTATTTTATTTTTCTATCATACATCCTATATCTATTTATATAGAGAAAAAATCATACAGTGAATTATTATTTATACAATTGATATTTTGGACTTGAAATGATGGCGAAAAAATTAATAATACTTATTAATCCATATCGCGAGTTGTTCTGCTTAGACGCAATTAAAAAATAGGATCATTACTTACGAAATCGTCTAGAATGATTCTTGTCAATTTTGACGCCTGTTAGGAGTGGAGGAGCTCCATTGGAATTCTCAAGAACATGCAGTTAGGTTAATAAGGATTGAGTGAGATTATTTTTTATACGGTCTTTTCTTTTTCAGTTGGATGCACGCATTCTAATTGAAATAGTTATAAATAATATTTTTATAAGAAAAATTTCTAACTACTTATAAAATTTTCATCTAAATAAATTCAAACATGAAAGTCTTGTATATTATGACTACTTACCACGTAATACACCACCACTTTTATGATGATTATGAGTAAAAAAAGTAGTATCTCCAAAAAGTATGTTTAAAAACGTAACATATTTTCTTACAGAATAAATGAAGTGGCATTAATTTACGCTTCAACAGTTGAACGCTCACATTTTCACAACATTAATGCAATTTATTCGGTTATAAGGCACAACCACGACAAATATGTTTTCTTTAACCAGATGGAATGGAATATAATATAATTGAATTCAAAAGATTACACGCTAAAAAAACGTAAACATGTGAAGCTATTGATACCTTGGAATATGATTAATGCTCTTTCACGTTCTATTGTTGATTGAGTATCGAATTTAATTTAGATATCAAAAGCATATACATATCGTCTTCAATCTTCTTCTTCATGATTGACTTAAAACATAATTTAACAAATGTTTTATTATCACATAAAAGTGTCGATGAAACATTCTTGTCTATTATTAATAAACACTAAAATCATTCTAGCTCGAGATTTTATCAATCAATAATAAATACGTTATCTATTTCAATTTCATTGTTCACATTATCATTTTTGTTTGTTCTAAAACTATTATCCATCTGTAAAATGTAATTATAAAAACTCATTAAACTCTCAAATTTATTTTCATATATTATTTTCAATTATTTAGTTTTTAAATGCAAAGATAAAATCATAAATAAAATTTCTTTAGTAGGAGCCATTTAAATAGAACAAACGCTAGTTGTTTGATATTTTTCACTTTGACCTATTGTTATTTTGAGTATGTATCACTTGTATGAACATTTGGTTTTCTTCAATATATATATATACCTTTCATCCAATAAACAAATAAAGTCAATAATTTGATACATTATTAGAAGCCTCATGATTGATATTTATCTTAAAAGACAAACACCCATATATGTCATCAAAGAATTCCATGCTTCTCATGAACACCGAACAATGTTAAATGGTTGGGTCCCAATGAGATAAATAATGTCCCATCAACTTTGATGCTTGGATGGCTCTTAGCCTTGGTCTAAAATGTTGATAACATGGATCAACTCCCACAAATTCCAACTGTTTGGGACTCGACCGATTAAAGGACAACATTTCGAACAACAATAATATATAATGTTTGATTCGATTCCTATGGCATCCTATTCTTACGATAGAATGTTCGGATATTTTCAGAGTCTCACGAGTTACGAGTCGCCTATAATAAATCAAATAAAAAGTTTTTAAAATGAACTTTAACTTTTAATTGACTTTAATTGTTATGAGTCATTTATTGACTCTTCCGAGTCATTTGTGACTTTTTCGAGTCTTTTGCGATCTTACGAGTTAGAAATCAAACAAGTTTTAGTGTAACATAATACAAAAAATAAAAGGACAAATAGAAAAATAAATGACTGTAATCTATTTTAAATTAAGCAATTGTGTTGATTGTCAGTTAACGACTTAACTATCAACTCCCATCATGTTTACTTTTCTTAAGAATAAAAAACTTAAATAATAATATATATGTACATACTTAACTATCAACTCTTGTCATGTTATACTTATCTTAAAGACAAAAGTCTTAAACAATAATATACATATACATATAAATATAAATATATATGTTTATTGTAAAATAGTTACTTCTACAAATCAAGTTGAGTCACGATTCACGACTTAAAAATTGAGATTTCTAATCACGAGTTAATAAATGTGGATTTGAGGTAAGTTTTGATTTGTTTGGCCTATTTTGTCTTTTTTTAAGTGATCAAAATAATATGAGCATTACACTCGCATAAAGACTCCTAAATTCATCTCAAACTTTTTCTTCCACCTCTTCTCTTTAATTCTCGATCAAACTTGCGTTCTCCAGGCTCGTCTTGCCTTCTCTTGATAGGAGGTCTTCCTATGGTTTTTTTGTAGTGTGCTTTTTTTCTTTTGATGCTGAGATGAGATTGATAACCTTGTTCATTAACCTGTATAACCGTTTATCAAAAGATAATCAAATATCATTATTTTCACGATTTCATTATAATTCCAAAAGTTTGATTGAAATTATATTGTTATCGCAAGCAAAGAATCATTGAAAGTTCTGTTATTGAACTTGGAAGCATATGAAATTATGTACGTCAAATAATTAAAGAATCCAACTCGAGGATTTATTTAGAGGTGTGTGAAGGTCAGATATGGTTAAGAGCATCTTAGAAAAATATGTAAACAACATTGTAGTGTACGTGTCAAAGAATATTGAAAGTTGACCCCATAAAAGATCGATCTCTACCATGAAACACAAGACGCTAAATTCCAAAATCGATTGTTTGATTTCTTTACAAAATGGAGCGTCAATCGACACAAGTAACATGAGATTGTCTTTGAAAGGGTATCTAATATCTACGTCTATTCAACAAGATCCATTAATCCACGACAAGCAAGAATATTGGATGATTTTCTATCTTAAACGGTTTCAATTAACTTTCAATATTTCTACATATTGCTAAAAATACTAAGTGAGAACACAAAATAATCATGTACATACGTAATCGTGTGTGACTAAAAAACAACTTCCAGCAATCTCACCAAGTCACCAACCCACAGTTCTCGGACCCATTAAGCGAGAGGTCAATCAAGCTGACTTGATGATGGGCCAACCAACCAAATTCACCCTTATCAAATCCAGAATCAACTCGACTACATATTGAAGGCATGACATAATTCACTTAATTAGCAATATGGAATGCATGATCATACATTCGGAATACCTTAGATGATCACCAAGAAAATATATTATATAATTTTAGTCCAGAAAAAATAAATTTCACATTAACAATAAAAGGTTGTATTTTGAAACATCTAAACCAAAAAATATTTAGATATTATGTTTTTTCTATTATTTAGATGGATCGGTTACTATTCCAAATTAATTTGATGGTCATAATGACAGATGCCACAAACTGTTGAGCTAAAGCCCAAACTTGTGGCCCAAAAAATAGCCCACTGAATCCACTACAGAACCCAGAAAGATAAAATTACCAAAGTCTTATTAGATAGATTGATAGAATATTATGAATTTATGATTGCATTTGGCAAAACCATTGAACACTGAAAGATGGACCATCCATGTCGATTAGTTGTATAGGATAAGATGCTTCAACTTCAAATCCAAGCATCTCTTATTGGGTAATCATTGGAAATGGGCTTTTTCGTAGCTTAGATATAGCACAGCTTTCTTTTAGCTAAAATATGATATTCATGTATAGACATGATCGTCACTGGTCAACTCACAAAAATATAGACAATTAGGCACCTTAAAAAGTAGTATTATATATATATACAGAATAATGGATTTATAATCACAAAAAGAAAAAAAAAAATTATATCCAAAAAATATGCTGCTCTAAAGTATCCATTTTTTTTCATGTTCAGGACAACTTCTGAAGTTATAAACACAGCGTGATCATTCATAAATTATTGCGGTAAACCTCCAAAACTTTTCTTTCGCTCTTCCAATCTGAACTCAATAAAACAATGGTACCTTTCCGAATGGAATTATAGGAAACACGGTTCATATATGTTCCAAAGTTGAATCTTAGATCAATGTACCCCTATCGGACGAGAGGTCTTGGTTCAAAACGATGATGATTTGGGACATACATTACCCAAAAAGAAAATAAATATCAGGAATTTTTGGGCAAACTTTTTGTTCTCAAAGAAACATGTACGAGAAAAGGAATCAACTAGTTTGTATAATCTTTTAGGTTTTAAAAATCAAGCTCATGCATGTAACGAGATCAACTCAACCCATATGCTGAATGCCGACTATGAGCAGCTTCAGTATATGTCCATCATAAAACGACATTTAAACCAACCACTAAATATAGTTAAGTACTTCAAAAATAATGCTAAACAATTTCTTACTCATATATTATACTTAATAGAATTAAAAAAATTAACATACACATCAAACATTTGAAAGGTGAAATGACAGGGGGTGGGGGGATTATAGCCTAGCACCATATGAGAAAGAGAAAAAGAAAAAGAAATGTACAGGGAGTTGAAGAATCAAGTTCTACTTAAGCGAATGGTCCATGAATCAACATAAAGCTTTTAGGTCTCACCAAGAGTCATTTCAAGATCATGAACCACTGCTTTAGATCCGTTGATGTTCTTTCCCACACTAAAGAAAGATAGGTTCACTATTTGATGGTGATGTTCACTTAAAACCTTAATTGGTCTCTAAACATCACCTTTATACTCTTCTTAAAACTTGTTATCCAACCCCTATTTTCGTATACAAATACTGAAACGGAGTAATGATAAATGGGACCAACAAATCAACCTAAATATTGGCCTAATCCATTCATTGTTTGATACATGACACAAGCAATATCTCACTCCTCATCTTCACCCATTGACTTTACCATGTGTATCAATCTTAAATCTTCGATTGATTATTAGGCCTCATATCTATATAATCTGAAATTCTCCCTTCAGGAGTTCAAGGTTGTTAAATTTATAGGTTAAGAATTATCTATCCTCCTTGTATAATCTTAAATGCTCCCTTCAGGGTTGTTATTAGAGATGTCAAGTTCAACCCATTTATTAATGAGTGGATTAGTGGATATCGGTTGTTTATCTCAAACTAGTCCAATAACAAATGTGCGTAAAGGGAGAACCAGTCAAATTGGGGATTAACAGATGGTTGGAAGTCACCAAAGTCAATTGTATATTACAACATCCTAAATCAGTCTACTGAAAGATTAAAATTATTATTCTATTAATGCAGTTATTCTAACTGTAATAAGCGCATTAATTATACAAAAGAAGATCTTCAAAAATGGAAGAAAAAAAGGTGTTTGTGGGTCAACCTACTCAACATGGACTGTTTTGATCAATACCAAAAAACAAAATTATTTCAACCCACGCAGATTTTAACCTGTTACCCAACTTTGCTGACCCATCTATCTTGCCACCTCTAGTTGTGAATTGCAGGTTTCTATCTGGGTAGAAAAAACGACTTTTCAAACCCCTTACCTAAAAACTTAACCCAGCCTTGGTAACAATCCAATCATTCTCATGCAAGACAAATTGTGTGTGAACAGAAGATAATTTAAAAGTGAAAATCAGAATATATGGAGAATAATATTACCAGTGAGAAGCTAGGCAATGGACCATATAGACTGCAAGGTGTTATGTGACCCATTCGTAAAACCAAGACTATTCCTGCAATATGATTTGAATGGATCAAAAGATCAAACCAAGCCAACATGTGTTGTAACAGTAGAGTATAAAAAATATTAAGTTGAAAAACCATTTTTTGCCATGCATTTACATCCCCACGTGATCCATGTTCTTGTATGATAAAGTCGTGACATTTGGTTCAAACTCATAGCACATACCTTCAAAACCTAGTCCATGTCAATAAAACAATAAGAATCAACTAAGCAGAGTGAGTGGAATCATATGCTGTCCAAAATTGTACTCCAAGAAAAAACAAAAACAAGAAGATCTAAGAAGATCGTAGAAAACAAACCCATTATCTTCAATCTTAGATATTTGGTCGGCCCAAAAATAAGTAAAAATTAATGTAATTTTACTTGCTTTCTTTGTTCTTGTGAGACATTGATGGATTGTGCTCATAATGTTAAAGACTAACCCATCGTATGAAAAGTGAGATACTTTACTAACATCACCTCAAATTAAAGGCTGATTTCCAGTGATCCATAACAAAAGAATTAGAAAGAATCTTCCTTTCAATCCACCTTTAGGCACCAAAAAATCTTTTCACAGGCTCTTCAACTGCAGCTTATATAATGCATTGTTCTAAGAACAAAACGTCTACCAGGAACCCAAAGGATCCCAAAATGGAGAGGTTAAAAAACAACCCAAATCAAATTGAACCAAAAGACACCTACAAAATAGCGTATATCATCCATTTCTTACTTGGTGCGGGCAATTTGCTTCCGTGGAACGCTTTAATCACAGCTATTGATTACTTTGGTCATCTTTATCCAGATAAACATGTTGAGAAAGTGTTTTCGGTAGCTTATATGAGTTCTTCACTTATAGTATTAATTATCATGATAAGTTGGACTAGTTTCAGTAAATTAGTCACCTTTCAAATGAGGATGAACATTGGATTCACAATGTTTATTGTGACTCTAATGGTAACTCCTGCAATCGACTGGGCTTGGCAGGGTGTGTCGAAGGATAAGTCTAGCACAACATTTTATACAGTGGTTGCATCCGTTGTGATTTGTGGTTTAGCAGATGGCTTG
The DNA here is from genome assembly GCA_963921325.1 of Logfia minima. NCBI lineage: Eukaryota > Viridiplantae > Streptophyta > Magnoliopsida > Asterales > Asteraceae > Logfia > Logfia minima. Next base: position 1,750,017 of record OY992765.1, on the reverse strand, counting down.
ATTGGAGGGAGCCTTGTAGGATCTGCAGGAAAATTACCAAAAGAATACATGCAGGCTGTTTTTGCTGGAACGGCTTCATCAGGTAAGCAAGCATTTTCATACACAATACCTAGAGGTGGCAAAATGGGCAGGGTGAGCAGGTTGGGTAATGGTCAAAACACGTAAATTTTGAGTATGGGTCCTAATGGCTTCATCGTGAAATTTGTTAGCGATCATATTAATGCACGATAACACTTGGATCTCAGAGCCTCAGACTTAGAGAAGTAACCTAGTCAGAAAGATGAATCAAGGAATTGGTTATCACATTCTCATTTTTAACGATATTCCCATAATACTAAAATTCTAAAAATGTATATCTATAAAGAATTTCACCAGGCGGTTTTGGAGTGTCTTTTGAAAGTTACTATGTAATTTTGATAATCAGAATTATTCACCAATAGATAGTGTTTGAAGCGTAATTTTCTTTAATTATAATTGTAACTAACTGTTTTAAGTGTTTGGTAAATTATGTTTTAAGTGTCTTGTGAGATAAGAGTAAACGTTTTGCAAACCGATATTGATTATTTGACCCCCAAAATAATCATATAGTCAGGAGCAGACTCTGTTTAGCTGAACATGGAAAACTGACTACAACTATCATAAGTCTCCATGATCAGATAATCAGTTTAAAAACACATATCCAAACACCCTCTAGAAAGATACGAAGCAATTAGAAAGGATTAGTTAAAAGCATCTCTTTTCCAATCCATACGATGTGCTAACAATCACAGCAAACAATATTTTCAGGAATTCTGGTTTCTCTACTGCGAATTGTAACGAAAGCATCACTCCCACATGATCCTCAAGGGCTCAAGAAAAGTGCACACTTATACTTCCTAGTTAGTACACTCATTTTGCTGGTGTGCATGGTTTGTTGTACCCTGTTGTACAAGTTGCCTGTCATGGAACAACATTACAAATTACTCCAACAAAGTCATTCCACCTCAAGAACGAAATTCTGGGATGTAGCAAGAATGATTCAATGGCCTGCTCTAGGAATATTCATGATATATACCGTAACTTTATCGATTTTTCCAGGATTTCTAGCAGAAAATATAGAGTCGGAACTCCTTAAAGACTGGTACCCAATAATGCTGATTACCACTTACAATATTGCTGATTTTGTTGGCAAATCTTTCACAGCAATTTATGTTTTAGAGAGTATTGCTAAGGCTACATGGGGTTGTCTGGGGAGGTTGCTGCTATATCCACTCTTCACAGCCTGCTTACATGGACCTAAATGGCTCAAGAATGAGGTGTTTGTGGTACTTCTAACAGTTATTTTGGGGTTGACCAATGGGTATCTCACAAGTGTAATTATGATCATGGCGCCTAAATCAGTGCCACCTACAGAAGCAGAAATGGCTGCGGTTGTGATGGCTCTGTTCCTAGGGTTAGGATTGGTTTCTGGCTCTGTTCTTGGCTGGTTTTGGATCATCTGAAACTATTATATAGTGACTCTGTAATTTCTCCTTTGTCCGATTATTCAGTTTTTAATATTAAAGAAGAAAATCATTGATTTAAAACCAGATTCGATAATAAAAACGGGCAAGGACTAAAGAATGAACAGAACTCACATGTACACCACCCATCAGTATGCAACTAGCAACCACTCTTATTCTGCCTGCCTGTCATAAGCCTGTGAATCAAAGCAATTGAGACATCAAGTTTTGAGTAGAAATTTCTTGAGGTTTTCTTCAGAGAGGCTTTTAGATTTTACCTTTTCAAGCCTAACAGTTTCACTTGATCCGTCAGTAAAAACAAGCCAATATTGTTATATAAACTGATAACATTTTAGTGTGTCCAATACAAAAAAAATGGGAGATAGGTTCCCAATATATAAAAAAAAATGTCCCCTCCTTATCGATCTTGGATATCGGCTCAAATGTAGAATGAAAACCTTCAACTGTTCCCATGCCCAGAAACACATTAAAATAAAATCAACTTCTTTTGCCTAAGAAATTCGAATAAACTTCTATTTTTACTAACACACATTTAAATTTTAGAGACAATATGTGGTAGATATTTTATATATATACACCAAAATGTCAAATAAATTTATAACATCAACCGAGCAAAAGTTAGAAAATTCCCTACTGCTTCACAATTTTCATATAATAACCATACCGAGACAACAGCCTCCTCATATAGCCAGGGATCCCTCTCTTAAATATTTAGTCATAGTAGTTTTTATTCTATGCACCTAGTATGTGCAAAAGTGCACATTTATATGCATGTGTGCACATATTAAACAATAAGAAAATGTTCTATTTACATGAGATCCTTCTGACTAGTATTAAAAAATCAAAAGGTTCATCAATAGTATATACTTAAGACTTTTGGAGGAAAATTATAGATCCGCTCTGCAATTCTGGTTGGTTAATAACATACTCCATAGTATAATAATGCCAATCTTTTTATTAAATTCGGTATTCGGAATGTTAAATTCACTATTATAACTCCCATTGAGGGGGAATTCCAAGAAACAGAATAATCAAGAACCAACTTTTTCGGTACAAAAAGAATTTGTATGGTTATGAGAGACTGTAATTATTGATCTTAATTAAATTCCTTAGCATAGTTGATCCTATTAATCACTTAATCCTAGCAAATTTAAACAATTTACCAAAGAACCTCTTATAGGATTTACACAATTCAAGATGTATGCCATCTGATGCATCTTATCAATTGTCATTGTCCTTGTTAGCTGATGCTCAATGCAAGAAGTATGTCATCTAGTTTGACACAACTTACCATCACTTGTGATAATTAATGGTAAGAGATGTTCAATAGTGAAGGGCCTATTTTTCTTAATCATTAATTTGCATAAACAATATACAAAGAAAATTATATGGTTTATTTTATGCTCATATATACATATATATATATATATATATGTGGAATTGTTACTAATGCCTTATTGACAATCCATTAAACATGTGATACCAATGGATTTCACATATAACAATTTACATAGCCTTGCATGATGATAAAATCCAAGGAAGTCAAGTCAATAAACATGAGATACTTCCAAGCACTTCTGGGACAGAAGCCTGTAGGTAAAATGTCTCTATCAATTGCAAGCACCTCATGTAAAATAGATATTTTCTTTAGGACAAAATAGCAGCTAACTAAATCATAATCCTCCAGTGATTTCTTATCATAATTCAACCAATCAACTCACTTGAGCAAATTCACTCTAAAGTGGTCCTACCATCATTTAATGACTTCATAAGCCTACTGATAAGTAGTTTTGTCTTGAAATATCATAGTGAGGGTAACTTGTAATTCAAGTTCCATCATTCACAAACTATACTAACTTTGTTCACTTTTGTAAGTCTCCTAGATTGAACTGATAGAAAAATTGAATATATACTAAGATAAACGACAGTAATTAAAGAATGGTGGGGCTGAACACTATGCGTATGTAAACAAGCAGTAGTCTAGTAAAGTAACAAGAAGTCATAATATCATTTTATTACCTTTGACGCAGAATAATTACAAAAAAACACTGCAACTGAAACATATCTATAGTACGAGACAGCACATGGAGTGTTAAAATGGGAGAGAGAGTGTACGGACAAAGAGGGTTCGGGTTCATTGGAACAAACAAGGGGTACAAGGATCATGCTAGAATAGTTCAGCCGAAGAAATACTACCACCGAACGGAATCGCCTTTTTTCTTTTTCAACTTCCCAGAAAAGTGGCTTGTAGAACAAATGTGGGAAGCCTTCAAACGACATGAAAAGCTGGTAGAAGTATACTTGGCAAAGAGAAACAGTCAGAGATTTGGGTTTGCGCGCTTTAAGGAAGTAGGGGAGATGGGGATCTGGATTGGGCTGTTTCGACTTAGAGTATTTGTTGGGAATAAACAGAACACATGGATGGAAATAGGTAAAAAGGTGTTTTGATAGAGGGATCCATGTATCAAGTGATCTGTGCACCAAGACGGGATGGAGTTGTAAAAACAAAAAGGACAGAAGAGATGACAAAGGGTGGCAACACTTCAGAGATGTCGGTAAATGAAAGTGTGAACCTGGTCAAAGAAACACAACTGGTGCACCAAGGGAAGGATGGTGACAAACAACTTGAACTAGAAGAAGTGAGTAGTTATTAATAGTCTACTTGTCTTATAGCAACGTCGAAGGAAGTCGAGATATTGGACGTCTGTTATGCCGAAGGAATAGAGATAGAAATTAAAAGTGACTACACGGATGGAGGTTCTATTAGAATTCAAAACGGTGGAAGCTATGAAAGGCAAATGAAAATCATCAGATTCTCCAATGGTTCGATTCAATAAAAGGCTATGTTGGCTAAACATTGAAGGTGTACGGGTGGTCGGAAGTTAATTTTCAAAAAATAGCAAATACATGGGGAAAACCAATGGAACTTGAAAATTGCAACTTGGAGGAGGCAGAGGAAATTAACATCGGGAGAGTTATTGTATTAACTGAAGAATCAAAGTGCGTCAAGAAGAGCATGTTGGTGAAGATTAAAAGAAGATTTCGAAAAATAACGGTATGAGAGGATTGGGTAATATGGGGAAGACCATTAAATCGAAAAGTACGGAGTGATCGAAGGAGTGATCAAAGTACTTGGTATCAGTCATTAGAGTTTGAGGGGTCGGACGGTGACCAGTATGATGGGGTTAGTGGGGAAGACGAACATGACAGTGTACAGAAGCATAAAAGTCCAAAAGTTTTTCTAGCGAAAGGGGACAAGTCTTTGTCGGGTACTGGGATTAAAGAAGGCAACGGGTCAGCGGGTAGAGGTATGACTGTCTACATCATACCTCCCACATACCTTGCTCTCGGCGGGATTGATTAGTGTTATTGTTGTATACATGGGGAGGATGGGGGTTTAAAAGAGGTTGGGATTGAAAATAAAGGATGCAAAGGGTAACAGGGAGATATGCTCGAGTTGGGAGAGAGTAACGAAATGTAGGGATTAGCTGTGCATCCTCCTTTGGGAAGAAGATTGGGGAAGGGAATTCGACTTTACGTTGGCATGAAAAATGGGTGGCGAATTTTAGCATTTGTGACAAATGTCCAAGGTTATACCGTCTTGAGAATAATAAGAGGGTGTTGGTGAGAGAAAGAGGGAAGTGGAGGGATAGTGATTGGAGGTGGGTATGGAGTTGGAGAAGAGCCTTCAAGGGTAGGGTATTAAGTGAGTTTGAAGAGTTATCGGACATTCTTGAAGTTAATGTTCCAAAGTATCAGTGTGAAGTGTGAAGAAAAATGGGTGTGGAAATTTGATGAAGAAGATGACTTTACAGTTAAACGTCTCAAAGATATGGTGGATGATAAAGTGATAGGAACAAATGGAGGCTTTATAAAGACGAAGTGGAACAAAGTGATTCCGAAAAATGTTAACATTTTTGTGTGGAGGCTATGCCAAGGTAGACTACCCGTTAGGGTGGAGCTTGATAGAGTGGGAGTCAATTTAGACTCAATTTTATGTCTATGTTGTGAAGATGGGATCGAAACGGTGGATCGTTGTATTATTGGGTGCAAATGGATTCAAGAAGGATGGAACAAACTGTTCAAGTGGTGGAACATGGGTGATTTTACCCTTTGGATTCGATGGAGACATCATCACGCATGAGTGGAGTCACAATTTCAATTGTCATAAAAAAGTGTATGGCAAGGAGTCCTGTGGAGCATGGCATATGTTATTTGGAGTACGAGAAATAAAGCTATTTTTAAAGATAAAAAGGCAATTAAAATTGACTTATGTGTTGAGGTCCAAAGCTTGACATATTTTTGGATTAAACACAGAGATAAAAAAATTTAAAGCTTCATGGATGGCATGGTGTACAAGTCCAACAGAAACTCTATTGGGGTAATGGCTACTGTGATGGAGCTCAAGCCTCCTGTAAGCATATAGTGAAAATAGTCTTCAAATGCTTGGTCAAAATATATTTGTGTATGTGTATAGAGGTTATGCTGGTAAGCCTGAGTTTGATAGGTTGCATAAATTTTGAAAGATCCCATTTTAGCTGATGTCATTTATCTTGCCGGCGAAGTTAAATATGGATATTATTTGTACATGCGATTGATTTTCATATCTATCTATCTGAATAATGGATTGCTCCTGAATTCGCCAAGTGGACAAAAAAAAATGCCACATGTCAAGCTCTAAGAATTAAATTTAGGTCCGAAAAGTAATTACTTAATAGTTTAGTACATTATATCTCTTTTTGTATAATATTTTAACTATTGCAATTACAGTTTATAAACCTTTTTACTTCATAATTCCATCTCCGATGATTGTAATCCAATCCTCATTCATCTACATAACCAATTTCACCCCAAGTGAAAACTATAATCTATTAAATTATATATGTTTGAAAGCTTTCTCAATATTATGGTTGTTATATTCCTCTAATGCAATCTCTTCGTCTATTTGTATTACCGCCTCCTACGTTCAGATGATTATTTTTATTAAAGTAAGCTTTACTTTCTCTACATTATTATTTTGGTACAATATGAATATCAATTTATACTCCAACATATTGATTTTCCAGGTCACAAATTTGTTCACTGTTAATGGTTTCAAGTTTAGTTGCATTATTGGTGAGTTTAATTGTATTTATATATTTAAATATCTAATCTAATCATTCGTGTTAAAAGCTTAGGATGAGCGCACCTACACATCTACTTACCACATGAATTCATTCTGTCTTTCGGATGAGGCACCTACAAATATACACATCTACTTACCATGGTGGTAGTTAAGCAAGAGCTTTCATAATTGCTAATGTTGTTAGAGCACTAATGTTAAGATAGGGTTTACAACGTAATTGATTGTTGCACCCCGAGGTTTCAAACAATCATCGTAATTAAACATGTCGTTCTCGATTGTTAGAATGTGACATATATAAAATTTGAAATAATTTAAATTGTATAATTTAGATTGCGTTGCATCTAGGAATGGCCGGTCAATTTCTAACATATATATTTCTGCTTGTGGATTAATCCTTAAGTTAGTGACGATTTTATACTTCAAATTTTTGTATTACTATATATTTATCTTGATTTTATCATATGTTGTAGAGTACATTATTCACCGTTGCATGCATAAAGATAAATCGATGTCACTAAATTATGTTGAATTATATATTTTCAAATTGCCGTGCATTGTACGGGCCTACACCTAAAATTTTTATAATTACATATCTTTCAAAAAAGAAAAAAAAGCAGAAAAACAAATAAAAAACAACTAACAAAAGGTGGGGTTAGAAAGTTACTATATAATATCTCCGCTAATATACAGAACAGTATTCATCTCTAAGATGCTGCAGCAATTGGAGATAGTTGTGAAGTTCCTGTTAAGAAACTTGACCTTAACATGTTCATACCACAATCAGCTTCCTTATCAACTTCATCCTCTTCATCTTCATCATCGGCATCCCAAAGAAACCGAGCATATGAAGCCATAACGTAACTGCATCATTATCAAATCCAAAAATGAAATCAAGCCAAACATAAATCAATTAATAAAAAAGCTTACGGATTTATCCAGCATGCATATATACCAATCATCTGGTGAAGCCTGAACAGCTTGATCAAAATAACTTTGTGCACGAGTGGCATCCTTTTGTGTCTCCCATATCAAATCAGCATACGTTGATAAAACATTTCCATCGTTCGGGCTTGCCAGTATCGCTCTGCTACAATACTCTTCGGCCTTAATATAATCACCCCTAACCTATTCATAACAATTAATCTAATTAATTCATTGAAAAAAACACCAATCATATACAGGTACACATGTAAATATATATACCTCTTTCAAATATTTTGCATAATTGCTAAGAAGCATTGAATTCCCAGGGTTAGCTTGAATCATATTCTGATAATAAACATCAGTACCATCATTCTCATGATCATTACCATTACCGCCACGGCCGGAAATCTTCCCTTCACCGCCACCATCACCACAACCGCCTGTATCGACCGTAACCCCAAGTTCACGGTCCTGATCACCATACAAACCAGAAATCGGAAACAATGAACTGCCAAAATCGCTACCTTCGTCTTCAGTATCTTCTTCAACGGCGATCGCAGAAAGCAAGCAATTGGAGTACTTGCTGACTGAACAGAAGAGAGAATTGGCGGTCAAATCGGCTTCTGATGAAGCTCGGGTGATGGTTTTAGGTGAATTGAAGGTGGATAATGAAATTGGTGGTGATTTAGGGTTACGGCGAATGAACAACGGATCAAATGATGGTGTATCTTTTAGGGTTTCGTGTCGAAACCATGAATTGAGTGCGGGGTTTGATGAACTACGAAGTAGCATTTTCAAAACCCTAATTTGAAGGAAGTGTAAAACCCTGAAATAAATTAAAAGGAGATTTGGGGGATTTTATAACGAGAAAGGGCGGGCCGGGGTACGCGGATTTTTAGATCTTAATTAACAGTTTTTATTTTTGTTTCTTATTCATTTGTTCATTTATTTATTTATTTATTTATTTTGCGTATTTTTTAAGCCAACTTTATTAAATCTAAGCTCTAAAGTACAAATTTTAAGGTGGATACTATATGATGTACATTAGTATTATTATATTATTATTTTGTATTAAAAATGTATTTTGAGTAAAATACTGATTTCTTAGTTTAATATTAGTTATATAGTCATTTTAAAATGAAAGAGGCATTTTATTATCCCTATTGTTTGCACACAAAATGAGGGGCCCAAGCCAATTTGAGTTCTATTTAAAGATAAATAGTCTTGATTTTGATAGGCTTTTTCCATTGATCGTGGTGGGTACTAAATCATTTTGGGTGTATAAAATCAATGGGTCCCAACAATTGCGACATCTAATTGGAAAATGAGATGTGACTCAGTTGGGTTGGTTGCATACGGTGATACGAAATTCAAAGAATGTTGTTCAATCAATTATTTTTTGTGTGAAGACCTAATTCGATGAACAAACTAGATTCGTGCTTGCAAATTGGACATGTTTTGTCAAATGATAAAAGGTTTGTTTCGGTTAGTTTGTAGTAGATTAAGATAGTTTACTGATACCGCAAACTAAATTTTTTTTGAAAAAATTGTCTCCATGTAATGATTAGAAATATCATGTACATGAAAAGATTTTCCAAAAGCTCAAGATTTGAGACTTCATCAAACAATGCAACATGTTCTTATATATAATTCCATTCCGAAATTGATCTAAATGCTATTTAAATCTTTTAAAATATCAATAGCTATTATTATAAATCATTTTTGATTTTATACCGCTGCACAGTAATATATGGGGACTAAGTTGTACATCATTTTATTTTATTCATTCATCACTAAAATCTGTTTTATAATGTTATATTGTACAACATTGTAAAATATAACAATGTTTAGTGATGTATTAAAAAAAGATAAATGATGTACAAGTGACAAAGAAAATTACTCGGATCGTCCCTATAATTTTCTTTTTAGGACACTATTCGTCCTTATTTTGTTTTTGTAACACGGGACATTCATGTGGTTGTAATTTTGAACATGTAACGTCCTTTTTACTAATTTCGTTAAATTTGTTTTGTTAAATGATGTCACATACGAGGGCATTTTCATCCATTCATGAAATATTACACTTCCCCTAAACATTTAGCCTTAACAAAATTTGTACTTATGCATTACAACTTGCACCTCACTTTACCCCAAAAAAAGAGAAAAAAAAAAAAAAAAAAAAAAAAAAAAAAAAAAAAAAAAAAAAAGAAACTCATCACCAACCTAACAATGCCCATATCTTTTTCTCACCTGACAACCTCTCACCCACTCAAATCTATCAACAATCAAGTATTCACTTTTATATTGTTGGGTTTATTAACAATCTTAATATATTAAAAGAATACTTACATGTACGTATTATCATTGATGGATTCTTAAGAGCAATTATTATCCGAGTTGTCGAGAAACGTGATGCAAAAATGCAAAGAGTAGGTGGTACCGCCATCGGTTTTATCTTGTCATTTTCGTCTTCAACACCACCGGTTTGCAGGTTTCTGGCCGGTGGTCGGACAATGCATATCTTGAAAGATTCTAACAGATGAGGATTCTATGAAACTCGTCGCCATTGTCACCATCTCGCTTGAACCCATCACCATCTTGCCGAAACCCGTCGTAGTAGTATCATATCTCACCGGAACTCTACCGTCACTACCCGGATTCCAGGATCCAAGGTTCATGAATCTAGCTTTGTGTTTAGTAAGCTGTTGGTGAAATTGACATTCAGACACAAATTTTAGACACAAAAAAATGGTTAGATGATCAATTTAGGTTGCAGAATTATTTTCTTTCCTGATTCAACGGTTTTGATTTAATATATATTTACAACGAAATTTAGTTGTCTAATGGAATACGTTTTTATAACAAAACAAAATGGTTTGCCAATTTGGAATGTATATGGTTTTGATTTGTGAATTTGAGTTTGTTGTAGATTAATTTTTGAAAATTTAATACAGTAGATGGTAAGCAGGTGGAGTACAACTCATTATGTTTATGGTAAACGTTTTTAATGGTAAATATGATATTTTGTGAATGGAAGTAAGTGCTCTCACATATTATGCATGTGACATCATTTAACGGAACAAACTTAAAAAGATGTTTCGTGTTTAAAATTGCAAACACATAAATGGCACGTATTACAAAAACAAAATAAGAACGAATCATATTCTAAAATGAAACCACATAAACAATCCGAGTAATTTACTCTATTAACAATATGGTTTGCTTAGAAGTTATCTGTCAATTGTAATTGTTTTATTGAAGAACTACCTATTAAATTTTGTTCGCGCAATTGTACCATCTCCCCATAAGGTTAGTGAAAATCAATAACTCTCACAATGACATTGACTAAAACTATAAGGCAGCCTATGAAAAATTCATACTTAGAATATAAAAAGTCTTTATATATTTCTTTATAATTTATTTTGTTTTTGAAAGAGAAATCCCATAGCCACGTCATCCATTGGACCACATATGCTAGATTTTTAGTTTTGCGATGAAGTATTTTTGTAGTGGAAGAGTCATGATTGATGTGGGGGAAACTAAAAAATCTACAAGTTGTGTGAAGGAGATTATATGTTTTAGATGGCATGTAAATTATGAACCGCATAAAGCATTTCTTCATATCTTTATAAGGTCACACACTTGGGTAGGGGTAGGGGTAGGACGGTCATGGATTGCGATCAAATGCGGGTCATTCCATTTCTTTGGGCTCAAATACAAAAACCTTTTTTGTTTCATCCTTCTATAACCAATAAAGAATAACTTTTCAAGAGTGTCATTGTTCTGCTTTAAATATATGACTAGTAATATATTATAAGTTTATGTGAACCCTGTTTTATTTTAGTCGTCAAATGGTAGTTAGCTTTAAAGGGTAGTTTAAAGGTGGAGTCTTGTGAATCTTCAATGGAGATCTAAATTCAATCTTTATAGGATGCAATTTTTGTACCGGCTTTCATGCGCATAGCTTAATTGGTTGACCTTGCAAAAACACTTAAATTTGATAATTGTTCAAAGTAACACTATTTTAGTTGAATACATACATAATATGGGACTTTATGACTACTATATGTTTTATATAATAACATAAACAAGTACATCAATGAGCTTCAATAGAATTAACTAGAATATTGATTGATGACAGCTAGTTGGGTGAAACGTTTAATCAATATAAAATTCATAATGTCCAATACCAGATATTCAGAAGTGTCATTGATGTACTTGTTTATGTGTTGATATAGGGCATTTAAAATTGTGTTTATGTTATTGATGTACTTGTCAAATAAAAAATTCTATAAATATTTTGATATAGGGTTGGGCCGAAGACAGATATGTAAATAGTCACCAAAAACATGGTTAGTCTATAAATTTATATGGGCTTGGCTTAAAAATGAGCCGGTTTAGGTTCTTCTCTTTTAGTTAGCCCAAAACCTTGCCTTTATGGCTCTAATGAGGCCTAACATACTCGAAGAGCCTATTATCAAAAGGCTTATAAGCCCATTCCATATAAGAATTTTCACGTAAAAAGAAGAAGAAGAAAAATGAGATTGAAAAAATGTATATAAAGTGAACTTTGGCGTTAATATATTGACTTATATAAATATTCTTTTTAAATAATTAAAAAGCGACATAGCATGAGTTTTGGAATTAGTGAAACACAATGTAGGTTAGTGTAATACAGAGTGAAATCTGGCACCATTTACGTTAAGAAGTTAATTAGTGTAATTGTATTTTATTTATTTTTTAAACTCTAAATCTAAAATAGGATTAAAAAGGTAAGAACCTCCCGGACCATGGGACCGAACAATTAGACAAAAAGATGCAAATAATCATGATCCAAAGCTTATTTTGCTAACCGCACCACACCAATATTCATTTGTTAACATCTTTTCTCACCTAACTTTACATAAATGTATAATATTTATTTTTCTTTATATAAGACATTCTTTTTTCGTACACATTTTAATTAATTATGTCTGATTCGGATTTTCCAACTTCGAAAATACATAATCATAACAAACCCTTACATAAATATGCATTAAAAATAATAAATAAATAAATAAATAATTACATAACAAAAAGAAATTATTGGTATGGAAATTCAGAGGTGCATGTGCATCTACATATTGTAACTTACATTCATCTATCTATGATTTCTACTAAACGAATCGAATAGTGTCGGGTTTCACTTTTCATCCGATAACACTAATTAACACTACTTTATTTGGACAAAGTTAAACGACAGCTTTCTTATAATCAAAGTTTACCGATAAAACGGATATCGATAGGTGAAAACAACATTTTAAAGTAGGTGCAAATATGTGATATGGGATCGTGACAACAAACCATGCCTAGATACAATGTCAATCTTTATACCAATATTAATATTAATTAATTGGACTTTGTCGATATGATTTGGTAACTTGGCCCACACTGATTGAGTCCATGTCCATTGAACCTTCTTTTATGATTAATAAATAGCCATACGCGAAAACACATAACATATTATAAGATGTTTTTTATATAATATATAGTTTTCTTTGTCTAGAAGAATAATTTGATAGGTGGGCCCGTAGAATCATTTAGTTACCGATAAAATTTATAAAAAGCATTAGTAAAACTAAAAAAGAAAATTAGTAAATAAAACATATCCAAATATTAGGTGTATTAGTTTCATAGAAATAAAAAAACTTGCCATGAAGTTATTTGTACATTATTTAAGGATATTTAAGTTTACTTATGATTAGGTAAGACCTACGATTACGCTACCAAATGTAGAAATTCCCGGAGAAATTCATGTTAAAGCAACAAAGAATAATTAGCAGTGTTTTTGGTCTATTGACATTTGACACTATTCCTAATGAATATAAAAGCAAATTATATTTGTTAGTCATGTTATGTTATGATAATTTATACTTTATATGAAAAATCACATATATTCTACCTTCGTATTTGACTTTTGCTAATTCTTCAAGTTATAAAATTGTGTTTGTTTCACCAAAAAGAAACAAAAAGACATAGGGCATATTGCTGTAACAAAACCATGCAACATTTATTCAAATTGTACATTACACAGTAGTCCTTGATAATACTTAGTACAGTACTAACCAATAATATCGTAAATAATGTTTTAAAACTCAATTTTTAAATTGAACCGGTTGAAGGGCTGATTTCGGTTCAATGGGTCCAACCGATTTGCTATACTTTAAAGGTCGTACTATATACACTGACATCTATTTTTTTAATATATCTTTTTTGACTTTTTTCTATTTTTTTATTTAAAAAAAAAACTGATTTAATATGTATTGAATGTGTAAAATACGATAATTTAATGTATATTTGTGTGTAAAGTACACTATATCGATATATTTTACCTATCTCATATATTTAATATTAATCGTGTAGTTTTGGTTCTATTTACGCTCCATAAATGAAATGAAGACATACAATGAATAAAAAGTCAAATGTAGAATAACTGTTCCTGACACATCCACGTGACGTAGTACAATACAATTCCAATGTATCTTCTTTCGCCTCTTTAATTTTTAAAATACTCCATTTTCAATTTTTCGTACAATATCATTCCAATTTATCTTCTTTTACCTCTTTAATTCTCAAAATACTCCATTTTCAACTTTTCATCATCCTATCTCAAAATACTTCTTTCACCTTTTTAGATGTATACTTTTTCAATTCTTCATCCTACATACTACTACCACGGATGTATAATCTTCATCCTACATACTACTACCACGGATGTATAATCTTCATCCTACATACTACTACCAGCACTACTACCACCATGATTGTTGCAGCCGACCTGACCGGAAAAGGTAACGTTAGAAGAAGATAATGAATTGTGGGATATGAAACGCTTTGGATCATAGTTAAAAAGAAGGGAAAAGAGTGAAATCCGGCTCAACCCCGATCTCACTGGTAAACCGGGTGGTTCGCTGCGATCCAAAAACCGGTTTTCAACAAGCCGCTTATGCTCCAAAACCCGGTCGAACCAGTCCGACCGGCCGGTTCGAACCTGTTTCCATAACATTGATCATAAGTGAGGACAACGATACTGCTAGAACATCAAGAGTCAATACTTTCGAAGGCTTATATTACATTAAACATTTAACATTAAACTTCACTATGATTACTAGAAAGAGTACAATTTGAGGTATATCAAGAAGATCAACCTGGGAAAACAGGACCCTAAAATCCTATCAAAAAACATGGACCATGGCTCAGAAAAAACAACCACAAAGTGTGTTGAATGGCACCAGAAATAACCCTGATGCCATTTTCCAAAGCCCAAAAACCAGGTTCACCCTCCTTCACCCTCAATTTGCACAGCAGAACTAGACCCATAAGTGACCCATACAACTGACAACTAGAACCATAAGCTAAACTAGACTAGACCCAAAATAAACAGACTAGACACTTTGACCGGACGTGTCTCACCATGCCCCGCAGTTGAAAGAATCTCGTTTTTCTCAACAACGAGACTAAAAGAGTCAGCAAACTGGCAAAACCTGTTTGTGACAAGAAAACCAACCAACGGGCCAAAGATCCACGGAGCTTATACCTTCGTCTTTATTGTAGTTTAATTAATAAAGGATATCACACCTCCAAAGATTCT
The DNA here is from genome assembly GCA_963921325.1 of Logfia minima. NCBI lineage: Eukaryota > Viridiplantae > Streptophyta > Magnoliopsida > Asterales > Asteraceae > Logfia > Logfia minima. Next base: position 1,734,836 of record OY992765.1, on the reverse strand, counting down.
CGACTAGTGAATCGACTGCACTAGTGCTGATGAGAATGCATTGTTGAATGTTTAATCCGACTAAGGTTTGCCCAAGTTTCTTTAAAAAAGGCGTACTTTTGTTGGAAATCTTGGAGCAACCTGATACGGAAAGGATTTGTAAACCGATCTGAATCCCTTCTGACAAACTGGATAGTCCACTATCAGTGATACTACACTTTGAAACATCAAGATCGTTGAGGAACGCGCAGTTGTCAGCAATTGCGATTAAACTTTCATCGGTAATCTTCCTGCCACCTTCAAGATTCAAAGTTTTTAGGGTTCCGCCATGAATCCTAGCAAGATCCACCACGATCTGGTCAGTCAAGTTTACGCAGTTGCTTAAGTTGACTTTCACAAGTCCAGCGTTGCAGTTTTCAAGAAGCGGGAATAGATCGGAATCAGTTATTCCACAAAGCCCGCTTAGTTCAAGATTTTGTAGCTGAGGGCACAACATGCCAACAATCGATAAGCTCATATTTCCAAACCCGGTACAATCTTTGATGGTCAAAGATCGAAGAGATCCACAATGGGTCAAATCGATGGGTGTTTCTTGAGCTAAATCTTTGATTCCCATACATTTGACAATCGTTAACGACTTCAACTTTGACTTTAAAGCTACCAAGATCCCGTGTTGACTGATCCGGTTGCATTCTTCCAATTGCAAACATTCTAGAGATTCAGCAGCTTCGGTTAAAGACATCAATCCTTTATCGGATACAAAACAACACTTCTTAATCAACATCTGTTTCAACAAACAGCACCCCTTTCCGATCGCTTCAAGGCTCAGATCAGTAATCCCGTAGCATGCAACGATGGTTAACGAAGTCAACGACTGAAGTCCTTTAGCGTTACCCATAGCCCAAAACCCTTTCTGAGTAGCAGTTTGAAGACCGATAAGGGTAAGATTGTTAATCGACTTCCCATAATGCCCAATTACCGCAAGTGAGAAGTCAGTTATGTTTAAAGATTGGAGCTTTACTTTCTTTAAAGCTGAAGAAGGTGCGGACAAGAGTGTTGCGACTCCTTGGTCCCCGACACTTGGGCAGTCTTTGATGGTGATCGATTGTAGACTCGGGCAGCCTCGGGCAACAGCTTGGAGACTCTCGTTTCCGATGTTTTTACAAAACTCAATTGTCAAAGAAGACAAATTTGGGCAGCTTTCAGCAATTGCAACTATACCCTTGTTGGAAATTGATGTGCAATGGGAAATATCGAGTTTTTCTAACAAATGGCATTCTTTAGCGATCTCGATTAAAGCTTTGTCCCCGACTAAAGGTAAATTCCATAAAGAAAGAACCTTTAGCGAAGGGCACCCACGGGCAACCGCTGTGAACCCTAATTCGGTAACTTTATTACTTCCCCTGACCGAAAGTTTGCCCAAACCACCACGGGCAGACGTCCCGACTGCAATGGCTGCAAGTCTATTATCGGTTGCTTTCTTTCCTTCTAAACATCTAGTAAGAAACCCATCGTTTTCTTGAGAGATCATCTCAACGTCATCCGATGATCCATTTTCGATCTCTGAGTTCCTAATGTTACTTAAAACGGTGAGCCACCGGTTAGAGACACAAGCCGATGCACTCCGGGCTTGACCACCGGGCAACCGTCTAAAGATTTCGTAAAGACATTCATCGGGAAGGACTTCAATCGATGGTTTCTTTTCTTCTTCCAAGAAGAGAAAATATGACTCGTTGATTCGTTGACGTTTGAAAGGAGGCTCGTAAAACGAAAGCACACAAGTCGAATCTTTTGAGCCGAATGATCTACAGGTGTGATAATCATCGTCCCCTGTAAATTTTATACCAGATCTATTAGAATACAATTTTTACCCAAATCCCATAAGTAATAAAACTGAATACATCCATATTGTTATAATCCAAACAATAAAGTTCATCCTTCTTTTTCATCAAAACATCATATTCTATGTTTCTATGCAGCTATTTATAGCAAAAATCAAATTTTCTAATTTATAAGACCTGGAAAAACTAGGTATGATTTCCTAAAAGGTTTAAACTTCATCAAATAGTACTCTAATTTAAGGCTTCGAATCATTATCCTAACCCTAAATATAATATGCAAAATCTAGTTTTGGCTTTTGTTCCAACAACCTAATTAGAGTTGCACAAAACTTCAAGTTTTATCACTTATAAGCATCTAACTGTAGGTACCATGGCAATAATCAATAAACCCTAATGATCATATCAATTGTTCCTAAACCATATAAATATAAGGAAATTAAAAACCAGCCCACATATCAAAATCGCCAAAATTGAGAAACCCATCAAGAATTCATACAATATTTCAAGAAAGTAACAAAGTTCACAAGATTAGAAAGCAAACTTACCCCTGTAATTAACCAAAGCAGGCATCTTTGTAATTTGTCGTAATAACCCACCAAAAAGATCAGATCTTTCACCAAAAAACACACAAAGATTATAAAAAAATAGAAACTTTTGATGAAATCCTGTTCAAATTGCATTCACAAAGAAACCCTCTACAACCCAGTAGCAGGGCAAAAAAGGAAAAGATTTTTTATATGGTGAGAATTTGGTATGTTGTTGAAAGTGGTCTATTGTGGGTTATTGTGATTCTGGTTTATATATATACAAAAGGGGATGCATGTAAATGATGCTGAGGTGTTTTAGTCTTTAGATACATCAAACACACCTCCCCCTAAAAACAGTCACACTGATGCATACATTCATTGAATCTATTACATAATACCGGCTGTTCCGGTCATTCTTATTGAAATTCCCACTTGTATAAAAAATAGATAAAAACTGAGTCGTTGACTTGGTAACCGGACGGTGCCGGTAATGTCACATAAATGATGAATGTAATGTTGGCTTTATAGCTTTTTCTTCCAGAAACTAGTTTAAATATTTCCTGTGGTTATCAGATTAAATTGTTAAACCAACATACATTGTATGTAAAATGTAGGCAGACGATTAATTAGGCTATTTCAACTTTGATGAAGTGTCAGTATTAATTGTGATTAAGATACATTTGTAAAGTGCAACTATTACAGCAGATACTTGTGGGAAATTTCATATTCATTTAAGTTGGTTTGAAAGATGGGTTGTTTTTTGTAAACAATTGTTATAATACTAGTAAATATTCGCGTAAAGTAGCGGAATAATTAATTTATTTACTAATTTTTTTAAAATTTATTTCTAATATACACTTGTTTATTTATAGATTAAATTGCATTTAATTTAATTAATGTCTATGTCGTTTCCAAAATTAAATAAGGGTATAAATGTCATTTCTGTTCTTTAAAAATTGAACTTATTAAAAAAAATTGTTAAACAATTTATAAGAGTGTAAGATATCAAGTGTATGCCAATACTAGTATTAGTTGTAAAACACGAAAATAGTAAAATCTACCAATTGATTGCGTCAATTTCACAAATATTACGAATGTGCTTGACAAAATTATGTGAGATTGTGAGTAGAAAAAAAATATAAAATAACGTGAAAGAGAAAATATATAAAAACCCAAAATATGAAATATAATTAACTGAATAGTATTTAGCTAAGCTACTCCAATTATGGAGCATTTTTCAATAAATAAACTCTTATTAGTTTTGTTAATCAAATAGAGCATGTGTATCGATAGAAGCTGAAACTTAAATAGATATAAATAAAATTAGTAATAGCAATAGTAATAATAATAATAATAATAATAATAATAATAATAATAATAATAATAATAATAATAATAATAATAATAATAATAATAAATAAATTGAAGCTCTAAAAAGCCTTTTATGAATTCCGTTCTAAAAAAGTAAACAATTTTATAGTGTGCTAGTGTTTAATTTGTGTACAAAAGATACTTACAGTCATCGGGAGTGATTCGCGTATTATTACTTTAATTTTTATACATTACTATTACTTTTATATAATATAGTATTGTAATATAATCTGTGAAATATAATTAGTGATGGTATGAATAAAAATAATAATAATATGATAATCATCATCTATAGTCATTTCTCATACATCATCGAGTTGAAACAATAGTGATAGTGCATTAGTACTAATTTTTAATACTGTTAATATTGCTAATATTTTCAACCTATATATATACCAAGAATATCTTGTCGTTGAAAGTATTTACACATATTGGTATTAAAACATTTTATCTTTTCATAGCAATGATATAATATCGACACTATAAAATATTATATTTTCAATTATTTAATTAATATGGTAAGCATGAAAACTTTGTTACAGTTGTGTAGTATTTTTCCAATATTGCTTTATATGTCGGTGTATAGATCCATCTGACTTTTGGGTACCTCCATAATTTTACGAACATCTGATATTATTATTATTATTATTATTATTATTATTATTATTATTATTATTATTATTATTATAAATCTGATGCTAAAAAGGAAATACCATTATTATTATAAATCTGATGTTAAAAAAGAAATACAGTCGTAAATTACTAACTTCTATAACCACAACTAAATAGAGCTTAATCTTGTAACACTCCTTTCATAACAAGAGTCTGTTTATTCGTGTTATAGTCATCTTGAAGATATATTTAAGAATAACATATAATTTGACATTGATACAATTGAATTTTATGTGGAGATAACTTAATAATTTCCTGTCTTATGCCAATATAATGTAATCTAGTAATATTCCGTGTTTTCTAATATAAGTTGATTGTTTTTCTAATGTGATTATCGCATATAAATACTTATTAAATATTCTCATAATTATAATAGTTGTTACAATAAGTTTTTCGAAGTTTAAATTGTTGATGTCATACTTACAGATATACGTCACAATATAGAATTAATTACAGATTTACGTCACAATATAGGATTAATGAGGTGATATTAATATCATTGAAAAGAATGACCAGAAAATATTAATTATAAGAGTTTGATCAACAATCTAAATTAAAAAAATATGCGGAGATTTGTTATATAATAACCCCTTACTTTTGTATGTTGTGTGTATATATAAACTTCGTGTGATGGGGTTTTTGATATCGCATGTGTCCTACGGATTTCATTTTCCGGCTATGCTTTGATATACATTACAGTTCTATCAAATAATATATCCTTAGGTTATGATAATTTTAATTTTTTGTAACCATAAAAATGCTAATGACATGAGGAGACAAACTACTTAATTATGTTTACTTGACAATGCTTTATACACGACATCAATGTTTAAACTGAATCGAGTAAATACTTCACTGGCTGCATAATAATCAGCCAACGTTTAAGATGTACCATCATTTTCTCTTGTATAACTTTTTCTTCACATATCAAAATTCTATAAATAACCAATCTAGCAACGACATTTATTTGATAAGGTTGTACGTGCTTTTAAAAGCAAAAAATAATATTAAATATTAAATATACATTATCAAAAAGAATACATACATATATACATAAATGTTTGTTTTAATTTTCCTATAAAAAGAAAGGTTTATTATTTCGTAATGTGTTTAACTTTAACGTTTTAATATTGTATGGGGTTGACTTTTAAATTTTCTATTGTATGATGTAAACCTTATAAATCTCTTTATTGTATGTAATATTTCAGTTTTTGGCCATTTCAAAAAAGGCAAGTCAACATACAATAGAGAGGTTTTAAAAGTTTACCTCATACAATAGAAGTTTTTAAAGTTTAAACCATACAATATAAAAACGTTAAAATTAAGCGCATCATGAAACAATAAACCCTAAAAAGAATGATTGATGGATTTACATTTTATACGAAAAATGATACTCTTATTGGTTCAGGTACTTTTCCCATAATAGAACAAATTACATGGGAAGATACATGAACTAGTATGATAAAAACTAAAAGGCCTAATTATGTAGTTAATTACTTTTATTTTTATGTCATAAATAAAATATCAAAAAATGATTGATGGTGAAAAATTGAAAATATAAATGAATCAAAATGACTGGACATATAAATACAATGAACGGAGAAAAGAGGTGTTCAATGAATTTGAAAAAGTTTAGGTTACGTTGGAATTCATAGTTACCAATACGTCATTCCAATGTGATTAATTAAGGCCCAATGAATTTAATGAGGTCGGTTACGTTATAAACTAACCTTCACTCAATCAAAGTATAAAAACATGTGTATAAGCTAAGTGAGTACTTATTGTTTATTTTTTTAATCTATACTAATTTTTTTTATAACAAATCTACTGGCTATGATACTGATAATTGATATATAGATGATAGATTTAAGTAATATGTTTTTTGTAACAAATAGATGATAGTTAATTTTGTAACGAATCTTCTTTTTATTTACCTTGATAAAAGTATTTAAATGTATTGAACTTTTGAAAATTCAACGCACTGTTAAGTCACTGTCACATCAGCATCTTACATTTATACAATACACCTACAATCTACTAAATTTTATAAAACTCATTAGATTGTCATCTCATTTTTATAAAACAGATTCACACTCACACCCACACCTCATTTTTATAAAGAAGTAAAGATGCTAGGGGCCCATATACCTAAGTTAAATGAAGGTGGATACATATACGAATACACATTCAACGTTGATACGGATGGAGATCCTATAATGCTATTGAACTTATGCCACCTAATCTCTTGTTTTACATTGCACCTTACACCTCATTCCGTTGTGAAAGCTATAATACGAAACATATTACTAGCGGCGTCCATATTGTATTATATATGTAAAATAATCACAAATATTTTAAGTAAAATAAAAATGAAAAACACTAAAGTGCATTGAAAAAGCCAATATCACAATCATAATAACAATTGGACTCTTGCAATGTATCTAATTATTCTTCCCCCCTTGGTCCTCCCATTCCTTCAAATTCATTTTCATATATAGTGTTTTGTTTATCGTATCTTTATATTATATGCGTGAATAGTAGATTCACGATATGGGACGTGTGAGATTTTATTTTATATATAAAGAAAAAATAAAAATAAATTCATGATAAGTCATAAGTTTATACAATTTTATTCTAATCCACTTGTTGAAGCTAGAGACACAAAGATAGTAATTAAAAAAAAGTTATGATCATGCAAGTTGAAGAACAAACACTTGTGAAGAAGTCATGACTTCCAATTAATATGTCTCTTTTGTTCACAACTTGACATTGTGAATGGTACCAATTACCACCTACACATAGTATGGGCGTTTATATCAACTTGGAGCAACATATATACCTTTTTAAATTAGTGTAATTATATGACAAGATCCAACTTACAATATGATCTAAATTAATGTCCGTGGTAAAAGAAATTAACTACTTTTGGTAATTAGAGTCTCATAACTCGTGTCACATCCTAGAAATTTTGTGATAGATTATAAGTTTGTTCTTTACCGAATTTATCTTGTTGTAGTTAAATATAAAATACTTTTGTATGTGACGATAAATGAATTCCCAGGATACTGGTTCAACTGCTTTGAATGACAATTGGATGCACACAATGTAGCACAGTAGCAAGGCAAAGTCAGGTCAAAAGAAAAATAAGATAAAATAAAATAAATAATAGTTTGCATCATGTTGTGAAAAACAATTTTTATGATAAATCAAGTGTCACGGCTCACGACTCACGACTCTTATGGCCAGGGATGATTAGGAATCGACATATTTTCTTCATGATTTTAGCGTATACGGAGTGAAAGTGCAACATTTTCATGTATTTTTTTCACATAAAATTTAATAATTTTAAGTTTAAATATATTAATAAATCACAAATCTTTCAAAGATATAATGGCTGAATAATACTCCTTATGAGATATTGGCCACCACAACGAAACTATATGTAAAACAAAAACATCAAATTAGTTTCATAATCATGAGCTATTTTCAAAATTATTTATCGAGCAATATGATAAATTATGATAAGCGTAAAAACATAAATGATAGATGACAAAATATATAGACTAAAAGAAGTGAGCAAGAAAACAGACGAAATCACTTACCATCAAAGACATAAAAATGCGTTTAGTTGATTTTAGCTTAATAATTGCACCCAATTTTTTGAAGAACTTTCGATGTTAAAAGATAACAATGTTAAAAGATAACACTGTAATTGTTATCTTATATATAACTAATGTCACAAAAGTTTTCGGGACTTTAAGAGTGTGTTTAGTTACGAGAAACTTCTTTAGTTTTCTGAAAAAAAAAATTAAAAAAATTGAACACGTTCGTGTTCACACTTGTGTTTTATGGAGAAGTTTTCCAAAAAAGAGGAATTTATGATTTATGATTTCCTATATTTCATATTCTGAAAAAACAAAATCTTCATCCATTACATTAGAACGCGTTTTCTAAATTTTCTTTAGTTTTTAAAGGACAAAAAACTCTACAAAAATTTAAACGGAAAAATGAAGATATCTTTTCATAACTAAACTCGCTATAAGAATTCGAGAGTTTAAAACTCTTAATTTACTCACTCGACTACTTGAGCCACCTTTGAGCAACTGTATAGTAATACGTAACGTTGTTCATTATGTATGTATATATGAAATATGAGAAGCATCTTTGCACTAAAAAAAGATTAATTATAAATGTAAAATTACTGAAAAGAAAACAATAAAGGCTACTCTAATAATTATTTTTTTCTGAATTCTTCCATAATATAAAGTTATCTAAACAACAGTTTTTAGCTTTTTTTTTTATTGTGTCGACGGGCACAGGCATCTTAGGTAATTCAATTTTATGCTTCTTCATTATCGATATATGACTTTTTTCCCTAAGTGCTCATTTTATATGAGTTTTTAGTTTAATGTTTTTATTTAGTGGAACTTCGCTCGTTGCTTCATTAAAGAGAGGTGTTAGCTTAATCGATTGTCAGAAATTCTTATGAGCTTACCGTCGCACCTGACTTATATATCCCATTATCCATATCTCATTCTTTATCGTTGTCAATCTAAGCAAAAAGTTGCTAAGTCATAAATAGACTAAAAACAATAATTGAGGCATGATTGTGGAACGAGAGAACCTTTAGGGCCACTAAGAACAATGAATCGATTGTTTTTATACGCGCGACCGGGTAGTGTTAATACGAAAATTTATTTTCTATTTTTCTTACATAATTAATACTAGTAACATTGTTTATAGGTTCATCCCAGAAAGAAAGATAAATAAACGGAATTGAAAACCTCAAATATACAATCATCTTTTTTTTTTGAACGGCGATTTTATAAAAAGCTTAGCAAGAAGCTAAAACACAAAAACTAAAGATTACAGAACATACAAAGGGCTTTTAATCCAACCTAACCAATCTAGATTTCTCCTAGATCTAGCATTACACCAGACAAAAGATTGATAAACAACAAGATCAACTAAACGCTCCTTTATTAGGATTTCAGAAGAGAAGATTGACTTATTACGATAGCTCCAGATTACCCACCAGGTAACGAACATCGTACCTTCCAAGTAGTCTTTCACCTCCTTCCTGAGCTTCAAGCCTTCAAACCAACTTAACCAATCTTGATACGAAGAGAATACAGTATTCGAAAACTCCCACCACTCTAGAATCCTTGTGACAATGGCAGATGCAACCGAACAGAAAAAGAAGAGATGATCTACAGATTCAACCCCTGCCTGGCAAACCGGGCAACCTATAGATGTCACATCCAGCCCTCGCAGAGACATATTTAACCTTGTGGGCAGCTTGTTCGAAGCTAAATGCCAAGCCAAAATGTTAACCTATAGATGTCAAATATACAATCATCTAGACGTACATTTATACCGAAAAATAATGGTGCTAAATAGTAAAATTATAATTAACATTTTCGAATATAAAACCTTAACCTATAATTTAATTAATTTTCAAAACCGACTTTTAACCCGAATAGGGCAAGTTATATATTTTATATTATTTAACGTGTATGGACATGCAACAAGTATTATTTTACTTATTTTCCATCCAATTCTAATAAAATAACTATTAATTAATTAATAATTAATTACCGGGGCTATAAAACCAGCAAAGTTGTGATTGTCATTGTGCGTACGGAGAAAAACATTTTTAAAGAGTAAGACAGCTTAAAAGGTGATAATCACAACGTTGCTTACTAATTACTTTATTACAAGTTGATTAGAGTCTTCATTTTTAAATAAGAAACTACAAAAGTAATTTAATTTTAATAATAATAATAATAATAACAAGGCAGTACGTACAACTCCCGTTTTTAGAAGGCTGTATTTGATTAAAAACAAATCATGGGGAATGGTCAAAAAGGTTTGTTGGAATTTAAGGATTTTTTGGTTTAAGGGTAGATTCATTGTAGTCTTATCCACTTGCTTTGTTTTTTGCAATTTTAAATCAATGTGTTTGTCGAAAAATATAAGTACTTGTTCCATAACTTATTTGAAAAATGAAATATCCAGTGTAAAATAGTAATAATGGTTATTATGGATGTTAAATCTTGTTTAATTATTTAAATATTATAACTAGAGTTGGTTAACAAAGTAATTGACTTGGGGTCTAAATGAAGGGCTTTTAATTGATTATTTTTAGCTAACTTCGATTGTGAATCATCATCTTTAAGCACCAACTCACTGGGTGTGTTTGTAATTCTAAAGACTTTTTATTTCAAGGATCCAATTAATATTTTCTATATCATTGTAAAACTAATTATGGATTGATTACGTAAGGGACACGTCATAAATCAAAAGAAATTATGTCAAAATATATATAAGGACAATAATTAAAATTTTAGTAAATGCAAATTTAATTCATGACTTAAAAGGCATTGCTAAATTGATGGACCCGCAATATGAATTTAATTCACTAAAAAGTTTCCTAAAGATGTATCATAAGTTTTGGTAGCATAAAAATTAGGTAGTGTGTCTCTATCACAATATTAATATTGCTTGCTTTACTAAGTTGATTGATGGTAAAGATACCATCTTCTTATATGTGTTTTTCAAATGTTAAATCCTTCCGTAATCAATATAGATGAAAGAAAACATGATCAATCTAAATACTTTCATAACTTACGTCCGCTTTATGTCAAATTAGTGTTAAAGCCCATCAAGCCCATCCAATCCGTATCAATATTAGTGTAATATGATAATATGCAGTTGTAATAGCAGTGCCAATAGTCTCATCTTGGGAATGTCTTTGGCATTCTTCTTCCATCTTCCGATGGCACACCTTTGTCCTTTTGTGTCTTCCTCAATCACTCTTCCGTTTCCTTCTTACCTAAGAAGGTGGAAGACGATCCAACTGTGAATCCAACTTATTTTTATATTTCTATTTTTCTTTTTTTGTGTGTGTATAGTATATGTATTATAGGTAAATAGTAGGGTCTTGTTTATCTGAAGAAGCGTTATCTGTTGGCAACGTTCAGTCTTTTTGAAGAAGTGTTAATGTAACGTTAAACTGACAGAACACTTCGATAATTAAAATATAGTGTTCAACGAATTTTCTAATTTAAATTGATTATAAAACAAATTTATTCTTTTGCATACTAATATAGTAAAGCTACGATCGTAATATAAAATAATGTTTTGAAGTCTAAAACTACTACATTAACAAAAACTTTACTTATAGTACAAAGTATAAGGCACAAACACGAAGATCCAAAATGATATACACCTATCACCTATATCTACAATCAAGTATACCCAACACTTATATCTTTGATTCGTACTAGCTTATTTTGGTTGGCTTGTAGTTTCCACTATTACATTTACAAAAAAAACATAATCATACAGCTTCAACATTTTATCATTCATGCCCGTATCATCACCCTTGTCTAATAGCAGTTCTTATGTGACCAACATAATGCATATTTAACCAAGGTCTCATTACCAAATTCTTTCATGAAATAATAAACCGTTGAAGAACAATGGTCTCATATCCATTTTATTGAGTAGGTAGTGGGAAAACAAAAACCGTTCATGATGCCAAACGATATTTATTAAAATTCTACACACTGATCAAAGACATGTACATGTTTTCATTAATCTTCTATCATTAACGTTAAAGATATCACTGAACACACGATATTTATAAGAAGCAAAAAATATTTACAAAAACCAACGTTATCATAAGAGGGTCATAGTTATCAGTAGTAGGACTTAAGAAATCATACACATTTGTCGGATCCATTCACAAATCATGCAAAATGACATGCAAATAATAGAAAATAAGGACACGGTGATTTTCTCTAAATTTTGCTTTAGGATATAATATGGAACAATTAGTATTCATCAAAAACGACAAAAAGGTCACAAATATCTTTCATGAAACTAAAAAATAAACATAGAGGAGTTGTAATAGAAATTAAGCAAAGGGACCATGTTGTTAAATTACATAAATTTGTTGAATTAGGATTGTAATTTTATTGAACTTGAAATAAGTGATAAGAACGTGTAGATATAATAATCTCGTTAGAATCGGGCGTGAATGTCAGTTACTCTACCGATAAATACTACACAAGATCTCATCATTAGGATACATACATAAAAAAAAAATATGCACAAGTTCTTATAAGCCTAGAACTACACGAGTCAACCGGTGCGAGAGGTTATTGGAATTGCGATAAAGGTCGTGCTTGCGTGTTGAGTTTCGATAGAGGTTCGGTTTCGAATTTCAACTTCGTTTAAGGTAACCCGTTTTCCTAGTCTTGTAATTTACGTACATGTTACATACATTGAGAGTTATATTGATTGGGTTTTAAGTATTGTAAATTAATGTGTTATGGTGATTGGGTTTTATAAATGATTTATTTAAAAAATTTTATGCTATCATATGATTATAGAATTGTTTAGTAAAAAATAAAATAGGGTGAAAAAGTCGATGAAAACAAAAGTGAGATCTGTAAACTATTGTTTGCCATTAAAAAGAGAAAAACTGTGAAAAAATAGAAAATGTGGAAATTAAAATTGAGAGGAGATTGTTGGGTCAAATTTATAATTGCTTATATGAAAAAAATGCTATTTAAAATTGTTTGTCTAATGTTAATATTGAAAATCTTTATTAATGTTTTATGTGAAAACTGTGATTCTCACAAGGCTTTGTAGTTGGTTCAAACGTTTTTAAAATTTTGCAACTCAGAATAAGGAATGAATGATTAAAGTGTATAATAGGAAAACGTAATGATATTGAAAAAGTTTATAGAATATACGTTTCCATTTTAACTTTCGTTTCCGCTGATAAAGATAAATGTTTGCGCTATAATAAAGTGAGTTGTTTCATAATCGCCATACTAATTTGTAAATAAAACGTTAAAGAAATCTTCAAGTACCCGCATTCATGTATGAAAATAGAACTAAATAGAATTGAAACATAACAGATAAACCCCAAAACTATTTCACGTATTGCTATCACGACCTTGCAAAATTCAATAAAACCATGATACCACGAAAAACCGGTAACACTCCACCACAGCTATATGCGCAAGTGTTTATTACTTTATCAATCGGATAGGGTTGTTCGCATAACACACACACAAATATATATATATATATATATATATGGGATAATCAATGGAGAAGAAGTAATTTTTAAAGAAGGACAAAGCTAATATGAGTCGCCCGTTAATATTCATAATTGTAAATGTTAAATTATAACATCACTTGACAAACTATTTGTAAATCAATATTCATTAAAATGAATGATAACTAACATTCACCGTGATAAATGTTAACGGGCGATTCAAATGTTCTTTTTCTAAAATTACTATTTTTCTTCTGGATCATCCATATAATATATATATATATATATGTAATATATGCTACATAGTGAAAAGAAGGAGACGATCACAGGTGAGTTAAAGTACTTGCTAATAAGGAGACCTTTTATATTTTCACATTAAATTAAATTTATTAGATGTTATGTAGGTAAATTTCTTATGAGAACCTTGATAAGTGGGATGTGATTGTTTACATGGCACAAAAACTTCACAAAATAATGCCTAAGTAACCATTTTGATGATTTGTCAAATAAAGAGGGTTGTCAAATGGAGTCGGGGATATGTGCCATCATCATATAGAGGAGCTATATAATTAGGGGCTACTCACTTAATGGTATATATGTTTGTATATATATAGGGAAGGGATAGGGAAGATGCTACGCACATGTAATGTATGGTTATTGTGTGCAAATGATGGTTTAAATAGTAGTGAGGGATAATTTCACATGTAAAAATGACTTGAACCAGTGGTAATTAGAGATGTAAAAAGAAATCGGTTTTTAAAAAACCGACCGGTTAATCGGAAATCGGTTATTAGGAAAACCGGTTTTTTAAAAATCGAACCAGTTTTGGAATAACCAAACCGGTTTTGACCGGTTATCAGGTTTAGGGAAAACCGGTTTTAACCGGTTATTTGAAAAAACCGGTTTTCACCGGTTTTTTTCAAAAAAAAATCAAAAACGGCTTATAGCCGTTGGGGGAGCGTGCATGACCGTTTTTTTGGATTTTTTTGACATTTTGGCACCTTCAAATCCCTATAAATAAGCCTAGTTGGTTTGGGTTCAAAACACACCAACACTTCTTCTATTCTACTCTCAAAAACACTCTAAATCTCGATATTTATATATTTTTTGTTTGCGAAAAATGGAAAACACACAATCACATGCTTCCGGTTCCGGTTCCACTTCCATTGGTAGCAATGCACGCAACAAAGTTTACACAAACGTTGATGTAGTGCAAATTAAAACAATGAATTGGAACCCGAAAATTTGGTCAAATTACGAATTATGCGTTATGAATGATGGGGTGGAAAAGGCCCGTTGCAAGAGATGTGGGAGGTTTTATAACCCCATATCAAATTCAACATTAAGAAGTCACAAAAATGGGTCTTGTAGGGCGGCTAATCAAGATGCGTCACAATCGACACTTGGTTCGGATGGTAGTGTATTTATATACGATAATGATGCGCTTCGAGAAGATTTTACGAAGTTTGTCATTCAAGAGGCGCTTCCATTCAACCACTTCGACAACCAACGACTTACGAATATCATCAAAAAGAGACTACAACTGTGATACCAACAAGTAAGTCGTACTACCCTTAGAAACGATGCGTATAAATTATGGAAAACGGCTAAATAAGATATAATTGATGGTTTTCAAAACTATCCATATGGCGTTTCTATTACTTGTGATGTTTGGACCGCACCACATGGTACGGCAAATTCTTATTTAGCCGTTACGGCCCATTGGTTTCATCCCAAGTCTTGGTTATTGATGAAACGTACAATTGCTTTTAAATTGTTTGGTTATCCGCTTACGGGATGCAATTTGCGAAAAATTTTAAGTGACACTTTAATTGAGTATAATTTAGACGATAAAGTTTTTACAATTTCACTAGATAATGCGTCAAATAATACTAGAGCTATGAATTTACTAAAATTACGTATAAAACCAATTTTAGATGGTGCTTTTTTTCATTCTCGTTGTGTTGCTCATGTTATAAATTTATCCGTGCAAGCGGCGTTACAAATATGTGCTAATATACGTGAAAAATTTAAGAGTTTATTAATAACTATATATAGTTCGAGTAACGAACGACAAGCTAATTATAGACGTTTTCGTGTACAATGTGGTGAAACTCCCCTAGGACCTTGCTACGATAATAATACTAGGTGGAATTCTACTCACGCTATGTTTGAAAATTTTTTACGACAACATGCTACTTTAAGTGCTTTTAATGATTTGTTAGTTGCTAAAAATAAGTCCGTAGCTATTACCGATTATGAATGGGATCGACTAAATGATTTAACTTCGTTTTTAGTAGTTTTTAAAGAGGCTACTATCGGGTGTATATTACCCAACTAGCCCGTTAGTTCTAAACCAAATTTATATAATGATCGAAAAAAAAAAAAAATTGAAACCTCGACATATCCAATGTTTAGAAAAATGGTTAGAGCTATAAAAAAGAAATTTATAAAATATTTTGGTAGTTTGCCTTTGGTTTTTACTTGTTCCGCCGCACTAAACCCAACTTTAAATGTTTGCGGCGTACAACGTATAATCACAGCAATTATGGAAAATTTAGACTTACACTTAACCGACAACCCGAATTATATACCAAATGAACTTACTTACTTTAAAGATAATTTTACACAATTATTTGAGATTTATGCAACAAAATATGGTCAACATCAAAACCCAATTGTTGACTCAATGCGGGCGGGAACATCTCGATCATCATCCAACGACATAAATATAAACCTTTATAATGTTTTACTTGAAGACGGTACAAAGCGTCAACGAACATCGTCTCCAACAAGCGAATTGGGACAATATATGTCTACAAACTTTTTTACCACTTTAAGTGTCGAGGAGTTTCATAATTTTGACATTTTGAGTTGGTGGAAAGAAAGAGAAGTACAATTTCCCATTTATCCGCTATGGCTCGAGATTTATTATCCGTCCAAGCTTCGACGGTAGCTTCCGAATTGGCCTTTTCTACTAGCGGTCGAATAATATCGGAAAGAAGATCAAGACTAGCCGCTCAATCCGTGGAAGTATGTGTATGTTTGAAAGATTACTTGGACGGAGTGGATATGATACAAAATGCAACAACATTGGAAGGCCCATTATTAGGTAACGTTGAAGAAATTATCGAAGATGAAGAAGTCGAATTGGGAATATCACCTCCAACGACCGAATTAGATGAAGGTGACTTTGAAGAACTTGAAGTTGATTTCGTGGATGAAGATGAAGTTTGGGACGACATAAGTAGTTAAGTGTATTCGGGTGATGGCAATGCCGAAGCTCGATATACTTTACTACACGACTACGTTTCCGGGTGATGGCCATGCCGAAGCCTTGAAATGTATTCGTATTTGTATTTTATATTTTTAGTTGTAATTGTATTGTTTAAAAAAAAGTTATGTTTGTATTTTATAATTTTAGTCGTAATTGCATTGTTTAAATAAAAGTTATGTTTGTATTTTATATTTTCATTTGTATTATCTAAATTTTGTTATACACTTATACCGAATTCAAATCCGAAAAAAACCCGAAAAAAACTAACCGATTAAAACCGGTGCAAAACCGAAAAAATCCGATTTCGAACATTTAAAACCGAAAAAAACTGATTCCGAAAAAACCGCTTTTAACCGAAACCGGTTTTTCAAATAACCGGTTTTTTTAAAACCGATTTTTAAAAAACCAAAAACAAAAAAAAACCGATTTTTTTGCACCCCTAGTGGTAACACCTTTTATTTGAGATAACTAAGTTACTAAGCTATAAGCCCATCGGCCCATGCAGCAAATTCTTTATAACATTTACGTTGCATCAGTATGGCCCAATTATTCTAAAAATAGCCTCAAATAAGCCCATTTTCTGGTTGATTGGTCCAACGAAATTAGACCAATGACTCGCAATAAAACATTAAAACCTACTGCTAAATTGGTAGCCAACTTTTTCCATTGTTACTTTTAGTTATTTTTATAAGCAAAACACGTATATAAATTGGAAAAGTTAACTCACTACAAATATTAGACTTTCAATAAATCCATGTCAGCATCCACGTGGACAAATCCTTGACATCTCATTGCCAAGTGTATGTTAGTTGGTTTCCACGTGATGAAGAAACGGGCAACTCGTTGAAATGGTAAAGGGTTACGAGTTTAGGAGGTTAGTCAGTGCTATAACCGTAGAAATTAAAAGTGGAATGCTATAACGAGAAATTTGGAGAAAGTAAGAAGGTGGTGGTGTGTGGTAGTTTTTTAATCGTTTTTGGTTCAATGGTATTTGTGAATATAGTGTTTATGGGAATTGTGTTTGTAGGTATGCGTTATTGCAGAGGTTGATGATACCATTGTTAATGTTGGTATCAGGATTGTGGGACTTCGGGTGAGATTGAAACGGATTGGCAATATGTGCGAATTGTAACAAATTCATGTAACTTGGGGAATGATTGTTTGATTGAGGTGCCGAAGATGAATTTGCCCGTGAATAATTCGTATTTGGAATATGATTGTTGAGTATGTTGTTGAAAAAATCATTTTAATTGTGTTTGGAAATTGTTATGGTGATGTTTAGACATTTTTGAGTGTATGTGTTTGATATAATTTGTGTGTAAAATAAGTAGAGATAGATAGTAAGAATTGTGTGTCAAAAAAAGTTATAGTTGTGTGTGTGTGTATATATACATATAGGATAGGATGTTTGGGATTGAAAAATGTGCTAAAAAAATAAAAATATTTTATTTAATAAAAAAAGGGGTCATTTCACTGTTTTAAAACGGTATAAATATTTTTTTTTAAAAAAATTTACTCTATCATTAAAAAAAATTATTTTTACCATTTACCTCACCCGACCCATATTATTCTTTTTTTCTTCATCTCACCAAAAACACCTACCACAAAAATAGGTCCAAAAACAGCGTCGTATCTATGACATTATTTCTGAAAAGTTTGAACGACGGAAGACGGTTACCTCCACATACTGGTCTAAATGTCTACTAATTCAATCTACTTTTCTACTCATATATTAATAAGAAAGTGATTAATAAGTTGATTCGTTGAATTTGACCAAAGTAAAGTAATCTCAACAATAAAATGGGGTTCTCAAAATTAAGATATAACCTTTCATTCGTTTCGTGATCTCTCGTAAGTATTTATACCCTTTTGTTATTTACTAATATACTCTTATTAAAATTTACAACATTTACCTATTAATTACCTCGATTACTAACATTACTTAAATATCAATATCAACTACTAAATAAATGAGAATGGGAATATATAGGCACAACATTCCGACATGACATTTACCAATTCAAATTCGAATTTGAATCTTTGATATTATCTATACTCACTAATATAATTAATTAATAATTAGTATTTATTATCGCATGTATATTAAAACGTTGATAGAAAGATTTAATCGATGATATCCATTATCAATATTAGAGTTACATTTAACAATTAAAAATCTTCAAAAGAATATTTAACATAAACAAAAATCGGAAACTAATCCTCAACAATAAAAAAAACAAATAAGATTTAAGTTTTAACTATTCAAAAATTCAAATCTTTATTATTAATATTATCTACATAATAGCATAATTAATTAAGATTAAGATTGTGTACATTATTGTTATATTATTCCAACAATTTGTAAGAATTTGTTTTCATGTATTTTATATAAACCGTATTTACGTTTAAACGCATATTTAATATATTTAATTTAATTTTTAATAATATATAAATTTGACTTGATTAAATATTCAAATATGCGTAACATGTATTGTCATTAAGGTCATATCTTGATGATTAAATAATCAAAAAGTTGTTGAGATTTTCAAACCCTTAAATATAGCAATGATACATTCCTTAAATGTACTTCAAGTCTTCAACGATAAACGCGTTGGAGAATTTGCCATATATTTGAAAATTTAAGGATTTATTAGAGTTACAAATCAATGATAGTCACTAATTTATTTAATTATAATTATTAATTTATTTTATTAATTTTGAAATTTACAAATTTTTCAGATAGACTTAATAATATCAAAAACTAATTATAAAAAATTGTATAGTAATAATACATGTGAATTTTGTGTATTTGGTAACACTTCATTAATATTACATACATATGATTAAATATTCTTAATTTCACTTTTATATATAATAAAGAAGTTAGCTAATTAATCTTGTTACATTTTATCCTCCATATTCTCTAACCAATTCAAACAGTATATTTATTAATCATATTGATTGCGCATCATTATCGTTATTACCCAATATATAACCAATATTCTCTTATATGTTTGTTA
The DNA here is from genome assembly GCA_963921325.1 of Logfia minima. NCBI lineage: Eukaryota > Viridiplantae > Streptophyta > Magnoliopsida > Asterales > Asteraceae > Logfia > Logfia minima. The sequence continues at coordinate 1,715,073 of OY992765.1, read as the reverse complement.
ATTTGTGTTTGATCTTTTGATAATTATTTTCAAATTCAAAATCACGAAAATATAAAGTCTCCCTCCCATGGTTACCTATAAATGCTTGACTGTTTTCATTCAAAGGGAAGAGGTTCATCATCATATCATATTATTAATATTATTATTATTATTATTATTATTATTTATTATTATTATTATATTTATTTTAATGTTTGTTAATTACTATTTATTTTTTTATTGCACTTCTTCTTTATTAATATTCACTTTCTATAACTTTGTTGTGGCATTTGATTATAAGATTTCTATCCCTTTAACTAATTCAAGATGAATATACATGTTTGTTTTTTTTCCCAAATGGATTTGATGCAGATCGTGGTACATAAAGTGTGGGTTATTAGTTATCTTGTAATTGTTCATAGTTTGTATTAATTACTAATTTGTGTGGTTTAAGTTTAGAATCGAGTTCTATTTATGTAATTTTTTTAGGTTAGATATATATGGCTTAATAATGATGAGTGCATGCTGATTTATTATAAGAATGAATGCCAAAATTGTCAGCCTCAAAGTAGTTATTTAAGCACTATGGTTTCTTGATATAGAGTTCTGAATCATGGTTATTGAAGAAGACTTGGGATCCAATTTGGAATGAGAAATTTCAGTTTTATGTTAGATGGAAGCTTCATTAGAGGAGATTAATCATATTGAAGTAATTAACAAATAGAAGCGTACATTTGGGTTAGGCTCATCAAAGATAAACCATCTTAAAGACAAATGAAAAATTATATATATGTTGTATCTTTCTCGAGTAACATCTTATGATATTTATGCAGGAAGCGGCGGCATGTGGATATAAATCTTGTGGATGTAGTTTACAATTATTATTGTATTTGTATAATTTGGACGTTCGCAATTGTGACCCCAGAAAACTGTGGTGCAAACCCACATCCTTTGATCAATTCCTTTCCCCATGAATGTGTGCCTATGCTTGAGACTAGGCTTGAGATAGTCCTACAAAATCAAATTAACTCAAAATTTCATCTCATTGCTACACACCTCCCTTACCATTTTTTGCGATAAACAGTCATTACTTCAAACTGTAAACTGGTGTGTGTGTATATATACACCGCAACATAAAAGATGTCATAGTCTCTTATTATAATTTTTGAAGAGAAGCATTGGAGATAACAAAGGAAGAGGCCCCTTTCGAAGAGGCATTTTGAGAATTCTAAAATGGTATCTCAGCTTATGGTCCCTACTGGGACCATATACTGGCATATTAGAAAGCTAACCGTGAAAGACCCGATTGGATTCTGCTTATAAAGTATGAGGATTTGTTAATAAATCCTAAGCCAAATGTGATGATGTTGGGCAATTTCCTCAGAAAACCATTCAACAAAGAAGAAGAAAACAATGGAGTTGTTGACAAACTCATAGACCTATATAGTTTTGATTCCCTAAGAAACCTTGGTGTCAATAAATATGGAAAGTCCCGACCTTCTTCTTTGGATAACCGTCTGTATTTTAGAAAAGCTGAAATTGGAGACTGGAAAAATTACTTCATTAAAGAAATGGAAGAGGAGATCGGCAAACTGATGGATAAAAAACTAAGTGGCACCGATTTGGTGTTGAAATGAGGTGTATCCGGAGGCTGTCGTCTATCTCGAAAGTTTGGTGCACTATGCACCGGCAGGCAACACTATTTCTCTATATTACATATTAGTGTTAAAATCCGTGCGATACACGGCAGTGTGATGTTATCTATTAATTGGGTAAAATACTAAAATGTATGCAGTTAAAAAAGTTTATGTTGAGTTACAATTTGATCATGCAGTTAATTAATTAACAGTCAACTATTTGATAAGTACAACATATGAAAAAAATAGTCAGTTAACTAATATATTAAAAACTATCAATAAAATTGATTTAAATAACGAAAAAAACATTAGCAATTAATGATGGTCATTAATTTATTTTATTAATGTTAAGAATGAAAAAACAATAGGAATTAATGATGGTCATTCAATTATTTTATTAATTTTAAGAATGAAAAACCAATAGGAATTAATGATGATCATTAATTTATTTTATTAATTTTGAATTAATTTTTTTTTTAAATAAGGCTTGATAGTCAATCAATTATATGCAAAGACACATCAGCAGTGTATATATATGGAAAAAAACCTAGAAAACTCGTATGCAAGACACCTCAAATTTTTATATACGTAGCAATCTATGATTGGAACCACATAAGCAAATTGATATCCTCTTTTAGTTATTAATAGACTAGTTTATCACCCGCATGATTCTCAGGTTTAATAAGTTAAAATCAGACATATATGATGTTATTAAAAGAATATGAAAATTTTCAGATGCATATTTGAGTGGATAAGGAATTGTTTAGATGGAGTCCATAATGTCTACGATGATCTGAATGTATTGAGTATATTTCTAGTTGAGCATATTAAAAAATCCAAAGTTCCCATCTCAAGTTGCGCACTTGCGCCCCTAAAATAGTAAAACAAATTGGAAAGTACTCACTAAACTAAAACCTAATTGAAACCTAAGTACTCACCAAATTCCAACAAACCGGAGAGTACTCAATACAATAATTGCGCCTCCAAAACCTAAGGTTTTATTCCAGAGTTTTATTTCGGAGAGAAGAGAAGGTAACTAGAAAGAAAATAAGAAAGTAATGTGCTCCCTAGTTTTTCAGGAAATAAAAGAAAATAAATAAATGATCTATTTTTGTCTGATTTTCCTCTCAAATTGGAAAGATTTGAATTCCTTTTTTTTTTTCCTCTTCATTTCTCTCATTTTCTTTCTTTACAAAACTCTAGAATATAGTGTAAAGTACTCACCAAATTAAAATCTAAAGTAAATAAATAAAATTATTATTCGGATGGTTCCCATTATATTTCAGCCCCAAAGTTTTCAATTTTAGCAAAAATGGTCCCTTATACTTCAGTTTTTACCATTCCCACCACTACAAATCAACTTCGACTTTTTGGTCATGTTTGACCTGGTTTGTCTATATATGTGCCAAAAAAAAGGAAAGTTGCAAATACTACTAGTGACACAAGTTCAATCAATAATGACACATTTATACGGCACATCAAATGCGATATGGTAAAGTACAAAAGTTCTCCTCTTTCAATCAAACAAACAGTACGCAACAAAAAATTACTAAAAATACCTTTGACCAACAAGAAAAAGCTCATTATCCTCAGAAAAACCGAGGTCAATTTCGATTTTTGCGTAAACTCTCTAACCAACACGGTATATGTGATTACAAAATGTCATTAATATCCTTGCATTTGAGCAGTATACCTTCTGTTGCAGTGTGTAGCATTTTAATGTAGATATCATTCAAAATGTGATGTTAAAATTGAATTAATTTCTAAGGAATTATGGTGTTGCGATTCAATATCTTGGATGTCGTGACGTTGAGAGATCTTTAAGAAATCTTCTCCAATATCCGTATCATCTTCAACTTTCATCCGTTTGTTCTCTGGGCCTGAGTATTCTGGACCAGATTCCTGACATGTGGGAAGGGCCTATGGGTGTTCTTGAGTAAAAGCTCGAAACTTTTTTTGTGATGGTTTTATCGTCGTGCAAACTACCTCTTTGAAATTGTCCAAAAAACTTCGATATTGTCCAAAAAGCTTCGATCATAAACATTGAACCTATTCTCGGCTTATTACCAGAAGTTCTCATATCTCATAGGTAGTCTGAAATGCACAAAAAGCAAAGAGAACAACATTTGAATTACACTGTGGTTGACTTTCAAGAGTCAAAATTGCATTATTTTCAACTTGAAAACTAATTAACTCCATAAGTGTTTGAAGGAGTTCAAATAGCTATTTTATTAACAATTCATCAATTTTATTCTAAAAGTCAAAAGAAGTCGTACTGATTGAAGTTTTGACAAACGCTATGTTTGAATCCTAAAAGTCAAAAGCAGATTCTAATACCTTGGACCTGGTATTAGCTAAGAAGATACTAAGTCACTTAGATACAGATGAACACCCATGAACCCCGTCACAGTAGAAATCAAACAGATGAAAGCGTGTAGTCGACTTTCAAGTCTCAAAATTCAATTATTTCAACTTGCAAAATAAATTTTACTGACTTAATGTTCAGAGAAATTCAGGTAATTGCGTCATAATAATTCATCAAGTAAACCAAATACCAAAGTTTTAGTGTTGAAAGTATTGAACATGGAAATTATTAGTCTGAAGTAAAAAGAAAACTATAATTACGTTCCTAGTTTGAACTTATAATGATGCAGTTTGTAGCTGACTTTCAAGAGTCAAAGTTTCAACTTCATGACTACTTTCATTTCAATCAATGTTCGAGGAAATCAAAATAGTTACACGATACATATCTGTGAAGTTTGGCGTGTACAAAGTTTGGTGTCAAAATAGCTACATTATACATATATTTGCTACATTTGAACCTATACTCACCTGGTTTGAACCAATGTTTTAAAACCCGTTTTTTTGAATGACCCGGCGGTACCTCCGATTCCGGTCGGACCGGCCGGTCCAACCGGATTAGCATCATTAGGCCTAGCACAGAAAGCAACAGGTAACAACAAGAATGAGCAAGGCTATTTTTAGCCCAACAATTTGTTTTTCGGCCCATCAAGTTCTTTTGGCCCATTTCCCCCCATAAAACCCTAATATTCCAACACATGTTCCAGGCTTCCAGCTGCTATCTTTCTTTCCCCATCCTTAAATCTCTAATACTTCAGCAAAAAATTTGTTCCCCACTCCCCTGATGCTCAGCCGAACACATCGTTTGATATTTGAAATGTTAGAAAAGATATACAAGTTGCGGTGGTGGTGGTTAAACTAGATGCAGTGGTGGTGGACAAAGGTTGCTGCCGGCTGGAGAGTGCGATTGTGGTGGTGGCTGCCGGCTGGAGGGCGGCGGTGGTAGTGGTTGCTGCCGGATTACAAAAGATGGTGATGGTTGACGGTGATTTTAGGATTTAGAGTTACAAAGTTGTGCAAATGAACGAGAGAAACAAAGAATGAAACCTGATTTCAAGTTTAGATCTGGTTTCTGTGTTTGATCCGTTAAAAATATATATATATATATATATATAATCGGGTCAACACCGGTCCGGGTCACCGGGTCAACCCGGTCCGACCGGAAACCCGGCCGGATTTGACTTAGTTTGACTGCTTGTTAACCCGCTCCCTTTTCGCCCGGTCACCCTTCCGGGTCTCGGTCCGACCGACTGGCCCGACCCGGGTTTCAAAACACTGGTTTGAACTAATGAGGTAGTAATGAAAACCCGTGAGACCACCCAAAAAATAATGTGATAAAGAACTTTTATTATTATATGTATTAATAAAGGAGACACTTTCTAAAATAAGTTACTAAAGGCACATGCGTTATTTTTTTTAAGTAAGATATTAAAGTGTCATGTGCCCACTTAAGATTTGTTCGCCACTTATGATTCATCATCAAAAATTGAAGATTATTTCTATTCTTTTACCAATCGACATTAATACACCATCACCAATGACATTTAGTGCTCCATAATTGCTCTTGTGTAGTAGTGAAAGTTACCATGTGTTCTATTTCCTATATGAGTATCATTTACTAAATAAGTTTTTAGCCAGATAGGTGTTATCGGAAAAAGTATTTAGCATTAAGATGTTTTCTCAAAAGTGTATACCAGTAAAATTTATGTATTTTCTCCTAAAGAGTGAAACCTCGTATCTGATTTAGATAATTTATAAAATGTTTTCTCTTTCTATTGTGATTCTTAATGTAGTTTATTTTTGTAATAAAAGAGGTACATACATTTTATCCTTTTTTAAAAATAAAATTAAAGAAAACTATTATGTTTATATGTATTAATAAAGGAAGCAGTTTCTATAATATGTTACGTAATGTACATACATTTTTTTTTAAGTAAGATAATAAAGTGCCCACTCAAGATTTCTTCTCCATTTACGATTCACCATCTAAAATTGAAGATTATCTCTATTATAATACCAAATGACATTGTTACACCATCACCAACGACATTTAATGCTCGAAAAGTGCTCTTGTGAACAGGGGTGGAACCACTATGGCAGTGGGGGTAGCACGTGCTACTAGTCAATTTTTTCGCGTAGTGTGAAAAACTTTAAATTTTTTTATATTTTAGTAAAAGTGCAACTAGTGAAAATTTTAAAATGCAATAAGTTCTTATAAAATTACTAACTAAACTATGCAATTTTTTCTATAAAAGAAGGGATTTTGATAACAACCGGTCCAGTTTTCAAAAAAATTTATAATTTAATAAGCTCAAATTCATTTTAATGATTTATTTTAAATTAATATTACATAAAAATATGTGCAACCCGTGACATTTCCTCAATTTTAACCCTCAACAAATCGGTTGGGTGATGGTGGGTATATGTGAATAAATGGGGAAAGTTGAATGGATAGAAATATTCTCAGGTTCACTGCACATGATGCCACTTAATGACCTTAGAGTAACAAAGTTGGCGATGAATTTGGAAAAAATTGACAATTCTAAAGGAGGGGCGGTATGTTAAAAATTTTAAAGAACAGAATTTGAAAATTGAAAAACCGAAAGGCCGAAAAATATAATTTACCCTAGTTTTATATATAGAGTTCACTTGGCATAACCATCCGACAAAACATCACACTTCAAAAGTCGATTTTCTCAGACAAATTCCAATTGCTCTTGTTTTCTCGAAAGCATATTCTTTTCTCCCCCATTGATTATAAAAATAAATATTCACAATTTTACTTAATTGCAATGGAAGAAATGTTGAAAACACTTCGTCAACATACTTGTACGTGGTTGAAAAACAAAGTTATTTTATACAAGTATGGAGACTTTTGGGCGTTTCCAAAGTATACTGAGGGGGCAATTTTGGCCCCACAAAATCTGAAAGACAAGCCATATATTTATGTGTAGTTCCATGAAGACGGTAACAACATGGTTAAAGGTGTTAGCGACGTATAAACTAGAATACAATCTTATTAACTCACGGAATAGGGTGATACATATTGATATAAGATGAAATGCTACATGATGTATAATTAGTCTTGTTTTTCTGATTACACATATTGAAGCATATATGAATCATGTTGTAAAGAACATTGTCTTGAGTTCTAACTATGAACAAAAATTTTGGCCCGAAATCATTGCATGCGCATCCTAAGTGGGCCAACATTTTTGTTCATAGTTAGAACTCAAGACAATGTTCTTTACAACATGATTCATATATGCTTCAATTTGTGTAATCAGAAAAACAATACTAATTAGAATTTAACTCAGTGGTTGCTCTGTAGGCGTATAAACCACTTAGGATAGAAATTTGCCTAATAGTTGTTGAGAAATAAGCAATTTTCCAACTAAAAGAATAGTGAAATGAAAATTTGGCACATATGGAACATGAGACAAAGTTAGAGTAGGACTAAGCTTAACTTGACCATAAATGATCACAATTTTCCTACTACCATCAGGAAGTTTTATGAGAATTGGATGAGGTAAAGGTTTTGTGAATTGAATGAGATCTTTATGAGGTGTCATATGGTCAGATGCTCTATTATCTACTATCCATTCATGCATCAAGTCTGTATTTTCACTCACAGATAATGCATAAGCATAAGTACAAAGAGAAATACATGAATATCCCATAGAAGAACATGCATCATTTGATCCTCCATTGTCTTGTATATTTCCTTTTCCTTTGAACATATTAACCATATCTTGGCATACATCAGCTACCAATCTCTGATCAAAACCACATCTATACTCTACGTCACATTCATTCTCATCCCTCCACAAAAAATGAGTATCTCTATTTACGCCAACATCTAATCCAATATTCACCTGAGCAACAATTTTTGTTTTTTTCTTACCTCTTTTCCTTTTATACCAATCAAGGTACCCAAGCCTCTCAAAACACTGATCAAATACATGCCCTTCTTTATCACAGTGGGTACACTTCTTGTCACCTTTGTTGTCATATCAACTGTTTCTAACCTCCCATTTTGCATTATTATTAGTTCTTTTATTATTCAGATTTGCAAAGAATGCATTTGGATCCCCAACATAATTGGTGACCTGTTTTTGTTTCTCAACTTGTTGCACAATGTAATATGCTCTATTAACATTTTGCAGTGGATCCATGGAAAGAATGACTCTTTACTGACTCAAAATCATCGTTTAATTTCATTAGAAATTGTATTAGTTTAGACTTGCTTTCAATCTCTAAAAATTTCCTAGTAATACCATAACCACATTTCCTTTTTTTTACCACATGAACAAGTAGGCACACCATGCAAATTGTGCAATTTATCCCAAAATATTTTCATTTTTTTAAAGTAAGTTGCAACGGAAAGATTGCCTTGATTAACCTTAAATTCTCTTTCTGGTTGATATATGAGATGACTATTGCTCTGTCCATATCTTTCTTCGATTTCCTTTCACAATTCAAATGCAAATTGTGCATAAGGAAAGCATCTGACAATTCAGTGACCATTAAATTCAAGATCCAACAAGTAATCATGCAATCAAACCTTGTCCACCTCTGAAAGCTTTCATGATTGACATCTAGTTTGAGATACAATCCATCTATAAAACCTAATTTCAATTTAGCTCCAAGCGCCATTTTTATCATCCTGATCCATCCAAGAAAATTCATGCCATTAAACGGAGTGTTTGTTAAGATCAATCATGTAAACAAAAGACATATTAAACAAAGGTCTTGTCCTAAAGTCCCACGCATGTCTACTTTTCGTATATAGAGACGATTCTCATATATCTAAATTGGCGATATGTAGCGGATCATTATTAGCATTTAGATTTGATTGAACATTGATTTCTGGAATTGAATTCGTTTGAGGAATTGAATTATTATGTGGAATCGTCATTAATGAAATTGCAAAGATTCCTTGACGAATTAAAGGAATATTGATGGAATTGAAACAAAAGAACAAAGTTAGAACGGTCAATTTGACCAATCAACGACAAATTGACGTAATTTTACTGCTCAATTTTGAAAATTATGATTTATTGCGTGGATCAAATGAGCCGTAAGCTCTAATACCAGGAGAAGCGAAAGCAATGATTCACATTCATTGTACAAACATGAAATTAAGAATACGAATTTGAGAGTAAAACTTAATTGATTGCATTAAGTGAAAATGAAGATAATTACATCACTATATACAAATAAGAAACTACAATAGACTTAACTAACTATATCAAACTCTATCAACCTGCTAACCACTTACTTAACAACTTAACCAACTATCTTTGATAAGTTACACAATGACTCCCCTGTACTTTTACTATTTACAAATTGAACACCATAGTTATATTACTCCGCAATAATCTATCGATCATACATAATTTGTTTTGTGTGTCCATTGCATATAATTTCACTTTTAATAGCGGTGATAATAATAATATGAAATAATTAAATATTAAATAATAATAATAATAAATATATATAGGGGAGGGATCCATAGGGAAGCTTCAAAATTTAGGGAAGGATGGAAGCAAATCTTAGCCCTTGATTTTTTTATTACAAAACGTTTTTAACATTCATCGGTGATAAATATTAAATTTTGAATTTTTTTTGTAATTTTTAAAATTCATTTATGATGAAATCAATGGTTGAGATTTGATTCCCTCATTCCCTAATTTATTTTCTTCTCATTTGATCCCGACCCAATATATATATATAACTAAATAAATAATACGGAGTAATATATTTTATATTTTAAATAATATAATAAAATATAATATATGTGACAGCCATCTTCATCGGTAAGAAGGGAATCGTAGTCGCAACTGTCCGTATACTGTTTTCAAGTCGGTTCAAATTGAACGCTTCTTTTCAACGCTAATAATGAAACAATAAAATCCGTCTCCATTTTCTAGATTCAAGCAAGAAAAACAGCAATTTTCATCTTCCGCAAAACTAGGGTTGGTTATTTTTCCTTCATTGTTTCTTAATGATACTCAATTTCTCCTGTTACTTAGCAATTACTCTTTCCTGTTTTAATCACAATAACTTCACTGATTTACGATACACAAATCTGAAAGCCTATACAATTTCATAAGCTATAGATTTAGGTTTTTGTACTGGTTTAGCGTGTAGATCCAGTTTCTGATTTGAGAATTTTGCGTTGAATTTGTTGAAGTGATTATTTATAGCTTTTGTAATTGGATAATATTACTTATATCATGTACTCTTTTGTTGATGTTTAAGTTTGCTGAAGTCTTATAGATAGTTAATTAATTAAAGTAGCTTATGCTTAATTGTTAATTGGTGAATTGAATTAGCTTCTTTTGTTCCAGAGTTGGTTGTAATAGTGTACATATATATAAAATTATAGAACAGTATAGGTTGAGCAACTAGTCCATTACTTAAACGCAATAATGAGAACATCTTACTTATAACACAGATGCACATTACAAGATATAAGTTGCAGAATAGTGTTCATTCGGAGTTCGGACAATATTCAATTCTCAAGTCGTAATATTGCTTTGCACACCTGCGTTGCGCACCAATTTTACTATCTGAAACGGACTAGATAAATTCTGGCACCTTTGAGTAAATGCTATTAGTTTTTCAAATGAATCATTTTGACTTGTTACTGAGTTGTGAGATTTTGTGGAGGGGAATTAACGATTGAAATATGTTTTACAGTGGAACAGAGGATTTGAGATTTGTAAAAAATGACGTGGTTTAGGGCTGGATCTAGTATAGCGAAGCTTGCGATCAGGAGAACCTTAACGCGAAGTGGATCATATGCAACAAGGACACGTGTAATTC